>CM062806.1:114264878-114893127 GCA_031772625.1 Pinus tabuliformis
ATGGATATACTCTCGGAATGCAGCTATGACAATCCTTGAAAATACCGCTGGTGCATTCTTTAGCCCAAATGGCATCACATTGTATGCATATGACCCCCATTCAGTAGTGAAAGTTGTTTTCCTCTTATCCTCTTTAGCTATTTGGACCTGGTAGTAACCTGAGAACCCATCTATGAATGAATATGCTTCGTTCCCTACAACATTGTCTAGGACTTCATCACTGAAGGGCGTGGGGAACCGGTCATGCACACATGCATTATTTAGGCTTCTGTAATCAACGCATACTCTAATTTTGGTTGCATCCTTCTTGTTATGAATAACTATGGGGCTTATCCAGTCAACTTCATCTACCATGAATATGATTCCTGCATCCAACAGTTTGTCAATCTCCTTTTTAACTTTCTCCATTACCCTTGGGTTCAATCGGTATGGTCAGTGCTTTACCAGCCGGGCGTCTGGTTTCAAAACAATTTTCATTTCTCCCAGGTTACCTTTTATCCCCTTGAGTATTGCCACTGAAGCTATGAACAGATCCTAGTATTCTTGTAATAAATCAAAAATTTCTTTGGTGGTTTGTTCGTCCCAGTAGTATCCCACCGAATTTATTTTGGGCTTATCTTCTGTCCCCACATTCTGTTTCCTCATCTTCATTGGTATGAGGTGCACACCCTCTGTCAAGGGGATCTCCCGAATGTCTCTTTCCCATTCTGTTTCTCCAAAGGCTAGGTGTCTAAGCCTTTCCAACCCATCCTCCTCTCGTTCTGCATATATCCAGTCCCAAGTCATAAATCCTGGTGATTCCATATCATACAGGCATTGTAGAAAATGTCCATCGGGCCCTCCTTTAACCAACGTCTCTGGGGTGAACAAAACTCCTTTTATTGCCCAGAGTGGCTCTGTCATTTGTGCCTCATTTCCCGTGAATGAAAAATTGCTGACGAACTGTTCCTCCAAGGTATCCCAATTAACTTTTTATCGCCGTAACTCCTCTTGGATATACCAAGATCGAGGGACAGTGTCGAGGGTTTGTATAAATGCGTGTACCCATCGATCCTTCGGCAGTCCCTGGCTCTTCCAGCTAGTTCTGTAGTCTTTGATGTGCTTCTCGGGAGTTGAATCCCCCTATATTTTCCCTTATTCTATAGCCGATCTGCTTCTTGGGAAAACCTCTCCTTCATCACTTGTTTAACACTCATCCAGTCTTGTAGTGCTTTGTAGTGTGTCTTCCACCATCTTGCTGGCGTTTCCATAAGCCCGATATCAAGAAAGGGAATCCTTTGATCCTCTGATATTTCTCGGTCCACCCTGTCTAAAAAGTGGTCCACTGGCTCAAGGCCATAATACTTCGGGCAGTCAACCATTCCCATTTCTCCCCAGTTTACTCGACTTATCATTGCACATCGTCTAGTGGTAAGTTCGTATCCACCCTGCTACCATGCATCCCATGCAGCTTTTGAACCAGTTTCTGAGCTTTGAATGCTTCTCTAGCTAACTGATCCTCTGGCCATCAAATTTATATATTCCTCCCTTTTCCCTACTGTGAGCATATATAGCTGGTCTAATGCCTCTAGTTCATCCTTGTCATTTGCTGGCTCTGTAAACCTATGTCCCTGGTAGGGGTCTAACGGCTGGATCATCCTTAGCCCATCTGCTTCGAAAATCATCAGTTCCTTCTTCAAATCTATGACAGCATAGTTTTCATATGCCCAGTCAATCAGTAAGAGTGTCGGATACAGGTCTTTATCCCCCATGATGTCAATCACTTCGAACTTTGTATGCGTTTTCACTCCTGCCACATCAACCTCTACATTCTCCAATCTCCCAATGGGTAGTATGCAGTACTGATTTGCCATTCTTAATTCAATTGGCGAGTACTTTAGTTGTGGCTTCCCCATTACCTCCCATGTTTTCCTGGGTAGGATGTTTACATCCGACCCTAAAGTCTAACATGTGTCCCTTATCTGGAATCTTGCCACTTGTGCATTGAATTGGAACTCCTTTTCTCTCCTTTTCTTATTCCGTTTCACTCTCCTCGAAGCCTTCTCTAGTAAATCTACACGCGGTTGTCCCACTTCCTCTCCTTGCATGGATACCACGACCTTTAACAATTTATGCAACTCCTTTAGCATGGCTTCATCCTCAACAATTTTCAAGAACAGTTTAAACCACTCCCCAATCGGCTGGTGTGATCAGGCATGTGATCTTGTGTTCTTTAATTGTCTCTATCTTCAGTCATCCCCTTGAACAACTTGGCTTCTTCCTGATAGTACTGTCTTTGGCATTCGGGTTGATATGCCTTTTGTGGGGATGTCACTCTGATGATCAAGGGGGGTCCTCTGTGTAGTGGTCCTCCCCTATCTTCTTCCATGCTTGGGTGACTATATTGATATTGGTCGTGGGGAGGCCATCATCGGTCTGAGGTTCAGCATTCACCAAATTGGCGCCCCGCTACCTGTTCCTCTCTTCCCATTTTGCAATGACCTATGGGCATTCCTCCATCGCATGGGTGTTAATTCTACACTGTGAACACCAGGGTCTCCTCATGAGTGGACATTCCCTGGCGACATGTCCTTCCTAGTCGTAGTTTTAACACCTTAAGGGCCCTCTTCCTCCCATTCTTCCTCCGCGTTTGTTTCCTCCTCCCCCTCCTCGACTTGCCTCGTTGACACTAAACGTGGATCTGTCCAGCCTTTCTGCTAAAGCGTCCAGTGATCGGCACTGGTCGGTGTGATGAGTTGTCGATGCACAGAAGTCACAGTAGTTGTTATTAGGGACATTAGAGTATTTTTGTAGAAATGGGCACATCCGTGGCAGGTGTCCATATGCCCTACAAATCTCGTAGAAGTCTTGATTATTCCTTCCCAAGAAAGGCCCTTGCGTTCCGACCGCCGCAACCTGTGCGGTTGGTGGGGCCCTTGATGACTCCACCACCCCACTGGGTGATTAATTCCTCGCAACCTTGGGCATTCCATCGCAACATGCCCCTCCACCAAGTAGTCGGTGCACCAGACATTTGTAGGTTTTAACCCCGTACAAAAATTACCCGCATACGAATTCTAAAACATAGAAACTAAACAATGCAAGAGCATAACACATAAACCACATATACACAAAGATTTTCCCCTAGATCCCAAAACCGGGACTACCAACTTGATTTTTCATTATGTTCCTTTCAATGTTACAATACATATTTATACATGCTGAAGCATCCAATGCCATGGACCGAAAACCATCGTGTCCAAAACCATGGACCGAAAACCATCGCCTCCAAAACCATGTGCAAAAAATCATGTACAAAACCATAGGTAGGTCTGCCCAACCTAATATTGGGTCCAAAAACAAAATTTTCCAGGGCTCTACCCTGGATCGCATAGAGTAGGGTTACCTGCACCCCTCAAACCCCCTGTGACCCCCCTTGCTACACAATCACTGCAATGAAGGTAGGGCTTCGCCCCCCTTCTAACCCCCCTGGTTAACTACGTGGGCTAGTCGTGGAAAGAATATAACACAACCCAACAACATTGGGCATGGCTGGACGTACGAGATGGAGATCCCTTAGTTTCTTAGTCAAGTTTGTGATCTGGCTCTGCAGGCTTGTGATCCCCGGATCTTGCAGACTTGTGCCTCCCTGGTATTCATGGGGGTATCGTGCCATAGCTTCTATATGGATGCTCGCTCCAACACATCCTGCAGGGTTCCTAGCTTATGTTGTGTTAGCGGTGTTCTTGTCAAAGGCAAGAGTGCCTTGATAAACCAATCTCGCTGGTGATTCAGGTCCAGGGTGTAACTCAACTTGGAGATGGCATCCTTAAACCTTTGCATGAGCTCCCAAGTTGTGTCACCCTCCTTCTGCTTAATTTCCCATAGCTCTGATAACACCTGCTGGTCTGTCTGTGGTACCTTGAATTCCTGTATGAATCCCCTCTTAATATCATCTATCATGGGGTTCTCATTATGCTTTGCCCCCTTTATAAACTAGCGTAGAGCCCTTTCTCTCAGTGTGGTCTGAAATTCTACCACTCGGACGTTATCTGGAGTGTGACGAGCCCTTAAAATGGCTTTGCAAAGGTAACAATGCTACTCCACATCCTCATTTCCCCTTCCTGCAAATTCTAGATACCTAGTAAATGACCCCGCCATACTGCTTTGAGTATGGTCTAAAAACACAAAACCTTTGCTTTCCGGCTACTAGGATTGCTCTATTCCTAAGTTACTACTATTGTGGACTCTTGTATTACTCCCGATGTTGAAACCAGCTCTGTATCTCTCCCGTGCACTATATACTCGCACTGCCTTAGCTAAGCTAACAACAAATTCCTCCGGATTGTGATAAGGTACTAGGGGAAGGTTGGGGAAAATGCCACTTATGTCTCGGGGTTGGTGTTATTGAATTTTGACAAATGCTTCTTCTTCATCAAACAACCTCCTCATCACATCACCAATATTGTCTTCATCTCTTTCTTTATGCCAATATGGTCTTTGCTCTTGCGATCCTACTTCCACAACCTGTAGGGAAGGTCCTCCTTCAGATCCCTATTGCGATCCTCCTTCCGCAACCTATAGGGAATGTCCTTCTTCATTTCCCTAGCTCCTACATCCCTCTTTAACACACTCGAGTTGCCTAGCACCTCCTTCTCCTTCCTCTTTGACTCAGGGTTTTCCCATCACTGCTCCTACTTGGTGGGGCCCCCTCCTTCTCTTCCCTAGGGCCTCAATCGCTCTCCTCCATGCTCTGACATCCCTAGCTCTCCTCAATCCTTACACATCCATGCCCTCAGTAGCATCCCTATCCCTCAATAGGAAACATCTCCCCCTCTAAGTCCTTCCCCCGGTACTGGGGTTTTACGCTTCCATCCTGGTAGTGGGTAAAGGCAACAATCCTTTTTCTACCATAAACATCTTAATTCACGTAAGGACTTCCTTCATCAACTCACCTCTCAGTCCAGACCTGAACACAACTTCTTCATTTGAGAAAGACTGGTAGCTCTCTACATCAAACTCGACTACGTATCCTTCCACCGTAGTCCTTACCTAGAAATTGACTGCTCTAGTCAGGTCATTATCCAAATGTTGCAGCAGTACGATATCCAATGGAATCTAGCTGTGGCGAATTGTCACCGATCCACCTAGCTGACTTTGTCCCTTCAGTCTCCTTAGTCAATTGTACAGGTCCTTGGGGAACTTGCACTAGAAAATATCATACTAATCATTAATGCCGTCAGCATATAGAATTCCCTCGCTTACCCTACCAATCGGTTGATTTCTACAGGCATCTTGCTTTGCCACAAAATGATCTACTTTATGGTTCCACCAATCTCTAATTTCTCTTTTAAATATCCTTGACACCATAGTCTGAACCAGTTCTCGCAACTTCAAGTCCCGGCAATAGAACCATTTGTTGGCTTGAAAGAGTCATCAGGGTAAAGACCCTGGGTTAGGGCGAAAGGGGCCAACAATAGTCTGTTGTAGTCTAGGACAACGTCGACATTTTCACCTTACCCCAAGGGGTAAGGAGTCTCACCCGATGCATGCCACGACCAAAAGGGAGAAGGGTTTAGCAAGGACTTAAGGAAGTATTAATCAAGTTGCATTTGATCACAAAGATATAACCATTACACATAAAATAGAGATAGCAACATCCTCGAGACAATCTATGAATTAACGATTACATGCAATTGACAAGTCATTCAAAATTTTTATAGACGCATTATACACAATGCCCAAATATATCAGAAGTCGCAACCAGTATCAGCCATTTCTTATATTAAACTTAACAGGAAATATTACAACATGATCCATCATTCACCACAAGCATTATAGAAAGTACCCGGCTCAGTCCCACAGGTTCAGATTGGTTCCACAACTAAGTCCCTCGAACTCCTGCACTCTGACATTCAGCCAACACAACCGGATATCTCTTTGCCTGCTCTCAGCTCAACCGACTACCTCTTTCACTAGCTAGTCCAACAACAAACTTCTTCCTTTCTGGTCTTCCCCTTTTATGTCCTTCTCTACTACCTCGACTGCCATTCCCGCTCGACTGTTCTCCCCCTTGGCCGTTTTTGCACCTTTCCGCCTCCTCGGCTACCTTTGCCTTCCGCTGCCACCTTGCTGCAACTCCTCTCCAACTGTCTGTTCTGCCACCCAACCATTGTTGCGACATGTTTCTTTCTTGCCCTTCAATCAGTCAAAATTGGTCAAAACCTTTCCCAAAATTAAACGAAGGCCCCAATAGATAACAATGCTTTGCTCAAGCCCGGGCAAACTCTGCACTATCACAATCTATATCACTGCTTCACAAACAAGCTCTAGCCAATACTTAGTCAAATATGCTTCCTTCCAAGCTCCTATTTCCTTGTGCAGTTTCCTAGGGAATTTCCCTGCATTTAATTGGGAAATTCCTCATCCATAATTGCACAATCCATCAATTGGCCTTCCTCTTATTGCATGCACCATTGGTTTAATTTAGATGATCTTACAAATGGCAATACATTGTTCTTGAATTCTAATCTCAACTAGGTCATTCTCATATATGAAACACATGAGTTATTTATGAGTGAATATTCAGTTTACTGGTTGATCAGTGATGGTTACACCCCACTATTGGATCTCCCACTAATTCGTTCATCCGTTGGAACTAGTTTAACTGAATTTAACTCAATTAAACTAAATTAAATAATTACAACTCAAATGAACTCAGCCTGGGCCCCTAAAATTTAGATATCACTCTACATGACTCTAGATAGAATGCCAACTCAAATTAACTAAGTCAACTAAGTAAAATTAATTTAGTTAACTATTACAAGTTGCTATGAGAATCAGAATTACAATTTAATTCAAGGACAAAATTAAATTAAGATTTTCTTGTTGCATTTTTAAACACTCTATTAGCCTCCTATTGCGATAGGTTGTCATTTTTCATGATTGACAGTGGAAGTGCCAAATATGTTTATCTTTTCCATGTTGTAAAAGTTCCATATTTGATGTGGCATGCCATTTTTGTTTCAGTTAAGGGAAGGCCAAACAGTTTAATCTTGGCTTCCCTAGGTTTAAATTTCATGTTTTAGAATATAGAGATGAATATCTGTCCAAACTGTTTAATCTTGACAGATTTATATATAGGTAGAGAATCTTGGGCACTCAACAGCTTAATCTGAGCCCCTGGCAGAAATAAGGGCAGATTTAGATAGGAGGGCAGCCAAAAGAAAAGTCGAAAAGCTGGGTTTGCTAGGTGAGTAGGCCGGGTAAGTAGTTTTGTGGTTGCAGAATCAAGCTATGTGATCCATTTCATGTTTTCAAGTGTTATATCTATTCAGATCACAATTATGAGGCAGTTTTCCATTTGGATGAGCTCAAGCGAGGCATGTCTAACTCCCCCTTCTTCTTATTCCCCAAATCATTCACTAACCTCCCCAAAGAGGTCAAGATCTACTTGATATCTCTTAAATCCATCATTCTTCATATCATTTCCCTTAATGAAGATCTGCTTCACTTAAGGAGTGCTCATACTTCTTCTATAAGTCATTTCTCCCCTTTATAGCCTAAGATTTCTATCCTTAGCACTTTTTATTCACAATTCATATTAACCTCTAACTATATTATGTAAATCCCTATCTATTTCCCCTTCCCCTTACTAAAAAGCACTAAATAGCTCCCCTATGTACATATCCCCTCCCTCTGGTTGAAAAATAACCATAAACATGCTTGGGAATTGCGAAGTTTATCTGAAACTTAGCAAGAACCCTCATTTGCCCTTTTGTTCCTCTCAAATCCCTTTCCAAATGCATTAGGACTCATTCCTATGCATAAAATCCCCCTCAAAATGTATAAAATCCATCTTTTGGCCTTGTTTTACCTTTTCCAAGGCATAAACCCCTTTCAAAGGCCTTAAAACCCTTTTGCCGAATCATAAAAGCCCTCCTCTGATTCAATTCCCCCCCCTCCGACGCGATTTCGTTGTCGGAGGTCGCAGCATGCATTGGACCCATATATATATAACACCATCCCCCTTCCTTCGATGCGATATCGCTATCGCATCCGAAGCGATATCGCTATCGGGAGGCCCCCCTTATCATATTTCCCCTTTTTCCCGCATATCTCATCATTTTATCGTTTATCTGCTTTATTGTGAAACTTAAGTTTTTTCATAAAAACATAGGTTTAACGTTAAACCCCGCTTTACGGCAATATCTCCCCTTTATCGCATTATACATATCGCGGCCGTCCGATCAAGCCTTAGATCCGACGGCCCTTATTGAGTCGCAACCCCCCCATTTTTCGGCGATCGCAACAATAATAAGGTTGTGCCCCATGCGCCCCGCCGATTGCCGAAATGCCGAGTTAATCGCGGCCGCCCGTTCAAAGCCCCAGATCAACGGCCCATATGGCTCGGACCAGCAGAGCCGAAAAGTAATAAAGCGCGACATATATATATTTCGGGTCCGAAAAGGCCCTTTGTACAGCCAAGCGGGAAGTCTCTGATATTCCGGAGCCGAAAAGCAATAAAATAGAGCCTAAAGATTTCGGGTCTGAGAAGGTGGTAGTATTGTACCCTTCATTTCGTGACCCGAAAAGTAATGAAAAACAGTTTTGAAGGATTTCGGGTCCGCGGACCCGTTCCATTATGAATTCCGCCGATTTGGGTTCGCCGATGGGCCGGACCCGATTTCAAATAAAAGTGGGCCTATAAGCAGTTCGGGTCCGCCCTCTATATCGCTCGTCGGAGGTTTTATATGTTGGGACCATCGTTCCGCCGACTGCCGAGTTAGCGCCAGCCGTTGGATCGGCCCGCGCCGGATCCAACGGCTGCGATTTAATCATTTGAACAGTGCCGCGCCCGCCCAGGTTTTTTGCGATTTTTGCGTGTAAATGGGCATTTTGCCTGTTATAAAGGAAAAGGGGCTATTTTTCATAATATTCATATCTATGCCGCGCGCGCCTCTTCTTCAAGGGAATGGGGTCATTCTTTAATCAATTTTGATCGCTCCAGGTCCAGATTGGTTCCAAATGCAGGTTTTTGGCCTCGGAATGCCTTCAGCATACAATCCTCCTCCATTTTTGCAGTTTTTCTTCAGCTTAAGCATTATTTTGATCTGCCAGAGCGCCGATAGCATTCTAAAGGCCACGGAAACCTTTGCAGCAGTTATTTTTGCATTTAATTGGCAGATGAGGGGGCGATGGGACAACCAAAGTATATCAGCTGAAAGATAAAGCCCTGATTCAGTGTCAAAGAATATTAGAGGAAGCGGCAAAGTGTATCAGTCATGATGAGTAGCAGAGGATTTTATTGCAAAGTAGATAGCAATAAAGGGATCGCTCAAAGTCAATGAAGCAGCTCAGAGCCATCAAGGCTCACCAAGTCAGAATTAATGCGCTCCAATACCGCTTAAGGCAGCGGAACTGCCTAAAAGAGGCAGTTCAAGTGTTTTTAGGCCCAGATATTGCAGAAGCAGTGTATGAAGACACATATGGGCAGCGCTTCAGTATTCAAGGCGCAATTATGGCAAATTGCCAGCGCATTGCAGCAAAGGACCCATATTAATTCATATTTATGGCTGTTGCTTCCAGCGCAGCTCATAGAGATAGTTTTAGCATTTATTTCAATAGATGTTAGGTTAGAGGCATTCATTTCTCCAGATCTGCCATCAGATTTGTATTTGTACATATTTTTAGATATTTTCTCTATATAAACCACCCTCTGTATTGTGAACAGGGTTGGTTGGTTGTATTTCTCATTCGATACTTGTGCTGTAAACTTAAGAACTTCTGTAGTCAAAGATTGCTGGAATATTTGCATCTGAACTGGCTGGTTGTGCTTTCAATGGTTGAAGAGCTTGATATGGAATTCTCGTGCTTGCTCATGGTCCAATAAGTCTTTCCTCCCTCTGTTTATCAGTTTATATGTATCTGTATCATCTATATATCATAATCTAAGTTGCAGGAAGAAGGAATAGTTCAGAACTGGTTTTCATGCCCTCTGTCCTCAATTCTTGTAACTTTTCTATGTTTTCCTCTGAATTAGTGATGAATATGCATACTTAATTGATCATGTTTAAGCTATTTCCTTCACATATGAATGTTGTCTAGGAAACTCTTCATTGCTCCTATTTAGCCTTCATCCATTTTCCCTCTTTGGCTGGATGAGAGATCCTTAAATGCCTCTCATCCATTGACCTCCATTTCATCCTTGTTCCAGCATTAATCATTGTGCCATGTGTAGCTATCCTGCTCCATATTCCCCTCTTCTGCCAAAGAAAACACACCCTTCAGTTCACATTCATTGACTCCATGCCCAATGGTTTGAACTTCTTACACTTTGCATGCCAACTCTGCTTGAATAGATCAACCATCCCACCAAACTCAAACAAAACCCATGTGCATCATATCTAGCCTAGAATCATCCCTTAAACAAAGCTAAATCATAAAGAGAGAGCCCTCTCTGACTGCAGGTAGGCTAGGACCTGCAGTCCAAAGATTGGTTTGTGGTTACCTCGGCCGTATTCCCTTAGGAGTCAAAGGGAACAACCTGAGTGATAACATATTGGCGACTCCACTGCAGATCTGAATCATTTGTTTATTACTGTAAATCCCCAATTTTGATCAGTTTGCCTCTTGAATAAATCTTTAAGTTGTTTTGAAAAATCACAAAAAAAAAAATCACATAATCACAAAAATCTCAAAAAATCTTGGTTTTGGGAGAAAGTCGACCCTTTCTTCAGAATTATTTCATATTTAGCTTTGGTCTGTGTGGTGGACAGAGATCAGACCCTTCAAAGTTAATTTATCCACCTGGTGACTCCACATAATCCTCATAATAAAGACTCCACTGGAGAAATGAACCCAAAAGAAATATATGAGCAGATCAGGCTGTTGACCTGGATTATTATCCAAGAGGTCATGTTCTTTCTCTTCCATAAAATTTTGCTGTGTATATTTTATTTTAAAGACGAGTTTAAATTTGATTTTTATGATTTGCCTATTGAAAATGTTGAGGAAAGTCCTCCTTGCACATTAGAAAAGAAACCTTTAAATGCTGCTGAAGATCATCATGCAACCAAGGAGGAGACAAGTATCAAAGCAAATCATCCTATCCCTGTTCATATCGAGCCCAGTCATTCAATCCCTGTACATAATCCCATGCCTCGTAAGGTTCCTGATAGATATAAGCCACTCATTTTGCCTCCCGTGCTCAATCCTTTGCCTAAAGATCACCCTGCGTATCTCCCAAGATTTGATGGAGAGAGTGTTGTTACTGCGCAAAAGCATATCCAGGCTTTTGAAGACTATCTTAATATATTTGAAGTAGAGGATGAGGATGTTAGTATTAGGCTTTTTGCCCTTTCTTTGCAAAGCGAAGTCAGGACTTGGTTTAAAGCATTTCCTGAGGCTAGCATCTCTAATCTGGAGCAGTTATTCAAACTCTTTCTTGATAGATGGGTGATCAAAATTAATTTCCTCTCGCTCATTGAAGAATATGATCAATTGAAAAGGCTTCCTAATGAATTTGTTCAGCAATTTTATGACCGATTCAATCAAGTTTATCATTCTATGCCACTAAATATAAGACCTCCCCCTGATTTAGCTCTATTGCAGTATCCGAGAGCTTTTGATCCAGAAATTGAATTTCGTTTGAGAGAAAGATGCCCGTCCACTATGAAACAGATGCAAGACATGGCTGTGGATGTGGAGGCAAATTTGAAGAGGAGGGAAGAACAACGCAAAGAAGAGCAAGAAGAAAGACTTCTTTATTTGTTAGAAGAAACAGAGGAAAGGATGCAGCAGATCACAATTAATGTTGAATGTCTAGAGCACTAGAACGCATCTGTTTTGCAGAAGGAAAGTAGTGATATTCACGAACAAACCTACCACAAATCAGATGACATATTCATAGAGCCATATGTGAAGGAGCAATCTCCTGATATACTGTGTAAATATGATAGCTTTTCTTCTTTCAACTGTCTGCCCAAATATGATCTATATGATGATGATTATGCGCCTAATGTCCAAATCAGCCTTGCAGAGGAATAAGATGCTATTTTGGCAGGAGGCAGAGTTCAGGTTCAGCAGCCTAAACCCAGTGATCAGCTTGCTCATTTCAACTATGAAGAAAAGGAGGAAAATGCAGAGAATGTTGAAACCAGCGAAGGAACTTTACCTTTTTGTTTCGAATCTTTTCAGTTTATTAGGGAGTATTATCATGCAGTTAATGATCAAGTGTCAGCGTGCTTTGATACTGACCATCTAGAGGAGAGTCAAATCCTTGCTCATAATGCATTACCTCTAGATTTGCAGCCCCAAAGAGCCATTGAATGTCAGATTGAAGAAGAAAACTTGAGAGCAGCGGCATATGATCAAGAAGTCCCTAATGATGCCCTGCCGCTTTGTTTTGAGTCATATGAAATATTTAAAGAGAAAGAGGAGCAGCAAGTGCAAATTTGTCAAGTGCCATTTGAGCCTGTAGGTAACAAATTGCAAGTATCGTTCCAAGTTTTGAATAATCCATTAGATGACAAGTTGAGTGATGAAATAAATCAGTGCTCTTCTCCATTAGCAGGCCGCAAGGTTCAATATCAAGTTGCTGATATTCTCCCAATTCCAAAGCATGATAGCTGTCCCAAGCCTTTGTATAGTTCTTTAATTCAGTTCAGCAATAATGTATATATGCCGCAGGACCCTTATGTACAGTGTTTAAATTCAACAAAGAAGGTCAGCAGCTTTCTGATCTTCTCAATGGTTAACAAAGCTATATCAGATTCCAAGATCTCCATTTTAGGCACCAGCAAGCACAAGCAGCAAAGCTCATTGATGTTTATAATACTTAAGTGGTTGCATTGGTTGTTTCATTTCACCTAACCAGCAAAGAAAGTGCTGATTAGAGTAGGTAGGTAGGATTTTGGTTTTTTGTTTGGATAGCAAGCTTGCTGCAGTTGAAGCCTGAAGTGAAGGCCCTAAGCTCTTCAAGTCTGCTGTCATATATATTAATAAGGCAGCCAACAAAGGGAATTTTGCAGAATACAACAACAACTGAATACAAGGCCATCTAACCTGCTGTTCTTGACTTTTCGCAAGGAAAAGCCATCCCCAAGTGGAGCCACTGTTAGCCTCCTATTGCGATAGGTTGTCATTTTTCATGATTGACAGTGGAAGTGCCAAATATGTTCATCTTTTCCATGCTGTAAAAGTTCCATATTTGATGTGGCATGCCATTTTTGTTTCAGTTAAGGGAAGGACAAACAGTTTAATCTTGGCTTCCCTAGGTTTAAATTTCATGTTTTAGAATATAGAGATGAATATCTGTCTAAACTGTTTAATCTTTACAGATTTATAGATAGGTAGAGAATCTTGGGCGCTCAACAGCTTAATCTGAGCCCCTGGCAGAAATAAGGGCAGATTCAGATAGGAGGGCAGCCAAAAGAAAAGTCGAAAAGCTGGGTTTTCTAGTTCAAGTGCACCCCAAACCAAAAAGAAGAGAAAATGCTAGGTGAGTAGGCCGGGTAAGTAGTTTTGTGGTTGCAGAATCAAGCTATGTGATCCATTTCATGTTTTCAAGTGTTATATCTATTCAGATCACAATTATGAGGCAGTTTCCATTTGGATGAGCTCAAGCGAGGCATGTCTAACTCCCCCTTCTTCTTATTCCCCAAATCATTCACTAACCTCCCCAAAGAGGTCACGATCTGCTTGATATCTCTTAAATCCATCATTATTCATATCATTTCCCTTAATTAAGATCTGCTTCACTTAAGGAGTGCTCATACTTCTTCTATAAGTCATTTCTCCTCTTTATAGCCTAAGATTTCTATCCTTAGCGCTTTTTATTCACAATTCATATTAACCTCTAACTATATTATGTAAATCCCTATCTATTTCCCCTTCCCCTTACTAAAAAGCACTAAATAGCTCCCCTATGTACATATCCCCTCCCTCTGGTTGAAAAATAACCATAAACATGCTTGGGAATTGCTAAGTTTATCTGAAACTTAGCAAGAACCCTCATTTGCCCCTTTGTTCCTCTCAAATCCATTTCCAAATGCATTAGGACTCATTCCTATGCATAAAATCCCCCTCCAAATGTATAAAATCCATCTTTTGGCCTTGTTTTACTTTTTCCAAGGCATAAACCCCTTTCAAAGGCCTTAAAACCCTTTTGTCGAATCATAAAAACCCTCCTCCGATTCAATTCCGCCCCCCTCCGACGCGATTTCGCTGTCGGAGGTCGCAGCATGCATTGGCCCCATATATATATAACACCATCCCCCTTCCTCCGATGCGATATCGCTATTGCATCCGAAGCGATATCGCTATTGGGAGGGCCCCCTTATCATATTTCCCCTTTTTCCTGCATATCTCATCATTTTATCGTTTATCTTCTTTATCGTGAAACTTAAGTTTTTTCATAAAAACATAAGTTTAACATTAAACCCCGCTTTACCGCAATATCTCCCCTTTATCGCATTATACATATCGCGGTCGTCCGATCAAGCCTCAGATCCAACGGCCCTTATTGAGTCGCAACCCCCCCATTTTTCGGCGATCGCAACAATAATAAGGTTGTGCCCCATGCGCCCCGCCGATTGCCGAAACGCCAAGTTAATCGCGGCCGCTCGTTCAAAGCCCCAGATCAACGGCCCATATGGCTCCGACCAGCGGAGCCAAAAAGTAATAAAGCGGGGCATATATATATATTTCGAGTCCGAAAGGGCCCTTTGTACAACCAAGCGGGAAGCCTCCGATATTCCGGAGCCGAAAAGCAATAAAATAGTGCCTAAAGATTTCGGGTCCGAGAAGGTGGTAGTACTGTACCCTTCATTTCGTGAACCGAAAAGTAATGAAAAACAGTTTTGAAGGATTTCGGGTCCGCGGACCTGTTCCATTATGAATTCCGCCGATTTGGGTTCACCGATGGGCCGGACCCGATTTCAAATAAAAGTGGGCCTATAAGCAGTTTGGTTCTGCCCTCTATATCGCTCGTCGGAGGTTTTATATGTTGGGACCACCGATCCGCCGACTGCCGAGTTAGTGCCAGCCGTTGGATCGGCCCGCGTCGGATCCAATGGTTGCGATTTAATCATTTGAACAGTGTCGCGCCCGCCCAGGTTTTTTGCGATTTTTGCGTGTAAATGGGCATTTTGCCTGTTATAAAGGAAAAGGGGCTATTTTTCATATTATTCATATCTATGCCGTGCGCGCCTCTTCTTCAAGGGAATGGGGTCATTCTTTAATCAATTTTGATCGCTCCAGGTCCAGATTGGCTCCAAATGCAGGTTTTTGGCCTCGGCATGCCTTCAGCATACAATCCTCCTCCATTTTTGCAGTTTTTCTTTAGATTAAGCATTATTTTGATCTGCCAGAGCGCCGATAGCATTCCAAAGGCCATGGAAACCTTTGCAGTAGTTATTTTTGCATTTAATTGGCAGATGAGGGGGCGATGGGACAACCAAAGTATATCAGCCGAAAGATAAAGCCCCGATTCAGTGTCAAAGAATATCAGAGGAAGCGGCAAAGTGTTTCAGTCATGATGAGCAGCAGAGGACTTTATTGCAAAGTAGATAGCAATAAAGGGATTGCTCAAAGTCAATGAAGCAGCTCAGAGCCATCAAGGCTCACCAAGTCAGAATTAATGCGCTCCAATACCGCTTAAGGCAGCGGAACTGCCTAAAAGAGGCAGTTCAAGTGTTTTTAGGCCCAGATATCGCAGAAGCAGTGTATGAAGACACATATGGGCAGCGCTTCAGTATTCAAGGTGCAGTTATGGAAAATTGCCAGCGCATTGCAGCAAAGGACCCATATTAATTCATTCTTATGGCTGTTGCTTCCAGCGCAGCTCATAGAGATATTTTTAGCATTTATTTCAATAGATGTTAAGTTAGAGGCATTCATTTCTTCAGATCTGCCATCAGATATGTATTTGTACATTCTTTTAGATATTTTCTCTATATAAACCACCCTCTGTATTGTGAAAAGGGTTGGCTGGTTGTATTTCTCATTCAAGACTTGTGCTGTAAACTTAAGAACTTCTGTAGTCAAAGATTGCTGGAATATTTGCATCTAAACTGGCTGGTTGTGCTTTCAATGGCTGAAGAGCTTGATATGGAATTATCGTGCTTGCTCATGGTCCAGTAAGTCTTTCCTCCCCCTGTTTATCAGTTTATATGTATCTGTATCATCTAT
Organism: Pinus tabuliformis; assembly: GCA_031772625.1. Taxonomy (NCBI): domain Eukaryota; kingdom Viridiplantae; phylum Streptophyta; class Pinopsida; order Pinales; family Pinaceae; genus Pinus; species Pinus tabuliformis. The sequence continues at coordinate 114,281,049 of CM062806.1, forward strand.
ATATCATAATCTAAGTTGCAGGAAAAAGGAATAGTTCAGAACTGGTTTTCATGCCCTCTGTCCTCAATTCTTGTAACTTTTCTATGTTTTCCTCCGAATTAGTGATGAATATGCATACTTAATTGATCATGTTTAAGCTATTTCCTTCACATATGAATGTTGTCTAGGAAACTCTTCATTGCTCCTATTTAGCCTTCATCCATTTTCCCTCTTTGGCTGGATGAGAGATCCTTAAATGCCTCTCATCCCTTGACCTCCATTTCATCCTTGTTCCAGCATTAATCATTGTGCCATGTGTAGCTATCCTGCTCCATATTCCCCTCTTCTGCCAAAGAGAACACACCCTTCAGTTCACATTCATTGACTCCATGCCCAATGGTTTGAACTTCTTACACTTTGCATGCCAACTCTGCTTGAATAGATCAACCATCCCACCAAACTCAAACAAAACCCATGTGCATCATATCTAGCCTAAAATCATCCCTTAAATAAAGCTAAATCATAAAGAGAGAGCCCTCTCTGACTGCAGGTAGGCTAGGACCTGCAGTCCAAAGATTGGTTTGTGGTTACCTTGGCCGTATTCCCTTAGGAGTCAAAGGGAACAACCTGAGTGATAACACACTCCCTGTCAACAAGAAAGGGATTATCTGCTAACCTAATCCTGCCTCTGTGAAATTCCAATTTTCATCTTGACAACGCCTTTGTCAAAATATTTTCATCCTGTTGCTCTGTAGGAATGTATTCTAGCAACATGATTCTTGTCTACACACAATCTCGTAAATGGTGATACCAAATGTCAAATCTATGCTTGGTCCGATCATGAAAAAATGGATTCTCAAAGAGTTTGATACAACTCTGATTGTCATAGTAAATCACTGTAGGATCCATCTACTGACCAAAAAACCCAACAAAAATCTTCCTCATCTAGATAGCCTCACAAACTACTTGACTAGCAGCCATGTATTATGCTTCTACTAAACTGAGTGCAACTGATCTCTGCTTCCTGCTATACCAAGAAACTGATTCTGACCCAATACTCAAGATTCCCCTTGATGTGCTATTTCTATCAGATGGAATCCCTGTCCATTCTACATCTATGAAGCCTTGAAGCTTCATTCCCTCTATTTGTTTGTACCAGAGACCAAACTGAGTGGTACCTCTGAGGTATCTCACTACATGTTTTGTTGCCTTCCAATATAGTTTGGTTGGCTTGACCATGGCTTGGCTAAGATGGTTAACTGCAAAACACATGTTCAGTCATGTGTTCACCAAATACATAATTGAATCCACAAGTTGTCTATAAATAGTACCCTGCATTAATTCTCCTGAAGTAGCATCCTCCTTCCTCCAGTTACTTGCTAGAGGAGTCTCCATGGGTTTGTTACTCTTCATGTGGAACTTCTATAGTATCTTGTTGGCATACTTTCCTTGAGGGACAAATAGTTCCTCATCTCCTTGTCATACTTCCATACCAATAAAATAATGCATGAGCCTCAGGTCCTTCATCTCAAATTCTCTTGTAAGATCCTCTTTGTAAGATTTAATAATATTCTCATCACCTGTTAGAATCAAATCATCAACTTATAATACTATAATCAACAATTTAAATTCAACCACAATATGGTAATGATTCACATTTGCTTCACTTTTGGTGAAGCCCAACTTGGTAAAATAGCCATCAATTCTTCTCTACCAAGCATAGGGTTCCTTTTTCGGTCATTACAAGTCTCATTTGAGTCTGCACATGTGACTCTTTGTTGAAGGTCTCATATCCTTTCGGATTCTCAATATACACCTCTTCCTCAATCATGTCGTTGAGGAATGTTGTCTTCACATCCATCTGATGTATCATCCATCCCATCTACGCTGGTAGTGCCAGAATAGATCTGATTGATGAGTACCTTTATTTTTTAGAAAAGATATCATCGTAATCAATTCCCTTCACCTAAGAGAACCCTCTAGCCACAAATTTGGCCTTTTGTTTCTCCACACTCCCATTTTCTTCTCACTTTGCCTTGTAAAGCCATCTGGAACTCTGATCTAGGTGAATATTTGTGGCCACACACCTATTCTACCTAGACCTCCAGCCAGTTTCATCTATTTCCTTGTTTATTTCAACATTTACTATTTTTAGCAGTTTTTTGGGTCCTGAACTTTTGGAGCATTTTTGACCCCTTAACGACGTTTTTTTTTTATGTCTGGTATAGGCCCATAGCCTACCACAATGATCTAGATCTTGGGGGTGGGCCCCAAGATCTAAAAGATTGAAATGGATCTTGGGGGGGAGGCCCCCAAGATTTGAAAAATTGAAATGCCAGAAGAAAAAGAGGAGAATGCCCAATAAAAAAAGCCACAAAGAATTTTTTTATTAAAAACAGAGAAAAACTGTAAAAGCTACATTGTGGTGGACCAACTGTCATTTTACAAAATGCGACTTGTTACTTATAGTATTTTTCAATTACAATACCACGGGTCAATTCCATGGGTGAATGAATGCCATGGGTGGATGTCACAATACCATGGGAAAATAGCATGGGTGAATGAATACCATGAGTGGATGTCACTTACAATACCACGGGTGGATAAATACCATGGGTGGATGCCACTTACAATACCATGGGTAAATTCCATGGGTGGATGAATAACATGGGTGGATGAATAACATGGGTGGATGAATACGATGGGTTGATGCCATTTTCCATTCGGATCATTCCTCCCTCCTTAAGAAGCAATTGTCCCCATTGCGTAAAGTTCCCTCCTACGAAGCCTTTGTTGAATATGGAGAGCCACTGAAGAGAAGGGTTTTATGTGGTTAACCCATAACCATGATGAATGAAGATCTGAGGATAGAGATACCATGTAATGCTTGTTACCAATTGTGATACTGACAGTGTGCGGCCTAGCAAATGGACTTCGATGAAGTGTGGGTTTGTGGATGACCGATAACCATGATGAATGAAGATCCAAGGACAGAGATGCCCTGTAATGCTTGTGACCAACTTTGATGCTAATAGTGTGTGGCCTAGCAAATGGACTTCGATGAAGTGTGGGTTTGTGGATGACCCATAACCAGGGGAAACAAAGATCCGAGGATAGAGATACCCTGTAATGCTTGTGACCAATTGTGATACTAACAGTTTGCGGCTTAGCAAATGGACTTCGATCAAAAAGATTTTGTGCAGTTGATCCATAACCATGATGTTGGCTGCTGATGAGGTAGCATGTGCCTACATAGCCTGGGGTGGGAGGGCATGTCTCCAAATAACCCAAGCCGAATGCTGCTATGATGAGACTGATGATTGTGAAGCAAGTGCCTACTATAAACTCAGAATATTTATTATAACCTGTTTTTGGAAACAAAATGACAATTTTGCATTTTCCCATTTGTTGGAAATTCTTATTTGGACACTCTAGAATCTCAGGTTCGCGCTGCAATTTTTCCGTCGTTACAAAAGTTATGAAAAAATAGCTGATTTTAGATCAGTGATATCTCCCACATATGAACTCCGATTCAACCCATTTTTTTTTTAAATTGAGTGGTTTTTTGAGAAGATATCAAATATACAATCACTTTTTTGAAATTCTACACCAAAATTTAAAAAAAAAGATAGGAGAGCCATCGTCCAAGAATTGCCGTCATAAACATTTCTGCAACATAGTTGATTTTAAATCAGTGATATTTCCCTCATTCAGACCCTGATTCGGCAGAATTATTTTTTGAATTTGGGTATTTCTCCGCAAGGAATCTAGATCTGTTATTTTTTTTTGTAAATTTTGTAACAAAAAATTCAGATCTGATCTACAAACTCATCGCCCAAAAACATTCCTGCAAAAAAATGAAGAAAAAAAAATATTCCCGCTTGGCCCAAGAAAATGCTCTGTGGAGGACGTAGTATATGCTTGAAGTTTGTTGAATATTGCTGTAAAATTTGAACCTGAAATATGCATCAAACCCTCATTCCCATGGAATCATAACTTGCTCTGATACCACTGATCTAGATCTTGGGGGGGGGGGGGGGGGGGGGCAAGATCTAAAAGATTGAAATGGATCTTGGGGGGGGAGGACCCCAAGATTTGAAAAATTGAAATGCTAGAAGAAAAAGAGGAGAATGCCCAATAAAAAAACCACAAAGATTTTTTTATTAAAAACAGAGAATAACTGTAAAAGTTACATTGTTGCGGACCAATTGTCCTTTTACAAAATGCGACTTGTTACTTATAGTATTTTCCAGTTACAATACCATGGGTCAATTCCATGGGTGAATGAATACCATGGGTGGATGTCACAATACCATGGGAAAATACCATGGGTGAATGAATACCATGGGTGGATGTCAATTACAATACCATGGGTGGATAAATACCATGGGTGGATGCCACTTATAATACCATGGGTAAATTCCATGGGTGGATGAATACCATGGGTTGATGCCATTGAAATTCCATAACCTTTGCACGAAGATGGGTATCAAGGATTCTGAGTGGCATTTGGTACTCAAGCACCACAACTGTTTACACAAGTACATCTAGGACGAGATGGAATTCCTCGACATTTCCTCGCTCGGAATGACGTACTAATACACTTTTAAGATTGAGCGTAAGTTTAAATAGAAGAAGAAGGAATTTGGATCTGTGAATCCAAAGTAAGGAAAAGGCACCCCCAAACCATAGAGCAAAGGACATATCCAAGGTGGGGCTACCCAGGACAAATCACCAAAGCCACAATCAAAGAACAACACCATGAAGACAAAGAAGGACACGGGAAAATGGTGTGAGTTCCATAAGAGATCCACTCACAACACAAGTGAGTGTCAGGCCAAGCAGTCACTGGTGGCTAAGCTAAAGGCCTTCGAATCACATGCATGTTCTGAATATGAGTCATAACCCGATAAGGGGAATGAAAAAGGGAAGAAGATCATTAATGCGGAGCCCAGTGCCACTGTGGCCAACACTAAGATCCAGATGATTGAGCCTGAAGATCCAGAGGAGGGGGAACGCCTCTTCCACTCACAGATGTGGATGAAGGGTTCTTTACTACAGTTCATTGTCGATAGCAAGAGACAAAAGAACCTCATTTTAGAAGAGGCCATGAAGTGGTTGGGCCTAAAGACTACAACACATTCACAACCATACACCATCAAGTGGCTACACCAAGGATGAGATCTCCACGTCAGCGAGCAGTGCCGCCTTCCCTTTGCCATCAAGCCCTTCACATATGAGGTACAATGCGATGTTTCTCCTCTTGAAGTTTGTGATGCATTATTAGGACAACCATACTTGTGGAAGCAAACTGTTTTATATGATTCTAGACCTTGCTCTGTGATTATTACTTTGGCCAGTAAGTTGTACAGGATACCAAACGTAGCCTCGCCTACCGCCATCTCTTTGATCACTGTAAAGAAATGCAGTAAGATCCTTTCCCAGACCAGGAAATTTATTTTCCTTATGATTCACCCTCAGGGAAAAAAGAAGGTTTTGGCCACGGTTTCCAGGCAGGGCTCCTCCGCACAACAACAACAGATGGACACGGTCGTGGAGGAGTACAGGGACATTTTGACCTCACCTATAGGGGTACCTCTACACTTGCAATCCAAATACTCCATCGATCTGACCCGAGGCTCACTGCTACCCAATGGACCTTTCTATTGATGCTCTATTCTGAAGAATGATGAGATCAAGAGGCAGATTCAAGAACTATTGTAGAAAGGGCATATCAGGCCAAGCCCATCAACGTTCAGGAGCCCGATTATATTGGTACAGAAGAAGAATGCGACCTGGAGACTATCTATTGACTATCGAGCGCTGAAAAAGATCATTGTTTGGAATAGGTACCCAAACCCATGGATTGAATGATGGCCTTCTGGAGCAGCTCAAGGGGGGAGAATATTTTAGCAAGATTGACTTGAAGTCAGGTTATCACCAGGTGTCTATCGAACCATCCAATGTTTGGAAGACTGCCTTCAAAATCGAAGGAGGGCCTTTTCGAATGGTTGGTCATGCCGTTTGGATTGAAGAATGCCCTTGCAACCTTCATGAGATTGATGGAAGACATCTTATGACCCTTCACCAATGAATTAGTGGTGGTGTATTTAGATGACATATTGATCTTCAGCCAGAGTTGGGAAGAGCACCTCCACCATATTTGACAGGTCTTTCAAACCCTGCGACAACACAAGTTGTGTGCTAACTTGGAGAAATACACTTTTTGCCTGACCCAGGTTCAATATCTGGGGTACATCATTGATGAGTAGGGTGTGCATGTGGACCCAACCAAGATACAAGTCATTCGGGATTGGCCAACCCCGTCCACTCTAACAGAGATCCACAACTTTTTGGGTCTTGCCAATTTCTACCATAGATTTGTGTTTGGGTTCTCTCATACTTCGACTTTAAGTCAAGTCTCCAAGGGCAGAGCAAAAGAATTTTTTTTTTGGTCCAAAACCCAACAACACGCGTTTTCAGAGTTGAATCATTTCCTCTTCTTTGCACCAGTGCTCACATTACTAGACTTGCAACAACCATTTGAGATTGAGACAGATGCCTCTGACTATGCTATTGGTGCAGTTATTACTCAGCAGGGGAATCCAATGGCTTACCATTGTTAGAAAATTATATATTATAGAGCAATGGACCACATAAAATATTGCAGAAATATAAACATAGAAAACACATAAAACAAGAGAGACACAAATATACGTGGTTCACCTAGTTTAGGCTACGTCCATGGAGAAACAACCAGTCCTTCCTTTTATATTATCCAGTAAACTGAAGAGATACAACCTACAGCAGATCCGCTGTAATTCCCTCTTTGCACTCAATCTCCTCTCTCTTCCTCACTCATAATACAGATATACATAGACACAATACAATTCCATCATATATAGTGAGGGGTTTCCTTCGAGGGAAAAAAACCCTAAATTAAACACAACTTCTACCGTCAGATCTTCGCCTAATGAAAAACTCAGATTGACTACGAAATTACAACATTTTACAAGGAGATTTTACATCTATTTTTAGCTTTAGGGGCAATACCCCCAATCCCCCCTCCAGGGGGGGCTCCCAAAGGTCATAGCCGCCCCCCCTTGGACCCTCCCTGCAGAAAATATTTTATGGGTGGCATTGCCGCCCCATTACGAACTGGGGTCCAATGTGGCAATACCCTTGAATACAAAAGATAATCAGGCTCCACACCCAACAATCTCCCACTTGGAGACTGATTATAGCAACTCCACCACTGCTTCATTTGGTGGACAATGGCTCCACTTTAGACCTAGCTGTTTCTCATCTTCATCATCATAATTGAAGACCAATTGAAACTGAGCAGATTCTTAGTTTCTCCCTAGTTACAACTTTTGTTAACATAGTTGCAAGATTCTGGCTAGTGTGTATCTTTTCCATCTTCAACTATCAATCTTCTAACGCTGACCCAATGAAATGGTACTTGAGCTATATATGTTTAGTCTTGGAATGAAATTTAGAGTTCTTTGCAAGATGTATGGCACTCTGGCTATCATTGTATAACCTGCCCAACTCCTGCTTCTTACCCAATTCATCCAGAAACCTTTGTAACCAAATCATTTCCTTACTAGCCTCTGTAGTAGCAACATACTTTGCTTCTGTTGTTGAGAGTGCAACAACACTTTGCAATTTTGAGACCCAACTGACAGCTGTTCCACCTACAGTAAACACATACCCTATTGTGCTCCTCTTGTTATCTCTATCACCTACCATATCTGCATCAACATATCCCTATAGAGCAATGTTTGAACCACCAAAGCATAATGCTTGATTTGTGGTACCTCTAAAATACCTCAGAATCCACTTCACCACCATACAATGTTCTTTTCCTAGATTGTTCATGTACCTGCTTACAACTCCCACTGCATGTGCAATATCGAGCCTTGTGCAGACCATTGCATACATAAGCTTCCAACTGCTGATGCATATGGAACTTTAGACATATGAGCCATTTCTTCCTGAGTCTTAGGACACTCCTCCTCACTTAATTTGAAATGGCTAACCAAAGGTATACTAACTGGTTTTGCATTTTGCATATTAAACCTTTTCAACACCTTTTCTATGTACTCACTTTGAGACAATGTTAATTTGTGATTCTTCCTGTCTATAGTTATTCTCATACCAAGGATTTGTTTTGCAGCACTCAAATCCTTCATTGTAAATGAGTTCTCCAATTTTCTTTTGAGCACATTTATTTCCTGCATGTTAGAACCTGCAACAAGCATGTCATCTACATACAATAACAATATAATATAGTTGCCATCATTTTGCCTTTTGAGATAAACACAATGATCAGAGTGACATCTAGTATAACCTTGTTTAGACATAAACCTGTCAAATTTTAGATACCACTTCCTTGGAGCCTGTTTTAAGCCATACAAGCTCTTCTTCAACCTGCACACTAGTTTCTCCTTCCCTTTTACCTCATGTCCCTGTGGCTGCTGCATATATATCTCTTCATCCAAATCCCCATGGAGAAAGGTTGTCTTCACATCTAACTGCTCAAGATGCAAATCTTTAGCTGCTACTTGACTTAAAATAGTTATGATTGAAGTCATTTTCACAACAGGAGAAAATATCTCATCAAAGTCTATACCCTTTTTCTGTCCAAACCGTTTCACCACAAGTCTAGCTTTATACCTTTTTCTACCTCCATCTTCTTCCTTCAACTTGTAAACCCATTTATTCTGTAATGTTTTTTTACTTGCAGGCAACCTGACTAAGTCCCAAGTATGGTTATGTGCTAAGGATTCCATCTCTTCTTTCACATCTTGCTCCCACTTCTTCCTAGTTTCTACCTATACTACTTCTTCATAACATTCTGGCTCACCAGAATCAATCAACAATACATAATATAATGAAGGAGAGTATCATTCAGGGGGTCTACTTCTCCTGGTAGATCTTCTAACACCACTTTCAGGTGTTTGAGGTTCTTGTTATTGTTGTGTTTGTTGTTCTAGATGTTGATCATTATGATTTTTAGGCACCATCACTTTTTCTGTGATCTCGTCAAGCACTGTGTATTCTCTATTTTCTTTTTCCTGTTTCTTTTCCTGCAGCTGATCCTTATACAAAACCTTTTCATTGAATATGACATCTTTGATCCTAATGATTTTGTGTTTTTCATAATCATAAAAGTGATAACCAAAATCATTAACACCATATCCAATAAAGGTACATTTATTTGATTTTGCTTCAAGCTTTGTTCTATTTTCTTTATTAATGTGGACAAAGGCTTCACAACCAAAAGTCCTTAAAAAATAGTAGTTTACCTTTTTACCTGTCCATGCCTCCTCTGGAATACCACCATCCAAGGAACTTGAAGGCCCTTTGCTTATTAGATAAACAACAGTATCTACAACATTTGTGCAAAATTGTAAAGGCAATCATGCATGCAATCTCATGCACCTTGCACGCTCCATGATTGTCTTGTTCATCCTTTCTGACACACCATTTTCTTGTGGTGTTCCTGGAACTATATTTTCTCTGCAAATTCCATTCTCTGAATAGTACCTATCAAATTCTTTGCTACAATATTCACCTCCATTGTCTAATCTGAGACACTTCAACCTTTTTCATGTCTCATTTTCAACGAAAGCTTTCCATTTCTTGAAAGTATCAAATACATCAGATTTATTTCGAATACAATAAATCCACGTTTTTCTGGTTGCATCATTAATAAAAGTAACATAATAACGAGAGCCACCAAGAGATGATACTTGAGAAGGTCCCCATACATCTGTATGCGCAAGATCTAATTTTTCGGTCTTCTTTTCTTTCCCAACTCTGAGGAATCTGACTCTCTTCTGTTTTCCATAAACACAATTCTCACAGAATTTTAAATCAACATGCTTCAAACCTGGCAACAAATTTCTTGAGTGAAGAATCTACATCCCCTTCTCACTCATGTGTTTGAGCCCATGATGCCACAATGATGTATCTTCTCCTGTAGAGGTTAAATCATTAACAGAATTAGAAATACCATTTCATAAATTAAATGTACCAACCTTTTCTCCTTTTGCTATTACCAGGTATCCTTTAGTGACCTTACAAGTTTTATATGTAAAAGTAGTCACACAACTTTCACCTCCCAACTGTCCTGTTGAAATAAGATTTTTCTTCAGATATGGAACATGCCTTACCTCCTTCAATAGCCATTGATTTCCATTCTGTTGTTTTATGAAAACTATACCCATTCCAATGATTTTACAGGGTTTATCATCACCCAATCGAACCTGTCCAAAATATCCTTGAACATAATCATGAAAATGTTTCCTATCAGGTGTGGCATGGAATGATGCCTTTGAATCTACCACCCAGGCATCAATAATATTTTCTAAAGAAAGAATCAAAGAATCTTGCAACACATCACCTACTACATTCGCTTCATGATTATTTTCTTGTTGTGCGTCTCCTTCTTTTCCCATCCGAGACTTGCAGTCTTTCTTCAGGTGTCCTTTCTTACTGTATTTCCAACACACTATCCCCGATTTGGACTTGGATATGCCTTTTCTTAACTTACTGCGATATCCAGGGCTCTTTCCTCTTTCCATTTTTCTCCCCCTAGTCTTTGTAGTCAAAGCATTACTTGATGTATCACTAGAGCTTTTCTGTCGCACTTCCTAGCTAAGGATTGCACCGACAACATCATCAAACTTTAAAGTACTAAATCCAAAGACAAAGTTACTAATAGCCATAACTAAACCATTCCAACTTTCTGGAAATGATCACAGAAATAATAGATCCCTAACTTCATCATCAAAAGTTACCCCTACAGAACTTAACTAACTGGTGACTGTATTAAATTCATTTAAATGATCAGCAACAGATCCACCTTCTGACATTTTCATATTAAATAAACGCTTCATAAGGAATACCTTATTTGAGGCCAAGGGTTTTTCATATAGTTTGGCCAATTTTGACATTAAAGGCTACTGATGTCGCTAGGCACAGTCGTATTGTTCCAAGTGCCTTTATCTCGAGAATATCCCATTCTGTGTCTGTCATACTCATCAACTTCTTTGCCTTTCTACTCAATGGTTGGTACAGATCTCTCTGATACAAATAATCTTCCATTTGTATCTTCCACAACTGGTAGTTTTGGCTATTAAATTTTTCGACCCTAAACCTACCATCTTCTGTCATTGCTCCCACTCGAACGAGGAACCCTTCTCTCTTGTGAGTTTATCAGCCAGGTAGACCTTCGGCTCTGATACCAGTTGTTAGAAAATTATATATTACACAGCAATGGAACACATAAAATTTTGCAGAAATATAGAAACAGAAAATGCATAAAGCAAGAGAGACATAGATATACGTGGTTCACCCAGTTTGGGCTACGTCCACGAAGAAACAACCAGTCCTTCCTTTTATACTATCTAGCAAACTGAAGAGATACAACCTACAATAGATCTGCTATAATTCCCTCTTCGCTCTCAATCTCCACTCTCTTCCTCACTCAGAATACAAATATACATAGACGTAATACAATTCCCTCATATATAGTGAGGGGCTACCTTCAAGGGAAAAAAACCCTAAATTAAACGTAACTTCTACCGTTAGATCTCTGCCTAATGAACAGCTTAGCTTGACTACAAAATTACAACATTTTACAAGGCAATTTTACATCTATTTTTAGCTTCAGGGGCACTGCCCCCAATGCCCCCACCAGGGGGGGCTCCCAAAGGTTGCAGTCGCCCCCTCTTGGACCCCCCTTGTAGCAAATATTTTACGGGTGGCGTTGCCGCCCCATTACAAACTAGGGTCCAATGCGGCGATACCTTTCAATACAGAAGATAATCAGGCTCCACACCCAACAACCAAAATGAGACATTTTTAGACATAGTTCGAAAATATCCCACTTACGACAAATAAATGTATTCCATTGTGCAGGGCTTTCGTCAATGGAAGAATTGCATCTCGGGGAAGGAAACGGTCATCCATGCAGACCACCGACCCCTACAATTCATACAGACACAAGGGAAGTTAGAGAATGATCGCCATCAGAAATGGTCCACCTACCAGCAACAAGTCCATTTTAACATTAATTATAAGAAAGGTAGCACCAATAATGTGCTAATTTCCTCAGCGGACCACTAGTCATGGTGCTGATCACTGTGCTCGACTTCTATGGGCATGAGACTTCGGGGTGGCCGCATATTTACCAGAGCGATCCAGAATTCGACAGCACATACCTGACAGTCCTAGAAGGGAAGAAAGTTCCAAATTTTCACCTTCAAGATTCACTGTTATTCCACGTGGCACACATATGTGTTCCTTCAAGTGAGTGCACCAATATTATTTGGGAGGTGCACTACAATTGGGTCGCTTGACATTTTGGAGTAGAGAAAATAGTGGCGATATTGTAGAAGTATTTTTATTGGCCGTGACTTCGTTAGGATGTTGGGAAGTACATTAGATCCTGCATCGCCTACGCCATTGCCAAACCAACCATTAAGAAACAATGCCTATATACTACTCTACCTACTCTTAATCGGCCTTGGTAATCTATCTCCATGGATTACATGTCAGGCCTTCCTTCTACTAAGCATGGGAATGATTGCGTTTTTGTGGTCATCGATAGATTCTCTAAGATGGCCATCATGGTAGCCTACAAGAAGAGTATCAAAACAGAGGAACTCATAAGATCTTCTTTGAGCGAGTGTGGGTACACTTCGGGCTCCCACAGTCCATTGTCTCAAATCGGGACAATAGATTCTTGAGTGCATTTTGTTCAAGTCTCTGGTCAATGTTGGATACAAAACTTACTAAGTCCACAACTTTCCATCCCCAAAATGTGTAGGTTTTAACCTCGTATAGAAATTACCTGCATACGAATTCTAAAACACAAAAAATAAATAATGCGAGAGCATAACACATAAAACACATATACATAGAGATTTTCACTTGGATCCCAAAACCGGGACTACCAACTTGATTTTTCATTATGTTCCTTTCAATGTTACAATACACATATATACGTGTCGAAGCATCCAATACCATGGACCAAAAAACATCGTGCCCAAAACCATGGACTGAGAAACCATCGTGTCCAAAACCATGTTCTAAAACCATGCACAAAACCATAGGTAGGTTTTTCCCAACTAATATAGGGTCCCAAACAATTTTCCCTGGGGTGCTGCCCTAGACCCTGTAAAGGGGGGCTACCCACCCCCCTCAAACTCCCTGGACAGGGGGGGCTGTCGCCCCCTATTACCCCTTGGTTAACTACGTGGGCTAGTCGTGGAAAGAATATAACACAACCCAACAAACTGATGTCCAAATAGAGGTTGTCAACAGGATGATCATACACATTCTGCACATGTACAACTCGAAGCATCCACGCACGTGGGATGAAAGTCTCACCTACGTCTAGCATAGCTACAACATAGCTCTCAATAGCTCAATGGGCCACAACCCCTTTCAGGTAGGGTTGGGATTTCAACCATTATGTCCCATTGATGTGGCCATACCATTTCTAACCACTCAGGAAGATTCAGCTAACATTTGGTCTGAAGCTGACAGGGATTACAAATTCATTGAGCACATTCAACACATCCGCCAGTAGGTCCATGATATATTGAACAGAGCCAATTCTAAGTACAAGAAACATCATGATCTACATTGAGTTCCACACAAGTTCCAGGAGGGTGACAAAGTTTGGCTACATTTTCAAAAGGAGCACCTCGCTAGACCCCACTGAAAGCTTTGATCGCTCCGATATGGGCCATACACCATCACTAAGGATGTTGATGACAATGGCTGCAAGGTAAATATCCCACTATTCCTTGGTCTATATCCAGTGTTCAATGTAGATCACCTTCAACCATACTTTCCACCATTATTGGACACATTCGATATTGCATAACAACTCACACCAATAGTGCTCAACCTGGATTGATCTGCGTTTTTATGAGCTAATCAAACTCACGATTGACTTGTCTGCTAGTCTTGGGACCACTTTCGAGACATTGTTTTTGATAATGGAGTCATACTACTCAACCGTGGCATCAACTAATATTTGTTGTTGCATGACTTCCTCGAATGAGGATGTCTCAACCTCTACACTCCCACTCATCAGAGCCATGTAGCCAGTTTATCAATCTAGTAACCTCCTCTTCCTATGCTATGATGTGGGTGATCCCACATTCTCTCTAGCAAATTGGATCAATTTTTCAGCCTCTCTGGTGCGCTTTCTTTCATATTTGGAAGTCTCTGCATGAGTGAGTGCTTCTACTCTCTTCTCCTCTGCATGTGGCTGCTCCACATCATCCTGAGGTTCCTCCTATAGAGCTAAAACATCCTCATATGCATGTAACTAAAGATCCCTCTAAAGTGAACATATCATGGCCTTCTCTTTGTCTAACTTCACATCTCTACAAACCACTATCATCCAGTTGGATGAAAGGTACACCCGATAGTCATGAGGTGTATCAGTCTACCCCACAAATATGCCCAACTTAGTTGGTGGCTCTATATTTTTTCGTGTATCCTTAGTAACATGACAATAGACTGATGAACCAAAGATCTTGAAGTTTTCCACTTCTAGTTTCTTACTGAAAAATCTTCTTCGGGTGTACTCATCCTGAGAATTCGATGAGGGCTTATGTTCTACAAATAAACAATTGTGTTGCTTGCTTAAACCCACAAGTGCAAAGGTAGGCCCTGGTCATCTAACATCGCTCATACATATCCCATAATAAGTTTGTTATTCCTTTTAGCCACCCCATTTTACTATGGGTTATAAGGTGCTATTAACTCTTGTCGAATGCCTTCTGATGCACACAAATTCTTGTATTCATTCGACACATATTCTCCACCATTATCACTTCTTAGAGATTTATTTTTCCTACCAATATCTTTCTCGACAAGTGCTTTAAATTCACAAAATTTAGCGAACATATGATCTTTCTTATGCATGAACAAAATCGAGCAATGACAAGAAAAATCATCAACTAATATTACATAATACATGTGCCTGGTAATGGATGTTGTCGATAACAGTCTACACACATCTGAGTGAACTCGATCAAGGATCGATCGTGATTGATTATATCCATCATGGAAGGAATCTTTGGTGTCCTTCCCCAATGTACACCCTTTACATGTGTCTCGTTTCTCTAGTGTACCCTTGGGAAGTCCTATAGAAATTTGTTGCATGATCTTCAAATCTCTGTGGTGCAAGTGACCCAATCTTCTATGTCACAACTCATCGATGTCTCGGCTCAACACCTTCTCTTCTTTAGTGCTCAAAGCAACGTATTCTTCTACATCCAATTTGTAGAGGTTCTTCACCTGAACCCTGATCCTCTTCACCTGTATTGAGGCTATGCGATGAAGTAAATCCTTTCCCTTGCTAAATATCACAATGTAGCCATGGTCCTCCAACATGGAAACTGAAGTAAAATTCTTCTTCAAACCTGGAACATACATGACATATTTTAATGTGAGAGGAGTACCAGAATCCATCTGATAGGTAACAATACTGATGTTGGTCGCGCTATACATCCCATCATTTCCCATCTTTATGTGCATCTGGAAGTCCTTCTCCTCCAAGTCATTGAAGAACTCTTTGTTGTCGGTCATATGGAATGAGACTCCACTATCAAGGTACTACACACTACCCATCACCGATGTCACCAAGCAAGTTATGAGGGTGAAGTCTAGTTCGAATTGTGAAGTAAGAGCTTCATCTACTACTCCTCCTAAGGGCTTCTTACTAGCCTTCTTGTGTGGACACTTTGTAGCATAATGTCCTAGCACGTGATGGTGAAAACATTTAATCTTCGACATGTCCTTATTCTTGTCACCCTAACTGCAATCTGATTTGGAATGGGATGACTTCCCCTTCCCTTTCTTCGCCTTCCCATCTAAGGCACATTTCTCCTCATCATCATTCTCAGATGAGAATCCATCTCTATTTTTCCATCGGATCTCTTCTTGTATGTTGGGATGGGGTCCCCCAGGGAATAATGGAATTAATTAGTCTATTAACCAAAGGATTAAGGAACACGCTGCTGATATCAAGCATGGGAGGACCAAATCTTTTGCTTTCGCGGAGCATGCAATGAAGACCAAGCATCATATATACATTGAGGAGGCTAAGGTCATCACAAATATCTCTCATTTTCATCACCACAAGTTTAGGGAATCCATTGAAATTGAGAGGTCTTCTAATAATATTAATAGGGATGACGGCTGGAAAATTAGTAGTTGTTGGGTTCCCACCCTCTCCTCTTAGTTTTCCTCCTCTTTGTCTGGGAATTTTCATTTTTATGTTCTATTCGCCTTTTAATTCTTCCTTTTATTAATTAGAGAGGATTAGCCTCACTGTTTATTTATTTATTAATTAATTTTTATTAGTAATATTATTTATTTATTCATTATTAGTATTTGTTTATTTATCGCTATTACTATTATTTTTATTATTATTATTATTGTTATTAATTTTTTTTTTTTAAGAAGAACACCCTCTCTTTTTATTTTTATTCCCTTGATTAAAAAAAAAAATTCACTCTTAATATATGTTTTATTATTATTATTATTATTATTACTTTTGCACCTTCACCTTTAATTTCTATTAGTATTTATTTATTCATTATCATTTTTCTTAACAATTTATAATCCTTATTAATTTTTCCAAATCAGATATCAAATAAACAATTAAATAAGAACAATAAGTAATTAAATAAGGGATAGAATAAATAAATAAATAAATAAATTAAATAAATAAATAATTATTAATTATTTAAATGAATTAAATAATTCCCTCCCCTAGTCAAATATAGTTGTTTGGTTAAATTATAATAATATATAACTTAATTAATTAATCAACAATATAATTTCCCCTCCCTGGTCAAATTTAGCCATTTTCCTCTAGCAGTTAGGATGACCTATCTTCCTATTTAACCTTCTTCTGAGATCTGTCTCTTCATCTTGTCCTGAAGATGAACCACACTGGTTGGTTCGAAACACGTTGACCAAATATTGGCAATTTGATTTTTCCGAAAATCTTCATAAATTAACTAGTCCTTTTTTGTATACAATTTTGTAAAAAATTTAAAGTCTCCATGATTTGTGGAAGTGGAGCACGTGGATGAATAAGAGTCAAAGGGGCTTAGCCCCTTGTTTTAAGTAAAGTTTTGAATGAGTTTTGAGATTCACCCATGGTCCACGGACCATGGCATTGTATGAAAAACTCTATAAATAGTTCAATCTTAGCGAAAGAAAGAATTGAACTAGAAGGAACTTAGATAGAGAATTGGGTTCAGCAAAGAGTCTCATATAGAATCTAAGGTAGGAAGGTTATGCTTCTTGTGCTTAGGTAGAGGAAGGAAGGCTCCACAGTTGAGTGCACAGAGGCCTATGTAGAGTCTTAAGCTAAGTGCGTGAACCCCTTTAGCGATGTGTGCAGGGAAGTTTGAGTTTGAAATCAGTGAATTGAAGATCAATAAAGACAGTTTTCTAAAGAATTCCTGAGTATTTATGTTTATCTCTATTAATGTTATATGCTGCTGATAAATGACATGTTTTATAAATTACTGATTAAATGCTACACAATTGTATTGAATTTATCTTAATAATCTATGAAATGAATGGTTAGCCACTTCCACGAAGTTCCTAGTGATTTCTCTTATCTTTTCTAGTGAATTAAGTAGATCTGCGTGAACTCCAATTCAGGATTGCTTTCTGATGCGCGTAAGTAGGTGAATTGACTGTTAAAGGCCCGCAAGGACTAATCGTGGGCCTTCATGAAGGTCTGAGGTGTGCTTTAACTGAGTTGCAGTAACGTGCCCTAGGAGTTTATCGATCTGTGTGAAGGAAGATCCAAGGTGCTAGAAGACATCACACTAGCTCTGGATGTAGAAACTTGGTTCTTGTATCCCCCCATACTACTTTGGGTGAGACTGAAGCCTGCACTATGCGGTTTGTTGCCAAAAGGGCTAGTAGTGTAGGGTTTTGTTGGTTGGCGCAACTAACTCTGAACCTAGGTCAGGACCCCCTAAGCCAACAAATCGTTCTATTGTTGGCACCAAGATATTCTTAAAAGAGATGTGTGATGTCGTATCATTGGAACCCGAACAAGAAAGAAATTCAAAAGTGGTTGGATCAGAAGATTCACGAGTTCATGGCGCAAGAAAACAAGAATTCGCACCTGTCAAAGGAATATTGGTTGGATAGATATCTGTATACAGAGATACACGAAATCTTCATTTGCACCTTCCCCATTGAACTATATGAGTGGTTAGCCAAGTTGGCAGACAGTTAAGGAAGGTGGAAGCTCGATAGTCCTATAGTGTGGACTCCAGAATTGGTGCGACGGCTAGAAGCTTCTGAAAACAAGATCGCGCAGGCTGTGTTGGGCGCGGGATCCCCCAAGGAAAGTTTTGGGGCTTAGAGCCCAGATTTTGGTCACAAATGATAAATCTGATATAAAAACTCCACATTTTGTTGGCGCGTAGCTTGTAAAAGAGTCATAGGGTTGTCCACCCTCAATTTTGTAATGTAATGATGGCTATAGAGATCTACCCATGGTTTGTGGACCATGGGATTATATAAATAGAATGAGGCTCTAAGTAGTTAGGTAGTGATCTAAGGATGAAGAATTGATTCATATCTGAAGTGTAAAATCGAGTCTTTGGTTCGTAGAGTAGGAGAAGGCTCTACAACTGACTGCGCAGAGGCCTAGTAGTCTGTAGCTGAGTGCACAAGGCAAGTCGAGTCTGTAATTGTTGGAGCATTAATAAAGAGAAGTTTCATATCAATTCTATGAATCTATTTTCTATTTTCTGCATCAAATATATTGGGTATAAATTGCATTTCTATTGTTTATATGATGCGTGAACATATATGATTGTGTTGATTAAGTGAATGTGAGATAGAATATCTCTTTACATGAAGTTAACTAACATTTGTAGAAGATAAGTAAGATACACGGTGTAATTTGGGGAATTAGTGCACATCACTGCCGTAGAAGCGCGAAATCACCTCAACCCCTGGTTAGGGCTGCGAGGAAGGTGATTATAAAAGATTGCGAAGGTCTTGCAGGTTAGGACAGTGCGTGAAGTGACCTGCACGAAGGTAGGCACAGTTGGACTAAAAGGACACCTCAAACATCTCAAGGGTGTGGAAACTTGGTTCCAGCATCCCCACATACTTCTTTGGGTGAGACTTCAATCCGTGCTCCATGGGATGATGCTGAAAGGGCCAGTAGTGTAGGGATTTGTTTGGCTAATTAACTCAACACCTGGGTCAGGCCCCCTCAAGCCAACAAATGGTTCCATTGCTGGGACTGGAATCTGCATAGATATGTCTGATGTCATATCATTGGAATCCAACTAAGAAGGAAATTGAAGGCTGGTTGGATAGAAGAATCCACGAGTTCACGACGTAGGAGAACAAGAATCCACAACTATCAAAAGAAGAGTGGTTAGACTGCCACCTATACATAGAGATCCATGAAATATTCTTCACATCCTTCCCTATTGAGTTGTATGAGTGGATTGCGAAGCTAGCAGATAGCCAAGGAAGGTGGAAACTCGATGGTCCCATTGTGTGGACCCCAGAATTAGTGCGCGGGTTGGAAGCATCGACGGACAAGATCGCGCGCGCCGTGTATCACTGGCTCGATCGGATTATAGGAGGATTCATTACTGAGTTTGCGGTCGACACTTCAGTCAGCTATAGCGAAGCAAATAGACGCTTTCTCAAAGGACTGTGAAGTAAGTATGTAACGCCTATGAATGCTTGGATTAAAATGTTATTGTGCGACAAGAGGGTTATGCAATTACATTGATGTTCGGGGCTACACGAAGTGGAAAAACCTACAGGAACGAAGGAAGTAATGGAATGCAGAATAGCCCCTTGATTTCACCTCCGTGAGGGGACGAGGAAGAGCTCCCGAGGGTCTCTCCGCGAAGTGCGATCCATTTGATAAGGGAAATAATTCCGGGAATACCCCCACCCCCCCCCCCCCACCCACACCACCACCAACTTCACCGCCATCACCTCCATCTTCACCCGTACCACCTCCGCCACCACCGTGATTCAATATGGCTAGCACAATGAGGTTTCCTGTGTTCAAGGGATTAGGAAATGAGGATCCAGACCAATTTTGGTTCATTTTAAGAGCCGTATGGGAAGCACAGGGAGTACAAATGATAATAAAAAGAAAATGACACTGGTTAGTGCCCTGCAGGATCGTGCGCTGACCTAGTATATTAAGCACTCTAATGATAATCTGAATGCGGAAATCACGAATATCCAGATTGTGCTAAATAAGGAATTTAGCAGGCCAAAGTATGAAGCACAATCAATCATTGGATTCAAAGAGATCACAATGCTACTAGGCGAGACTCCTTGGGAGCTGGATCAGAGGCTGAAAAGTACGATTCGCGAAGCTACTATGAATCTGATGGATGGACAGCACTGCGAATAGTTTGTAGCATCACTGATGCCACATTTAAGGAGTGCGCTATCACAACAGAAGCTAACGATGCAGGTAGAGGCCTTAGAGATCGCGATGAGGCTGCATGAGACCATGATGCAGGATCCTAACTTAGGAGTCCAGCAGATCCACATGCAGTTGAAGAATTTATGCCTTGAGATGCAGAGTCTAAAACAAGACAGGAAAGCTCGACCAGAAGTGTGCGAAGAGGTGTGGTGCGTAAAATGTAAGGGTCATGGTCATGATAAGGTCCATTGTCCGGTGTTCGCAAATTACCGCACAGGAGGAGGACCGATGTCGTTAAGGTCAGAAGCACAAGCAAGACCTAGCGTGGCGCCTATTTTGTGGTGAGTGATTTTTCCAATAGGTGGAAAGCATGCTACAGACAACTGTCATTTGTTACAGAAGCATACACAAAATTCATAACAGTTGTTCTGTAATTTTTGTAGGTCGATGGGACACGATGAGCGCACTTGTAGAAGCTATGAGTTGATGATGGATAGAACTCCAACCTACAGAGTTCAGGCCAAAACGTGACCCCTAGACCAAAATGCAGGAATGGCGTGAACATGATTTTAGGGGCGCGGATGAGGCCGAGGTGGAGGAGGACCTAGAAGAGGTCACAGAAAGTTGATGTGCTATAATTGCGGAGGTCTAGAAAATTATACCCATGATTGCACAAATACGACGCACCTGTCATGTTTGTATTGCACCTTGTTTGATCACGAGACAGAAGATTGTCCTATGTTGATAGCTAGGATACATGACAAGGGAGTGCTACCACCTCCCTTGACTCAGAACCTACAGATGATGAGGTCTGAGCCCCGCGAGGAAGACCCAAATGTAAACATTGTTCTCCGAAGTGGAATCAAGATGGGAGATGATAAGAGAAAATAGCCAGAAGATAGTACTTGGGTTGGCAAGGCTCTAACGAAAGAAGCGGAGTTTGATTTGGAGTGCACTCGGGAAATCTTCATGGAAGCTAAGAAGAGCTTCGCTGATGCCTCCACTTTAGGAAGAAAAGATAGACTGGAGCCAGAGATGGACCCATATATGCTCACAACATTCCTAGAAGCATGTATGAAACTACTGCGTGAAAATAGAGCTGTAAAAGGGTTACAGGAACTCATTAACAGATGTGATGGGACCGCGCTAGGAGAACCGCTTGTAGTCCGAAAGATTGGAAAGCATAAGATGAGGACGAGAAGAGAAATTAGGTTAACTGCGCAGATTGGAGAATATGAAATGGACCAAGTGATTCTGGATTTAGGATCGGACGTGAATGTTTTGCCAAAATAGACATGGGAGCGAATGGGAAGACCTATGCTACAATGGTATCCTATTCAGCTGCAAATGGCGAACCGACATAAAATAATATCCATGGGGAGATTGCAGGGAATCACTGTGGATATTGAGGGAACGAGTGTTCTAGTAGACTTTGAAGTGATAGAGATTGTTGATGACGGCAATCCCTATCTAGCGCTCTTAGGAATTGATTGGGCCACTGACATGAATGGGGTGATTAATTTGAAGAAGCGCAAGATGATTTTTGAGAAGAAGTCTCTACATGTAGTTATACCACTAGACCCGGCTAAAGGATCGCGCTATACAGAGCCAGTGCGCGACTATCAAAGTGATGATGACTTGGACTACATCTACAAGATAACTGCGTGAGAGAAGGACTGGGTGAATCCCATCGCGGATGGGCGAATTTCAAGGGAGTGTGAGAGCTCCTGTACTTCAGATTCTGATGAGGAGATAGAGCGATGGAAGAATCGGTTACACAAAGTAACCATGCTAAATTGTAATATGATGACCAGGTCACTGCGTTGTGTATTGACAGAAGTAAGAGACCTACCTACTTATGATCAGTTAAGCAAGGTAGATCGATCTTGGATAAATTTGAAAGGAAAGTGCTAGAAAAGCTTTTCTAGGCCTTGGATTCGGTACTGTGCGCTACACCCTCGAGGTGGTGGGGTACGCACAAAGGGAGCTTTGACGATTGGCACAAATGTAGGAGGAGCATGCACACACGATTTGGGAAGCCTAGGGTGCAGCTGACGGACAAGTATGATGGATGGGATGGTCTGCTTGCGCATCTGGCCAGGTGGGTGCAGGCATATGGAAAACAACCTACGTTGATGCACATTAACTTCGCGCTGAGAGGTATGGTCAATAAGCATGTGTTGGGGGGAAAATGCGTAAATGGATCTTAATGTTGGGAGGACATTATGTAGGAATTTTTTTTTTGCAGAAGGTTATCCACGCAAAAGCATTCAATAAGTTATGAAATGCACTAAACAAGGTATGCAATGTGCAGCGAAGTAATTGGGACCTGCGCATACCCACAGTATTATGGGCTTATAGGACAACATGCAAGAAGCTGATAGGACAAACACCTTTTCGACTTGTCTATGGAGTGGAAGTCATAATGCCAATGGAGTACATCATGCCTAGTCTGCGCATAGTAGTGCTCATAGGTATGACGGATCACGGAGCCCTGGAGGAGAGGCTCACACAGTTGGAGGAGCTCGAAGAAGAATGGTTTTTGGCTGGATTCCACCAGTAGGTACAAAAGCAGCGTGAAAAGGCCTGGCACGACCGACATATCAAGTTATGCACCTTTAAGGTGAATGATTTGGTATTGTTATACGATAGTAAGTTTGATAAATTCCTGGGGAAGCTCAGAATGCATTGGATGAGACCATATGTTATTAAGGAAATCACAGATGGTGGCGCGGTGCAGCGGGTAAAATTAAATGGCAAACTTTTCCCAGGATAAGTAAATGGTAGTCATTTGAAGCCATATACAGGTGGCTTGACCATATAACTAGTCGTAGGAAGTACAGTCTTAGCACTCCAAGCAGCTGAAAGGAGGCCCAAGACTATAAAATACTCTTCCCAGGAGCTGCGCGATGCCAGGATTCCGCATAGTAGCGAAGTGTCACAGGGTCCATGACAGCATGAGGGTAGTTGCGCTGCCGCATGGGTTGGTTGGAAAGTGACCATTATAGTCACTATTCATGATGTGATGCTTGGTTTGAGACCAAGTGGAGTAGGCGACAGGCATTTAAGGCGAACTTTATGGGCTAGATTCTTGAAAATCTGCCAGCAAGGGAGCATTAATGGACCAAATGTGGGGGGAACAATCAAATTCAAATTCAAAAGGCACTATAAATTGCAAAGGGTTGCCCAACAAACAACACTTGCCAATTTGAGAATTGAGTTGTTGCGCACCTAGAGATTCATGAATCTAGAATTGTTCAATCTTTTGAAGTTGAAGGCATTATTTGAACACTTACCTGAGCCATTGAGAGAATTGTGGAATAGCACTATGGCTGCGCCAGAGGAAGCCATGGATACTGGAGCAATGACCGTTGAGGAGGTCGCACAAGCCATGACGGAAGGAGAAGCCTCAGAAAGTGTCGGGATAGTCGCAAAAATCCCTAAATCGCCACGCATGCTGAGACCTAAGAAAGACAAGCAGCCTATGGTACCGGTGCGCATGTCCCCAGGAACCCGTTAAGGACTAGGCTCACCATGGAAGAAAATGGGAAGGCAGTCAACTTGGAAACCGATGAGGAGGAAGAATTCAAAGAAATCCTAGTAGAGGAGGAGGAAGACGTAGAGATGGAGGTGGAAACCCAAGGTGCGGACCCTCTGACCAGGCTGCCCACGTATGTTCCTCTGCGAAAGGGGAAAGAAAGCGTGCCCAAGGACCTATATGAGAGAAAGAGCTCTCTATAGACCCCAGTGCTCCTCGACGACATTATTTTTGAAGGAGCGCACTTGGGGCGAGTGCCAGTATTAAAATTTGAAGACTGGGATCTCACAGACCATGAGAAGTTCCCACATTTGGCAACTGCGCAGCTCATGCGCCAGAAGAAAAACACACCGTTGAGAGTTATAGAGTTGGAGCCACGCTAGTGGTTGCAAGGTGTAGAGAAGTCAAGGTTGTTAAACCTGCTCTGGGTGCTGCATTACCATCGCACCCCAATAACTATTTTTGTCATCAGACAAATGCTCTTTCTGGTGCATGATGGGTGCTTGTGGCTGGAGGAGCCCATCCCCATCACGGACCACTTAATCCATAGAATTACCCAGCTCCCTTACAAAGGGGAGGATCCCACGAATACCTTGGAGGGTAAGAGTGATGATTTGGCCATTGTGGAGGCCATGAAGAAAAATTTCAAGATGGAGAAGAAGAAGAGAGGGTATATAATTTCCAGCATCAACAACTCTGTGGTCAAAGTCATGATGCAGATACTGGCCGGGAAAGTTATGTGGAAGTGCCGCATGGATGAAGTGCCTGCGCCGGTGGTTTCACTTGACACGCAATGCCCAGAAGGGGTCTAGTTTAACTTACTTGTGCAAAGAATTCCTGGAGAACTGTCGCGAGGCACAGGAATAGGGGAAGACTTTCCACTATGCATGGCTTCTACTATCCATAGTGCTGGTGGCTTGGGAATTGCCCGAGGACAACCATTTCCCAACGATTGTGCAAGATCTTCCAGAGGCAGTGAGGTACGCTTCGCTGTGGGCAACTAAAGATGCATAGAGGATCAGAGAGAAAAATATTCTCGGTGTTCATGGAGATGAACATTAGAATGCGGATTAATTGCAAGCCACGATTATCACCCACAGTTTATAACAGTTTGCAGAGCTTCGCGGAGTTCAAGGCAGACTTTCATCATGTATACATCAGGGCACGCAAGGACCCCGTGAAGACTTGGAATGATCTCCCTTATCTAGCGATGTATGATGTCATATTCGCCATCCTTAAGTCATGGCTGCCGAACTGGCATGCTCCAGCCAGCTCCGCGGTGGAAGCAGAGAAGTTTGCTGCACAGAGGAAGAAGGAGGAGGCAAAACTATGGATGGTGCAGTTGGGAGAGAAGCATCGGAATGAAGCAGCAGTAGTGAAGGCCTAGGTGACACGGGATGCTGTGAAGGCAGTAGAAGAGCAGCAAAAGGCAGCTGAGAAGGAGGGCGAAGTCCAGAAGACGCCTTTGCCCAAACAGGAAACAGATATAGAGGAAGGTGGCGCGGACCCACAAACAACATCCACACAGCTGAAGCGAGAGTGCCCAAGAGAGCAGGTGGGGCCATGGAAGACGTCGAAGGCCTTGAAAACTTCTTTCGACCTGATCACCCTCACTGAGGGGGATCTGCATGACATTGGGGAAATGGTGAGGGACGTCACCACGGAGGCCCTCCAACAGTTCGCATAGGAACACCATATGGTGTTGGGGGCCCTCCGGGGGCAGATACAGGAGTTGCAGGTGCACACTCCATAGGCTGGTACTCTGTCAACTAGCCTTGCAGTAGGCACGACCGTGACCGAGGAAATGCTGCGCGCCCAAATGACCAACACCATAGTGTTGCTAGAGGGAGCACGAGTTATATAAAATGAGGCCGATAGGCCTATGGTTAGTGCGATGAAGGGAGTTGGAATAAATATGGCTGCACTCCCTTAGGAGACACTCTATATTCTGTAGGACGAAGTGACTGCAAAACTGCGAGCCAGGGAGGGTCGCGCGCTCTAGGTCATGAGTGAGCAGTGCATCAACATCAAATAGTTGAGCCTGCAGCGCGACGAAGTAGTAGCACAGAACTGGCAGATTGTGCAGGTGGTCGACGAAGCTTGCTAGATGGTCGCAATGCTGGCCCTCCAAGCAGAGGAACCAGTGGAGACGCACATCCAGAAACTAGCAACAGGGGTGTGCGAGGCTAAAGAAGAGATGGCCAAGGTTCAGCTGGAGCTGAAGCTTCAGATAGCTAAACTGCAGTTGAAGACACAACCTTCAACCGCTCAAAAGGTTAAGGAATAGCGTGCCAGTGCCATTACATAGCCATAGCAGAGGCCAACAGTGCAGTAAAGGACTGCAAGAAGCTATTCGAGGAATCGTTCGAGGTTCTCACTACTCTGCTAGAGGACCCTCACATACAACACCTAGAAACAGACATGCGTGAGCTATAGCAGCAGTGTGACAAAGTAAAAGGGATCGTGCAGATGGTTTCCCTTACACAGAGGTTCGCATGGATGCAGCAGGCGAAAGTGCTCAAGGAGCAGGTGGATGCTGCTCGACACAAGGAAGTCGTTTTGAAGGTGTGCGTATAACCATGGATCAATGAGGCCTTTGTTGTTACAGCCCCTATTGAAGCAAAGCTCGTGCAGATGCAAGGTATGCAGGAACATGTTCAGGAAAGCAGTTCAGCCACAACAGTCTTTGAATATCGCGTCCAAGAAGTGCAGCAGGCAGCTTCTCAGTGCGTTGTCGATCTTGCAACAATCCAGGAAGATTTGGGAGGTCTTTGCATAAAGATCTCCGCACCAACAGAGTGACTTGAGGGCGAGTCACAATGTTTGTGTTGGGGGCCTGTTGGGTGCGGGATCCCCCAAGGAAAGTTTTGGGGCTTAGAGCCCAGATTTTGGTCACAAATGATAAATCCGATGTAAAGACTCCGCATTTTGTGGGTGTGGAGTGCGTAGCTTGTAAAATATTCATAGGCTTGTTCGCCATCAATTTTGTAATGTAATGTCGGCTATAGAGATCTACCCATGGTTTGCGGACCATGAGATTGTATAAATAGAGTGAGGCTCTAAGTAGTTAAGTAGTGATCTAAGGATGAAGAATTGAGTCATATCTGAAGTGTAAAGTCGAGTATTTAGGTCATAGAGTAGGAGAAGGCTCTGTAGCTGGGTGTGTAGAGGCCTAGTATTGCGTAGCTGAGTGCGCGGACCCCTACAGCTAAGTGCGTATGGTGAGTCGAGTCTGTAATCATTGGAGCATTAATAAAGAGAAGTTTCATATCAATTCTGCATATCTATTTTCTATTTTTTGCATTGAATATATTGGGTATAAATTTCATTTCTACTGATTATATGATGCGCAAACATATATAGATTGTGTTGATTAAGTGAATGTGAGATAGAATATCCGTTTATGCGAAGTTAACTAACATTTGTAAAAGATAAGTAAGATACACGATGTAATTTGGGGAATTACCGTAGATCGCTGCCATAGTAGCACAAAATCACCTCAACCCCTGGTTAGGACTGCACCAAAGGCGATTATAACAGATCGCGAAGGTCTCATAGGTTAGGACAGTGCGCAAAGGTAGGCACAGTTGGACTAAAACGACACCTCAAAAATCTCAAGGGTACAGAAACTTGGTTCCAGCATCCCCCCATACTACTTCGAGTGAGACTTCAGTCCACGCTTCGCGAGCTAATGCCAAAAGGGCTAGTAGTGTAGGTATTCGTTTGGATAATTAACTCTAAACCTGGGTCAGGCCCTCTCAAGCCAACAGGTTGTCGATCACTGGCTCCATTGAAATCTATGAGGATTTGTTACAGAATATGCAGTTGATACCTCAATCAGCTATAGTGAAGATTCTTCGAAGGACTGCGAGGTAAGTATTTGAGATCAATAAATACTTGGATTAAAATTTTGTTGTGTGAAAAATGGGTGATACCATTATGTTGATGTTCAGAGCTATGCAAAGTGGAAGATTCTTTAGAAATTGCGAAGGATCGGGACCAAAGTATAGTCCATTGATTGGACCTCCTTTAAGTGATAATGAAGGGGTGGGGCAAACTACACCACATAATTCTGTTCATCTAATCACTCAGGGGATTCCAAGAACAAACCATCCATCCACTTCACCGCCACCTGCACCTCCACCATATACACCTTCGCCCACACCTCCACCTCCACCCCCACCTTTGAACATGTCAAACGCAATGGAAATGCCAATCTTCAAGGGCATAGGAAGTTAAAATCACGAGCAATTCTGGTTTATTTCAAATGCTATATGGACAACTCAAAAGATCACCAATGATAACATAAATAAGGAACATTTGGTGACTGCTTTGCAGGATTGCACACTAACTTGGTACATTAAGTATTGTGCTGATAATCCTCTTGCGACAATAGCAGAGACTAAAACGACTTTGAACAAAGAGTTTAGTAAGCCTAAATCTGACTCACAGTCAGTGATTGAATTTAAAGAGATCATGATGAAGGTTGAGGAGACGCCTTGGGATTTTGATCAGAGGTTGAAGTGCCAAATCAGACACGCTAACATGCAGATCATAGATGGCCAACATCATGACTAGTTTATCGCATCGCTTCTACCCCATTTGAGGATCGCTCTATCACAACAGAAGATAGATACATAGGCAGAAGCCTTGGAGATCATGATGAGGTTGCATGCATCACCTATTCAGGATACGAATCTAGGGGTACAACAGATCCACTCACAGTTAGCATGCTTGCACCTAGAGTTTGAAGAAAGACAAGGAGATTAAACTAGAAATGCATGTAGAAGTCTGGTGTTTGAAGTGCAAGGGACATGGGCATGATAAATATCACTGCCCCATATATGCGAATTATATTATAAGAGGGGGACCAATTCCCCTGAAACCTGAAGCCCCAGCAGGACTGAGCATGGGGGTTGTGCTATGGTGTGCCATTTGTCAAGTTACTGGGCAACATGCGATGGATAATTTCCATTTACTTCAAAAGTTTGTTCAGACACCCCAACAGTTGTTCTGTAATTTTTGCAAATCTGTGGGCCACGATGAGCGCCACTGTCGAAGCTATGAGCTGATGATGGAAAGAACCCCTATGTACCATATGCAAGCAGAAACTCGACCTCCAGATCAAGGCGATGGAGGAGTGAAAAAAGGTTATTAGGGTCGACGGCAAGGTTGAGGAGGAGGAGGACATGGTAGAGGTTGAGGTTAGATTATCTGCTACAGCTGCAGATAGCCGGGGCACTATACACGAGAACGCCAGAATCCTACACACTCATCATGTCAATACTGTAGATAGTTTGACCATACTATAGAAGAATGCCCGGTTCTAATAGCTAAAATGCAAGAGAATAAAACGTAGCCTCAACAGCCGACCCAAAATTTACAAATGATGAGGGTTGAGCCCCACGATGAAGATCAGAATGTTAATATTGTGCTAAGAAGTGGAAAGACGGCTCACGCTAATAAAGGAAAAAAATAAAAAAAATAAAAAAATAAATTTTTAGGAATTAATAATTGTTTATTTGACATAATAACCATTTATCTTAAAATAAATAAATAAATGATTATTATTAACAATAACCAATATAACAAAATAAAAGTTTATTCTATTGACTATAAATTATAGTAACAATAGTTTAAAAATTAACATTTTCGAAGAAAAAATTATAAATTAATTAAATAATTTACTTCTTTATTAATTAGATACTTAGGGTTTAATTATCTATAAATAAATAAAATTAATCTAGATAACTAATATAACAAAATATAAAATTATAGTTTTAATGGTTTTAAAATTTACTAAGTTTTAATAATTATAAATTATAAAATATAAAATTTATTATAGTTTTAAAATTAACTAAGTTTTAATAGTTTTAAAAATCATAAATTAATTAAATAATTTACTTCTTTATTAATTAAATTACTTAGGGTTTAATTATCTATATAAAAAATAAATAAATAAAAATTACAAAATAAAATAAGAATAAAATAAGTTAATCTTTCATCACAATTTTTATAGACTAATTAATTCTTTTGTTTTAGTAATAAATAAAAATAAAATAAAATTTGATTTTAAATTAAAATTAAAATAAACTAATTATATTAAAATTAAAAAAACAATTATAATAATAAATAGAAATTAGTTAGAAACTAATCATATCACATTGTGTAAAATAAACTTATTACAATTATTTTATTTATTTATTATCTCATTTAATTAGTTTTATACACTAATTAGGTTAATTAAAATTAAAATAATTAAACTAAAATAAATAAAAATTGAATAATTCATATATGTAGGTTACTCTTTGAATTGGTCGGCTTCTACTAAAATTCATCATTCTTTAGGTTTATATATATATATATATATATATATATATATATATATATTATGGTTAGAAGATTCTTCTCTCAAACTATTCATAATCTATCATTTTCGGTCTTGATGATGGACCCCCTTTGGGGTTCAAAACGTCGACATAATGAACATAATACTGTGGATAATCTGGATCATACTACTCCAAAAAACCACCACAAAAGCTTAAAGTCTAACAAAGGTAAACAACCTGAAGAAGAGGGATGAGTCTACAAAGTGCCAGAGAAAGAAGTTGGCTTTGATCTGGATCATGCTAAGGAAACTTTTATGGAAGCTAAGAAGAGCTTTGCGGAGGCCTCCACCTCAGGAATCCAGGGCAAGATACAAGAACTCAGTGCACCTGTAGATGTTGATCCTTCTGTACTCACTACATTTTTGGAGACCTGCATGAAACTGCTGTGCGATAGC
Source organism: Pinus tabuliformis (assembly GCA_031772625.1). NCBI lineage: Eukaryota > Viridiplantae > Streptophyta > Pinopsida > Pinales > Pinaceae > Pinus > Pinus tabuliformis. The sequence continues at coordinate 114,311,841 of CM062806.1, forward strand.
AAGGTTGTGGAAGGCCTGTAGGAACTAATAAATAAATGTGCCAACAAGGAAAAGGCCCCTGATGAACACCGCGATGTCAGAAAGATTGGCAAGAATAAGGCGTGAAAAGGATGAGAGATGAGGCTAATAGCGCAAATAGGTGATTATGAGATGAACCAGGTCATCTTGGATCTCGAGTCCGATGCGAATGTTTTACTAAAACAGACATGGGAAACGATGGGGAGACATGCACTATAGTGGTCCCCGATTTAGCTCAGGATGGAAAATGAGCAAAAAATCATCCCCATGGTTGAGTCTTAGCAAAATAAAGAAGTAACTAGAAGGAACTTAGATAGAGAATTGGGTTTCGTGAAGTTCATGGTGATTTCTCTTATGTTTTCTAGCGAATAAAGTAGATCTGCGCGAACTCTGATTTATGATTTCTTTCTGATGCACATAAGTAGGTGAATCAACTGTTAAAGACCCACAAGGACTGATCATGGGCTTTCATGAAGGTCTAAAGGCTGGCTTGACTGAGTTGCAGTAACGTGCCCTATGATTTTATCGATCTGCGCAAAGGCAGATCCAAGGCGCTAGAAGATATCACACTAGTATCTGGATGTAGAAACTTGGTTCTTGCATCCCCCCATACTGCTTAGGGTGAGACTATAGCCTGTGCTACGCGGGTTGTTTCCGAAAGGGCTAGTAGTGTAGGGTTTTGTTGGTTGGTGCATCTAACTCTAAACCTGGGTTAGGACCCCCTAATCCAACATTGTATGAAGTTGAACCACAATCGCTCACACTCTGGTAGCTTCTCTCTCCCATTAACTGCGTCTTGGTAGCTATGATAGCTCTGTGGAAGTTCTAGAAGTGCTAATCTCACTAGATTGTATTTTGCAACTATAACACTGACACTCCCAAGCTCATACCAACATTGGGTGAACTTGGTAAAGTACTTCGGTATCGATCACCCTTCTCCATCTTGATCTTTCTGAGCTTGTCCTTCAGTTCCAGTTTCTTGTGGTCGCTATTTTTTTGAAACTGATCCGTCAATACCTTCCACATTGCAAATGGAGTTTCCATACCGTCAAGGTTTGAGACAATACGATCTCAAACTCCTTCTAGGATAATCCTTCTCGCCTTTTCCACACACTTTCTCCAATCTTCCAGACCTTGAGCATCAGTTGTTGGAGGCCTTGGAATATCATTGTCTATGAATTCCTTAAGCATGTTGTCTTCCAACACTGCCTCCATCCTGTCCTTCCAAACAATATAGTCTGAACTTCCCTCAAGGGCATATCCTAGCTCTGAAGTATGATGCTACAAATTTGATTTCTTCTACAAAAACAAACTCGTATTCTCCTCTTCTATAGTGATTTAAGCTTCGATACCATGTAGAAATTCCTTGTAGATTCAAACTGTAGATTTTAATATCCTAAAACAACTGACTTGAATCTACTCTACTCATCAGTGGAAACAATAATTGATCTATGAAATCATGAAGAAGAAAAATGAAGAATTCAATCATACATAACACAATAATTTTTTGGGGAAAGCCACAACTAAAAATCCCTGATCTCTATATGTTGCATTAATTAGAAAATTTGAGAATATTACAACTCTTTTCTCAAGCTCGTGCAACTTTGCACTATCACAATCTCTCTCACTGCTTCACAAACAAGCTCCAGCCAATACTTAGCCAAATATGCTACCTGCCAAGATCTTATTTCCTTTCGTAGTTTCCCAGGGAATTACCCTATATTTAATTGGTAAATTCCTCATCCATAACTACACAATCCATCATTATGCCTTCCTTTGATTGCATGCACCATTAGTTTAATTTAGATGATTCTACCACTGATAGTACACTGTCCCTGAACTCTAATCTCAATTGGGTCTTTCTCCGATCTGACATGCATGAGTTATTTATGAGTGAATATTTAGTTTATTGGTTGAGCAGTCCTGGTTACACCCCAATACTACAAGTTACACCTCACTAATAGATCTCCCACTAATTCCTCCATCAGTTGGAACTAGTTAAACTGAATTAAATAATTATAACTCAAAAGAACTCAACCTCGGCTCCTAAAATTTAGGGATCACTCTACATGACTATAGATAGACTCACAACTCAAATTAATTGAGTCAACTAAGTCAAATTAATTTATTTAACTATTACAAGTCACTATGAGAATTAGAATTACAATTTAATTCCTAATTTAATTCAAGGACAAAATTAAATTAGGATTTTCTTGTTACATTTCTCAACAAGCATAGGGGTCTCATACTTCTCTGAGAATCACTATGAAGAATTGGTGCCTCAACACATTAGCCGCAATTTCATCTATTAGGCCATAGATACATTGTTGATTCATTTACAAGTAAAAACATGATGACAGACATACATAGCCACCATAATAATAGATGTTCAATATAGCATAATAAAAACAGAAATACCAAGGAAACAACAACCATATTATCCACATATAAACAAGTATAATACTCACGAATTAAAAAGGAGAAATAACCTCATATTAAATATGCAAAGGCCAACTAGGTTCAGGACTTCCATGAACCACACGACCGTTGACACGGCTGAGCCAAATATCTCTTCATCCAGTCACCCCCATGCCATATTCCAAGCATGAATGTGGGATCTCATAAAACACATCAATCAAAACCATCCAGGGCTTCTAGAGGCCAAACCACCTCAACCCATCAAACAATGATTCCACCTAACGGTCGAACATCACAAACCATCATTAGATTGGTCTCTACCCAAGCCTTCCATGGGTCCAGAGCATTTGTTCCAACCAAGACTCCACAACTAGTAACTCAACCCACAACTGATATAGGGCTCAAGAGCATTTGTCCAACCAAGGATCCAGGACTAGTAACTCAACCAACCAAGAGATCTAAAGCATTTTTCCAACCAAGGCTCTAGGACTAGTAACTCAACCCAAGCTATTATAGGGCTCCGGAGCGTTTGTCCAACAAAGGCTCCAGGAACTAGTAACTCAACCCAAGCTAAAGGAAACATGAGAAAAAACAAAAAAATAAATAAACAAATGAACCCACAACACCATGGCTATCAAGGAAATGGAAAGGCTAGGAAAATCCAATGTCAATCTAGGCAACCCTGCATGCCAATGACATATCATGACCAATAAACCACATGCATATGCCATGCATGCCAAAACTAGTGAGGAAAACATACATGCAACTCAGTAGCTGCAAGTAAAACCTTCTATAGATGTTGATCCCGATGTCCTCTTGTGCCTTCCTGCGCTTCCTTTTCCTTCTTACTCCAAAACTCCCAGTATGCCACACTCTCCAAGAGTGCTCCAAGAAAACTCTATGTCTATGAGTATGAGAGAGAGAGAATAGAGAGAGATAATAGAGACAGAGCTCAAAATTGAACTAACAAAAGTTTGGGAACTAATCCTTAGAAGCCTTTTTATTAATGAGGCCTCTATTTTCTTCATTTTCCATTATTTTCCTTCATTTTCCTCCTCACATGCAACATGTGACCTTTCACCTCCCTTTTCTCCTAATTTCCATTATTTTTATAAATAAATGTGCCAAAATGTCATTTTACCTTTCCAAATCCTTTGTCCTTGCCTTTTCCAATTTCCTTGGCCATTAATTAATCATCACTGATCACCATCACTATGTTTTTGCCGAACATTCATCTTGGAATAAGTGTCCCATCAACCGTGGTTATTATATTTCCTTTATTAACTTTTATTACGTGGTTATTATATTTCACGGTGTACCAAGCACGGGGTGCTTGCTTGAGACTGTAAAACACTCGATTATGTCTACACACATGAGAATGTAGATGAAACATCTCGAAGCATTCTAGTTTCTTAATGCAAGCCTCCTCCTAAATAACTCCATTGAGGAATGTTGTTTTTACATCCATCTGGTGGATATTCCACCCCATCTTCCTAGCCAAAGAAAGAATTGATCTGATTGACAAGTACCTTGCTACAGGAGAAAAGGTCTCATCATATTTAATCCCTTCAACTTGAGATTACCCCTTAGCCATACATCTAGCCTTATATTTCTCTATGCTTCTGTCTGTTGCATGCTTTACCTTGAAGATCTATTATGAACCCACAATTCATTTATTTTCTAGTCTTGGCATGACTTCCCAAACATTGTTCTTTACAATTGATTCGTATTCCTCCACCATTGCATCAACCCACATAGGTTGTGCTATTGCTTCCTCGAAAGAGGGTGGCTCAGTCTCCACAAGCTCAGTCATTAGAGTGATGTAGTAAGTGTACTGATCTGGTGACCTTCTCTACCTGTGTTGATTTGAAGGAGCACCCACATTCTCCCTCACATCCTACACAAGTCTCTCAACTTATTTTTCTTTCTTCTCTAGATGGTTCATCTTGAGTGGTTGTATCCACTCTTTGCTCCTCAATTTTTGGTTTATCCGGAACTTCTTGAGGTTCCTCCTTTAGAGCTAGAAGCTCCTCCTCCAGTGGGATCTGAAGCTCCCTCTCAAGAGAGTACCGAATCGCTTTCTCCTCATCAAATTTTCTGTCCCTTTTCACAACTATCATTTTTAGGGATGGAAACTACACATGGTAGTTGTGGGGAGTTTCTGTGTAACCAAGAAATACCCCCAATTATGTTTTCATCTCTAGCTTCTTCCTTGATTATTTGGAGACATGGTAGTAAACAGATGCTCCAAAAATCCTGAAGTGCGACACATTCGACTTTCTCCTCAAGAAAGCCTCCTTTGGTGTAATGATTCCTAGAATCCGATGAGGACTCTGGTTCTACAAATATACTTTTTTGTTGCATGCCTCAGCCCACAAGTTCAGAGGTAGGGCTTGGTCATGCAACATCACCCTCGCAGCAACCATAATGCTAAACTTATTTTTTTCAGGCACCCCATTACATTGTGGGTTGTGGGGTGATGTCAATTTCCGCTGAATTCCTTCTTCTGCACATAAATTTTTAAATTCATTCAACGTGTAATCACCTCCATTATCTCTCTTGAGAGCCTTCACCTTCTTGGTTGTTTATTTATCAACTAGTGCCTTGAACTCTATGAACTTGGAGAATGTCTCATCTTTCTTTTGAATGAAGAAGATCCAACACTTTCGTGAGAAGTTGTCAATAAAAATGACAACATATTTGTGTGTGGTAGTGGAGGTTATTGAGAAAGGTCCATAGACATCAGAGTGGATCCATTCAAGCACTGCATGCACCTTTTTGTCCTAATTATGGAAAGTGGATTTTGTATACTTCCAAAATGTACATCCTTTGGATACATCCTTCTTCTCAAGTAATCCTTTGGGAAGGCTTGTGGTTATCTATGGCATAATCTTCAGGAAACCATGATGCAAATGGCCAAGTATTATGTGCCAAAGTTCACTGACATTGTGGTTCTGCACCTTCTCTTCCTTAGTGATTATTGTAGCACAATCCTCCACATCTAGCTTATACAATTTCTTCACACAAACCCTAATATGCTTCACTTGTCCTATGGCTATCTATATCAAGAATTCCTTTCCGTTTTTGAAGATCACATCATAACCATGGTCTTCCAAAGCTGCAACAGAGAAAATATTTTCATTGAGGCCCGAAACTAACATGACATCCTTGAGCCTGAGGGGGGAGCCTGACTCCCTCTAAAATGTGATTGTACCAACCTTGATCATGCTATACCTTCCATCATTCCCCATCTCGATGTGAATCTTCAAATATTTTTCTTCCAGGTCACTGAAAAATTATTTACACCCTATCATCTAGAACAATCCACTTGAGTCCAAGTACAACACGCTCCCCATGATTTTGTTGGCCATGCTTGTAATGAGGATAAAGTCAATCTCGATCTATTAATCCAAATATTCACTTGCTTCGCCTCATGAGGTATTCCTTCTTTCCTTCTTGTGTGGACACTTCATGGCATAGTGCCCAAATTCATGACAATAGAAGCATTTAATTTTCAACAAATCTTTCTTCTTGCCCCCTTGACTGGATTCGGGTTTGTTAAGGGATAAATTCCCCTAGGGTCTTGGGTTGATACCCTAGCAGATCAGAGGTTATCTACACAAAGAAACACACATTACACATAGCCATGATGCTAATATAAACAAATTGAATGAAATGAGGTGCACCTGGGGGTCCTTCGTTTGGGAAGATCCAGCCAGGGTCCAAACCCTCTTGGATTTCCTTTTGCCTCTTCAACCTGCAAACCAATCAATTCAAGAAAGTACAACAGTATATTGACCAAGCATCATAAAGAAATCATCTTCATAACATATTAAAAGGTAGTTAGTTATGCAATTATAACAACCATTCATATATGAATCATAACATTGATATCATAAACATGAAGAAGATTTATATCAAGAACAAGATTAGTGTTTCTTTTATTATAGACAACTAAAGTACAGAAAGGAATAATTTCACCTAATTCATCCTTTCGCAGGCTCCAAGTGTAACCGTCCTCCGGATTCGTCCAGTCTCAAGCCTTTAACAAACTCCTTCCGTGACTTACTCCATGATATCTCAAGTAGTAGAAAGACATCATCACATAAGGAAACAAGGGTTTCCTATAAATGGGGGAAGTGGTGGAGGCATTAGGATCTTCAGACCTGGTCAGGGAAAATCTCAGCAGAGTGATCTTTCTCTCTCTTCTCTCCTCCCCTTAGGCCTTCCCATTGAAGCCTTTTATACTTCTCCCGAAGTAGTTTTTTAGTTGGGAATTCGTTGGGAACAGTTGGGCCACGGGAACTAATAGGTAATCAACAGGTAAAACCCGTGATCTCCACCCGAAATTAAGGAGATTTTTTTTTTTTTTAAGTGTTTTAAGACATATACGCGGGTTGGGTATACACAGACCCACGTACACACGTGTTTAGCTCAGGGCAATGTCGCGTATAGGGAGTAAAACACTGTTTTTTAAATTTTGGACCAGGTCTGGAAGGAGGGGTTGCCCTAGGCCATGAGTGCAGCATCACAAACATCAAGAGTGAGGTTTGGAGCTATAACAGATGCCCCCTAATATATGAGGTCAGAAGGGGTACATGATAGCCGAAATGTATTAAGCAAGTTCATGGAAAGGAAATTTGTCAAAAACTGAGAAGGAATTCACCAGAGTTCAGCCTGCCAAGCCACAAAAGGAGATCAGAAAGAAACACTATCTAAGGAAGGCATACCCATGCTCAGAAAAAGTACAGAATGTCCACATATCAAGTACAAGCGGATCCACTAAGTATACAAGTATAAAAGACTGGAAAATACATAATGGATTATCTGATCATGATCGAACAAGTACATGTCTGAATATCACATATAAGAATGTTAATGATGCTGAAAGATGAAGCGGATCACTGATATCAAAGACTGATCCCAAAAAGTACCAAATGAACATGATGGAATAAGATGGTACTACACTGTGAACTAAGGTGCCAACATATAAAATGTTTCCATGAATGACTACAACATATAAGGTGGAGTGGTATCAACTAGCAGCAACAGGAACAACTGTCAAGTGAACCAATGAATGCTGATACAACTTGAGGTCTTTACCGACCACCGTGGTAAATTTCTATAGCATGGGAATAAATGATCTGAAGTCGACCATGTGAGAGATCGTTTGATTACCGGTCATTGATGTATACCGTTAACAAACGCGAGACTACTCACCAATAATGATAATGAGCGTCAAGGTACCCAGTACAATCTAACAAGTGTGAATAGATGAGCTGAAGTCGAACACCTGTAAGAATCTATCAATCAGGAGACAATGATGGTTTCCCCTTGTTGATAGCGAAGGATCTGCCACTAATGACTGCAAACCCCAAGGTACTACCAAATGGACTCTAGATCTTTGCCCCAAAGCAATGAAAGGCATTAAGGCATCCTTCATCAATCTAGCGCGAGTGTCACCTGTAGGCCAACAATGTGGAAGGAATTGGACAAAAAAGATGTAGTAACCCGACCGAAGCACATTTCCCGCGTACACAAGATGTGGCTAGTGCACGACAGAAACCCTCTGAACCAACCAATAATGAAAGTTGACACAGAGGCGTGGTATCCACCAATAGGGTCAAATGGAAACCAAGGTACTGCACGAATCCCAATTTGTGATAATGTAAGCTAGTGTAGAACACAAGGGAAACCACTCAGTCAAAGACCCATGATATTGATCGATGCTGAGGACAAGGTGACCTATCAATAATGAAAATAGGTCCAGGGTGCGGCTCTAGGCCTGTCCTCAGAGCAAGATGTCGTCGTCGATAAGGACAAGACCTGCCAGCAAGAAGTCAATGAGGACCTTCTCAAACCGGCACGAGTAAAAGACCAATATAACTGATGTGATGATAGACATGATACTGACAACCAGGGATGGCCGACTGAAAAATGAGTCAAGAGACACTGCAAAGAGTTCGACTCAGGCTAACTTCACTTGAACAAAAGCACGACTCAATGTGACTATGTGGCAGCATATGATGACTCTGTATAAGCTCGTTGTGCAGGAGGCATGAACGAACCCTCCATATGATTGGAAGAGATAACCAATCGGGGGAGAACTGACTCAATAACAAGGTTAAGGCATACCTAAGTCAAACTAAATCCCACCCAGATGGAGGAGACTTTGTTTTGGAGTGCTTTGTTCAAGGGCGACATGACTGACTCTAGCTGCCAACAATAAATGAAAATATTGTCCCGTTCCCGCTCTTTTTGGAATATATAAATTTTTTTTGTCTTTTTCTTTAAGCTGGAAAAAGAATAAAATAATGCTATAGTATAGTGGAAAGAACGAGTGTCGGTGAAGCAGATGATCTAGTTCCTGGGATTGGAACAATCCTATGCTCAATGCAGGGAGGCGAAAACTGGTCAAAGACACTCAAAGGTGTGTTCCTTCCACAGGTCAAGGTGTGTCAAGTTGCAGAAGTCAAAGGCATGTAAGTTTGATTTTGCAGTCGTCATGGTCAAAAGTTGGCTTAAACACGAGTCCAAGTGAAGCCGGCTCAAGGCCAAAAGGTTCAAATGGTCAAAATGCAATGCAGTAGTACAACTCAACACAAAGGAGCCTCTAGGGTATAAGGCCAGAACAAAGCAAAGAAGCAAAGAGGAATGAGTCTCCATCGCATAAGTCATGGTGGGACTATAGAGGAATCCAGAGCCTACTCAGATCGGAGCAGAATGGGCAACAAATGTCAGTGAGGTGCTAACTACGATGCCCATGAAAAGGATGGCTCTACCATCATGTCATGATTAAAAAAAAATCGGCGAGTGAAGGTGGTTTATGAACCATAACACGATGGGATCGACCCTATGGCAAGTGTATCGACAAATGGAGGCTCATATGCATAATGCAACCGAAAAATGGCTTCCCTAACCTATATGCCAGTGAGAAAACGATACCTACCATGATGGGTCAGCAGTCATGGAACTGTCTCAAAACTGTTGGAAAACATCCAAAATGTCTTGAAAATCAAACCATTCTTGACATTCCAAGCTCCCAAGTTAAAAGTTACATGAGACCAAACAAAATCAAGTTTTGAAAAAAAATTTCATTTTCAAAGCCTATAAAATAGTTTTTGGACTCACCATTTTCACCATTTGAGTTTGAGAGCAGAGGAGTGGAGAAAAAGGAGCAAACTTTTTCATACGCCAAACTCAACCGTTCAAATTCTTCCAAAATTACCAGGTAACCCTTCTACTTGTCTTGCATTCAATTGTGACTAGTTTTAGAATTTTTAATTTAAGTTTTACCATTGAAATTTTTGTCAAAAATTTCACCGCAACGTATACCCGGGTTGGATATATGAAACCCGCGTACACGTAGGCCCTACACGTGACTGTGTGTAAATGGACCCGCGTATACGCCGCGAACATTTCAAACAAAAAAACTAACGGTCTAAATTCATTTTTTCTTCAGGATGCCAGTCACTTGGCGAGAAAGAGAGAATACCTCAGTGGATGATGAGGTTATGAATGATCCTAATGTTTTGGATGCCTTACAGGGATGTGGTTTGCTAAAATTCTTCAAAATGCCGAATATGAAAAAAAACACTCGCCTGCTTGAGATGCTCATTCACTACTGGAGCATCGAGGATGATTCATTAATGATTGACCAAATTCCACTCAGGATAGAAGTGGAAGACATTTATTTCATCACAGGCCTTTCTCGAAGGGGAGAGGTAGTACATTCCAGGGGCAGGACATCAGGCAGTCTCTCGATTGAGGACTACGTACATATATATTGCCCAGGACATCAAGAGAAGATTGGAAGTTAAATTCCAATCAAACATGTGGAGAGTCTATCGCTGAGGATAATCTTGTTCACTATAGCTAGAGTGAACGGATCAGCTTCTCTGCACCAGGCATCATGGCTAGCCATGAGCTTGGCAGTAGATTGTCTCACCACCGTATTCGACTGGTGTACTCCTCTTCTGGCCAGCCTGAAAAACCAGCTCACTTCCATCAAGAGAGGGTAGACCAAAAACTTTGGATATGGGACTATTTTGTGTTCTTTCTTTTTTGAGAGGGTCCCTGCACTTCGTCCTAGAGTACCGGTTTCAATCAGCACCCCACGAGATCCACGAATGGGTAGGTGGGCTGACCTGATGAAACATCTAGGAGGTGGGGACGTCCCACGGACTGCATTTGACGATGACTTCTTCTCCTGGTGGGATCAGTAGATCATCGCCATAGATGACTACCCTTATGCTGGGTTGGATTTCCGAGGAGATCCCGATCTAGTATTACCACCGACCGCAGCATGGGGTGACATTGGTAAGTGTTTTTTGATTTTATGATTTTTTTTTTTATTTTTCAAATATAATAATTAATTTTGAAAAATGTTTTTGATACGATTCAAATGACTAATATGATGATCATATTCCAGATATTGGGCCGGTATGACCAGATGAGTTCCCACGGCATAGACGTCGCGGCCGAGGGGACGAAGAGGTAGCCACAGACACAGAGCGACTTCTGCATACAGTTCAGCGGCACTTGGTGAGACTAACTCACGGAGTACCGATGGCAGCCGTAGAGGATCTTCCTGTAGATATGTAGCGTCATGTGGTTGGCATGCCACGAGACTGGGTTCGCACTCTTAGGCATGTGGGCAATGTAGTAGTTGCCTACTTAGCCGCTCATCCTGAGCCGGGGCATTAGATATAGTGGACATGATTATGGGCATTTGAGTCCCAATTTTGTATATTATTTTGGACACACTTATGTACACTCGAGATGTTTTATGATATATATATACAGTTCGACTTTTTGATGCTTGATTTTATTGTGATGAATGATTGATGTGCCAGTCTAATGCTTGATTAGCAATAGAATCAGCTAACCAATTATGAGATTTTGGAATGTGCAAATAATTAACATAAGTAAATGATCTTTGCAACAACCTCACCCTTAAATACTGGCGATATAAACATGGATCCCTTACCCGACAAATGTTATTCAATTGTGACACTATCAATTGTGAATCAAGATAAACTACCAACGAGTCGATTTCGTAAGAAATTGCTTCAGATAGTAAATTAATAATGGCAGTATACTTAGCCATATTATTTGAAGCGGGACTAATGCATACTCCCCTTGATACCAGCAACTGACCAGTTGGATAGTAGAGTACCCAAGCTGCGGAAGCGAGATTCCAAGTGTGCCGACTAGCACCATCGGCGAATCCAAAATAGACCAAGTCATCCATCAACACCTGCCACAGTAGACCAAAAAGTGTTGATATCAAAAACTCTTGATGAGATATGTACAAATATACAAAATGTACAAAGAAGCCATTGCCTAGCTGCTACTTAAGCAAAGTACTTCTTGAGGTAGAACCCGTTTCGGGGCTGCGCCATCTTGTTTCCTTCAAAATCGATTAACTCATACGATCCCTTTTCTAAAACTCATTTAATTATGAAGGGACTGTACCACATAGGCTTAAACTTGCCTACCCCCAAGGTGTCCTTATCTTGATCATAGACCAAGACAAGGTCACCTTCAGAAAAGAGTCGAGGACGGACAGCTTTATCATACTGAGTTTTAACCCTTTTCTTATGAGCCTCATTGACTGTGGCGGCATCTCGACGTTGCTCATCGAGATGTTCCAAATGAAGGAGGTGCTCTTCGAGACTAGAAGTCTCTGGAAGGAGCTCAATAGCTGACTTAAGAGATGGGATTTTGCATTCAATAGGAAAGATAGATTCCATCCCATAAACTAACTGAAAAGGTGTAAAACCTGTAGTAGTCTTTACGGAGGTTCGGTATGCCCAAAGAGCCGGATACAGCATAAGATGCCAATTGGACCGATTTTTGTCGATTGTCCTCTACAGGATCGTCTTAAGAGTTTTGTTTACTGCCTCGACCTGTCCATTGGCCTGAGGATAATAAGGAGACGAATGTTCCTGCCAGAAACCCTATTTGAGAGCCAATTCAAACATTAGTTGATTATGGAAATGACTGCCATGGTCAGTGACAATCTCTCTCGGGATACTGGACCTTGAGATAATCTTATTAAAAAGGAACAATGCCACTGTTTCACTATCGTTTTTATAAGTGGGCATGGCCTCCACCCACTTCGTGAAGTAGTTTACGGCCACGATAATGTACTTGTGATTCGCCGCTGAAGGCGGATTACAAGTTGTAAAATCAATACCCCACCTAGTAAAAGGACCGACAGTGACAACGAGAAAAAGAGGAGTTGGATGTGCGCGCATCTTCCGAGTATAAATTTGACAGGGGTGACAGCGTTTGACCGCTTCAACATAATCTTTGAAGAGCGAAGGCCAAAAATAGTCGGCATGCAAGATACGCTGAGCTGTAGCAAGCCCTGATAAATGACCACCAAAAGCTCCACTATGGCAGTCATTGAGTACTGACTCTGCTTCCTCTAAGGTTAAATAGTGCAGAAGGACTGAATCAACCCCTTGGTGATATAATGTATCACCAATGATAACATAATTTTTAGCCAGGTGACGTAACTTTCGATGTTCGCCCTTAGAGAAAGTAGAGGGGAACTTCGAAGTTTGGAGATAGACAATGATATCTCCGTACCAAGGGTCAAGTGAAGAGATGAGGAATAAATGTTCGTCGGGAAAACTTTCCTCATAAATAGTATCCTCTCCACAAGGCAGCTCGGACATTAGATCGGCAAAAACCATAGATTTCTTATACTTGGTGGAAAAGAACTCGAGATCAAATTCTTGTAGAATGACTATCCATCGATTATATTTGCCCCCAATCACTCGCCTACTGAGGACAAACTGAAATGGATTGACCACTACTAAGACAAAAGTTTTGCGTAGCAAAATATAATGGCGGAGCCCCTGGACAGCATGGACAGCTACCAAGGCCAACTTCTCAACAAGAGAATAGCGAAGTTCAGGACCTATCAAGCCTCGGCTCAAATAATAAATCACATGTTTTGTGAGAGCATCGTCTTCCTGAACGAGAACCATACCAATGGTTGATTCTGCTACAGCGAGATATAAAAGGAAGTCCCTACCATAATCCAGTGGATTCAAAAGCGGGGTAGAGACTAAGGCTTTTTTCAAGGCATCGAATGACCGTTGCGCAAAGTCATCCCATACGAATGGAACTCCTTTCTGTAGCAAATGCATAAACCCTTTAGTGATCTCAGCATAATTTGCTATAAATCATCTTAAGAAATTAGCCTTCCCTTGAAGACTTTGAAGTTGCCAAATTGAGGACGGGGGAGGCAACTGAATTATTGCCTCTACCTTGAAGGGATCAACCCTAATCACTTCATTTGACACAATGAACCCTAATAACCGACCGGATGTTACCGCGAAAACGCAATTCTTGGGATTCAACCGGATTTTGTAAAACCGACATCGCTCAAAAACCATTCGAAGATGACTAGGGTGATCAGTTCTCTTTCGAGAACGAGCAGCTAGATCGTCCAAGTATGCTTCGATGATATGTTTAATGTCATGCAAAGCATATGACATGGCCTGTTGGAAAGTAGCTCCAGCATTTTTAAGACCAAAAGGAATCTTTTCGTATGCAAAGGTACCCCAGGGACATATAAAAGTTGTCTTATGTTGATCTTTAGGACAGATAGAGATCTGATTATAACCGAAAAAACCGTCCATGAAGGAAAAAATATCATTACCCGCACACTCGTCAATAATCTAATCAATGAATGGCATGGGGTAATTAACTTTCGGACAAGCCTTGTTTAGGTCTCTAAAGTCGATGCATACTCATATTGTTCCTTGCTTTTTATCTATATGGACTGGATTAGAAACCCAATCGGTAAGAGGAATAGGGTATATAAAACCCGCCTTGAGCAACTTCTCTACTTTAGCTTTAATGGCTGCTGCTTTCCTAGGATTAACCAGTCGAAGTCTTTGACGAACTGGTTTGGCGTTTTCATACGTCTTGATCTCATGTTGAACTACAAAAGGATCAATGCCAGGCATTTATTCATAAGACCAAGCGAATACATCTCGAAATTCCTTGAAAAGGTCGGTGTAAGTTTGAATTTCTTCTGGGGAACATTCAATTCCGATGAAGAGATTCTCGATCACGTTAGGGTTCCTAGAGATGTTTATAGATATCGTTTTTGAAACCACCGACATATTACCTTCGGCACGAAAGTGTGCTGGAGCCAAAGGATTTGATACTGTACAAACATCACTAGTAAAGAGCTCGGAGAACCTAGATTCTACTTCCTGCAACGGAGGAAGAAAATATGAACGATGGTGTAATTCTTCCCAAGGTCGATCCACACCCATCATTACTTCTAGGGTTGTTTCTTCAGAAGGTAACACCGTATCTAAGCAGTCCATGGCGGAGGCAGAATCAAGGGTCCAGGCTGGGGCCACATCACCATCTAGCTCCTCCTCAGAGAAAGGAGTAGAGTGGTTGTCTACAAAGTTAATGATAGACTGATATCTAAGCTCAGCTGCAGACATAGGGAATTCCATTCCATTGACTTGTCCTTCAGCTAATGTGGCCGTAGGTGAAGGCAAGGTCCAAGGGTCTGAAAAATAATGAGTTTGGAAGAACTCTTCTTGAGGAGACTCCTTAGATGATGAAATGACATTGATTCTAGTGATAGGAGAGGGAAAATCAAAGGTACCCATTAATGAAGAATACATCCCAACTCCTAGATTCTCAGTAGGCGGACGAGGGTTATCCACTAAAGGAACAGTAGAGTCGGAAGTTGCTTGAGGATCGATTGGACAATAATCCAATTGATCAACCTTAACAATTTTCCCTTCATGAGGAAAGCAAATGACACGAAACAGAGTCGAAACAACGGCGTCCATTTCATATACCCAGTTCCTTCCTAAGAGGAGATTATAGTCTAGGTTAGCATCAATGACTTCCACTTCGATATTGAAAACCTTCACCCCAACACATATGGGAAAGGCTAGGATAATCCCATGTGGCTTATGAGAATGCCCATCGAATGCAGTCAGGAGGGTAGGTGAAGGAACAACTGAAGGAGACCCAATGGCCTTCCAGCAAGACATCGACATGACGCACGTGGAAGCTCCTTCATCGACAATAGTATGAAAAATGTTAATTTTCCGGTATGTAGACTTTATTTGAAAAGCCATATGATGAGGGAGTCGCTTTTTGACATTTAAAATGTCGAAAGTGAGCACTAAAGAGTTAGTTGGATCAACTGCCCCAATCGCCGAAAGTAAAGCACTTCGTTGAGTTGGACACGACTGGAGAACCTCTAAAGTGGACATGGCGCATGGACTCTAAGCCAGATCTTCAACAATGGAGTAATTCTGGGCGGCCCTAGCATTAGGATTAATAGTCGCGCATTTAGTGGAACCTTTCGGTATCCGTGGTATAGTCTCGACAGGGGGTCACTCAATATGAAGGTCAGTATTTCCGGGAGAATTTTTGTCCTTGGAAGTTTCAGCTTCATCGTAATCACGTGACCGAGTGGCCACATGAACATTAGAATCCATGATGAAAACATTTGATGATTTCTCCCCTTCCTGGTTGCCCCCTACGGAGGTACCAGGATTTGAACTCGCACCAGTAAGCATTTACTGCCCTTGGGGAAAAGGGTTGGTTAACACAGCTTGAGAACTAGAAGTCCCTTGCTACCCTAACAAGTGCTGAGCATCTTGAATCTTTGGGCAGAGATGAGTTAAATGGTCTCCACTGCATAACTTGCATGGAAACTTGACTTTCTTTCTAGACTCATTTCTACCACCACCAGCATTATTGCCGGATTTATTTGCATCAGCCTTCCCATCTTGACTCTTTTTCTTACCTCGTCCTTTCTTTTTCCCATTGGAATTTTGATTTCCTTTGGGATTTTCAGATTGGACGGCATTAACTGAAGAGGTTTGGGAAGACAAAGGGTTAGACGATGTGACCTAGTTGTTAGGAGCAGTTTGCAAAGACAACTGCTGCAATTGGCTCAACAAGTTCACTGCATTTGTGTCTACCGATCCAACGATACCATCCGCATGGGGACCTGGCTTTGACTTGGCTATATCAACCTTAGTCCCAGGAGCATCAGGCAAGATTTTTTGTAGAATCCCAGACTGAGAATAAATCAATTCTAATTGCTGGGCCCTAAAAATAGCTTTCTCCTCAGAATAGACTCCGGACAAGGAGACATCCTTAGAGATTTTAGGTTGTAAAGATTTCAAAAACCATTCAAGACAATATTTCAGTGGAATGTCGGCTTTAATGAGCCTCTTTCTCTGTCTCCATTCCTGAATATGATCAGAAATGTGAGTTACTGTGTCCTGACGAAAAGTGGCCAGAAGTTTAGTTCCGGCATCATATCGAACAAGCAACTGGAAATGATTTAAGAAAACATTAGCTAAGTCAGCGAAAGATGTAAAGCTGACCCCTGGCAACTCTATATACCACTTCGCTGCATTATCAGTCAAGGTGCATTGAAAAAGTATCAACCTAATTGAGTCATCAATAAGGGAATTTGATGAGCACCACAAATGGAATGTGGTTACATGGTCGCCCGGGTCTTCACCGCCCTTTCCTTCGAATTTTGGAATGTCCGAAGGGAGTTTGATTAGGACGGGAGGCCAGGCCGGATTGTATTTGATTGGATCATTTATTAATTTTGTGAGATCTGGCAAGTTTAAGGTTGCCAGAAAAGGAAGCCTAGGAGGACCTTGGGGATTCCACCCAGACTGGGCGGGGCTCCCAAAGTTCTGGAAAGACTGGCCTAGGTTTTGGAAGGCACCAGGTTGCCCAAAGTAACTAGCCGAACCAGCTGAACCAAAAGGTGAACCTTGTGATCCAGCAAAACTCGGAGTTTGACCAACTCCAGCCGAAAAACCTCCATAATCGGCGAAGTTCCCTCCTAAAGGATTGTAAGGAGTCGATAACCCTTGATAAGGATTCCAAGCAGAAGCTAAGGGAGGAATACTTCGAAACGAACTAACTGTGGAGTACGGCCTATTCCCTTATTGGTTGAAAAACGGATTCCCAGTTCCCATGCCACTAACCACAGGGTTAGTCCAACCTTAAAAAGGATTGCTGCTTTGTCCTATAGAAGAAAAAGGCATAGATCCTATTGTTGGGTTGGAATGTTTTATATGACCACTTCCAAAAGGAAAACCCTAAAATGAAGTCGATCCACCCATCATGGATGTGGAGGCACTAAACAGAACTAACGGAATACCCTGTGAATGGGTGCCAAACGAGAAGAATCTAGAACTAAAAGCATTGGCTTGGGAATTTCCACTCCTAGAAGGAATGGAGGTAGACCCAACTAAAGATGTGCTAGTAAAAGACACAAATAAGGAAGCGGAGGGGATGGAAATAGTTCCTCCCCCTTGTACTGATGTTGGAATCTGCATAGTTGTAGCACTTGTAGTAGAAGCCATGCTTCCAGTAGTGGTCATCGATGGTAAGTGCGTAATGTGACTTGGACTTGACGGTCTATGCGTCAGAGTCCCAATGTATTGTAATACTTCAAGATAACTAGAAGGTAGGGGAGAATTCAGAGCCGCTAAGGACTCTGGGAGTTCTTCTACCTCTATGTTATCTTCCGTTTGAAAGAGAACTCAAGAAAGAACTGGAGTGTTCCTCTCTTGTTCTGTGGAATTACCAAGCCTATCTTGAACACTAATTCTCTTGAGAGGAGGATCAATCCCCGATGCATCAGCTGCCACGGGATGAAACCCACCGGCAGTATTACATCTGCGCCTTCTAGGGGAAGGATCTAAACTTGGTGGTGAAAGACCACGAAGTCTTCGTACCGTCTAGGTGATCGGTCAGCCACTTTGAATTTTTTATTAAGATCTAGTTAAAGACTCAAGAAAAATGAAAGCTAGGCCAACTAAGAGCACAGAGCACACACTAAAAAGTCCCTAAAAGATATCATCCAGTTAAGCAAATTTCAAGTATTTCCACTCTGGGTGATGAGGACCGGACACCAAAATACAAGAAAGTGAAGTAAGGGGCCTTCCGAAGATAGTCTGGGATAATGATGGCCCAGTCCTACCAGTAAAGGTAACAGAGGAAGTTACGCTGACCTCCTAACAACAGCCTGCGCCGGTGCAAGCCCCCAAGCTTCGCAAGGGTGCCCTCCAGTAGTATCGTTGAGAGTGATACAACGTCGACCTTAGGTGCCACGTGATTCCCCTCCGCAGCCACCTATGTAGATCCCTTGGAGAAGCCACTAAGGTTACCAACTCGTGTCAGAAGCCAGGCGGAACAGTCTTGAGGTAAGATCCGACAAGTAGGAGAGGGGTATCTCTCTTCCTTGTCTTCAAAAACCCTCGTGCTTAAGTCCCAGATCCAGAGCTTTCCTGGTCTCCCTAACACTATTGGATTTTCACTCACTGTTCAGACTCCTATGTTTGATAGTTTAAATGGCCTTGGAGAGTTATCTCTCCACTCGCCTAATCCAAGGCCCTAAAATATCCTAAAACTTGTTGGTGTGTCTAACTTGACAATTATAAAAAGTTATAGTATATTTTAATTAGCGCTTGTTTTTAAATGGGCTGTTCTTTAAGTCAAGGGGTAAGCGGAAATGAAACTAGTGGTGTTTTGATGCAAAAGAAATTAATAAAAACCAAACTATATGCAAATGCACTCGTTTTGTTCTTCGATGAAAGAAATTTCTACTAGGTTCAGAGGAACTTCAAAGAAAGCAACAATTTTTTTTTTTTCTTTTCTTTTACTCAAGCTCCACACTCACAAAATTTAACAAAACTATGGATGCCCTAAAAGATGCACAAATTTACCCTAATGCAATAAGTACATGTTGATGCAAAACTTAAGACTACTCTTAAATCAAGGAATGAAAGTAACTTGTTTATCAATTTTAATTTGCCACTTAAGATGTTTAGATAGAATATAAGTTGCTAATGCTCATTTTCGTCCAAACACTAAAAGCAAGTTCCAAGACAAACAAAAATGCACTTTCACTCGCAAGAAGAAACTGAATCAAAACAAAGTTCAAGAAAGCAAAACCAAGTTTTCAAGAAGTTTTCTTCAAAAGCAAAACAAAAATGACTTTTCAAAAGTGCTCTAAACAAGACTGAAACTTTATGATCGAAGAATAGGCAACAAAACACTTTTCAAGTTGACAACACAAAGCGGGTGAAAACTCAACAAAGATGTGTTTCAAGATGCTCTTAACAATAAAAAAACAACAACAAGAGCTTGGCAATAAAGACCAAAAGATTGAAAAGACAACTTTCAAGAAAGTGTGAACCAACAAATTTCAGAAAGTAAGAAAACCAGATGGTCACAAAGATATAGTTTTGAGATGCAAACCAAAAAGTCACCAAAACAAAACTTGACACAAAGATTGAAATCAACCTTTCTGCCTTGAAGACATAGAGCAGCCAAGATTCCTAGCAAGAAATCTCGTGTGCTTAAGCAAAAACGATGACTTTTGCAACAAAACAAATAAGACCAACACTTTCCACAATCAGAGAGAATTTGAAACCATATACTTGCTGTAAAACTAAAGACTGACACAGAAAAGTAACTGTTTAGGACTAAATCAGACTAGCAAACAGACCTTCAGAAACAAAAAGATTTGGAAAATCTTGAAATTTTAGGATATACGCGACTGTGTTAGTGCACAGCTGCGTGTATACGCGACTCAGCCTAAGGAAACATGCGTATACGCAGGTTTACTTAAGGAAACATGCGTATATACGCTTCTGTAAACTGGAAAAACAACGTATATAAAAGATTACAAGAAAAAACAAAAAACAGTTTGAAGAAACTGATCAAACTTACAATTCAAATTCCTATAGGAACAGACTACACAGTAACAGCAAGCAAATAAACAACTGAGCCCTGCTTGGCTTGAATAAACCCAAACTAGGAACAAGAATACTGTTGTCCCTAGTGGAGTCACTAATTCTGTTAATGGATAAATTCCCCTAGGGTCTTGGGTTGATACCCTAGCAGATCAGAGGTTATCTACACATAGAAACACACATTCCACACAGCCATGATGCTAATATAAACAAATTGAACAAAATGAGGTGCACCTGGGGGTCCTTCGTTTGGGAAGATCCAGCTAGGGTCCAAACCCTCTTGGAGTTCCTTTTGCCTCTTCAGCCTGCAAAACAATCAATTCAAGAAAGTATAGCAGTATATTGACCAAGCATCATAAATAAATCATCTTCATAACATATTAAAAGGTAGTTAGTTATGCAATTATAACAACCATTCATATATGAATCATAACATTGATATCATAAACATGAAGAAGATTTATATCAAGAACAAGACTAGTGTTTCTTTTATTATAGACAACTAAAGTACAGAAAGGAATAATTTCACCTGATTCGTCCTTTCGCAGGCTCCAAGTGGAACCGTCCTCCGGATTCGTCCAGTCTCAAGCCTTTAACAAACTCCTTCCATTACTTACTCCATGATATCTCAAGTAGTAGAAAGACATCATCACATAAGGAAACAAGGGTTTCCTGTAAATGGGGGAAGTGCTGGAGGCACTAGGATCTTCAGACCTGGTCAGGGAAAATCTCAGCAGAGTGATCTTTCTCTCTCTTCTCTCCTCCCCTTAGGCCTTCCCATTGAAACCTTTTATACTTCTCCCAAAGTATTTTTTTAGTTGGGAATTCGTTGGGAACAGTTGGGCCACAGGCACTAATAGGTAATCAACAGGTAAAACCCATGATCTCTGCCCGAAATTAAGGAGATCTAATTTTTTTAAAGTGTTTTAAGACATATATGCAGGTTGGGTATAAACAGACCCGCATACACATGCGTTTAGCTCAGGGCAATGTCGCGTATAGGGAGTAAAACACTATTTTTTAAATTTTGGACCAGGTCTGGAAGGAGGGGTTGCCCTAGGCCATGAGTGTAGCATCACAAACATCAAGAGTGAGGTTTGGAGCTATAACAGGGTTTGGATTGAGATTTATTCCATTTTCCCTTCTTTCCCTTTTCATCCAATGAAAATTTTTCTTCATCCACACCCTTGGATGAAGTCTCATCTCTGGTATTTTTCCTTGTTTCCTCTTGTACCAAATGAAACCATAAGCACTCCCAATTTGGTAGTTTCTCCACCCCATTCACCGAATCTTGATAGCTGTGCCATCTCTTGGGAAGGCCTAGAAGGATTAGGCTTACGAAATCTTCTTTAGGGACATTAATATAGACCCCACCAATTTCATCATGACATGGTGTGAACCTACTCAGATATTGTGGAATTGTGTCATTTTTCTGTATCTTGATACTTCAAAGTTTATCCTTGAGTGCCAGCTTCATGTGGTCACTATTATTCTCGAACAATTTTGTCAGTGGTTTCATTAGGGGAGTTTTGAGGTCTAAAATGGGCGTCCTAAGGAAATTATTAAATAATAGTGGAAATAATAAAATAAGATTAGATTACATCATCAAATTTTAGAGGGAAAAAAGAAAAACTATTTTTTCAACTCGTATTTTCAACTTATCTCCCTATGGGTTTACTCAAATTTCGAGTGGAAACACTCGCTGGATGTAGAATTTGATTCCTCATCCAAGGAGTACCCATGTTTCATACTTTCGATGGACCTTGCTACATGAAAAATGAGAAATACATGAAAAACGTGATTGCAATCACATTTTTTCATGTATTTCTCATTTTTCATGTAGCAAGGTCCATCAAAAGTAGGAAACATAGGTACTCCTTGGATGAGAAATTAAATTTTGCATCTAATGAGTACTCCCGCTCGAAATTTGAGCAAAATATTAGGGAGATAAGTTAAAAATACGAGTTGAAAATGTAGTTTTATTATTTTATTAATTTTTAATCTTTTTACCTTTTTACTCTAAAAATGGTGAATCATCCCCCATGGTTGACATCATCATCTTGAATCCTATTAGTTCTTATAAAGTTTATTTTGGTTGTACATTTTCTTAGGAGGCCCATTTTAGACCTCAAAATTTCCCTAATGCCACATTGAAAATGAAGTTTCTCTTCTGTGTAGATTTGAGACAATGTGATCCCGTACTCCCTCCAAGATTATTCTCCTTGTCTTGGCTGCATCTTTCTTCCACTGAGCATGGTTGTAGGCATCATATTTTGGTGGTTGTGAAACATCTGTCTTGATGTATTCTAGCAATCCATTTTCATCCAATACCGCCTCCATGTGATCCTTCCTTGCAACAAAATTAGAGGTGCCTTCCAAGGCATACTCTAGCCTTAGTCTTGTAACAACCCTGGTCAAAAGTCCATGTAATAAAGTTAATATAGGCAAAATAATAGCCAAGGTCATGGGATAGGTATTCCATGTTGAATTTTGGGTAAAACATCCTAGTGTGGGTGTTCATTTGGTTTATTATGGCTAAGGGGAAATTTGCAAAAACAATGAAAAGGATTTGAAAAGGAAAAGGGGCATTAATTAGAATTTTATTTATGAAAATAAAGGAAATTAGGAGAAAAAAATGGTGAAAGGTTGCAGGTTGCACGTGACGAGGAAAATGAAGGAAAATAATGGAAAATGAAGAAAATAGAGGCTTCATTAATAAAAAGGCTTTTGACGATCAATTCACAACCTTTTGCCAGTTCAGTTTTGGAGCACTATCTATTTTCTGTTGTCTCCTACTCTTGGACACTTAAACTATTCTTGGAGCACTCTAGCATTGAAGGAAAGAAGGAAAAGGAAGGACAAGAAAGCAAGAGGAAGCAAGGATCAAGCAAGGAAGAGCGGGAATCAAATGACTATAGTGGAATTACTTGGAGGTATCAAGTTACATGTAAGATTTCCTAACTAGTTTTTGCATGCATGGTACATGCACGTGTGTTTTTGGTTCTCTTCCTGTCATTGGCATAGGTCTTGCCAAGCGTGGCAGTGGTTTTCATCCTTTCCTTTCCATTTGCATATAGTCATAGTGAGATCGGGTTCTCTTGTTTTGGTTGAGCTAGATTTTCGGATGGATTCAAAGATGAGTGGGGTGGTCTCAGGATTAATCACAAGGCCTAGGAATCTCTTGGTGGGATATACAGTAAAGCCTGGTTGTGAATACCCTTGATTGGGCCTAGGAATCCCTTGACCTATAATGGCGGGATACATAGTAAAGCCTAGAGGGTGGTGACCCCATAGGCCTAGGAATCCCTTGACCGATAATGTCGAGATACATGGTAAAGCCAAGACATGGAGACAGACAAACTCCTCATGGTTTAGGTGGAGGGATATGGAGGCATCCATGCCAAGGAAAATTTTAAGAAACCCCCCAAATTTATATGTATAATAAATGGGTGAATCCCCATGGTATATAGAAAAATGTATAGGCTATTTTTTCATTGATATAATATACATATATAATTTTTTGGCGAATCTTTCACTGAATTATAAAATTTTGTTAAATCTTGGCGAATTTTTCACTAAGTTATATGGTATTGCAAATTCTTGGCTAATCTTCTAAGAAAATAGAAACATTGTAAAATATTGGTGATTCGTTGATAATGTATATAATAATAATAATAAGAAAATTATTTAGTTAAATTATAATATACTAATTTTCCATGTTTTGGAAAAGAAAAATCACGAGTAATGTTACTCTAGGTTCTTATTATACACTATTGCAATTTTTTTTGCATGTTTTTATCATGTTTTACCACAAATTTCTTATGACATCCCAAGGGGAAACTAGTTGGAAAGGCACCCCGAAAGGCGTTTGATGTTGAACTAAAGAAATTATTTTGCTCAAACTTGTTCTTGATGCATCTAGATAACTCAATCATATTTAATGTAATTCATATTTTGCAGGATACATATGAAAATAAGGTCTATGAATAGATATATCAAAATCATGAATATTTACATCAAATTCATTTGTTTTCTCATACATCGCTTTTCTAAAATGTAGATACTTATCTAATTCCTCGAGTTCAAATAAAATAATAGCTTTAAATTATGGTGATTCCTCGTCATATGTAGGTTTTTCACCTAATTATTGGATCATAACTATTGTAGTACTTGTTGCACTTTATTCTACAGTTGACAACTCTAATAATGTTGAATTGGTAAATAATTATTTCAAATCGCACAAAATGAAAAATGAAAATGAATGGAAGATAAATATGTATTGAAACTTAATTTCCTACTTGATGAAAAAATAAAGAAGGTAATAACACAAACTCATAAAAAGACTACATTTGGTGAGCTAAGAAATATAAACAATAGTCTTTGCATGCTCATTACTTGGAAAAATATGTCACAAAATAATCATCATCAAGGGATTTTTCACTTCAAGAATGGTAGTGCACTAAACAGTCTATCGTTCTCATCTAATAACATGTGATTCTTTTTTTGTATTGATATCAAAGTATAATTGCATTAGATGAATGTCAGTCTCATGATAATAGGACTCCTATGATGAACACATAGGATCCTAGTGCATAGAGCATTTTTCTCTTCAATTAACTAAGTAGATCTCATTTTCCTTTATTAACAAACAATAAGTATTTTCAAAGAAAATATAAAATAAACATAGTAGATTATAAAAGCTGAAGATTATTTGTGACACCACAAAGTGAAAGGAAGAAAAACTTTCCTTAAATAATCAAATATATAAAGCAAATACTTTATCTTTTATGGCTCAAATTTCTCGTAATGTCTACATTATTCTTTATATGATTTAAAGATATTTTCGATTCCTTGGAACCCATTTTATTCTTTCATGGTTAAATACTTTATGCTACCTTTAAATTCTCTTTTCATTCTTAAACTCACTTCATATGTTATTACTTTCTTTTTCCTTAATGATGGGTGGAGTGTCCATTCGAATATTGGACATTTCAAATATGAACACACAATTTATTCCAAAAAAAAGTATCAACAATGGTTGAAAATATTGATGATGAAGTGGTATATGATAGAAAACCTTGTGGAAAGGATAAAGATGATAGGATTGTAAGACTTTAAGCTCCTGTGGTAATTATTTTGTGTAGTATTTACCGGATTATCCATAGTATCATATTCATCATGTCGACGTTTCGAACCCCAAAGGCGATCCATCATCAGGACCAAAAAATGGTAGATATTGTCTTGTCAATAGGTTGATTAATGGATCATGAGAGTTCACATGAGATATCAATTGATCAAGTAACCCCGGGAATGTTGAAATAAACTATCCAAATATGAACATTAATCATGCCAAGATATATGACTTCAAATGATTTGAGTAAGGATTCCTTAGGAAAACTTTATATATTCATTTATTTCTTTATGATGGAATTCATGTATGATAATGATACCTAGGTAGGAAATAATGAAGGAAGAAGCTTTTCGTATGAAAAGATTGTTATAATCCTTTTGATTCAACCATGGATTAGTATCTCATGATTGAGTCACATGACAATGAGTGAATGGGTAACATAATCATGTTATGAATTTGTATAACACATGAAAGTGAATGCCAATAGATATCATGTGTGAGACAATATTTTTGATGGATATGGAAGGATATAATACTGCACAAGTGTCCAATTATCTCTATGCTTATATTGGTGTTGTAGACTTTAAACTTCTTGCAAATTGTGAGGAGCACCTATAGAGGAGAGGGTTCCTAAGGTAATATAGAGTAGAGAATGGAAGTTACTTATAGTATTCCTAACGTATAGATGGGAGTTGACAAGATGATGTGTTGAGGTGTTGGCTAGACCTTCCAACTAATGATGGTGGAATAGATGGTATAGAAATGTAATATTTTGATATCAAGCGAAAAATATAGATTGAGTAGATGTGATCATGAGTATTGGAACATTGGTTTATTGTAATAAATATTTAGTTACATTTTGTAATGGTAGGTATGTTAAGTAACCCATGTACATTGAATCATAGTTCCATTTCATTAAGTATGATTAACAACTAAAAATGATTGAATTATTAGTTTGTTAATATTATTCTTAGAACACCTCATGGATGGTAGTAAATATTTAAAGAAAGGATTATATGCATAGAACTCACTTTTATTTGGTTGATTGAAAAGTTTAGGTTGTAGGCAGAATGGTCTCAAATATGAAAATGAGTGTAATTCTATAAGAAAGATTACGTGTTGCAATGCACAAGAGCCAAACACTATGAGAAGGAATATCATACTTATGAAATATGATATTCTTTATGAATTAGACTTGGAATTTATAATGTATTATTATGAATATATCTATGGCTATTGAAGATGGAAACCCTCAAAGCAAGGCCATTGTTAGGACAAAGGAACCCTGTGATTTCCACACATTATATACTACTAGTGGATGTCTAGTAGTAAGTTAGTGCTCTCCTTACACGAGAAATCCATGATAAGCCTGGATCACCTAAGGTATTTTTTAGTAGAGAAGGGGACACCTAAGCCTAGAGGGTGAGTGTATCAAGGAGGAGAAAACTTAAAATTTCATGTGGGATGGTGGCTAGAATCTTGTGGGTAAGTTAGAAATGATAATGAAATTGATTATTTCATGTGGAAGAAATTATATGGGATAGGTGCATATCCATAGAGATAAGTATTAAATAAAAAATACATACATATATTTGAATAGATGCTTACATCATGGAATTAAGAAATCTTGTGCATAAGATAAGTGTTTCTTGATAATTTCTATAATATGTATGCTTACTTGATTACTAATGTAGCCATATGTTAGAATGTTGAAGTCTAGTGGTATACCAAGATAGTGAATAGGATGGCACTGCAAATACAACTGAAGAATGAGGAAAATAAGTGTTGTTAATGAGAAGAGAATATTTATGATTGTGTTATTTGAAGGGGGATATGATAGAATGTCCTAGTATTGAATCCCATTGATTAACTATACTTAATTATGATTAAATGTTCAATTTTGTTTAGCATGTATATTTTAATTACCATGGTTTATTTACACCATGAGGAAGAAATTTTATGGTACATTGAATAATGTAAGTATTATATTTCTTGAATTTATTAAAATAATAGAGCTACCTAAGATAGATGAACATAAAAAAGGGCTTATGATAGAAGGAGATGGGAAAGGTGAGAGGGAGCTAGTGGGTTCTACATGTCGAATAATCCTTAATTTTCCATTTTTCCAAACTTTACCTTGTTTCCTTCATCACCATGTTCCTTACTAAAAATCTAGAAACCCTAACTACCAATCATTGAACACATGTGGTGGTTGTGGAGATGTACACCTCCCACAGTTACGAAATCAAGGCAATAAGTACCTTCATCATGGGAATTGTGAGAGGAGTGGTAAAACTTATATTTTCTGACATTTTCTTTGAAAAAAATCATGTCCCCACAATAAGGGGGAAAATCAGGTACTGCGGGATGTTCGGGACGAGGTGATTTTTTAATTCATTCATTCATCATCATACACCCCACACATGTGGTTGATGGGGAGGGAACAAAATCACGATTGGATGTAGGAAATTGATTGTAGAGAGTCAATTATTCATGTAATCTTGGAGGCATGTATGTAAATAATTATAGGGAAGAAGGAATGATTCATTATTGGTCATTATTGGACTAATACAAGCAACATAGTATTCTAAGGTGAATAGCGGAGGCCATTTCACATTCTCATAAATGGTGTGTGACCATTACAAAACCATGCAAATCATATTTAAGAGAGATGGATAGGGCTAGACACAATAGAGAAGGAAAATCGTATGGAAGAGAAGTAGGTTATAAGAGAGAAAGAAATGGAGGGAGGGGTAAATTCATTCTCTCTTGATTGATGCTAACATCCATGAAAGTAGTTTTAGAGATATCGATTCATACCAGGAGATTGATCAAGGAATGATAGAGACCATTTTGATTTCATGTGATGAGAACTATAGAAATATGTATAGATTATGAAAATAGATAAGGAAGAGATTCAAATGGTTAGAAGCTAATTCCTTGGAAAACGAGCAAATTATAGAGAGGGAAAACATAGAGAGATTAAAAAATTAGATAGGAAAGGGATGTAGGAAAGATATCAAGCTATGTTATGGAGAAGCCATGGATAAAATCTAAGGAGGAAATCATAGTGTGGGTTGAATGACCAAGCAAGGAAGCCTTTAAAACTTGAAAAAGGTCAAGAACTATGTAAATGTTTTTCGAGTTAATGGATAGTAGCTAGACCCTCTATGCACACATAGAGGGAGAGATCAAAGACTTTTGAGGGAATATTAAGTAGATAAGGAAGGTATTCTCCTTTTTCTATGTAAGGAAAGCAATGTGTCACCAAATAGTTTTGTTGTTCCAAGAAAAACAATTAGTGGTGAGAAAATGGGATAGGTAATTCTTTTTTCCTAAGATAGAATGATTTCCATAAGAATGTTATAATTTTCCTTAGTGGTATCATAGCCTCAATTTGGGTGGCCTAGTATAAAAAGAATAAGTGCAATAGAGTGTATGGTTAGGTGGAACATCTATCTACCTAAGTTAATGTTGCCCTTCAACTTTAAAATATATAAGATTTTCCTTTAGTTTTTTTATCGAATTGATTAATACAATGCACTTTGCTGGAGTATTTTAATATTTGAATCTTGAATGTTGAATATTGATATAGGTTTACTATTTCTTCATAATGGGAAATCAATGTTATATGTGCCAATGTAATTCTTGTAAATGGAATTTTATATGATGGTACAACATTTTTACTAATTATCATTATCTCTATTTATTTTTGGATGTGAGTGTGCTAGTAAACATCCATAACATTATAGCTTGTGATGAACATGTTATGTGAATCAATATTATGGTTATAGGATACCATTAGGGAATAATGAATTGTGGATGGAACATATGATTTCTTTTCTAATGTTATGCATGAAACTAGAGGTATATATTATGCCTCGTCTACTTAATCATACTCATTTACCTTGTAATATTTTTTTATTAAAATAAGAACTCACTTGTTTTTTTTTTTTTTTTCGAGGAAATAGAGTTCGTAATTTCTATTAAAAAGATGATAATAGATATTACATGTTGTAGATGCCGAAGCATATGCAGTAGTGTGGTATGAACCACTGTTCAAAAGAGAGTTACATAGTAACATCCTGTAATGTCCATATAGTGGATACAGGAGTTGTATCCCACTAATATTAAAGGAGCAATAATTAATACCAAAATCACATAGATCACAAAAAAAAAACAGAGGTGAGGTATGTACACCCTTGTGCAGTAAAGAGCCGGACATAAAACTGTTATGTTATATACAATATATTGAACCCATGAATCATCAAAAAACTAGGGAGGGGGGATATCCCCGTGCTGTAGTCCGTCTATGTATGGGCGATGATAGTATCTGTGCATCCCTTCTAGAGTGTACTCTTCGATCAGCCAGTCTCCTAAAGGGCGATCCGCCGCTTCTTTCGATAGCTGGTCAGCAAGCGCATTTCTTTCCCTGTAGATATGAGAAACAGTGATCTGGTCAAAATGTGTTTTTGGAAAAACAATTTCTTCCAAGATATGTTTCAAAGAATATGCATGACAAAAAGTTTTATTTTTTGCCCAATCAATCACAATCTTTGAGTCTCCAAAGATTTGAATTTTTCTGCAATTTTTGGTGAGAGCAAAATACAGGAGATGTCTCAGGGAGATAAGTTCGGCAAAATTGTTTGAGCCTGTCCCCAGACCCAGTCTTAGATGATAATAATGTGATTCTGTTATGTGTAATACAATGCCGCCTCCACATCCTTGCAGCGGAACTGCTCCATCAAAGTAGGCCCAAGGCATTTCCTTGTTTATGAGTTCAGGCTGTGTATTCCTAGGAGTAATGGATTTATGCTCAAAAGGGATTTCTGTGGTTGCAGCACATATGGATGCCGGAAGGAGCTGCCAATTGACTCTGTGATTCTCAAAAATAATAGCATTGCGATTTTGCCATATGTAACCCGAAACCACAGGAGGAAGGTTTATGGCCTTTTCGGAGGCAAACACAGACCACCAGCGATCCCAGGCAGTTGGTATATCCGCGCCGTTCCAAATAGTGCTAATGTTGAGGGCCTGAGTGACCTGATGCCAAATCGCCTTTGTAACCTCACAGTGAAGGAAGAGATGGGTTGTCGATTCCTCTTCTTTTTGGCAGAGCACGCACCAGGTAGGTCCTGAGAAAGCCCGCTTTTTGAGGGTGTCACCTGTAGGCAGCTTATCAGCTATGATGTTCCACATTAGAAGTCTGGTTCGCAGCGGTGCTTGTAGCTGCCAGACAACTCTCCACCAGCTATTAAGTATATCAGGTTTCTTTACTTCAATTAGCTTTAGATAGCCCAGCTTTGGTGCATATGTGCCTGATTTGGCGGGTGCCCAAATTAGTTCATCATCTTCCTCCTGTAACTTGATGTGTGATTCGGTAAGGGCCCGAATATATCCATTCCAAGGATCTGACCATTCCTCTGGTATGTGCCAATGCCTATCCCTGATCCATGCTTGTGTAAAAATAGTAGAACGCTGGGGATCCCCAATCTGAGCCAGATATTTGATGCCTCTGTTATTGAGGTGATGGATCAGGCCTTCAGGCAAAAGATGAGCGTTGCCAGAACCAGGCCAAGGATCGAGGCCTATACGGACCTGTGCACCATTCCCCACCCTCCAAAGAAGATTATCGCGAATCAGTGGCATAGCTTTAAGTGTGGCTCGCCAGATAGCGGATATACCCATGTAGTTCTAAGTAGGTCTGCGGAGCCATTCTGTGATGCTGGAGGGCCAGATGTATTTGTGGTGAACAACTTTTGCCCATAAGCTGTCCATCTTGATGAGTGACCAACCCTGCTTTGCAGTAAGAGCTTGAGCAAATTCAGGGAGGGACTTTACACCCCATCCTCCCCAATGTTTTGGCATGGAGACGAGAGACCATCTGGTCCATGCGAAGATCCTCCCCTTTTTGTTGCCATTCCACAGAAACCTGGTACATATTTGTTGAATTTTATTTAAGATGCCTTTTGGAATCCAAGTCAGTGACATCCAATAGACAGGGGTAGCCTCAAGTACGGTTTTGATCAGTAGCAGTCGACCAGCTTTTGACAGTAGTCGGTGCTGCCATCCTGTGATCCTTCTTTCAATTTTATTTATTAGCCATGTCCAGTGTGTCACTTTATAACCATCCGGCCTTAATCTGAATCCAAGGTATTTTATGCCATCCATCAACTGGCATTCCAAGAAGGGAAAGTACTGGACCACCAACTGTGTTTCCTGTTGAGAGCAGTGCATCAAGGATCTAGTGGATTTTTCCTTGTTTATTTCCATGCCCGTGGCTTTACAGAAGAGAAGCAAAACATCATTTAGAGCAATTATGTCTCGGACACTTCCATTAAGGAAGATTAATATGTCATCAACAAACAATAAGTGGGTAAGGGCAAACTGTTCCGTAATTTTGAGGCCACTGATATCACCAGTCCTTTTTGCATCTGCTATGAGCCTACTCAGACCTTCCATAACAATAAGGAAAAGAAGCGGGGAAAGGGGGCACCCTTGCCTGATCCCCCTAGATATATTGAAACGTTCTGAGGCTACACCATTGATTAGTATAGCAAAAGAGACAGAAGATACACAACCCATAATCCAATTAATAAGCATATAAGGAAATCCCAGATGTGTAAGGATCATCTTGAGGAAAAGCCAATTTAGTTTATCAAAAGCCTTAGCAAGGTCAATCTTTAAAGATATACCTTTCAGGTTCTTCAGCTTAATGGAATGTAAAGCTTCTTGAGCAGTGCCAATAGCCTCTTGTATGTGGCGGTTCCGGAGGAAAGCAAATTGTTCAGCCGAGATATGCGAGGATAGGATGGGTTTAATGCGGCTTGCAATGATCTTTGCTATAATTTTGTAGAGGCAGTTGCAGAGGAAGATAGGCCGAAAATCATTGAAGGATATGGGGTCATCAGATTTAGGAATCAAGGCTATAAAAGTCTGGTTCATAGGTGGATGAATGTGCCTCGTGATCCTGCTTTCTTCAACTACCGCCAATAGGTCATCCCTCATCAGGTCATAGAATGCCAGATAGAACTCTACTGGCCATCCATCAGGTCCCGGACTCTTATCCTTCTTGAACCATTTAAGAGTACTTTCTAACTCTTGAGCACTGACCGGTTGGCTCAGATCATCAATGTCTTCTGGCCCAATAAATCTCGGGAACTTTTCTGCAAGTCTGATGATCTCCAGAAGGTTTACATTATTTGGAGTCGTGAAGAGGCCCTTGAAGTGATTAATCCCCAATCTAGCTAGCTGTTGATGTGTGGTAGCCCATCCATCTGGTTCCATTGGAAGCTTCCAAATAGTATTGGATGCCTTTCTACCATTGGCGAGATTGTGAAAATATTTAGTATTGCTGTCCCCGGCTTTGAGCCAGATGGCTCTGCTCTTCAGTCGCCAGATTTCCTCCTTCTCATGCAGTATCTTCGTTTTTTGCTCAACCAGCTGGCACAGGAGAGATTTTGCTGCATCAATTTGATATCCAGCCCCCCTCTCATCAGTCAGTTGGGCTATTCGTTCTTCCATGTCCTTCAGTATCTGGTCATCTCTGTTCCGTTTCGATCTAGCCCAGATCTCAGTCAGATTCTTGAGTTTCTTTAGTCTGTCACAGAAGTCCGAGGCTTTCCTTCTATCTCTCATCGGGGGCTGAGATGCCCAGAAATCCGAGACCAACTTGATGTAATCTGGATCTTGTAGGTGACCAGCAAAAAATTTGTAGGGGGAGCGCGGCTTTTGTATATTGTCACTTATCTGTAGGAGGATCGGGTGGTGATCAGAGAGGCCTCCAGTGCTGACCCATTGTCTATATAAAGGGAACTTCTGTATCAATTCCTCATGCATCATAAATCTGTCTAGTCTCCTTCCAAGTGCAGCCTCTCCAGTTCGCTGATTGTGCCAGGTGGGGAGCTTCTTATTCATGGGTATGTCTACAAGATGATGAGCATCAAGTAGCAAGAGCATTTGTTCCGCGATAGGATCACCCTGCGCCAAATGACCCCAGGACTCCCCAGATCCCAGAGAGAAATTAAAATCTCCCCCAATGACAGTATTCGGAGTAATATGGTCCCCTGATAAGAAATTTTGCCAGAAGGTAAGTCTGTTCTGGTTGGGCCCATAAATATTAATAATTCTAATTGGGATACCCAGCTCTCCCATAATAATGTCCATACCAAGGAAACCACATCCCCCCCAGGCCGAGAGAGGTCTGCTTTTCCTAGGATTTATGCCAATGAGCAGACCCCCAGATCTGCCACAGGCATCCAGCCCGTGTAATACCCATCCAGGTAGAATTGCTTGTAGACATCTCACCGCCAACTCAGCAGTGCAGAGGGTTTCCTGTAGGAAAATAATATCACATCGGGATTCTTGAATGAGCCGTTTTAGAGCCAGTCGTTTTTTAGGGTTGGCTAATCCCCTACAGTTATATGAGAGCCAGATCATGGGGTAACGCAGGTCAGGGGCTCATTCGCTCTAAGTGCCCTTTCAATAGTAAACTGACGGCCCAAAGCTACATCCGCAACCGCATTTAACTTTGCAGAGGAGATGTGGGAAGGTCTACCACGTTTTTGCTTGCGGTGCCGACCAGGGGAGGATCCCAGGCCCAGGAATTTTGGCCGAGTCCGGGACCTCAGAAGATAATGGTGTGCGCCGGGTTCATGAGGGGAGGGAGGGGAGTCAGGACATCCTAACACCGGGTTGTGGGAGGGAGGGGTGGTAGATAGGGTGGGGGGAGGAGGGGCGATGGGACACAGTATGGAAGGAAGGGAGACATTCTCAGAGAGGGAGGTCCGGAATGCAGAATGCATAATAGATTGCAATTCATCAGAAAATAAAGGATTACAGATAGGAATGGAATCATTACCCGAATGAGTAGATGCTGTCTCCTTCGGCTTTGGTGCGGCCTCAACAGTCTTTGATCGGATGCGCGGCGGCTTTGATGAAGACACTGCCATTTTCCGAGACTTCTTTTTTTTCCCACTTTCGCCCGGTTTCTTGTTGGGAGTCACCTGTTGAGTCTGACCACCTTCAGTTGGTATGTTGGCTCCAGCATTTTGATTCACGGGAGGCTGCTGTCTAGGTCCTTTAGGTTCCTCCAGTACGACCCCTGAAACCAATGGGCAATCTTTATAGAGATGACCAATTTTATGGCATCTACGACATCGAAAGGGCACACCTTCATAATCCAGAATCTGTTTGCGGGAGACATGGTTGTGATGCAGAATGATTTTCTCCTCAAGCCCAGGTTTGGTATCCAAGTGTACCAAAATTCAAGCCATAGACCTGTTGCCCGTCTTCTCATATGATCGGTCATGTTCCAGATATGTACCCAGAGTGTCCCCTATCCTTTTGAATGCATACGGACACCAGAATTGCCATGGCAGGCCAGGCAAACGCACCCAGATGGGGCCAGCCCCCAATTGTTCACGTTCAGGGTCAAATAAGGGATCCCAGCGCTTGAGCATAACAGGCATAAGCTCAATATGCCAAAATTGTGAAAGAATCCACTGGGCATACTCAGGACAGCAGAAATGCAAGGCGAACCATCCTCTGGTGAGAACCATGACCTCCGGTAGTTCCTTTAGTAGTGGTCCCCAAATCTCTTCTACCCAGAGCTTTAGTCTCTCCGCCGTATAGGTGCGTCCACGTACCCTACCAACCAGAACCTTACGACCAGCGTCCATTACATCAGGTAGCGGGGCTTCTGGCTCAAAAATAACACTGAATTCAGAGTCGATAGCACGTAGGCATCTTCCTTTCGTAACCTTCTCCGTGCGCTTTCCAAAGGGGGTCTCCTTGAGTAGTTTGCGGCACGGGTCCGTGGAGCTATGCTGAGCAGAGCCCGCAGAGCGAGCAGGTATGGGTGGCGTGGTGAAGCAGCCAGAACGGATAGGGGAGCGGGGAGCCGAGGAACTAGTTCCCTGGAGGAGGGGAGAGGAGGAGGGGAGGGGAATCTGTTGGGCCTGCGGCATAAAGGAGACAGAGGGAGAATGAGAGCTAGATGGGGGCGGAGGCGACGGGGGTGGAGGTAAGGGAGGCCTGAACTGCAGCTGAAGTGGAGCGTCCAGTGATGGCGACGCTTGTAGGCAAGAACCCAGAATCTGTAGAGTCGCGAGGGATAAAGGCGGGCATTCCAGAGGTGTGGCGTCCGGAAGAGGATATTCTGGCGACTTATCCTTCCCTTTTAGCGTCAAATGCGGGTGCCGTGAAGATGTGACAGTCTCATACCCAAGAGCAACACTTCTCGGTATCATGAGCGGTCTGCCAGAGTGTGCCCATATCTCCTGGTGAGGCATGGGGTCCGCCTCATAATCCACTATATCTTCCTCAACCATAGCTTACTGTCGGTGTACAAGCGCCTGTTCAGGGTTCGAACCGGGACCGTCAAGCGAGAAAATCGGAGGTCAGTGCGACAGGTAAACAAAACAGGGAGGGGACCGCGGGGAAAAAAACAAAGGCTCCGTGAAGTTCGAAACCACAGCTGGTGATCAGATGTCAGCGGTTTGTCGTTACCCAGTGGCCCCAGGTGTATGGTCCTGAGAGCCCCAGATGTTGGACGCCATGGTTACACTGTAAACCCTATAGCAAACCCTGTAACAAACCCTAGCTAGGGTTCCGCCATCGCCGCGAGCTCCCATTTCTCCACTTCCTCACTTTCTTGCCCTCGTTGCCAATCTAAGAACTCACTTGTTATGAACCAAGCTAGAGGTAAAACAAATATAAACCATTTTCAATCATTGTTTTTTATTAAAATTAATGTAAAAATTTTTTATATATAAAATATAATTGTGTAAGGGAAAATTCCAAAAGACATAGTTCCTCTATACCCGAAGGTTTTGAAAACCAGGATATCCATGAAGATTTTGCTTTCTCCAAGTGCTTCTTGAGCATTTTAGATAAACATTCTTATGTACAATGCCTCAAATTATTATTGAGATAGATCACGGTGATTTTTTTGTTTGCATGTATGTTTTTATCCATGGGATATGAGGATCAACTCATTAATTAGAAAATTAAGTGCAGTACCTGGAACTAACAATAAATTTAGAAAATTTGTGCACACATGATCAAATCAGTGTACACGTACATGTTTGTGTTGGTTTAGATTGGATTTCAATATTGGAGACAAGTATATAATATTTTTTCGAGGGAGCAAGAAAATATTGTAGCTCAAAGGAAACCTCTTTTACAATGAAAATTTTTTACTAAAAAATTTGCACACAACAGATTTGGAAACCTAATCGATTTGTAATATATATATATATATATATATATATATATATATATATATATATATATATATATAGACACACACAGACCGCCTGTAATTTTTCATTGTTTAAATTATATTTTTGAATGTAAAAAATGAGTTCAATGTCTTAAAAAATGACTTGAGAACTTGGATTGTGTAAAATACATAGCTTAAACTTGCAATTCTAACAAATCTTTGTTTGATTTCAAACAAAATTGACCAAAAAATATTCTTAAAAAAGGGCCACAATGAGACTACTTATAATGTTTTAGCCATAATGTTTTTTTTTTTTTCAATTGCTTTATATAATGAATATATAGTTTTTTTAATCATATATAATATATACACATTTAAATATTTTTCTTCAAATATTTTATCTATGGAATATATTTTCCACATTAAAATGAGTTTTTTGTTATTAATATATTTTTGAATACATTTCAATATTAATTAACCCTCCATATAAAATTTATTAATTTGCTAGTTACATTGAATATTTTATTGTTAATTATATATTTTAAATGTTTCATTTTAATTTGATATTAATAATTAAATAAAATACATATCTCCTTGAACTTTTTTACTTTAATTACTCCTCTTACAACATTGAAATATTTTATTATGCTCAACATTAAAGTAACTAGTCATTTACACTCTCTCCATGTACATATGCATGAAGTCATGCATATTTAAAAACATTATTTGAGTGATGTACTAAATATTTTTAAAAAGTTTAATTTTAGAAAGTATAAGAATTATACTATTTCTTGTACTCAAAAGTATAAGTTTTTATTATTATTTTTAGTTATTTTATTTCTCTATTAAATTGGTATATGATCATGATAGTTCATATGGACATTGAAATATTTTATTTATGGTTGAGAGTAAGAGTATACCATGTATATTAATTTTTTTTATAGCCCACATTTTTTATTTACAGTGAAAAAATTGAGTAAACATTTTCACAACAAATTTAATCCCTCTAGAAACCTAACACACACACACACACACACACACACACACACACACCAAATGTAATTGTTTAATGTCTTCAAAATGTTAAATGTCTCTCCTCTTCATGGCTACCATATATATGAATAGGATGCTAATGATTGTTGATGTCTATGGGAACCCAATAAATAAACATTTCAGTGCATCTATGCATATAAAAGTGCTCAAAATATCTCCTCCATCTTCATGTGGCTAATGAAATTTATTTGAAGTAAATAGCTTCAAATTTATTTGACATTTTCTTAAATGGCAATCCATGTTTTGATAATACATCTATTTTAAACATATCTGTCCTTTTTTTTTTAATAAGATGCCTTCAAACATCCATTCAATTGTGTTCCGGCTGAAATTTTCAAACGGCAAGCACCTTACTATTCCAAGAATAACAACAACTACTTTATCAATTCCTAGTAAAAGTGAAATCGATAAAATTTAAACAATTTTAGCTAAATTTGATTTTTAATAGAGTGTCATCCAACAAACGGTCTTCTAGTAGAGTTTTTCAAACTATCAACACCTTCGTATTCAAATAGTAATAACTACTTTATCATTTACATAGAGTGTACATTGAAGATAAAGGGTAAGTAACAAAATAAATGATGGAATTTGAGTTGTATTGATTTGGAAGGTAAGGGATTACTTTTTGGATTAGAGATTTTTAATTTTTTCACAGATGTATGTTGACTTAACGATGGGTGGAAGTTGAAAATCAAAAATCAAAGATCAATTATTTTAAGGGGATTGAAAATTCGTGAAATATATTATCTAAATAATATTTGAAAATGACAAGTATATATCATAAAATTAATAATTATATATACCAAAAATCCATTAAAACATAGACTTATGTGTACTATTGTACATTGATGCTTGACTTATTAATTCAAATTTCACTACTTTGCGAACAACCCTATACCACTATTCAAATTATACAACTTTGTGGACAACCCTCATATAGGATTATGAACAAACAAATGCAAACTTGGAAGATGGCAAGAGCAGTATTCAATCTTTAAATAGACATGAAAATAAGAGACTTGAATTTTAAACAAAAATGAATTATTCTTTTGTGACCATTGGTTCCAAAAAATGAGGGTCATTTTCTTGAAATTAATCCCAATACCATGAAATATGGAAAAATTAAAGAAAAAGACATTTTTTACACCGAATGGGGAGGGAGAAATAACTATCATAAATTCCTATTCTTGAAAATTAGGGCGAATGGAAGGTTGTAACTCCTAATTTCAAGAGCTAAATTTACTTTTTCTACCCTCTCCCTTAAAATAAGGTGGGCTAACCTCCATACCTAATTTTTTTATAAAATTAATATGAGGCAATTTCTATCGATGTACTATGATACAAAAAATTCACGAAACAAAAATATAAACCCCTTATTTTCACCCAAGGGTGAAAATTTGCATCTAAAATTTTCCTTGATCCATGCTTGTTTAGACTTAGTGATCTAATGGGATTGCAGTAAATCCTGGTTGTATTGATGAGGGTTTTGAGCCTACGAATCCTTGGGTGGATATACAGTAAAGCTCAAGGTAGCCTTGATTGGTTCTATTATGAGTCCCACATTCATGCTTGGAATATGGCACGAGGGTGGTTGGTTGAAAGAAAGATTTGGTTCAACCCAATCTATGGTCAGGTGGTACGTGGGAGTCCTTGACTTTGTTGGATTTGCATATGTTAATAAGAGCTCTTTTCCTCTTTTGTTCTATATGTAAATGTACTTGTTATTATGCGGTTCTTATGGTTGTTCTATCTTTGTTATTCTGTTGGTTATATGTAGGTTATAAGCATGGTTTATGATAGACTTCGGTAATGACTCTCATCATGATTTTATTAGTACATGAAATGTGAATGAATATATGACCTAATATATGATAATGCAACTATTGTGATAAGGCATAATTTCTTCTTCATGATACTCAGGTAAGTATGAGACCCCTATGCTCATATTTGTTGTTATGACCTGTATATTACGTGTTTATGATATGTTTGATGAAATGTTTGTCATGGAGGGTACGGGTCAGATCAAGTCCTTGCACCAATTTTTTCATTAGTATATTTAAT
This sequence comes from Pinus tabuliformis, assembly GCA_031772625.1. Classification (NCBI taxonomy): domain Eukaryota; kingdom Viridiplantae; phylum Streptophyta; class Pinopsida; order Pinales; family Pinaceae; genus Pinus; species Pinus tabuliformis. Next base: position 114,351,547 of record CM062806.1, read on the forward strand.
TCATTATTATTTATCATTTATGGAAGTTTCCTAAAGTTATGGCCAGTGGCCTAAGTCCTGGCCCTAAAAAAGTATCACAAAATCTAGGGTAGTTGGAACAAAACTTATTGGAAAAGGCCACAGTCGCATGCATGCCTTACTGTGGGACTGAGTTGAGGGCCTCAGTCACATGCATGCCTTGTCATATGAGCAGATAGGGGTTTAGCTCAGAAAAATGACAAGATTTCTTAGGGGTTAGGCACCTGCCATGGATGGTTGTCTCTTGGAGATTTTGTAGCTCCTGAGGAAGGTCATATTGGTTTGGTTTTTTCAGTTCCACTTTCCTAACTATACACGAGGAGTTGAATCACATCATAGTAACTCTTCATCACATGTTTACGCTAGTGGACTCATTAGCTTTGGTACATGTGGGAGGAGGGTGATATAGAGTGGTATCAGAGCATGGTACACCCTTTGGACTGGATGGACAAAATGTGTTGGTCATGCATACATGTCAGTTGCCTATCTATTCTTTATGCTTGTGGTCTATGTACTTGTTGTGTGGGAATGGTTGCAATTGTGTCGCCATGTGAAAGTTGATGGTGTTGTTGTTGGATGTATTTTTCGTGCGTGTGTGTCGGTTTTTCACTTGTTATGCATGTTAGTGATTATACATTATTATGCATTCATTAACATGGTTATAGTTTTCATGCATGAGGTCATGGTAGGTGGTTGATAAGGTCATGCATGATAACTAGATAATGGTTGAAATGATGTTTATGTACTGATATAATTATGTTTATACATGTATTGCACTAATATGGTTGATATTGTAGATGATATATCCTCCTTTGAACTATACTGAGGTATGTTGATTATTTTATGTTTTGGTTTAAGCTGACATGGTATACTTGTAGGAAGAAGATACAATATGTCTAGCAATATGGTATATTACATTTCATGAGACTCTCCTTATGAATCAGATGAGCGGCATGGTGGTGGACGCTCTTCTAACATAGAAGAAACATTGAGAAGTTTGAAGGTAGAAATAAGAATTTGCAAATAACATAATGACAGAATCATTTAGGCACAATACAAAAAAGCAGAAGTTAATGTTGTAATCCTTCAGAGTTTGTCTGAAAGACAGAGATGGGGACTGCTTAGGATTAGCCATAGGCAGGGACATAGGACTAACAGGGCATATGGTAGTAGATATCATGGTGGGCATAGGTCGTATATGGATGACACAATAAGAGATAGAAGGCTCTTGGATACATCAGATAGGAGAGATGATGGGCACATATTCTTCTCTATTTTTGGTTCTGACAGGTACCATCATCATCATCATTATCATCCTCATGGGAGGAGTGACAGGAGATATTTTGTAGACAAGTTAAAGAAAGAAAATCCACCTACCTTTGAAGTAGTTATTTGAGATTCATGATTAAACAGAGAATATGAAGGCTAGAATAACTATCTTCGGCCTCAAAGGGAAAGAAGACATCTGGTGGGAAGATGTTAAGTGGGTTAGGGACATCAGGACAAAGGAGTTGAGTTGGCATGAATTCAAGAGACTCTTCAGGAAGAAATATTTGTCAAAGTGGTACTATGACAACAAAGCTAAGGAATTTTATGAGCTAAATATGGGATTGATGACAAATGAGGAGTATATGACCAAGTTCCTGGAGTTGTTGAGGTATGTACCATATCTTAAGAATAAAAAATCCAAAGTTCATATATTTGTTTGTGGATTTCCATTAACATTTAGATATCGAATCGAGTATGATGAGCCTCATCCTAGAAGAATTCATTGGGAAATTGAAGCACTGTTATGATCAATCAAAGAGTAAGACAAAATCTCAACAAGGTTGGAAAGGGAAAGACAAAGCTAAAGGTAGATGGAAGCCAAAGTGAATAAGACCTTAGAATGTTGGGGAGAAAGAAAATGTTGCACCTTACAAGAATTTTAATGGGTCATAGCCTGGAGGGTAATAGAATAAGGGTGATGGTAGGGGACAGTTATAGTGTTGGATATGTGGCAAGGAGCATATGAAGAGGTATTTTCCACAAAAACAAGGTGGTAGGCCTCATATTTGTAGTTCATAGGGCGCAAAAACAATTAGGGATGTTTGGAAAAGCATTCCACTGATTTATGCAACGATGGATAACATGCATGCAAATCACTAGGAATATATTATCGAGACGGACAATAATCCTTGTGATCAAGTTGATTCTATTTTGATAGATCCTAGATCTAATAATAGTTATGTTAGTCTTGACCTGGTGGACAAGTGTTTTTTGAATAACTAAGTGCATGCAAAATCTTGGTTAGTGTAGTTGGCTACAGGTACAAAGAAAAGAGTTTATCATTGGGTAAGAGCTTTCTCATTTGAGTTGAGTGCTATGCCTACCTCAACACATTTGAATGTACTACCTTTGGGATCATATAGTATGTTTTTGGGTATGAACTGGTTGTATCTTCACATGACTAACATGGATTGTTATGAAAAATCTATTGAGTGTTTGGATGACAATGAAGAACAAAGAATCTTGTAGGGTAATTAGAAGGCAACATTAGTTATAATGGTGACACCTATGCAAACAAAGTGCAGTCACAGAAAATGGTGTGTGTTATTTGTAGTGCATATTTCTAGCAATAAAGATAAGGATGTTGAGCATGCATAATTTATGAAGAGGTACCCAATCTTGCAGTAGTTTCATGATGTGTTTGTAACAGATATTTCAGAGATGCCACCTCACAGAGAAGTGGACTTCTCTATTGAGTTGGTACCAATGGCAACACCAACATCAAAGGAACTGTTGTGGCTAAATCTTGCACCAACAATACAAGTGTAGCAAGAAGCAAGGAAAGCCTCCTAGATACAACCTCTGGGTTGATTATAGACTAGTGCCTAGGACATCTTAAATAGAGGAGTTCTTGTAAGGTTATATGTGAGGGGGTTGAAACACTCCAATTGTCATGTAAAAAGGTATGAGGGGGGCTTGGTTCATTCCTCCAAAGGTATGAGTTATATATTTCAGATATTCCCTCACCCACACAGTTCTTAGAAGTATTACATAGAACAATGGAGGTCGATTACTTCAAAGGAGTTTACAACTTAATAGGCTTTGTTGAGTAAATGATAGAGGATGAGGAGGAGGATTAAATGATCATATAGAGCCTAAAACATCTAGAATTCTATGTTGAAAACATAGAGCCGTAAGCAATGGGAAAATATACACTTGTTTGAGTTACAAGCAGAAATAATGGACTAAAGAGAGGATGGGTGCTATGATTCTTATAGAGTAGTTTAAAGATATACTTCAACACTTCATACAAGCATTATGCATTAATGAATAGACACACGTGGATTTGTAAGGAAGCACGAAATAATTTCTAGGGCTATTGTAGCACACATACATAGAAGAATATGAACATAATGGAATTAATAGAAGGAAAAACATACTGTAATGCTAAGAAGGAGGAATGACCACCATTTTTGTGGTAGGCTGAAGATCTACTTTTGTAAAGTAATACAATCTCAGATAATAGACATTCACTTACAGAGTTATAAGCCAAAATTGTATCACAGAGTTCAACACTCTAGGGTCAGAAATGCCAGAACCTTTGTTATAAATTTCACCCCCCTATTTATAAGATGAGATAGGGATAGCTTTGAGTTACAATCAAAATATCTAATCTCGAGCCCCAACTGTCATGCTAGACTAGCTGTCTCGGCTCTGTAAGGCTCTACTACTACCTACCTAAAGATTACTACAAGGATCGAATCCCTTTCTTGGAAAAAATGCAGAAATAAATGTACAGAGAATGAATATTGAGAGATGAAGGAGGAGGTGTTCCCTTTATATTCCAGTGAGATCCCTGATATAGCCATGTCCCTGCCGCGATGTGTTCCACTTATTGCTTGGCCTATTTCTATCAATTCTGCCTTAACTGCCTATGTGACCTATTTGGTGGAATAGAGGACGGGGTTGGAAAGGCGTGTGCCCAAGCAGTCCCTTTCTGTGTAGAGGGAGTGGAGCACAATTCCATGCCATTAAATCCTCCTGAGGCCCCCCCATATTTTCCTACAATTGCACCATGCTCCATTAAATATTATAGTTATCGGTCCATTTGCCCATTTAATCGTTGCAAAAATGTTCTCAACACACCATAGCCGCGAGTCGTTTAATCATTTAAAACAGAAAAAACATGCGACAATTTTGATTTCCCCCCCTTAAACCCTTTATTATATCCTCTTTTATGGTTCTCCACATATGAAAGGGGGCTGGGACCAAGGGCTTAGCCCTTGGGTGCTAAGGAATTTAGATTCCTGTTCAGGGATTTCTTTCCCTTTGTTACACCGAATACTGCATATCGATGCTTTATTGTGTGTCGCTTGTGGCACTTCCCTCTATCCTTGCGATCATCGATCTGTGGGGTTGGGCTCGCCACAAGAAATCACAATTGTAACCATGGAGAGGGGGGACTCTATATTTTTCTTTGGAGTGGGTCGGTAGTCTGCACACAAGGTCCTTATAGACCCTACCATAACACTTTATCGCATCAGGAAGGGAAGTCCCACATATCACAATCACATTGCATCATTGTCTTAATATTTTACTCCTTAACTGTTGTGATCGCCGATCTGCGGTGTGACATCATTATTGCCACGTGTCACCCTGTGAGTGTTGACACTTGGCACCCAGAAATGGTCCCATGTCAACCCTAAAAACACTGAAATTGGGCGACACGTGTCCTCTGCCACATCATCAATCATACTACAATGTCACTAATGACATCAACTACCCTGTCAGCTCTTAAGACCAATCACATGCCGCCACGTGGCCTTCAACAGGAGAGAGAAAGTGGCACGCCCAACGATTTTTTTCTATATCGCAATATTGATGATTTTCAACAATTTGTGACTACAACCTCCGCTGATCACCGATCACCGATCGTATGCGGAGGAGAGAGAAAGGGGAGGCATAACCCTCATTTTGTTGTCCTTTTCCTTTGTAAACTATTTTCTCGGTCCCTTGGTGATGTTACACAAAAATCGCAAATCAGCAGTTTGCAAGTCTTTAATGGTTTAGATCCTGCCGATATGCCAAACTGCGAGATGATGAGCCCCATAAATGGGTAACTATATGGGCTCATTTTGCCTATTATTTCCATTTAATCCACCATTCTCCATAGTTTTGCGCATGTTTTTGAATATATTTATGTCTGAAATTGAGTGAATGGGGATAGTCACTTTGCCACATAGTCTAATGAGTGTTTATTGCAGATTTTTGGACAATTTTTGGACAAGGGCCAGGCATTTATGAGTAGATTAGCAGCCAAAATCAAGGAAACAAGGCTAAGGAATTATAAGAGGGGTGTCTCTTGCATTAATGACCCCTTCCTTGAGTTCTCCACCAGTAGCTTAGAGTTCAAAGGCCACCACATCAATGATTCCAAGGGGCAGCCGAGCAACTCAAGTGGGGCTGCTGTTATCTCCAGTTTTATGCAGCTGAGTTCCTTAAGTTTAGGGGGACTGTTGGGGGACCTCACTTGTATAAATAAGAAGGCTTCAGGCCTCAGTAGGTTAGCCATTTCATAGTCTATTTTTGAACTTTTGTGCAGTCTTGTACTCAGTTCATTTCCGAGCTCTTTTTGCAGATAGTTTTGTGATGTAACTATTATTTTTTGATCAATGAAGATGAATCCAGCTTTGAACCAGCACTGATCTTTTCTAGAGGGCTGAAGCTCTTAGGTTAGGGCCCAACCCAAGCTTCCCAGCACCTCCTTTGTGTATTTATATGTTTTTTTCTTGCATTCATAAGCTGATTTCTGTTGTTTAGGTTAAATCTTGCTTTGGTAAAATAGGTTGCTTTTTATGGTTAAATTAGTTGTTCTTGCTTCAAGTTGCTTAAATCGTTTGTTGTGGTAACAGAGAAAGATCCAAAATGGCTACCAGCAGGTCTTGATCTGCTTTCTCCCTCCTTGGGATCATGAATTGAGGACAAGGCACTATTGCTGCCACCAAAAACACATTTTTTTTGCCTTCCATGCAATCGCTAGTGTGATGTTTGGAGTTGGAGAGGCTGATATTTGCTTGGATTCACATGATTAGACCATTTCTTGTTCATTTACCATGAATTTCCCACATAGTTTCCTGTTCATAAAGTTCTGTCTAGCACTTTTCTATTTTTAGGTCAGATTTTAGGTCAAATTAGAGAAACTCTGTTTTTTGGTTCTTGCTTGGGTCAGTTTTAAGGAGTAGGTGTGCAACTCACTTGAAAAACATTCCAGCTTGTGATACCTCAATAGCACAACCTATACGAGCTCATCTTTCATAGATTCCTTCACTCGTTCACCACATTTCGCCAAGCTATCCTAATTTCTACGTTTTTGTGCAAAGCTGCTTTCTTTCCCTTTGAGCAAATCCAACCCTCTCCTTCATTCGTGATCTTCATTAGCAGAGTCCTAGACCCTCCAACACCTTCATCCAGCCTTCATTTCCTTTTTCTCGCCATTTTTCCACCTTCAAACCTCCAAAAAGCACTTTCGGCCTCCTCCTGTAGAACTTCCTATAGAACTTCTTGTAGATCCCCTGCAGCCTCCTGTGGAAGTCCATGCGAGCAATTTTTCAAAGTCAGATCGCAATGGAAGTCTCTAGAAGGGTACTAGGGACTTCTTAGGACTTCTCCACACCTTCCTCATCATCTACAAAAGCCACTCCATTTTCCTTTACCACCAAACCACTGCACAGTCACAATTAGTCAAATCACAAGCATAATAAATCTGCATAAAAATACTGAAAATTTCAAAAAGATGATGTCTTTCCATTTCTCTTTAGAAGTAGCTTGAATAAATGCAATTTACCTTTTCAGTAATCAATGGCACCCATCTTAGTAGTTTCCATCTCTTTTCTTGCACGATTAGGGTTTGCTAGGGTTTGCTAGGGTTTGAGTTCCATTTTAGTTTTCATTCTCTTTCTGCAAGTAGAATAGCCCCTATAGAATTAGTCTTCTGCCATCACAGTAAAAGCTTCTTCTGAGAACTCATAGAAGTTTGCTTAAGCTCCTAGCAAACTTGTGCCAGCTGATCAAGTGACAGCCTACAGTAAGAGCTAGTACTTGTGCATACAGCACCGTCGCTTCCAAGTTTGTTACGAACTACCAGGTTGATAAAAGTAAAGAAGGGAGCCCTAGGAGTTGCAGCATTATTGCTGCAATACTAGAGCTCACCACTCTTTTTGGCATCGTTGCCGGGGAAGCATCAGATTATTTTTGATTACTGCTTTCCTTCTATTTTCTACTGCAACATTCTGCTAAGTAGTTTATTTCAGCAAGAGTAGAGTAGTTGTTTCATTTCAATTCTGCAATTTCATTTCTGCAAAAGTAGATTAGACATTTCCTGCTTTCATTTCAATTCTACAATTTCATTTCAGCAAGTGTAGATTAGACATTTCCTGGTTTCATTTCAATTCTACAATTTCATTTCAGCAAGCGTAGATTAGACATTTCGTGCTTTCATTTCAATTCTGCAATTTCATTTTAGCAAAAGTAGATTAGACATCTCCTACTTTCATTTCAATTCTGCAATTTTCATTTCAGCAAGGTTTATTTTAGTTAGCTACAATTTTCTATTCAATCCATTTCAGTTTTTGTAGGTACAATCAGAAAAAGAAACACAAAAATCCAAAAACGAGATTTCCTTTCATGCCTCGTAGGAACAGAGACAATTCAGGAAAATTCCTACCCAACACCCCCAACACATCACTGAGTCACCCTTCTCTCTTCTTTGGTGGCAGTGATCCAGAAGATCTTATAGGTGAACCTCCAGAGATATACGAAGATCCTATAACAGAAGAAGAGCGAGAAAACATTCCTCTTGAGACCATGGCTGAAAACAAAAACGTTAGAGGGAATGGGGAAAGAATAGAAGGTACCTTTCCTATCTGGGAGACCAATGGGGACACAAAAATGAAAAACATAAGTCCTTCAGCCTTACCTCACTTCCATGGCCTAACTACCGAAGATCTTGATACTTTCTTGTTTGAATTTGTTGTTCTCTGTCGAACCTATGACTATGCAGAAGATGAGCAGAAGTTGAAACTGTTTCCTTCTACCCTCAAGGATGCAGCCTTGCGCTAGTTCATGGGGTTACCTAGAAACAGTATCACAACTTGGGCTCAGATGCAGCAAGCCTTTAACAACAAATACCAGGACTATTGCAGGTCAAAGGAAACCAAGGAAGAAATCTTCCGAATGACCATGGGTAGTGATGAATCTTTAGAAGACTATGAAGAGAGGTTTCAACTCAATTATAAAAGGGCCAGGTGCACACTTGACCCTGAATCTCTGAAGTTGGTTTTGCTCAGAGGAGTCCCTGAAGACCTTCTAGATACCCTCCATTTGCTAGTTGGGGGAGACATCTACCAACTACCTTATGATGACATAAAGACTGTGTTTAGAAACCATTCCAGGTCAGCTAGGAAGAGAGGTAGGGGAAGTCAACCATTAGCCAGTACATCCTCATCTAGCTCATCCCTTAGAAATGAACTTGAGAATCAACTAGAAGATTTCAAGAGCGAGGTGAGGCAGACTCTTGCCATGCAAATGGATACCTTGCATATTAAAAGGAAACAAGAGGAAGCCGAGAGAGCTTTGGCCATCTTTTGTCCTAGGTGCACAAGAAAGCATCCTAGGAACGAATGTCCATTGCACTCTATAGAAGTGTGTGTAGTCTGTGAACAAGACCATCCTACGAATCAGTTCCCTTCCTTGCCCAGAATCAAAGCTGCATATCAAGGGGCTGAGGGAGCCACTGAACCACTCTATTTCATGAACCAAAGGAGGCCACATGGGCCCAGACCTTATCAGTAGGGAATGCAAGGGACCTCCCAGAGCTATTACAACCCCAATCAAGCTACTTCCATGCCTTCTTGGGGTCCCCCTGCTCATCCTCCCTAGTCCACACCCCCTCCTTGGTCATATCCTCCTCAATACTAGGCCCTCTAGTTGCTCATTCGTTTCATCCTTATGCTCAGCCACAACCTCAGTGGAGTGCACCTCATCAGGGGTGGAGGCACCAATATAACTCTCCTCCTGCTCTTTTTCCTCCACCACCTGCTCAACCTTAACCATTACCTCCTACTCCTCCAAGACAACCCCAAATATCTGCTCAACCGAATTCGAACCCCAACAACAGACAGGCCCAACAGGTATATAGTGGGGAACCATCATGCCCAACCTATGTTGTGGAGATTCAGGAGATTAACCTATGATCTAGGAAGGTTCTCCCAAATAGCCAACCTCCTCCTAAGGAGGATGAGGAAGAAAAACAGGAAAGTGAACCCAAAGTCATTCCACCCTTTCCTGAGAGACTAACTGGAACCACCCAACTGACCCCAGAAGAAACTAAACTTCTGGGAGAACTGAAACAGTTATGTGTAAAAATACCACTTCTCCAAGCCATAAAGGATGTGCCTATATACAACAAGATGATCAAGGAGAAATGATTCAAACACCTGGGCAGGCGAAAGCGAGATGCCCCAACTATCAATGTCATAGGACAACTATCCGATCTGATGTTAGGGCAGGTAATTTGTCTAAAATATCTAGACCCTGGGAGTCCTGTAGTCGATGTCCACATCAATGGCACCATAATCCCCCATAGCTTGATTGATCTAGGGGCTGCCATTAATGTGATGATTAGGGACACTATGCTCAAACTCAACCTTTATGGTTCCCTAAGAAAGACCTCAACAGTACTGCAATTAGCAGACCACTCCACCGTGACCCCTGAGGGGATTGTGGAAGATGGCATGGCCTCTATTGATTCCTGGTAGTACCCTGCTGATTTCTTGGTTCTACAACCAAAGGAAAAGCTCACTGGGTATCCTCTCATCCTAGAAAGACCTTAGCTGGCTACTGCAGATGCCTACATCAGCTGCCGAGCTGGGAACATGACAATCAAGAATGGGCATATGTCCAAGCAGCTAGTCCTCTATCCTCCTACCCAACCTCTGCTGGAACATGATTTACCCCTCTGGTTGGAGGAGGAAGATGAGGATGAAGTCTATTCCACACCATTGTGTACAGTAGAAGCTACCATGGGGGGTCCACAAACCGAGGATGATCTTATTGAGAACTTGATTCAGAATCCACCCCCTAGTGTGTTGCCCTTAGAAGAGCTGGTGGAAGAAACCCAAGCTAATCCTCTAGTTGATCTCTGTGTGGCTGATCTGACCTCCCTCTGAGTCAAGAACGTGGAATTTGGCCCAGAAAAAACTTTGAAGATCAACTCATCCCTGTCCACCTCTCAGGAGAAAGAACTATGTAGCTTATTGAAGAATCACTTGGATGCTTTTGCTTGGAGTTATAAGGAGATGAAGGGAGTCCACCCTTCCATTTGTACTCATCACATTTACATTAAGGAAGATTGTAAACTAGTTAGGTAGCCTCAAAGGAGGATGAATCTAGCCCTTAAGGACATTGTCAAAGAAGAACTGCAAAAGTTGCTGGATGCAGGATTCATCTACCCCATCTCTGATAGTGAATGGGTTTCTCCTTTGGTGCTAGTGCCAAAGAAAAATGGGAAGTGGAGAATCTGTGTAGATTATTGGGAACTAAACAAGGCCACCAAGAAGGACCATTTCCCTTTGCCTTTCATAGATCAAGTGTTAGATGGCCTAGCAGGGAAGAAGTTCTTCTCCTTCCTAGATGGGTTTAGCAGGTACAACTAGATCCAAATCAGCCCGGAAGACCAGGATAAGACCACTTTCACTTGTCCATGGTCTACTTTTGCATACTGGGTCCTTCCTTTTGGGTTGTGTAATGCTCCCACCACTTTCCAGAGAGTAGTACTAAGCATATTTGTTGAACTGGTTCATGATTCAGTAGAGATCTATATGGATGACTTTACCCCTTATGGTTCTAACTTCCCAGAAGCTTTGACTAACTTGGGAAAAGTTTTAGGCAAGTGTATCAAAATGAACCTGTCCCTCAGTCCTAAAAAATGTGAATTCCCGATGACTGAAGGGACCATGCTAGGTCATACAATTTCTCAGCAAGGATTACAGGTGGATCCGAACAAGATTGCTATCATCCAAAAGGTCCCACCTCCTCAAAAGGTAAAAGATGTTTGGAGTTTTCTAGGCTTAGCAGGGTATTATAGAAGATTCATTAAGGATTTTAGTAAGCTAGCCTCTCCATTGTCTGGTCTTTTGGGGAAGGATGCTGAGTTTATATGGAATGACAACTATCAGGAGGCTCTGGATGCTTTGAAAGGTAAGCTGGTAACTGTCGTAATCTTGAGAGGTCCTAATTGGGCCCTACCTTTTCACATTCACACAGATGCCTCGAACAAAGTGATCGGAGTAGCCTTAGGGTAAGTTTAAGAGAAGCTACCTTATGCCATATATTTTGTCAGTAAAAACCTGTTTAAGGCAGAATTAAACTACACTGTAACTAAAAAGGAGCTCTTAGTTGTAGTCCATTCCCTAAACAAGTTCAGACACTACATCACTGGCTATCAAACATTCGTACACACTGATCATGTTGCAATTAGGTATTTGATGAATAAACCATCGTATCATTAGATGGTTACTTTTATTGCAGCAATTTGATTTGACTATTGTTGATAAGCCAGGTAATGAAAATGTTGTTGTTGATTTTCTATCTAGAATAGATCTTCCTGCAGCTGAAGAAGGAATGGTGGATGATCAAATGCCAGATGAACACTTATTTGCTATTTCAGTACTCTCGCCATGGTTTGCTGATATAGAAAATTACTTGGTTTCAGCACAGTTTCTGCCACACCTGTCCTCAAAAGAGAAGAGAAAGATTGTGAGGAAAAGTGCCCCATTCACTTGGATTGGGGGCAATCTTTTTAAACTTGGCCCAGATCAGATTTTGAGGCAATGTGTCAGGGAGGAGGAAGTCTTTGACATCCTCTTAACCTATCATGATGGGCCTTATGGGGGCCACTTTGTAGCGAAGAGGATTGCTTTCAAAATTTTGCAGGTAGGGTACTATTGGCCCACTCTTCATCAAGATGTCAGAAGATACATCAGCCAATGTGACTGATGTCAAAGGATGGGGAAACCGACTCCAAGGGATGAGATGCCCCTACAACCTCAAGTGACTTTTGAGCCATTTGAGAAGTGGGGCATGGACTTTGTGGGTCCTATCAACCCTCCTTCAAAACAGAAATCTTATATCATTGTGTGTACTGATTATCTGAAAAAATGGGTAGAAACGAAGGTGATCAAAGCGGCAACAGAAGAAAAAGTAGCTGATTTTTTAAGGGAAAATATATTCTACAAGTTTGGCTACCCAAGAGAGTTAGTTATAGATCAAGGGAGTCAGTTTACCTCCAATTTGGTTGAAGACCTACTCACACACCACAAGATTAAGCACAGAACTTCCACCCCTTATCATCCACAAGCAAATGGACAGGTGGAAGTCACCAATAGAGCTTTGGAAGGGATTTTGACTAAGGTAGCGAGAAACAGTAGAAAAGATTAGGCAGATCGATTGGTTGAGGCCCCTTGGGCCTATAATACCACTTGGAAAACCACCACAGGGTTTACACCCTATAAGCTGGTCTATGGGAAGAAGGCTCTGCTGTCAATAGAATTTGAATATAACACGTTAAGGATGGTAGCTCAACTGGACCTAGATCTCAGCCATGCACAAAAGGAAAGATTGCTTCAGCTAAATGGATTGGGTGAACAAAGAATGCAGGCCCTACTCCACTCAGAGGTAGTCCAACTTCAGAGAAAAATATGCCATGACAGACAGCTCAAAGAAAAACAATTCCAGCAAGGAGATTGGGCACTGATGTATGATTCAAGATATAAGGATTTCAACGACAAACTGAAGAGAAGATGGCTGGGACCCTATACAGTAGAAAAATGCAATGAAAATGGTTCAATCCTTATCTGGACCATAGATGAAGAAGCCATCCCTATGCTCGTTAATGGGCATAGATTGAAGATCTACAGGAAGCCCCTTTCCAAGCAGGAGTTCATTGAGAATTTGGGAAAAACAGTGTTGGTAGTGGAGCAGGTCCCTGTCTCCACTCCACCCACACCTTGAACCAAAAAAAAAAAAAAAACAGAGAAAAAAATAGAAAGAGGAATAAAAGATCCCTGGGCAAAAACCTCTTGGAGGCACCTAGGGCAGGCAGTGAGGGTGAAAACCTCCTGGAGGCGCCCCAGCTGTCTCAAAAAAAAAAAAAAAAACAAAAACAAAAACAAAAAAGAGAAAAAAACAAAGAAAAAAAAAAAAAACCTAACTTCTTTTGGATGAATTGCAGGTTGTAGGAGGGTCACACAAGAGAGAAAGACAGGACTAGGCTGCATGCACCCTTCATAGTCCATCCCTCCATCACAAAGAAAAAAGAAAAAACCTAACTTCTTTTGGATGAATTGCAGGTTGTAGGAGGGTCACACAAGAGAGAAAGACAGGACTAGGCTGCATGCACCCTTCATAGTCCATCCCTCCATCTCTGTTATCCTACAGGAAACTCTATGTATTCTATAGGAGAATCCTGTAGAAATTACAAAAAGGCCAAAATCAATTTTAGAAAAGAACCTGAGGGTTGGAAATTCGTCTAGAAGGCCTGTGAACCTCCCTACCACCATCCATCCGCCTAACTCTCCATGTCATCTCTGCACACCCGCATTTCCACTCATTTTTTCCTTTCCCTGCACAGACAAAATACAGAAATTATGTTTTTTTCCACTTTGAAAACACAAAAGAAGATGACAAATAAAGTAGCAGCGTTCTTCTTGCTTATTCTTACCTGATACCTTCCAGCTACTATGTCTTCCATTCAAAACCTTTGTCAGCTGTCTTTTTAAGCCTGCTCAAGCATCAGCCTGAATTTCAAAAGGAGAAGAAGCTACAGGAAATCCTGTAGGATTCCTGTAACAACTAATCCCTTTGAAAAACAAACTCTAAAGACAGGATCAACGCAGCAGGATGTATAAAGCACATAAGGAAAAGATATTGATTAAGGAATCATCAGCATAAGACGAAGGCCAAGCATGCAGAGCACCAGCAGCAACAACAACAGGGAAATGAGGTGCGAGAGTCTGAAGTATGCATAGCAAAACAACGACTAAGTAGGTAAGTGGCTAAACCTATTCCTCGATTGCATGAATACTATTTCAAAACTGCATGAGCTATTGGAATGGTTAGGATTGAGAGGACTCGGTGGCCAACAAACTGGCCACCCTTGTTCAGTTCACACACCCTCGTGGAATTTAGTTGAGCCACGTACAATTCAAACTTCCGATCAGATATGCAATCAGCACGTGTGGCATGTCAACTCAGGAAGAAAACATTCGAAATCGGTAGTGGTGGAGGCGTATAATGGGAGTAAGGGAGGTGATGGCGGTCAGGTAGCATAAAGAACCATAATTACACTGGCGTAGGACCAACGGTCCGGATGGGGATAACGTACCCATCCGGCAACCTCATCTCCTCACTGTGGATTGCGCCAATAGTTAAGTATAGTGCGGTCTAAGCCTCCACCACCCTTTGGTTCATTTTCATATTACGAAGCTCTCGACTGTAGTGCTCGTCTACCACCTTCAGAGCAATGAACCAATAGTTTCTGCCAGTTTTTCAAAACCCTCCCACCTATCGGGTTCTACAGGAGCACTATTGCATTCTACAGGAGTAGGAACACCTTCTACAGGAAGATTTCTACAGGGAAAACAAAGAGCATCTCTGCAGCCGAAAAAGTCGGAATTCTTGTCAAATTTGAGCTAGGAATGAGGTAGGCTCGAAAACCTGCTCTGCATATGATATGTTTAGATAAGGTGGTAGCTTAAAACTAGAGTAGTGGGTGAAGAGAAACGAGGAAAGGGAAATTCAAAAGTTTGTTGTGTCTTTTCTGAAGTTCTACACAGTCTCTTCATTCCCTTCTCTGTGTTCAAAATTTTCCTTTCTCTTCCTCACATTTTGTTGTAAAAAAAAAGGGGATGCAATCATAGAAATCAAACTTGGGGAGGAAACGAAAATTGCAAGTCTGTTTACTCTGTGAAAAAACCACTGTTTATAGAGTCCATGTTCTGTCAACGTATTGATTTCTTCCAAGAAGCAAGAAGCAAATTCAGGTTGAGAACAATTTAAAGAAAGGGAGAATTGCAAATTGGTGTTGTGAAGAAGGAGCACACGGGAAATTCCTCCTACAGTTCAAAAAAAAAAAAAAAAACAAAACTCAGCTGTCCCTCTATTTCTGATTTTAGAAATTGTTGTTTTTTCTCCTCACCAAAGAACTTCAGAAACTACTAAACACCATGCCAGGAGGTTTTATGAGAAAGGAGCCTTTGAACTCCAACCAATTGCATGAGCACCCTGAGGTGGTGGCCCTCTTCACCAGGGCAAATTGGATGATTTTCTTTGAAAGAATTCATGGATATGATGATGAGGTGACTGAAGAATTTTTTATGTCCTTAAGACCCCATTCAAAAACACATGCTACAGTCAGTTTCAGGGGTCTGACCCTAGAGCTTACACCTAATTTTATCAGTCTAATCACAGGTCTTCCACTTGGGCTCCCTTGGAGCAAGGGGGAAAATACATTGGGACAAGTTGCCAAGAAGACATTTTTTCAACCTAGGGAGCATCTGTAGAGGATAAAAATGGGGTCAGAAGGACAAGCTTACCTCCTCCATGGAGTGAAGTCAACTACCAAATAATGAAATATATCACTTGTGAAGGAAGGTTCAGTATAATTTATGGTTATCACTTCAGGTTATTGCATGAATTGAGGTATGGGATGGACCTACCTCCAGTTAGAAAACTCAGTCTCCCATATTTCCTCCTCTAGTCTTTGATAGAATGTGGCACCAAGCTGAATGCAGGGGTCCCAGACTAGCTGGCCCACCATGGTCTCATTAAATTATTGGTGGAAGATGCCCTACACACATACACCATCCCCATAGCTTGGGAAATTTTCAGGAATATGTCCAGAGAAGATGACATCAAAACTTTGACTGAGGACATCAGCCCATCTGGCAGTAAGGAGGAGGAAGAGAAAGAGGAAATTGAGAAAGAAATGCATGAGGAGACACAAAATATTCAAATAGAGGAAGAACAAGAAACAGAGGAGGAGAAGAAAGAAGAGGAGAAACTTGACAAACCCACTGTAATACCTAAGGCAGAAAAGAAAATAGCCTCAAAGACAGAGAAGAGGAAAAGAACAAAAATTGAGAAGAAAAATCCCAAGAAAGCCCAGAAAAAGCCTGCCACAGGAGAGGCAGGGACCCAGAAAGGAAAATAGAAGACATTACCAGAGATAGCAGAGACACAAGCAAAAACATCAGACACAGAAAAGACTGCAGAAGATGAAGGGGAAGAACAACAGAAAGAAACATTGGCAAAAGAAGCAGCAGTTGTGCTACTGCGTTGAGCACTCCAGCAAAAAAAAAGGGAAAAAGAAAAAGAGAAACATCCATGTATTTCAAGCCAAAAGGAGCACCAGGATTAAGGTGGGCAAGCCCTAGCCACCATCAAAAGAACCTATAATAATTGAGGATGCACCTACTGAGAAAAAGGAGGAATCCCCCTCCAAAATCTCTATCACCTATGAGAGAGGGAGTCCCAAAACTTCCACTTGGAAGGAAAGAATCAGACTAATGGACTCCAAAGAAGTTCTACAGGAAGCTCAAACCTCTCTATAGGAAACACTAGCCAAACTAAAAGAGACTGAAAAATTGGAAGAGAAGGCAGTAGAACAGTTACAAGAGGAAATCAAGGCCAAAGAGATACCTGAACCAAGCCCTCAGCCTAATTTAGGCTCATATTACAATCTGCTAGAAGGTGGGAAGATCATCCCACAGAAATTCGTTATGCCCCTTTTCTTTGAACTAGAACAAGAAAGGGTTAGAACCCACACCTGGATGAAGATTGCTAAGTCTAAAGGAGTGGAAGATATCGGGCACATGGAAGAACAATTGAAAGAGTTGAGAAGGGAGTTGGGCATGGTGAGACACACCGAGAGCGTTAGAAGAGCCCAACTACAAGAAGAGAATGAGCTGCTGAAAAATCATTTACGGGAACGGGAAACTCAAGGGGGGGAAAAATCGCAAATTTTTTAAGAACAACGACTACAGGAAGGTCCCCTAGCAGATAAGGAAGTAGCAGAGAAACAATAGCAAGAGGAAGAGCCACAACCTGATGTTGAAATGATGATAAAGTAGCAGCAAGAAAGAGAATCTCAGGCAGCAGCTGAAGTGCTGATGTTGAAGTAGCAGTTGCAGGAAAGGGAAGCCCAGATGGCCTGCATGGCTAGTTGGGCAATGGAGGCCTTGCAGTGCAGGCAACTAGCTAGATCCTATGCACTATATCTCAAAGACCAATGGCTCCAGTTCCAGATTAAAACATTGGCCCAAAGGGGCACAATCCCATTCCAAAATTATGGTCAGTTTATGCATCTATGTGCTACTAGTTCAACTGAGGATAAAGCCAAATTAGCATAATTTTACTTACACAATATGGCACTCCCTGATATGAATTTTTGGGATCCGAATGCTGCATTGGGAGACCTACAGCTCATGGCTATGGCTTCTTGGATGAGCCATGAGGAAAAGAGAGCAGTGGAAATTCAACAGATCATGGCAAAAGAGATAAGTGAGCCCCTGCTAATAAGGGCCAAACCGGAAGACACCTCAACTCTCATATATGCTCATCAACACCTTGCAAGCAATCCTCAAGTTCTCCCTGATTATGTTGAAAGGCAAGCACAAGCTATCGCTCATTTTGAAGATATGGAAAGATTATTTGGCGATGATTGGCTTCATTCCTACATGAGAAGATGGAATACATTGTCATGTAGCTTAAAGATCAGAGAGTATCACTCCCCAACGAAAATGAAGGAGGCTTTGGTGAGAGTGCCCCTATACAAACAATCAATGCAAACTTGAAAGCCAATTGGATTGTCCTTAAGTTTAGTCCTCCACTACTCTTAGGACTATTGGAAGGGGTTAAGGAAGAAGAAGAATAGAAGCAATGGGAGGAAGTGGATAGAAAGGCAGGTTTTCATGAAAGGGAAGAGGACATCACCTCAGAGGCTTGGGATGTCAGGGAAGCTGTTAAAGCTATCAAGGATGAAGAACTAGATTAGTTGCTCAGAGGATGAGCAACCCATTCAGCAGGGGGGTGATGATGAGCCCCAGAAATGGGTAACTATATGGGCTCATTTTGCCTATTGTTTCCATTTAATCCACCATTCTCCATAGTTTTGTGCATGTTTTTGAATATATTTATGTCAATTGAGTGAATGGGGATAGTCACTTTGCCACATAGTCTAATGAGTGTTTATTGCAGATTTTTGGACAATTTTTGGACAAGGACCAAGCATTTATGAGTAGATTAGCAGCCAAACTCAAGGAAACAGGGCTGAGGACTTATAGGAGGGGTGTCTCCTGCATTAATGACCCCTTCCTCGAGTTCTCCACCAGCAGCTCAGAGTTCAAAGGCCACCACATCAATGATTCCAAGGGGCAGTCGAGCAACTCAAGTGGGGCTGCTGTTATCTCCAGTTTTAGGCAGCCGAGTTCCTTAAGTTTAGGGGGACTGTTGGGGGTCCTCACTTGTATAAATAAGAAGGCTTCAGGCCTCAGTAGGTTAGCCATTTCATAGTCTATTTTCGCACTTTTGTGCAGTCTTGTACTCAGCTCATTTCCGAGCTCTTTTTGCAGACAATTTTGTGATGTAACTATTATTTTTTTATCAATGAAGATGAATCCAGCTTTGAACCAGCACTGATCTTTTCTAGAGGGCTAAAGCTCTTGGGTTAGGGCCCAACCCAAGCTGCCCAGCACCTCCTTTGTGTATTTATATGTTTTTATCTTGCATTCATAAGCTGATTTCTGTTGTTTAGGTTAAATCTTGCTTTGGTAAAATAGGTTGCTTTTTTATGGTTAAATTAGTTGTTCTTGCTTCAAGTTGCTTAAATAGTTTGTTGTGGTAACAAAGAAAGATCCAAAAAGGCTACCAGCAGGTCTTGATCCCCTTTCTCCCTCCTGGGGACCATGAATTGAGGACAAGGCACTACTGCTGCCACCAAAAACACATTTTTTTTGCCTTCCATGCAATCACTAGTGTGATGTTTTGAGTTGAAGAGGCTGATATTTGCTTGGATTCACATGCTTAGACCATTTCTTGTTCATTTACCATGACTTTCCCACATATTTTCCTGTTCATAAAGTTCTGTCCAGCACTTTTCTATTTTTTGGTTCTTGCTTGGGTCAATTTTAATAAGTAGGTGTGCAGCTCACTTGAAAAACATTCCAGCATGTTATCCCTCCATAGCACAACCTGTACCAACTCATCTTTCACAGATTCCTTCACTCATTCACCACATTTCGCCAAACTGTCCTAATTTCTGCGTTTTTGTGCAAAGTTGCTTTCTTTCCCTTTGAGCAAATCCAACCCTCTCCTTCATTCCTGATCTTCATTAGTAGAGTCCTAGACCCTCAAACACCTTCATCCAGCCTTCATTTCCTTTTTCCCACCATTTTTCCACCTTCAAACCTCCAAAAATCACTTTCGACTTCCTCCTGTAGAACTTCCTGTAAATCCCCTGCAGCCTCCTGTAGAAGTCCATGCGAGCGATTTTTTGAAGTTAGATCGCAATGGAAGTCTCTAGAATGGTACTAGGGACTTCTTAGGACCTACCCACACCTTCCTCATCATCTGAGAATGCCAACTCCATTTTCCTTTCCCACCAAACCACTGCACAGTCACAATTAGTCAAATCACAAGCATAATAAATCTGCATAAAAATACTTAAAATTGAAAAAAGATGATGTCTTTCCGTTTCTCTTCAGAAGTAGCTTGAATAAATGCAATTTACCTTTTCAGTAATCAATGGCACCCATCTCAGTAGTTTCCATCTCTTTTCTTGCACGATTAGGGTTTGCTAGGGTTTGGTAGGGTTTGAGTTCCATTTCAGTTTTCATTCTCTTTCTGCAAGTAGAATAGCCCCTATAGAATTAGTATTTTGCCATCACAGTAAAAGCTTCTTCTGAGAACTCATAGAAGTTGGCTTAAGCTCCTAGCGAACTTGTGCCAGCTGATCAAGTGACATCCTGCAGTAAGAGCTAGTACTTGTGCATATAGCACCATCGCTTCCAAGTTTGTTACGAACTACCGAGTTGAAAAAAGTAAAGAAGGGAGCCCTAGGAGTTGCAGCATTATTGTTGTAATACTGGAGCTTACCGTGAGACTACTATGATGCGAGGTCAACAGGATGCGGGATTGCGCCACGTGGAGGAGAGAGAAAAGGGGAGACCCGACCCCTGTTTTTGCAATATTTTCTTTGTTAACAATTTCTGGCCATTCCCTGACGATGCAACAATATATCGCAAATTGGCTCCCACATGGTTTGGGGTATGTTGTAACTGAGGGACTATTAGATCCGTGGGACACGATATGCGATATCGGCATTCGGGATTGTGATATGATGATAACCTTAGTTGTGTTCCATGGGACCATGCTGATAGCCGATAAATGTTGGGCCCTGATCCGTCGACAGCTGATATGCGATATCAGCGATTGGTGGATTGATGTTTCATGCTCTGTCAGTGCTTCATACCCGTCTGAATTCCAATATGTGATATGCGATGAGCCTCCTAGGTCTCGATTGCGATTTTTCTCCATACTTAGCCATTTTCCTTGTTTTCAGAGTTTTTCAAAGGAATTCATCAATAGCTCTAACTTTTGATCCAGGAACTCTTTTTAAGACTTGTATATACCACCAGAAAGCTTGTTCCGAGCACTACACAATAGAGAGGGTACCCTCGAGCTATGATAGCTTCTGTGGCTCAGAATTTGGCATCAAACATCACTGTTATTTGGCTTTTGAAGCATTTAGTGACTGAAAAAGTAGTGGGTGACAACATTGGCTCCTATTAGGGACAGTGCCTTGCTGGCAAGGTGTTGAGAACCTGTAGACCAGTATCCTTCACCTTTGGGCATGGAGTTAGTAATATATGCATATTTGTAATCAAAAAAATATCCAAGGGACGTTCTTCATCAACGTAAATGCATAAAATAAAAATTCTAACAACTAAAAAGTAAATGGTCAACTGGTGAGATTATTTATGTACATTCCTACTTATGCATAGAACTTAATTTAGCTAAGTGTGTTCAACTCTCCAATGGTGATAGGCCAACATTACAATACTAGACCATATTCCTTCACACTGCTGAAAAACAAAAATTAAAATGAGCATGCACCATTAAAAATCAGCAAATGAAGAACCTTATACATGATGTTGAAATAACCTCTATCGCTGGCTTAAGAATAGGTTCATGTACTTAGCCACAGGGTCATGGAATAGACAAGGAATGTTTGCAGCAACCTCTTCTTCACATACAATTTTCTAACTAATATCCTCTTGGCCATGGCAACCACAAACATTATCCAGCTCCTCAGCTTCAACCTTTTTAGGAAAAACTAGTTTCTCAGAGATTTTTCTCCACTTGCTCGTAAACAACTCATTTTGAACCTCCATGACCATCTCTTCCTCCTCTGAATGGTTTGAATCAAAAATTGGAGGAGGGTCTTGGTCTTGTTATTTAGGCAAAGGATGAACATTGTACACTGGAGCCTCTTTGACAACCTCCTGGTCAACCTCCTCTTCTTGTGCAAATTTCCCTGATTGGAAGCATTGTGGTTTTTCATCACTTAACTCGTTAGCAGAGTCATATTCATCATAGGAAGGAGAAGCATCCAGTTCGGTCGAATCAAACCCCATAGGTTTTGTTGGCAGCTGAAAGAGGTTCCCTTCCTCTCTTTCTTTCTCATTTCGTGATTCTTCCTAATGAGAGTAGATGTTTTCTCAGAGAGGAGCTCCCCATACATCTTCAAAAGATTCATCAACCTCGGGATTGTTTTCATCATTACAAATTTTGCAGCAATCTTCAAACATAGCATTCGGTAGATAAAATGTCTTGTAATATTGATGGAATGTTGTATGGAATCATTTCAAGGAACATATTTTTCACTGAGGTAGTGTTTTAAACCAAACCCTAGCATCCCCTTCTAAAGACAAATTGAACAACTTCTTTTGTACATATTCAAGAAGAATACCTTGTTTCTCCATGAATTCATGAAAGTCTTTGAGGTGCTGATCAAGTCCTCTCTCTGAGTTCCCACTAAATTTAGGAAAATAGGTATTCCACTCATGATATGCAAGGACATAATTGGGAAAACTTGTAATAGAAAAAAAAATCAAGTGGGCCAAATTTGTTAGCCAAAAATGTAGGAAGGGCCATCTTGAAAACCTCCCTATATGGTTGATTTCAACTTCAAAGGTAGGGAGATTTTTGCGCTGCTATAGCATCAGAGTGAGTATGAGGCTGCTTAAAATCCAGGATGATCAAAAAAAAGATATAGGCAGTGGAGTTGCCATTATGTTTACCATAAAATTTGACAGTGGAGTCACCAAGGTGAGATATCTTCAACCCACACTTCCCTAGCTCACCAAACAGGGGAAATGTAAAACTTTGTCGTACCTAGGGAAAATATTCTAATCTATTCCCCAACAATGGTGCCAGAAATATTTTGTGGCTAAATTTTGCACTAGCAGCACAACTGCAACAAGAATCTAGTAAAGCCCCAAAGAGACAACCTCTGGGTTTATTATAGACCATTTCCTAGGACATCTTAAATAGAGGAGTGCTTATAAGGTTATATGTGAGGGGGTTTCAGCACTCCAATTGTCACGTCAAAGGGTATGAAGAGGGCTTG
The DNA here is from genome assembly GCA_031772625.1 of Pinus tabuliformis. Classification (NCBI taxonomy): domain Eukaryota; kingdom Viridiplantae; phylum Streptophyta; class Pinopsida; order Pinales; family Pinaceae; genus Pinus; species Pinus tabuliformis. Next base: position 114,374,297 of record CM062806.1, read on the forward strand.
GTTCATTCCTCCAAAGGTATGAGTGATATATTTCAGGTATTCCCTCACCCACACAATTCCCAGAAGTATTAGATAAAACAATAGAGGAAGATTACTTCAAAGGGGATTACAACTTAATAGGATTTTTTGAGTAAATGATAGAGGATGAGGAGGAGGAGTAACTGATCATATAGAGCCCAAAACATCCATAATTCTATGTTGAAAACATAGAGCCACAAGCAATGGGAAATTCTACACTTGTTTGAGTTACAAGCAGAAATAATGGACTGAAGAGAGGATGGGTGCTATGATTCTTATAGAGAAGTTTAAAGATATACTTCAGCCCTTCATACAAAAATTATGCATTAATGAATCAACACACATGGATCTGTAAAAAAGCATGAAATGATATCTAGCAGCTATTGTAGCACACATACAAAGAAGAATATGAACATAATGGATTTAACAGAAGGAAAAACGTAGTGTAATGCTAATAATGAGGAATCACCACCATTTTTATGATAGTTTGAAGATCTACCTATGTAAAGTAATACAATCTCATATAATATTCATTCACTTACAGAGTTATGAGCCAAAATGGTATCACAGAGCTCAGCCCTCTCGGGTCAGAAATTTTGGAACCTTTGTGATAGATTTCATCCCCATATTTATAAGAAGAGACAGGGAGAGGTTTGAGTTAAAATAAAAATATCTAAGCTCGAGCCCCATCTGTCATGCTAGACTAGTTTTCTCGACTTTGTAAGGCTTTACTACAACCTACCTAAATATTACAATAGGGATTGAATCCCTTTCTTGGAAAAAATGTAGAAATAAATGTATAGAGAAAGAATATGGAGAGATGAAGGAGGAGGAGTCCACTTACTATTCCAGTGGAGGCCCCTGATCAAGCCACATCCCTGTTGTGATGTGTTCCACTTGCTGCTTGGTTGGTTTATGTCAATTCTACCTTAATTGCCTGAGTGACCTATTCGGTGGAATAGGGGATAGAGTGGGAGAGGCATGTGCCCAAGCAATCCTTTTCTGTGTAGAGGGAGTGGAGCACCATGTCATGCCATTAAGTCCTCCTGAGTCCCCCCCATAATGTTCTACAACTGCACCATGCTCTATTAACTATTACAGCTACCGACCCATCCTCCCATTTAAATTGCTCCAACAACGTTCTCAACACACCACGGTCGTGGGTCCTTTAATCATTTAAAATGGACAAACAAGCGACACTTTTGATTTTCCCCTGTTAACCCCTTTATTATAGCCCCTTTTGTGGTTCACTGCATATGACCGGGGGCTGGGACCAAGGGCTTAGCCCTCGAGTTCTAAGGCCTTTATATTCTTGTCCGGGGGATTCTTTCCCTTTATTACACCAAATAACACATATCAATGCTTTACCGTGTTTTGCTTATGGTTCTTCCCTCTATTCTCACAATTGTCGATCTACAGGGTCGGGCACGCCAAAATAAATCACAATTGCAACCATAGAGAGGGGTGACTCTTTACCTTTTTCTTTGGAGCAGGTTATTAGTCCACACGCGAGGTCCTTATAGACCCTGCCATAACACTTTATCGTGTCTAGAAGGGAATTCCCACATATCGCAATTGCATTGCACCGTTGTCTTAAGTTTTTACCCCTTACCTGCTGTGATCACCGATCTGCAGGGTGACATCATTACTGCCATGTGTCACCCTGTGAGTGGTGTGATGTGGCACCTGGAAATGGTTCCATGTCACCCCCAAAAGAACTAAAACTAGGCGACACATGTCCTCTTCCACATCATCAAACGTACTGCCACATCACTACTGACGTCAACTGCCTTGTGATCTCTGAAGAGCAATCGCATGCCACCACGTGGCCTTCAAGAGGAGAGAGTAAGTGGCTTGCCCAACGATTTTATTCTATATCACAGCATCAACGATTTTCAACAATTTGTTACTACAGCTTACGCCGATAACCGATCACCAATGCCACATGGAAGAGAGAGAAAGGGGAGGCCCGACCCTCATTTTTTCAGCCTTTTCCTTTGTAAACTATTTTCTTGGCCCCCTGACAATGTTACACAAAAATCGCAAATCGATGGTTTGCAGGTCTTTAAAGTTTTAGAACCTACTGATATGTCGAATTGCGAGACTACTGTGATGTAGTGTTGCCCAGATGTAGGATTGCGCCATGTGGAGAAGAGAGAAAAGGGGAGGCCCAACCCCTATTTTTCCATGATTTTCTTTGTTAACTCTTTCCAGTCCTTCCCCGACAACGCAACAATATATCGCAAATCGGCCCTCGCATGGTTTAGAGTATGTTGTAACTGAGGGTCTGATGGATATGCAGGATGCGATATTGCATATTGGTGTTTGGGAATGTGATATGCTGATAATCTTACTTGTGTGCCCTAAGACCCTCCCGATAGTCGATAAATGCTAGTTCTTAACCTGGTGACCACCGATAAGAGATATCGACGATCGACGGATCGTTGTTTTACACTATCAGTGCTCCATACCCGTCTGAATGCCGATATGCAATATGCGATGAGATTCCTGGGTCCCGATTGTGATTTTTCTCCATACATAGCCATTTTCCTTGTTTTCTGAGTTTTTCAAAGGAATTCTTCAATAGGGTCTAACTTTTGATCCAGGAACTCTTTTTTGGACTTCTATATACCACCAAAAAGCTTATTCTGAGTACTACACAATGGAGACGGTACCCTCAATCTATGATAGCTTTTATGGCTTATAATTTGGCATCAAACATCACTACCATTTGGATTTTGAAGCATATAGTGACTAAAAAAGCAATGGGTGACAACAGGAGCGATATAGGATGAGAACATTAGAGTTAGTAGAGTTGAAGTTGTAGTTGAAGGAAATATTTGACAAGGGATACTTTAGTCCAAGTGCATCACCTTGGGGTGCGAAATTTTTTTTTGTGAAGAAGAAGGGTGGTACTCTCATTTTATGCATTGATTACAAGAAGTTGAACAAGGTGACCATCAAGAACAAGTATGTGTTGCCAAGGATTGATGACTTTTTAACCAATTGAAGGGAGAAACAATGTTCTTGAAGATTGACTTGGGATCTGGATATCATCAGGTACACATAAAAGAAGAGGACATCTACAAGACTTATTTGCAGACCAGGTATGGGCATTATGAGTTTGTTGTACTTCCAATTGGTTTGACTAATGTTCCAACTACCTTTATGTGCTTGATGAATAGTGTGTTGCATCCTTATATGGACAAGTTTGTCATAGTATTCATTGATGATATATTGATATATTCTAAATGTGAGGAAGAGTATTTTTTGAATGCTTAGCAACAATATTGAGATTGTTGAGAGAGCATCAGTTGTATACTAAGCTTAGTAAATGTAGTTTACTTCAGACAGAGCACTAGTACAAAATGGCTAATTATTTAATAAAATAACAATTAAAAATTGCATATAAACAACTATTTTTCAGTCGGTGACCAATAGTAGCTAATTTACAATATCTTATAACGTGACCAAATTTTAGTTTCTTTTAGCTTAGTCATTAATTGGTTGTCTCAATTTTGTTGTCTAGTAGTATATTTAGTCATTAATTTGGTCATTGATTGCCACAATTAATGACCAAATATACAACAAAATATATTATTAAATGATCGCCCAAGAAAACCAATTAATGATCAAAACAATACGACCAAAATGTTGGTCGTGTTATAGGATATTGTAAATTAGCTACTAATAGTCATATATATGCAAATTTTATTCATCGTTTGAAACCAATTAATGACCAAAGAAATATGACTAAATTTTGGTCGCATTATAAGATACTGTAAATTAGCTACTAATAGTCATATATATGAAAAATTCAATCATCATTTGTGATCACATATTTATCATTTGTTGTGGTTATTTATATTTTTTGGTAGTTTCATATTCATTATATAAATAACTACTTTAGTAGTTTATATTCATTTATTTTACTTTCATTAATAATCGCTATCAAGAACTAATTTAGTCGTATATTCATTTTATTTGTGTTCATCATTAATAGACACAAACTACTAATTTAGTAGTTTTAGATTGATTTTATGTGTTAATTATTAATCAACGTAAATTAATTAGTATGATTTTGTAACTAAATTAAAAGAAAAAATGTCATACAAAGTACATGTTCATCTAATATGAAAATGCAAAGTTACATATGTTAATTACAATTCTAAGTAATATCAAATGCAATTATAAATCATTCCAACCACATAAATTATATATATAAAATGTCAAGTATTACATTATGAGTTTCCAACTTAATATTTGTTGGAGTATAATTTACACATGAAATATTGTTTCATCGCTTCAAAACATTATCATTGTGTTTCCAAAGCATTGCAGGTGAATTCACCAACTCGGAAAACTTGACCATTAGTCTCTATGTGTGTGTCTTATGTGACATATTGGCTCTATGGGTACCACTAGACTAGTCATCTTCTCTCTCTCTCTTTAATTTTCATTTGTCGCTCTAGTGTTACTATTTTCCTCTTTCTTCAATTCCTACTTCTTACTGTCAATACTGAGTTCCTTTTCTAACAAATAAATAAATAATAAAAGAAGAATAAGAAGAAGAAGATACAATGCACTGTATAAGACATGAAATTCGATGAACACTAGAATAAAAATTATAGAATATAAAGGATTTATACGATATATACCTCAACATCAACAATATTGTTAATGCCATTTTCCCCATAAAAGAAAGAAACTCGAACGAGTTTTCTTCAACTGGACAATAGTGGCCACTATGTGGCCAGATGACCTATATAAACAAAGCAAATAAAACTTCAGCATAGAATAAATTTTCTACCTATTGTTTTCTTAGTGTATAACATTTTTTGATGAAATGTTATCTTCAACTAAAGTAATAAATGCAAATAGACACACACATTTCTATCCCAATATTTTGAATTCCCATGCTTGTGGTACATTGAAATTTCGATTTTGTCCAACATAATCAAACACATAAGAGCTAGAAATTTCTACTAAGAATGTCTCATGCTACACTTTCGTAGTTGTATTATTTCCTCTAGTTATCTTTAAGAAGCATTGACACCTCAATAATAAAACTGGTAAGTAGAAATATAATGGGTGGAGCAAAGTATTGTTGATACAATATTACAACAAGAAACTAAAAGAGAATAAGACAAGACTTTGTAAATTGTGATATTAACCAGGAATATAGCTTCAATATAGTAATCTTCAATTTTCATCATACTATTCTAGGGGAAAAGGAAACCAATTCCCAGAAGCCAACAAATTATGTATGCCCCTTGTTTCCCCTATAATTAATTGAGCAAGATTAGCACATGTAATTTCCATTTAGAATCTCTGAAATGATTTCATAAATATTCAAAGCAAACTTAATGTTACTCATTCATTTTTCTTTGATGTAGACAAAACTAAATATGCTAACATGTTTTTGAGCTGGAGAGTTATATGATTCATCATGTCCAAAATCATTGCTTATTGTCATGACTGATTTTTTTTAATGATCAAGAAACGGGCCTATATTTAATCAGAAAAAATATTATTCAGAATATATTCCATTTTTCTAATTCAAAGCTAAATTTCCTTCCAGTTTATGACATTCAAACAAACAAGAATCATTTTCCTTTAACAAGTAATTGTTGTAATATACTACTAAATAGACAGCTACGTAATGAAGTTATTCGTGGTGGAATACTAATAAATCACAAATATAGGCAACAAATAACACGACTATATCCTTAAAAAAAAAGAAAAAAAATGATACAATGCAGAGTATAAGACATGAAATTCGATGAACACTAGAATATAAACTAAAGTAGACTATAAAGGATTTATACAATATAGACCTCAACATTAGCAATATTGTTAATGCCATTTTCCCCCATAAACGCAAGAAATGTGAACAAGTTTTCTTTAGTTGGACAATAGGGACCATTATGTGGCCAAATGACCTGTATAACAAATCAAATAAAATGTAACCATAGAATAAATTTTCTACCTATTGTATCCTCAGTGTACAACATTTGTTGATGAAATGTTATCTTCAACTAAAGTAATAAATGCAAATATACACACACATTTCTATCCCAATATTTTGAATTCCCATGCTTATGGTACATTGCAATTTTGATTTTATCCAACATAATCAAACACAAAAGAGCTAGAAATTTCTACTAAGAATGTCTCATGCTCCACTTTTGTAGTTGTATCATTTTTTCTAATTATCTTTATGAAGTACTGACACTTAAACAATAAAATTGGTCTATAGAAATATAATGGGTGGACCAAAGTATTGTTGATACAAGATTACAAAAAGAAACTAAAAAAGAATAAGAAAAGACTTTGGGAATCACGATATTAACTAGGAATATAGCTTCAATATAGTAATCTTCAATTTTCATTGTACTATTCCACGGGAAAAGGAATCCAATTCCCATAAACCAACAAATTATGTATACCCCTTGTTTTCCCTATAATTAATTGAGCAAGATTAGCACATGCAATTTCCATTTAGAATCTCTAAAATGATTCTATAAATATTCAAAGAAAACTTAATGTTACTCATTCATTTTTCTCTGATGCTGACAAAACTGAATATGCTAACCATTTTTTGAGTTGGAGAGTTGTGTAATTCATCATTTCCAAAATCATTGCTTATTGTCATGACTACCTTTTTTAATGATCAAGCAATGGGCCTATATTTAATCAGAAAACATATTATTCAGAATATATTCCATTTTTTTAGTTCAAAGCTAAATTTCCTTCCAGTTTATGACGTTCAAACAAACCAAAATCCTTTTCCTTTAACAATTCATTGTTGTAATATATTACTAAATGGATAGCTATGTAATGAATTTATTAGTGGTGGAATACTAATAAATCACAAATACAAGCAAGAAATAATACCACTATATCCTAGGCATGCCAAGTCTTTGTCCTCTTAGTTGGAAATATTACTTCATGAAAACAACATATTTGATAAAAAGAACTTTTCTAAAACTAACCAATTCCAATGTATCCAACAACATTGAAATTTCTATTGACATCCCTTCAAAATGTGTGTAAGTATCAAACAAGTGTAGTGCACTTCCCTATACACACGCCTCTTTATTCATGTGTCTTCATAGGAAGGCCTCAAGTTCGATACTCCTGTAAGTACTACTATAATGTTCTAGCTCTCACTCATATTTCAAATAGATGAATGTATTGTATCTTGGTTCTAAATGATAGACACAGTGATGGAAGCATCAGGTGATCCTAAGCTTGACTATATGTCTCTATGAAATAGCATTAAGGAAATTGTTTCTATAAATCTTTAGTTCCAACTCAACATGGACAAAGAAACAAGGTTTGACTTAAAATCAGGGAGTTAAGACTTAATTCAGGAAATTTGGTCAAAAGAAAATAACTTGGACAAAACTTTTATTTTTTAACTATCAAGTTTTACCCGATTCTATTTGATCTGCTCAAATTTAGATCCCAGTTGAATCAAACTAGCCAATTTAACTCAGTTGAGTCAGGTAACTATGTATACAAGTATCTTTAGAGGTTAAGGTAATAATGGCCCAAACATGATATGAAAAATAAAGACAATGTGATGATTCATCACATTGCATATTGGTTACAAACATAGTCATATTGAATTCCATGCATGCAACTGCCACTAGTTGTAAGAGAGAATAGGGATGGTTAGCTAGGGTTATACAACATGCCGAACTTGTAATATGTATTTTAAACATAGGCATGACTAATTAACGAGAATTTTGATAGTAGAAAGGAAAAAAACACTGCATACGATATTACTACATCCTTGTTGCAATGAGTACATGAATATTTCTTATTATTCTTTTCTTTTTCACTTCCTCTTCAAAAATCCTTCAATGAACATAGAGGCATATGATACTCACTTAGAAAATACTTTCATGTACCATATAAGTCCTAATCAACCTTTGTTCCATGTTTAAAAATTTAGGTTGGAATGGCTTTCTGTTTCCCAAAGTCTATTAAATACTTTATTAGACCATTTTCTAAATTCTTGCCACAAATAACAATATTCTTGAAGACAACACTCTTTGTCTCCTACCATTTCAATTTGACATAAATATTCTAAATTTTAAGGGTCATCCCATCTAATGGAAGCATCAAGGTTCATTATCAGTAAAGCGTTTCAAGAATATAAGATCAATAGAAGGACAATTGCTTAGAACCTAAGAAAAACAAAGAAATTGCAAAATGGCTGGAGACTTGTATGACTTGTTGTGATACATTCCTTGTGATTTCAACAACAACTCATTATGCATATTTTCTACTTCTTATGGGGATTTATAAACCTTACATTGCAATAAATACCAGGTATTCTTTTGAAACCACCTGCAATTTATAACATGTAAGGATTTAGAAACCTGAGATAAAGTAAAACCAAAATGAATGGACAACCATAAACACTAAGGAACTTAGAAAAGAATTGAAAATAACACCTTGGTTTCCATCTCACAAAACTGTATGGCAAGGTAACACCTTCTATTAAAGTGCTTGGTCTAAAAGTATTCCACCCTCCACCAATTAACTTCAAATGTTTTAGCATCCACTGACACAGATATAATTTTCATAGCACTAGAAAGCCTTTGACCACATTGAAAACAACCTCCATGTTTTGGGGTTATACCAGCTACAATTGTACCAATTCTATTTTTGGAGACCACAATAGAGGAATCATCAACAAGTTTGGTCCAAGGTGTCACAAGTGCAACAGGTCTGATATTCATTTCTAGCTACCAATAACAAAAAGGGTTAAATAATTTAGTAAATCAAAATCACCATACAATCTCATGAATAAGAAATAATTTAGATATTACAATTTCCATATAGTTCACATGATTAGGAAAAAAATGTAACCAAAGAAACTTAAGGGAAATAATTGGGTGTTTGCTTCTAGGAATTCCAGAATGCAATTATGAAGTAATCTACACTACAAAAAATCAATCTCATAAATTTTTACTTTCAGAAGATAATATTTGACATCAGAAATAGTTGAAGATTTTTGAATGGACTTGTGCGAATGTTTTTTGTATGATGGATTCTCCTATGGACCCTCCAAAAGGCCATGTAACTGATCTTCTGTATATAGTATATAGGCTACAATGGCTAGAAAATGACCATCACCATTCTTTGTTAGACGAAGGTCACTTGCCATCCATGGAACTCCTATCATAATATTTACAATAGCTATATTCAACAAACAATGATTGTGACTACCTAGAGATGACTTACACACAAAGCACCTTTGACATCCTTCCTTTGGTATTTCCATAATTTTCTTGCTAATGCATGGCCAACGTAATTTCACATCTTCCGTGGAAAATATTTTTACTTGTTCTACAAGTGTTGTTGATGAAGATTTATTTGAATACACTCGTGCATTCAATCATCAATATTGAGCACCTATGACTGCTAAATTTGCATCTGTTCATGTAGCCATATCACCTCAAACATATTTATTGATATATGCATTTGGATGGAAGGTCACTTCCTTATTTGAAGGATTTCTATTAAAATGATTTTGGCCCACTACAGAGTTGGGGCCCATATCAGAATTCTTTACTTGTTCCACTTGGATAGCTTCACTGCTAGCATCTGTTTTAGTAAGTTTACACTCACATTGTGTAGTTAGGAAATCATGGAAGGAGATGTGGCAAAACAAGTTCCCTACTGTCTCAAGCAACTCTCACTCCCAAGAAACTAGTTCCCAAGCATAGCACTGTGTGTACCTATGAGGTAAGATGAATAATAAGAACCTTAAAAAGAATTTTTTAAACAAGGAGAGACTTTTGCTTGGAATTTTTTCCAGCACTCAATATAATATTTCTTGCTAAGAAATCATTTTCAGGCATCTAGAAATCTGATATAATTTCTCAATATTATACACAACTACATATCTTTGAATTATCTATATTTATTACATCATCAACTCTATAGTGAATGGCTAGGTAATCAAATTTTTAGTGTCTGAATATTGAAACAAGGATTTACTTAAGCTTTCAAACCACTTTGGAAATCTTTGTCACCTAAAAATTCCTTTCACAAATAAGAGATGTGCCACACAAAATACTGGTTGCAGAAATCCTTTCCTCATCTGACCCATTGATTGTTATTTGATAATATTTCTCAACCTATGGTAAACTTTCATCAAAGCATTGAAGAGTTCAATGCCATTCTCTTCGAAAAAACTAGAGAGTCCAAGCAAAAAATTTAACATAAAAACAAGACCCGAGATCATTTACGATATTTCAAAATATTGAATTGTTGTGTTGTAAATTGGATTTTAGATCTATGGTAAATTTATAAGTGAGACAGAAATAATGTTTTCACAAATACTTGAAAATACCTCGATGTAGGTGTTTCAATTATGAGTGTTTTTAAGTGAAATGGGAAGGGTGAATCCTTCCATAAATGTAGGCCAAGGAGATGCTTCAATTGGTGTTGAGTGAGGCAGTACTAGTTCTTTGACATAACCAGGCCAAATATATGTTGATGTATCAAACAAGCTTCTAGAAATGCAAGCTTGAACAATCAGGTGCCACATGCTTCCACCTGATAGAATGATAAAAGATATCTTAACATTCTCAAAACTTGTTCTCTTCATATATATGAAACAAACACATTATATATGGTGAAACATAACGAGAAAACCACTTGGAGAGAACAAATTAAGAATAGAACAAACCAAACATACGTCTATCTTTTAATTTCAACAATACTATAGGAAAGATATCGAGCATACATAGAGAACAAATTACTAGGAAAAAATAGTGAAGCGTATGCATATGAGAACATATGATCACACATAGGAAAAACGAGAAACTAGGGTAGAATATCCAAATAAGACACTTGTTTTTCTTAAATTATAATTGTTGCTCAGACCATCAAAACTTATATTTCCGCCATCAATTTTAGAAACAATATTTGTTGCTTTGGTAGCATCCTAATTGGTTGTAGAGACAATAGATTGAGGAGGTACCAATAGACCCTCAAATTGTCCCAAAATATTAAGGCTTGATACTGAGGCTTCTCTCCTTGTACCTAACCATTTCCTCATTATATCAATCTTGTTCATTATTGCAAAATCCCTATTGCAATGTCCCCTTCAGATTGAATAATTCTCTCTTCTTCCTCAATGATCTCCAAAACTGCTAATGGTGCAATGGAAAGAAATATGGACAGTCATGTATCTAAGTGGAGTATAGGAACCTCAAGGGGATCTTGTTCTTGTTCATAGAATATGACCAAAATTACATATGGATTGAAGATACATTGTAACCAAAGCAGTGAATAATAAAATTTACAATTCCCTTTCAATTAAAATCAAGTAATTATTTCATATTTTCCAATAAACCAATTTAATGTTACAAAATACAAGAGTAAATAGTTCTGGGTTAGTAAGAGTAATCATGACTTTAAAAGTAGCAAGGAAAATATACCAGATAGTATTGACAATGAGTGAATGGAAAATAAATAGAATGCTAAGGTAACTCAGATCGTATACCAAACAAAGGTGGACAAAGAGGTAAATAACAACGATGAAGATGAAGATGCTCAATATAGAGGTAATAGTATTGAAGCTTCTGGCTTTATTGTACATCAACACCAAAATGAAGAAAGAATGAATTACCATCATATATGTAATGGCTTATTCTCAGTGGAATGAAACAGAGTTTGACCAAATGGAATTCTTTCAGGTACGATGACCTCTGTCCAAACTATTGTAAATTTGATAATAGAGTTAGTAGAAGATGTTGAAGTGAAGGTTTTTGATGCAGATAGGGAATCCCAAGAGGAATTTCATAAGATTGTAGGAAGCTTGAATTCCCCCAAAGACAAAATAACCAAAGACAATTGGAAGACAATAATATCGTGTGGCCTGAGGCAGCTGTTGCAACCACAACTGCACTTGAGAAGGCTTTTTCTGAGAGTTCGAGCTCTGAAAGAATACAATGGTACATCACAACATATAGACTCTTGATACAAGATGCCCATGTTTTTAAACGGAAGAAATGAGGATATCTTATTTTAGATGGGGTTCAACTAATTAAAAATTGGAAGTCCACTTCAGATTGATATTATGAAACTTTGGTCCTCGCTACATTTTTTCATGCCTCATCTCCCTTAGTCATAGCATGATTTAAAGACTGGTTTGTAACCCAATATCTGGCATAGGGGAGAGGCAAGAAATAATTAATAAAGAAGTTGGTCATTTAAATAATGTAGTGTATCCTTTCATATTACATCCCCTGAAATAATATGTGGAGAAACAACTTCCAAATAAATATGAACATGTAATATACTACAAGTTGTCAAAAAGATAGTGCAACTTGTATGAGGATTTTATTGCAAGTTTAGAAAAACAGGTAACATGGGCTAATGTCAACTCTCTTGATCACATTAATGTTTTGATGCAGCTATGTAAGTTGTGTAAACATTTAGATTTGTTTGAAGGCAGGTCGCTTATATGCTCATTTGATTTGTTTGGACTTGAGCAACAAGTATGTTAAGGTAATTGCTCCATACTCAAAGATGTACCATTATCATCGATTGATTTAGTGGGAATGAATCTAGTTTTCTCTTAGATAGAATTTGTGATGAACTCATAGGAGTATGATCACATGACCAATATTGCAACTCTCTCCTCACTAATTTAGGAGATTGGAAATTTAAGAGATGAAGAATTAGGCCACCTTGTTCATAGGCAAGAACCAAGGCACAAAAGAAACATATTTGAGGAGATCCAACATGCTCTTCAAGAAGAGAGATTAAGGCAAGAAAGAGGAAGGGTTGCAACCATAGCATGGTTGAACACATTGCGTTGCAAGATGAAACCTATGTATGGAATGGATTTAAGGAGAGTCCTAACTATTGAGCATCCTGTTTATGAGAAAAGGAAAAATCCATCATGTTATCAGGAGTCTTCATCAAGATTACGGATCTTGTTTTGTTACATTCATAGTGATGTCAAAGGTTGTTGAACTTAATTAATTTTTTTCCTTTGGAATTCCAACTACAGGAGCACCTCTACCACTTTTTTGGTGTAGTAAATCAGAATATTCTATTCTAATCCATTGAATCCTATAAGATAATGCTAGCAAAGAGCTCAGTGTGCTTCTTGAACCTCTTAGACCTGTTATTGTGTGAAGGCAGTTGTTCTTTCTTGATAGGCAACTTAAATAGTTTGACTGTGGTAAATTGCAGAAGTTAGTGATTTTACTCAGACAATTAAGAACTTAATATCAATAGGGCACAAAGCACTGACATTCACTCAGATGACGAAATAAATTAGAAAGATCTTGCTTTGGATGAGATGAAGGGAATTTTGTACCACCTTGAGATGAGTTGAATTATTATACAAACCTAGATAGATCTGTTTATATGCTAAATTTGATGCCATTATGAGAGCCCTCTTGCCAATCTCATTAATGCCCTAAATACCATCCAGGATGATCATGAATATGTTGGGTATGGTGCTGAATTGGAAGAGCCCCTCAATCATTTTCTGACATCATCAATGTTTGAGGAGTTTGGCTAAGAGTTTGTCCATCAATTTAGATAAATAGTGTAGAAAAATAATTCTTTGCATTCTGGTGACTGGTCCTCTGCACTTTATAGAAGATATTTTAGTCACCCTAAATTTCCATTTGTGAAATCAAGTTGTAAAATTTTCCATTGATAGGCCTTGCAAGACCAATTTAGCATCATCGTAGAAATTCCTCAAAAATATTTCAAGGTTGTCCTAGTTAGCTTAGAAATGGAAAGAAGTCATTAAGCTTAGAAGTGTTTTCTTTTCTTTTTCTTTACTGGTGCATTGATCATGCCATGGGTGAGTCATTTGATATGACAACCTATAGGAAAGGAATTTAAATGATTATGAACATATTTATTTTATGGGTCCACAAGGAAGTTTACTAGCATGAACTCCTTAAGGAAATAGTCCAATCAACTAAAAAAACAAGGTAAACAACTAAAAAAACAAGGTAAACAACTAAAAATCATAAATCAAATCCTTGATGCATCCCTTAGTCTGTATCATAGCCATTTTGAGTTGACAATTCTCCATGATATATATTTGGTGGATCACTTGCAAGAATTTTGAGCCATCTCTTACCAAATCTAGCAGTAGAACTAACATAAAAACACTTTGATGGATCATTGTAGCTTACTGAAGATAGTCTTCCCACCTAGAACTCACTTCATTACAACAATTATACCTATAAGGAAGAATTCATAAAGGAGGATGGTCTTTCTTTCTCACACTAGTACCACCACTACCTCTTATTTCATTCATCCAAAATATGTGAGCTGAGGATATCTGCACATAATGATCATTTTATCCTTATATGTGCAACTTATAAACTTCATGTAAAATAAATCAATCCTAAGGGCACAACAATGATGTCAAGTTTAGTCCAAATTTGTTTGTTTCAGTAGCTTTGAAAGACATTTCTTAATGATCATTTGGAAGAACACCCTTCATGTGTTTTCTGTTGAAATCTAGTTCACCATCAATTGTGACCACCTCAATTAAACTAGCCATTGCTCATAAAGTGCCACATTTATCTCCTCAGCTTAGCAAATCCCCTTGACATACAATGACAAAATTTTGCCATGGAAACATCCTTTCTCAAAGATGAAATTGAAGTAAAAAAGGGAGGGCTATGTCTGAAGAATAGAAGACATTAGTGCAACATAAGTAGGAAATTTATTAGGTTGATGACTCACCTGAGACATGGACTTAGATGCTCCCACTTGTTCTTGTACACCCTACAATGTTTAAGTAAGCCATCTTAACTTCCTAGCTACACTAGTAAGTAATGAGGTCTATGTTTTTTGACTAGAATCTTGTTGATCTGACTTTGATTTCTTTTTAAATTTTAGAATAGAATCAGGAACAAGATTTTTGCATTCATTAATGTTAGGTCTTGCTATAGCAGCTACAACCACCCTCCAAAATTTTGTCTTATCCTATTTTGGAGCCTCCGTACCAACCTTCATGGCAGCTTGCCTTGCTTTGTCAAGTCCTCAAGCTTCAGTGTCTTTCTTGCTCAAAGGTAGCCTGTCGATCACAGTTTGATCTTTTCCCTTCATAGGGTGCTCACTCGGACTTGGTCCAACTATAGGCTGAGAAACTTCGCCTTGAAAATTGCGCGTTTATGGAGGGAAACCAACCTTCCCTACAGAAATTGTGCAATCCTCTCTGACAGTTTGCTGGGCTCTAGGATTATGCAATCCTTCCAGCCTACCCTCCCAGCAAGTTTTGCACAAATTTAACCAACAACAAGTTGTTCAGCCCAGGATTTGTGCAAATATGGGCAACAATCAGCTGCTCTACCCATAAATTGTGCAAATCTCCTAGGTAGCCAGCCCAGCTCCCAGCCAGAAATGCGCATTTTTCTCCAGCAGTTGAGTAGTCTCTTGCATGTGCAGCTGAGTTGACCGATTCCCTCTGGGACCGAGCAAAACTGACTTGAATGCATGGGCTACTTATCCCAAGGCAGCATGCAAAGGCATCCCTTGTTTCATGGATCTATGTTTAGCAGTTGGAGGTTACATGCAAGAATCATTTCAGAAACCTACCACCAAGTGTCACTTCCCCTAGATTTGTAGCATGCACGTCAAAACCTCGATGTTATCAAAACTCATCAATCGGACACTACAGATATCATTCCTCACATCAACCTTATAGCTCTGACATCCCACATGAAATCTAGGACCAGTCGGAACATTTCGCTCAACTATTTTAGGGTAAGCTCGCTTCCCATGCCTTGTGCTGCATTTCTATCGCTATTTGTGTTTTCACTTGTGGGAGTATTGTTTGCTTGATTTATTTTATCGCTTGATGTCATTCCCATGTATTCTAGCTTGTCCTAGCTCTGTTTCAATTTTCATTTCTATCTCACTACTGTCGCATGCATGAAACTATTTTGCACAGACGTTCACCCAACCGGCGAATGACCTCACCTGCATGCATGCTAATCTGTTTTCTAAATATTCCATTCATGGTTTGCCTACACTATTCATCACTTCTATTATCACTTGGTGTTTGTATGCATTTCATCAACATACTTGCTTTCAATTGCCCGTCGGTGAGTCGAGCCAACCTTGGCCCGGTCTCTTCCTTCACCAAGGCTGCATTGCGCAATATGGAGAAGGAAGGCTCACTTTCCTCTCCAAATTTGTGCATTATGGACCAGCACTATCCTCCTAGACTGATTTGCGCATTCCTAGGGGGCATTGGCTGCTTGGCCCAAAATTTTGCGCAAATCTCTCCTTGGGCCAGTAGTCTTTCCCAACTGGGATTGCGCATTGCGCAATCCCATCAGCCAATTGCCCAACTGGATTGTGTATTTCACAAATCCAGAAGCCAGTCTAGCCTCCCAGTCAGTCTAGACTACCTTTTGCACAGTCACGGTAGCCAGTCACTCAGCCTCCTAGTGAAATTTGCCGAATATTGCTCATCAATTCCCCAGGTATGTGTTGTCTCCTTCCCCAGATTTGCTTTGCTTTCAATGACATATTTCTTGCCATGCATGTTG
Organism: Pinus tabuliformis; assembly: GCA_031772625.1. Taxonomy (NCBI): domain Eukaryota; kingdom Viridiplantae; phylum Streptophyta; class Pinopsida; order Pinales; family Pinaceae; genus Pinus; species Pinus tabuliformis. The sequence continues at coordinate 114,390,886 of CM062806.1, forward strand.
CTTGTTTCTAGATCTCTTAGCTGTTCATATGTCTCAATGGTTTCCAAGAGAACAGGATCTCAGGACGCTGATGGTATGGCAGCTGGAGCAACAACTGAGCAGGTGTCCTCTAGTTTGTTGATCTACGAAGATACAAAGTTGTATCAAGACAAGGACATCAAACTGAAGTTGCAAGAGGTGAATGAAACATTAGCAATTAATTTTGGGGTAGACCTTGAAGACCGTCAGGTGTACATGAACATTCAAAAGTCTATCTTGTACCAGATTTCATGCAGATAACCCGCATTCCCATGTGCGGATATGATTCACAATATCATCTCACACACTAACCCCGGGACGATGACCTTGAACAATGTTAGTGGGACGAAGCTTGAAACCTTTTACGCATGAGACTACAATAATATGTATCAGATGAACGAGCCCATGACTATCATGACTTCTCCATTTAGCTTGCCCAACAGCAGAGGTCACTCCAGAGACATTTTGAAGGATTGGGTAAAGGAGCCAACTTGTTTCAAGATTACCCCAAATCGGATCTATAAGATGAAGATACTGAGGAAGGCATACCAGTACTTGGTCATATTCGCATGTCGAATGAGTGGCCAAGTGAGCACTAAGACCTTTCCTTAGAGTTGGGTGGTCGCGCTGGACCAACTGGCTAGAGAAGGAAGACCATGCAACTGGTTTGGCATACTGTCTCATCAGCTGAAGGAGCAAGTCATGAAAGCTCAATAGTCACCTGAAGGCATGCATGCAGAGATTTACATGTTCACCTAAATTCTAGATGCAGTGTATGCCCGACATAATTTCTCGGGCTTAGAGTGGGCATGGTCACTGGTGGAGACTATTGTGAGCACATATTTCAAGTTATTGTCCGAGTGCAGCTTTAAAGGAGTGATCAAATGACTGTCTGACCATCTTGTCACTCTAGTGTATAGGTTGATATTTGAACATGATCCAACCTACATGTCAGAAGAAGTGATGAAGGCATTTTTAGGAATTCCAGGTCGGTATGCCTCACCGGATGACACGTTCATTCGAGTGTTCAGTGCTGAGAAGCCTCCACTTGTTCTACCAAACTTTTCTTTGGATGTCATTGTCATCCCAGAAGTAGTGTATCATATCTTAGTAGGATTAGTAGCTAGGCCGCAATGGAAGAAGAAGGCACCTTGTCCCACTCTTCCATTACGAATTAGCTTATATGAGATCCAGAGCATCAAGAAAGTGGATGTCGAAGCTGAAAAAATGAAGAAGTACCCATTCGACCTCTGAAGCTTCAACCGTATGACCCACATTACATTGTGAAGGATCATTGCATGAGAGTTTAGTTCAATTGGATCCATGGGGAATGTCATTGGACCAAGGAGGACTCATGGAGGTATTGCTTAAATTCCTTCGGACCCAATGAATAGGTCAATTTTTTCGTAGAGTGGTTAGCACAACAGCATGAAGAGGGATCATGAAGAACACCAACAATAGTAGCAACAACAGTAGAGGCAGAAGAGGCCAAGCATACCTGCACATGACAAAGGGAAGAGAAATATTGTCGACCGCATGGAGGAGGAACAAAGATACAACTTTCGAGTAGATCCACTTGTAGAACAAGCAGCTAAGGCTATTTAGGCAAAGAGGCAGTAGTGCGACAGGTGTATCATGTGAAGGCAAAGGGAGAAGAAGAGAATGGAAGAAGCAGAGAAGGAGTTGCACGAGATGAGAGAGAAACTCTAGAGATAACAAGAGTTGCACCAACATGAGAAGGAAGCGCAATAGCAACAGATTCAACAGGGGGTCCATCACGTGCAGATAGATGAAGTAGCACTCGTACAAGTAGTTGATTCTTCTAAACAGCTGGCATCAGGAGAATAGGGTGAGCCGTCGCAGGGGCAAGACTTTGCTTATGAGATAGAATAGGCCCTTGAATAGTTGGATGTAGACATGGAGCAGCAAGAGTTGGAAGAGGATACCAACCTGCTGCCTCACCATAGAGAGGTCGACTCACCCACTTCAATGCTTCTAGATGATGAGGAAGTCTCAAATGACCAGGGAGGCACTGAGATCCTTGGTGGTTAGCCGGAAGCAGAGATGCGCAACAACTCCTCTGGAGAACGGAACATACCCTGCGCAAGTTGAGGAAAAAATGATCGTGACCGAAGTTCACAAGGACCGAGCTACATTAGCTGATGCAACTAGAGTGTATGCCTAAGCCACTAGCTCAATTGATCATTTTCTCATAGCTGAGAATGAGAGAATGGTGAAGGAACTATAGGTGGCCAAGTAGGGAAGAGACTTTGTGACAATGTCCACCTGAGCTGAACTGAAGAAGGAAATACTAGATGAAGTATTGTCCTTGGACACCGTCATGTGAGCATTGTACTCCAATTTTGGTACCCTGCATCAAGTAGTCATTCATCTTCATGGATGGCAACATCAGTGTGTGAGAAGAGCTCACATCTTGAATAACATACATGCTACCATTGACAACATGCAGGCATGGACGATGAAGTACAAGGGAGCCCGCTTCATTTGCCCAAGATGATGAGGGCCAATGCGGTTGAGATGCAAGCACATATCCAGAGTCAGAACTAGTACTATGAGGACCTACCGCAACTCATCGCTGGCATACAGGCTTCCTATGCATGAGTATTCAAGAGCATGGAGGTTGTGGTGCACACACATGCGATTCCATCACTTGGAACTCTCACCCAAGTGAAGACCAAGAAGCAGGTCTAGTAGGAGCTTGATTCGTACTTCAACGGGTTGATGTGCATCGCCACCAGTCTAGACTTGCCTATCAGTGCAGACATCATGTGCAGGTATGTTGCTGGTCCGACCACGTTGAGGACAATGATGCACATTCTTTCAGATGAGTTGGACAAAGGATCCTGAGCAGTGTACCCGAATGCCATGGAGGCAAGGTTCATGTTCTAGATGGATGTCATGACAGAACAAACGGACACTATCAAAGACTACCAATCTTGGCACCAATATGTTACTATTGATCAGCATGAGGATGTTGAGCAATTGGACTTCTATAGTTGTCTAAGTCAGAGTGGTGTCTAGTTTGGCTTGTTCAAGTGTTGTTCAGATGGGTACATGTGCATTGTAATGTTGAGTCATTTCAAGTGTAAGTCACATTTCAAGAGTGAATGTAACAGTCATATAATAGGTGAAGAGTGATGAGGGTAGTTGAACGGTCACAAAGGGGAATGTCAAGGGTCACCCACCCTTTGCTATAAATAGTCCCTCATAACTCATTGTATAGGCTTTTGGTCAGCCAAGCTTCTACTAAGACTATCTTGAAGAAGTCTTGGACAATATTGTAACGCGCTATGGCTTCTCCACTGCACGGAGCTAGTACATCTCTTTGGAGGAGCAGGCGGATGTGGTTGTAATGTTCCACTATTGGGACTAGCAGGTTTACATGGTGTATTATATGATTGTGACCTACACTTCTTTAATAATAAGATCCAACACATTTTCATGCATATGTTGTTATTTTAGTTGGACTGTTCTGGTTGCCTTAATGATGTATGTTGTTTAACTTATGTACTTGTATATGAACTGATTTGTATGCAATTATATGAATCTTGTTATTAATGTGTTGCATATGTTCTTAATTCTGTCACCGTCTGTGTTGACTACTCTTCCAGACATAAGATAAACCTTTCTCATGAACCGTGCTATATAAATCGTCACACTCGTCTGAGACTTATCCGTGAGTATTGTTCATGTTATCTTTCCTTTTATGTTGTCACTACCGCATCCGAGTGGACTACTCTACCAGAAGCTGTGCATGTCCTTTGTGTGGTGTGTTCCTAGCCGAGTTGGGACTGATCCCTTTCAACCCGAAACTCACCTTCACCTTCCTCTCCCTTCAAAGTGTTGTAAGCTTTCGTACTCATTCCTTGACTCTCTGCATCAGTCACACCCTTGCTACTGACAGAGTTATCTTACTTGCCTCTGTGTGACATCGCGGTCAAGGCATTACCTTATGACCCACTGTTGGGACTCCTACACCAAACGGTTTGAGGTCTAATTGGGACTTCTTACCAGGAAGATCCCCTTGACATGTTGGCGAATCCAGCACCGTCAACATTTCTGGCGCTAGAAGGAGGGCCTAATGATAAGCAGTGTCCTCTCATCTAGTTTTGAACCTTTGCATATATTTCATGGAGTCTTGCATTCTTCTTCCCCCGAGGTGTTTTTCAAATCGGGATGATATCTCCATCTCGGGGAAGCTTTTCAATCTCTTGTCCACTCACACGTATGATGGTGAAGGTGAAGTGGCCTGGCCTGAGCACTTACATAACTTTCTTTCCATGATTTATGAGGAAGATGATTTTATTAATGAATAGGCTGGGTTGTTGCTCGCATACACACTTCACAAATCTCCATTTCATTGGGTGCTCAGCCTATTGGTTGACACCATGCACTCATGTGAGCACTTTTGTGATGTTATTGAAGACACGTTCTATCATTTTGATCCAAACCATCTTGACCAGAAACTGTTACAACAACGGAGGGCTCCACATGAATCTGTTATTGATTTTTGGCAGCACTTCTGTGACTTGCAGTTTTAAGCTCTGAGGAGCCAAATGAAGTTCACTTATCTCTGGGACCAGTTCGAGTACTATCTTAAGAAATCTGCCTGTCCCAAGAGGAAGCTTGATTTCAAGCCCCGCTCGACCTTCTCCATTGATGGAACTACATAATCCCATGTGGGAGCAGGCTTGTCTCAACGGAATGTCTGCCTCCCTTTCATTCAACAGTTCCACCATCGACCAGTGATGTTGAGGATCATGTTCGCACATCTACTCATCCTTCACACCCTCCTAACATCACACCACTCAATTTTCGCACAGAGTTGGTTGTGAGTCCTTCGAGTTCCCATATGAATTCTTTTCTTTGACCTCCATCTTCGCACTCAGGTATTCCTCCAGATGATGTTGTATTGTGTTCATCCATTCCAGACTCTTCAATTGTTGTGAATGAGGAAAAACCCACTCATGGAGTTGTTGTTGCACAACCAACATGCACTCTCATTCATGAAGAGTATGAGTAGGAGCTTGAACATCAACACTCGGCAAAGGATGACTACCTTCCGTTCGAGCCCCCTCCATTCTTTCCTATCTTCTTTGGTGAACCTACCATCTATGATTTTTCATGTGTGTCTTCATCCGTGGATGCACCCATTGTTGATCACTCGCAGGACTCACCGGATGCTAGTCCATCTTTTGAAAACAGAGAGGATAAGTTATTCATTGAAAATCCACTTGACCCTTCATCTGTCTTTTTGGGAAACACAGATGATGAGTTTGTTCACTTTTCATCTACCCCTCTGTTTGATTCATCTGATTACGAGGATGTCGAAGAATTCATTGATTTTGCTGATTGTGGCCGTCGTGATCCATTTTCTTCCATTTTTTTATCACGATCATGAATCTATTGTAGTTGATATTTCCAAGCCACTAGTTTATGATGATCTACCTGATGATGAAGTTGAGACACCCAAGACTGTCAAGGCACTTCAGCTCGAGTTGATGGTTATGTGAGGCCCTCGCTCTCTTAGTGTCAGTCTCACTTTCAATCATCAAACTGTTCAATCACTCAAGGCACCTCACCACTTATCTGTATGCACTCAAGATTAATCTAACACTCAGATTTTACTTCCTCCACTTGAACTACATGATCCCATTGCTCATGAATTGGAGGAGTCTTACATTGCAAGAACTCATGCACGACGTAAGTTATATCTGTTTCTTTCGTTTGCTTCCATGTCACAGTGAAGAGTGTGCTTATGCTTCAAAGTTGCATGTAGTGTCACACAACACCACGATAAGTCCACGGACTTCCTGTGATGCACATGTACTCACTTATGTCCCGTGGACACTTTGAAACATGAAGTGTGGTCATCTTCATTATTATATCTTTCTTGGTTATTGTTCCGGACAACTGGGTTGCTTGCAGACCAAGCCTTCACCAACATGGATCTACCAATGTGCCGATGGCTGCATTGGAAGTATCACTTCACGTGATCAGGCCCATGCACCGTTAGTGTCAGAGTAGGAGTAGTGTTTTCTTTCAGTTGTTTGCTTGCTTGTTTGTTTTCTTGCTCATTTTTTGCTTCTACTTTTGTGTGGCTTTGTTGTCAGTTCGTTTGTTTGTTTCGTTCGTAGGTTAGTTTGCATGAAACCATGTGTGACTCATGAAACGAGCTGGGTAAAGTACAAGAGGGTTTGTACAGCTATCGCTACCTGGTTATATGTCATCTTGCCTCTATATGATGAACTTGTTACTCTAGTATATGATACGTCGAAGGAAAATACGTACTCTTCGAAGTGAAACTTTGTGTAAGCACAACACTTGCGCGCTAACTATCGTCACCTTCTCTAGTCGATTGTTTTTGAGTTAACCCTTGTCAGCTTAATCAAGTAGAGTAAGGTGAGGGGGAAAACCTTAACAAGCACGTTAGAGATACATTAAACTACTTCTATGTTGGAACAAACTCTTCTGCTCTCAATAAGTTGAGATCCCTCTTCCGCTTATGAAATGAATAAGTGCTATGCACAGAGAAAATGAAATGAAAAAAATGAAAAGTCAAAAATTCAAAATTCAAAATGAATAAGGTGAAAGAAGAGGAAGGATTCCTATTCAGGGAGGTGATGCAAGCAACTCTGTCGGGGTACTGACCAGGCTTGCTGGCAGCGGAGCGATGCTTGTGTTCCTATGTGACTCCATCGGGTTACTGTCCAGGCTTGCTGGCAGTGGAGCAACACTAGAGATGAAACTTAGACTTTAACGACTATACTGCTTGTGCACCTATATACCCCTCAACCCCAATCGAAACAACTGTGTTGCCTTGGTTTGGAATGTGTGTCAATCAACCAAGAGTTTGGCAGATGCTACACCTTACAATCAGGCTAGTGTGAATCCAAGATGAGCTGAGAGCTGAACAATACTTCCAGAGGTGTTAGACTTGGTTTTCATGAACAAGGTCCATTCATAGAGCTAGAGTTCTACCAGTGTGTCACCAAGTGTTGTAGCAGCTAAAACCACCCTCCAAAATTTTTCCTTAGCCTAGTTTGGAGCCTCCCTACCAACCTTCACAGCAGCTTGCCTTGCTTTGTCAAGACCTCAAGCTTCAATGTCTTTCTTTCTCAAAGGCAACCTCTTGATCACAATTCGATATTTTCCCTTCATAGGTTGCTCACCCAGACTTGGTCCAGCTATAGGCTGAGTAGCTTCCCCTTGAAAATTGGGCATTATGGAGGGAAACCAACCTTCCCTCTAGAAATTACGCAATCCTCTCTGGCAGCCTGCTGGGCTCTAGGATTGTGCAATCTTGCCAGCCAACCCTCCCAACAAGATTTGCACAAATTTTCCCAGCAGCAGGGTGTTCAACCAAAGGTTTTCGTAAATATAGGAAGAAGTCCACTACTCTACCCAGAAATTACACAAATATCCTGGGCAGCCAGCCTAGCTCCCAGCTAGAAATGCACATTTTTCTCCAGTAGTCAAGCAATCTCTTGCATGTGCAGCTAAGTTGACCGGTTCCCTCTGGGACCGAGAAAATCTGACTTGCATGCATGGCCTACTTCTCCCAAGGCAGTATGCAAAGGCATCCCTTGTTTCAGGGATCTATGTTTAGCAGTTGGAGGTTACATGCAAGAATCATTTCAGAAACCTCCCACCGAGTGTCACTTCCCCTAGATTTGTGGCATGCACGTCACAACCTCAATGTTATCAAAATTGATCAATCGAATGCTGCAGAGCTCATTCCTCACATCAATGTTGTAGCTATGACTTCCCAAATCACATCTAGGAGAAGTCAGCACATTCAGCTCAGTTTTTTTGGGGTAAGATCGCTTCCCATGCCTTGTGCTGCATTTCTGTCGCTTTTTGTATTTTTTCTTGTGGGAGTACTGTTCACTTGATTTATTTGATCGCTTGCTATCATTCTTATGTATTCTAGCTTGTCCTAGCTCTGTTTCAGTTTTCATCTCTATCTCACTATTGTCGCATGCGTAAAACTAATTTCATGGATGTTTGCCCAACTGTCGAATGGCCTCACCCGCATGCATGTTGATCTGTTTGCTGAATCTTCCATTCATGTTTTGCATGCACTGTTCATCACTTCTACTATCACTTAGTGTCACCATGCATTTCATCAACTTACTTGCTTTCAGTTTCCCTTCGGCGAGTCGGGCCAACCTTGGCCCGGTCTCTGCCTTCACCAAGGCTGCATTGCGCAATATGGAGAAGGAAGGCTCACCTTCCACTCCAAATTTGTGCATTCTGGCCCAACATTGGCCTCCTAGACTTATTTTCACAATCCTAGGGGTAGTGGCTATTTGGACCAAAATTTTGCGCAAATCTGTCCCTGGGCCAACAGTCTTTCCTAGCTGGGATTGCACATTGTGCAATCCCAACAGCTAACTACCCAACTGGGTTGTGTATTTTTATATCTAGTAGCCAATCCAGACTCCCAGTCAGTCGAGACTACCTTTTGCACAGTCCTGGCAGCTAGTCACTCAGCCTCCCAATGCAATTTGCACAATATTGCTCATCGGTTCCCCAGGAATGTGTTGTGTCCTTCCCCGGATTTTCTTTGTTTTCACTGACATATTTCTTGCCATGCATGATGCTTGTTTCCATATCTTTCAGGTGTTCATCTGTCTCAATGGCTTCCAAGAGAATAGGATCTCAGGACACTGATGGTATGGCAGCTGAAGCAGTAGCTGAGAAGGTGTCCTTTGGTTTGCGAAGATACGAAGTTGTATCTAGACAAGGACATCAAATTGAAGTGGTAAGAGGTGAATGAAACATTTGTAGGTACTTTTGGGGAAGACCATGAAGACCGTCAGGTGTACATGAACATTCATAAGTCCGGCTTGTACCGGATTGCATGCAGATACCCCTCGTTCCCATGTGCGGATATGATTCACTGGATCATCTCTCACATTGACCCCAAGACGATGACCCTGAGCAGTGTCAGTGGGACAAAGCTTGCAAACTTCTGGGCATGAGACTATGATGAGATGTATTAGATGAATGAGCCCATGACTGTCATGACTCCTCCATTCATCTTGCCCAATAGCAGAGGTCACTCCAAAGACATTTTGAAGGATTGGGTAAAGGAGCTAGCTTGTTTCAAGATGACCCCTAATCGGATCTATAAGATGAAGATATTGAGGAGGACATACCAATACTTGATCATATTCGCATGTCGACTGAGTGGCCAAGAGAGCACGGAGACCTTCCCTGATAGTTGGGTGGTTGCGCTAGGCCAACTGGCTAGAGAAGGAAGACCATGCAACTAGTCTGGCATACTGGCTCATCAACCGAAGGAGCAAGTCATGAAGGCTTGATAGTCACTCGAAGGCATGCATGCAGAGATTTATATGTCTGCCAACATTTTAGATGTAGTTTGTCCCCGACATAAGTTCTCGGGCTTAGAGTGGGCATGGTCACCGGGAGAGACTATTGTGAGCACATATTTCAAGTTATTGTCTGAGTGTAGCTTTAGAGGAGTGATCATACGACTGTCCAACCATCTTTTCACCCCAGTGTACAGGTTGATATTCGAATAGGATCCACCTAGCATGTCAGAAGAAGTGATGAAGGCACTGTTAGGCATTGCGGATTGGTATGCCTCACCAGATGGGACATTCATCTGAGTGTTCAGTGTAGAGAAGCCTCTGCATGTTCTGCCAAAGTTTTCTTTGGACGTGTTTATCATGCAGGAAGTAGTGTATCATATTTGAGCAAGATTAATAGCTCGGATACAGTGGAAGAAGAAGGCACCTAGGCCCACTCTTCTATTATGGATTGGGTTATATGAGATCCAGAGAATCAAGCAAGTGGATGTCAAAGATGAAAAAATGAATAAGTACCTATTCGACCTCCGAAGCTTCAACCCGTATGACCCACAATGCATTGTGAAGGATCACTGCATGAGAATTCAGTTCAATTCCTCCAGTCCGAATGAACAAATTGGTTTCTTCGTGGAGTGGTTAACATAGTAGTGTGAAGCAACATCACGAAGAACATTGGCACTAGCAGCAGTAGCAGTAGAGGAAGCAAAGCCAAGCATACCTGGGCGCAACAAAGGGAAGAGAAAGATTGTCGATGCATGGAGGAGGAAAAAAGCTACAAGTTTCGAGCATATCCACTTGTAGAACAAGCAGCTAAGGCTATCCAGGCAAAGAGGCAGCAGCGCGACAGGCATATCGAGTGAAGGCAAAGGGAGAAGAAGAGAATGGAAGAAGCAGAGAAGGAGTTGCATGAGCTGAGAGAGAAACTCCAGAGAGAACAAGAGTTATACCAACATGAGAAGAAAGCGCAACAGTAGCAGATTCAGCAAGGGGCGCATCACGTGCAGATAGACGATGTAGCGCCCATACAAGTATTTGATTCTTCTAAACAACTGGAATCAAGCGAACAGGGTGAGCCCTCGTAGGGGCAAGACTTTGCTCATGAGTTTGAATAGCCTCTTCAAGAGTTGGATGCAGAAATGGAGCAACAGGAGTTGGAACATGATACTGACCTCATGCCTCACCATAAAGAGGTCGACTCACCCGCTTCAATGCATCCAGATGATGAGCAAATATCGAATGAATAGGGAGGCACTGAGATCCTTGGTGGTCAGCCGGAAGCAGAGATGCACAACAACTCCTTTGAAGAATCTCAACATAGAGTTGTGCAGCCTAACAGAGTGCCAACTTTGGAGGACCGAACATCCTCTGTGCAAGGTGAAGAACAAGTGATCATGACCTATGTGCACAATCACCTAGTTGCATTGGTTGATGCAACTAGAGTGTCTGCTGAAGCCACTAGCTAAAGTGTTCATTTTCTCATAGTTGAGAATGGGCGAATGGCGAAGCAAATACAAGGGGCCAAGTAGGGAGGAGACTTGGTGACAATGTCCACTCGAGCTGAATTGAAGAAAGCAATACTAGATGAAGTATTGTCCTTGGACACATTCATGCAAGCATTGTACTCCAAGTTCAGTATCGTGCATTAAGCAGTGGTTCATCTTCACGGATGGCAGCATCGATGTGTGAGAAGAGCTTGCATCTTGAAGAACATACATGCTGTCATTGACAACATGCAGGCATGGAAGATGAAGTACAAGGGAGTGCTGCTTCATTTGCTGAAGACAATGAGGGCCAATGAGGTTAAGCTACAAGCATGTATCTAGAGTCAGATCCAGAACTATGAGGACTTACTGCAACTCATCACTGGCATACAAGCTTCCCATGCATGAGTATTCAAGAGCATGGAGGTTGTGATTCACACACATGTGATTCCATCACTTGGGACTCTCATCCAAGCAAGGACCAAGAAGTAGGTCCAACAGGAGCTTGACATGTACTTCAATGAGTTGATGCACGTCACCACCAGTCCAGACTTTCTTATCAATGCAGACATCATGCGCAAGTATGTTGCTGGTCCAGCCACATTGAGGAAAATGATGCACATTCTTTCAGATGAGTTGGACAGAGGAGCCCGAGCTGTGTACCTGGAAGCCATGCAGGCAAGGTTCAAGTTCCAGACGGATGTCACGGTGGAACACATGGAAACTATGAGAGACTACCAATTTTGGCAGCAGTATGTTACTCTTGATCATCATGAGAATGTTGAGCAGTTGGACTTCTATAGTTGTCTAAGCTAGAGTGGTGTCTAGTTTGACTTGTTCAAGCCATTGTTCACATGGGTACATGTGCATTGTAATTGATGAGCCCCAAAAATGGGCAATTATTTGGGCTCATTCAACCTCCTAATTTGACTTAATCCACCATTCTCATTAGTTTATTGCATGTCTTTGATTATATTTATGCTAATAGAGTGAATTTGGTTAGTCATTATGCCAACAAGTCTAATGGGTGCTTTGTGTAGCCTTTTTGGTCAATTTGGAGACAAAATTGAAGGTCTTAATGAGCACTTGGCAGCCAAATTCGTGGGAAGACAAGGGAGAGGATTTGTAGGAAGGTGTCCCCTTCATTTATGGGCCCTTACCTCGAATTCTCCACCATCATCTCGGAGTTCAAGGGCCACCGAATCAATCAACACAAGGGCAGCCAAGCAAGTCAAGTAGGACTGCTGTTAACTACAAGTCTTGGGCAGCCGAGTCCCTAAATTTTAGGAGGACTGTTGGGTCCTCAAATTGTATAAATAAGAAGGCTTAGGGCCTCATTTTGGTTAGCCAGTGGATGTTAGCTAGTTAGCCAGTAGATAGTAGCTAGTAGTTAGTCATTTCATAGCCTTGTTGTAGTCATTTTGTAATTCGATTTGTGTGCAATAGGTTAGCTTTGCTTTCAGCTCATTCTCAAGCTCTCCTTGTGGACAGTTTTGATGTAACTATTCATTCTTGATTAATAAAGATGAATTCAGTTTTGCACCAGCTCTAAATCTCTCTTGGGAGGCTGTAGCTCTTGGGGTTGGGCCCATCTTAAGCGCCCAGTACCTCCCCTGTTTATCTTTATGTGTGTTTTCTGCGTTCTTAAAATAAAATCTGCTCTTTAGATCTTGCTTTGTTATTTTGGTTGTTTTTGTTGGTTAAAGTAGCTTTTTATGTTTGGGAATCGATTGGTAGGAGTTTGTCATGCATTTAGATCTTTTAGAATGTTCTTGCTCACGTGATGTACATGGTTCTCTTTCCAAACGAGGCTACTGTTTATTCATTTCATTGACAGTTAGATTAAGTTAGCTAGGACTTAGTTTGTTTGCAAGAATTCATTGATTCGGTTGAATGTGCATTGTGCAGGGCATCTCTATCACTCACTCACATGGTCAAGCTTCATTAGAGCCATCTGATTCATCCCATATCTAGGCTTCTCGCTTCACACCCATCCTCTTGCCCACGTAACCCTACTTTCTTCTCCATTGTTGTCTCAACTACCTTAAAGCCAAATCAGCCTTCCACATACCATCTCACCACTCCATCCATCAGTTCCTGGGTCACTTCAGACCCCCATCCTACCTCCATAACCATCCATGCATCTTCCATCAATCACCCATCCTCAAAAATCCCATTTCGAAACATCCTGTAGAAGAATTACAGAACATCCTGTAGAAACCCCTGCAGACTTCATGTAGAAGTCCATAACCTCGGTTGCATAGCATCCAGACTTTGTGAAACTCTCAGAAAGAATGTTAGGGATCCCTTAGACCATCTCTGTACCATCCCAACCTTTTCCAAGCATTCCTCCTCCTTGATCCATCCCTGCACAGTGAAAAGCCAGTTAAAAGCACATGCATGATAATTCTAATAACTTAATCAAAAATACAAAAAGATGTTTTCTTCAGATAGTGATAACTTAGACACATGCATTTTACCTTCCTAGAAGTAATGGCATCTCTTTTCGTAGTTTTCATTCTCTCCTTTGCATCAGTAGGACTAGCTGGTAGAATTAGGGTTTGCTAGGGTTTGTGTTTCTTTTTGGCTTTCAGTTTCTTTCCGCAAGTAGATTAGCTTCCTTTGAGTTAGCTTTTGTCCATCAGTTAAAAAGCTTCTTCTAAGAGCTCATAGAAGTTGGCTTGAGCCCCTAGCGGACTTGTGCCAACTGACCAAGTGACAACTGCGGCAAGAGCTAGTACTTGTGCATACAACACCGTCGCTTCCAAGTTTGTTACAAACTACCGGGTTGATAAAATTAGGGAAGGGAGTTCGAGGAGTTGTAGCATTATTGCTACAATACTGGGGCTCACCATCTTTTTGGCGCCGTTGCCGGGGAAGCGTCAGAGTATTGGTGATTGTCGCTTTTCTTCTATTTTCCACTACAATCTTCTGCTAAGTAGTTTATTTCATTTCCATTATGCAATTTCGTTTATGCAAAAGTAGATTAGCATTTCCCGCTTTCATAGATTAGCATTTCAATTCCGCAATTTCATTTCTGCAAGCGTAGATTAGCATTTCAATTTTGCAAGCGTAGACTAGCATTTCATTCCTTCAATTTCATTTGAGCAAAATACATTAGTCCTTTCCTGCTTTCATTTCAATTCCGCATTTTCATTTTAGCAAGATAGTTAGTTGCAGTTCAATCTATTTCAGTTTTGCAGTTAGCAGTAGAAAAAAGCAAAAATCAACCAAAAATATTTCCTTCCATGCCTTGTAGGAGTAGAGATAATTTAGAAAAATGATTGCACAACACCCCCACTGCTTCACACAGCCAACCTTCTCTCTTCTTCGATGGCTGTGATTAAGAAGAACCCCTGGGTGGACATCAAGACATATCTGAAGAACCTCTAGGGGAGAAGAAGAAGAAACCATTCCTCTGGAGCAAATGGCTACAAGCAGAAATGTTGGGAGCAGCACCTTGTCTAAAGACGAATTTGAAAATCAGATCAAAGACTTCAAGAGTGATATGAGGCAGTTTCTTGCCATGCAACTGGATACCTTGCGGATCCAAAAGAAGCAAGAAGAAGCCAAGAGGGCTTTGGCCATTTTTTGTCCTAGGTGCACTAGAAAGCATCCTAGGAACGAATGTCCATTGTACTCCATAGAAGTGTGTTTTGTCTGTGAAGAATACCATCCTACAGATCAGTGCCCTTCCTTACCCAGAATCAAAGCTGCATATCAGAGAGCCAAAGGAGCCACTGAATCACTCTATTATATGAACCAAAGGAGGCCGCATGAACCTAGATCTTATCAGCAGGAACTTCAAGGGACATCCAAGACCTATTATGACCCCTATCAAGCCACTTTCATGCCTTCTTGGGGTCCCCCTGCTCATCCTTCCTGGTTCACACCTCCTCCTTGTTCCTTCACAGATCCATATTATGCCCAACCAGTTGCTCATTCGTTTCACTCTTATGCTCAGCCACAACCTCAGTGGAATGCACCTTATCAGGGGTGGAGGCCCCAGTACAACTCTCATCCCGCTCATTCTCCTCCACCACCTGCTCAACCGCAACCATCGCCTCCTCCTCCACCAAGGCAACCCCAAATGCCTACCCAAACACAATGCCATCCATCTCCATCTCAATTTCACACCTCCACTCAACTACCCGTACCATTTCCAAAGCCATACAATGGAGTAGCTCAACCCAATTGCAAAGCTGAGGCACAACATGTGCAAATGACTCCTTTTGAGCTCAATGATGTTCACCAAAGCTCAGGAAGAGTGTTGCAAAACAGAGATTATATTGACAACATTGAAGGACCAAAGGAAAAAGAAGATTCCAAAGAGGAGATCAAAGAACCATGGGCTACACTTGATGAAGAGAAGAGATCAGAATCAGAGCTCGAGAGAGATCCCTCATGGTTACCATCAAATCTTCCATGTATTCAAGAGAAAGATCAGCAAAAAGAGGAAGATGAGAAGGTCATGATAGAAGGTGACATGAAGAATGATCCAGATCAGCAAAAGGACCAAGGATATCAAAGCTATATTGAGATATGGTTTCAGAAGGTCACTAAGTTGCAGCGGTACTCTCTTCCTCAGCTATGTTTGATCCCTTCAAAGTTAGATCATTTGGTCTCTGAGATCTGGATACCTGTCAAAGCATGCATTTTGAGCCTTCACATCATTTTTTCTCTAATCTCGATGTGCACATGGCTCCATTGGAAGTATTCTTATACTTGAAAATGATTTTGTTTTTCAAGTAGGGTAGGGTAGAAAAAAAAAAGAAAAAAAAAGAGAAAAAATGAAAATAAGAAGAAAATAAAAATCTAAGGTGAAAACCTCCTCGGAGGCGCCTTAGATTGGCTCATTGATTGAAAACCTCCATGAGGCGGTAAATGGGTTGGAAAGAAGAGAAAATAAAAAGGAAATAAGATCTTTGGGTGAAAACCTCCCTTGGAGGTGCCCAAGGCAGGCAATTAGGGTGAAAACCTCCATGAGGCGCCCTAGTTGTTTTTCAAAAAAAAAAACAAAAGAGAAAAAGAAAAAGAAAAATAAAACTAATTCTATTGGCTAATTGCAGGTTGCAAGAAGGACGTTTCATGACAAGAGGAGCACTCAAATCAAGGTTAAAGGAATTTTTCTTGTGCCTTCTACAGGAAGCTCTGTATTTCTACAGGAAACATCCTGTAGAACCTTTGGACGAACCAAATTCAAGTCTAAAATGGAATCTGATGGTGGGAATCTGTTGATTAGGCCTACAAGCACTTGTGTGTCCATCCCTTGCCTTTATCCATCATTTTTTTTCCACCTCCTTGTGCTTCTCATTGTGCTTCTACAGGAACTTCCTGTAGAAATTGTGGGAAACTAGACATGGATTTCAAAAAGTGGTTTGGCGAACATGGTAGCTTCCTCAAGGGTTCAGAAGTCCTCATGCAATCTTCCAACTCCTCCTCCATCATCTCCATACCTGCATCACAGCCCAAGCTCAGTTTTTCCTTCCATGCAAACATTTGCAAAAAGCCTTGAGGCAAAAATCCATAGAACAAAATTTGTTTTTGCCATAACTTGAAAACCATGCATCCATTTGACAAACCGTTTTATGGGGAATTGTACAAGGGTGATGGCAACATGCTTGAGCAGTTTCAGCCAATTCCGGTGCACGGTTTCCAAGAAATCAACCTCCATCACCATCAACCACTTTTGCATTTTCTCCATAACCGTGCATCCGTTTCAAAACCTGTTTCATGGGGATATGCATATGAGTGATGGTAACCTACCCAAGCAGTTTCAGCCGATTCCGATGCACGGTTTTCGAGAAATTGATCTCTGATATCTTCAGCCATTTTCCATTTTTCTCGAAATCCGTGCATCGATTGATCACGATTTTTCTATGGGAGATGCATCATGATAATAGAAACATGCTCAGCAAGTTTCAGATCAATCCGCTTTACCGTTTCGGAGAAATGGCGAAAACAAGTTCTGGTTCTGTGACATTGCAGCAACAGCAGCTTGAAGGTGCAGATTTGAACGTGGAAACAAATGCATGCAGCTTAGATCTGGTCAGAGGACACCTGCACAAGGAAAAGCAATCAAAAATCATCAGCCAAGCCCTCATGCAACCAAAGGATGCAAGCATGCAGCAGCAGAACATGAGCATGCAGCTGCGAAAAGCTTCACAAGTAGTTATTTGACTTCAGGTACGTGACTAAACCTTGTTCATCTATTGCATGAATCTAGTCTAAGCATTGCATGAACGAATGGAATGGTGAAATTAAGCCATGAATATAGCAAGACATCCAGTTCTCTAGCACTCACGAGAAAGTCACGCAGCATGCATGGATCAGTCATGCACGCGAAATTTAAAAAAACACGGACAATGTGGGTAGTCTAAACTCCAGTGAAACTGATGGATGAGATCACAGGCAGAGAACACACAGTTAACCACTGCATTTCATGATAGCACAACAGTTGCATGGGCCAACACACGTCTTTGCCACCTCACTCCACCAACAATCACACAAAAATTAATGAGCGCTCAGCTGAAATTCGTAGGCTATTATCCAACTTGCACTTGCAAAACATGTTTTTTTTTACCCAAGCTGGCTACGTTGTTGCATCCAGGAAGAAATGTTCGGTTTTTCTTGCCTGGTTCCCTTTCTCACATTGTCCAGCACACAGCTCCAGGTTATAGATCTTTACCAAAACCAGGTAGTCTGTGTCAGATTCAAAGTTCCGCTGATATAAATGACAATACATCTTTGTCTTCTGATTGTTCCTTTAGTGAAGGAAGTTTGCAGGGCCCTGAAAGTGGATCTGACCAAGAAATTGATCAATCACATGTTAAGTGAAGGCTCAGACCTTGAAATTATGTGCAAGGATAGGTCAAGACATTCACCAAGTAGCTTGACTAGAAACTCTTGTGTGAAGTTGAAAGCTTCCGAGTCAAATGATAAAATGAGTAAAGATGTAGAAGGAAAGAGCAAAGTTGGGAAAAAAAACATGTCGAACCACTAATCTCTTTATCGGATGGTGAGCATGGAAAAGACAAAGAAGTTGATCACTATGATCTGTCTACAATTTCTGATAGTATACCGCTGATGCGCCATGATGCATTGGAGTCATGGCTATGGCTAGTCCTGCCTGTTCCTGGCCCTTTTTCATCTGCAAAAGAATCTATACTATCTGGCTATGCCAACCTGTCAATAGGAACTGTGGATAGAGAGCCCAGGAAGTATACACTTTTAGATTTTACAAATGGGGATCGTATGAATGTCATGTATGCATTCTCTAATGAACAGTCATGTTATTCACCAATGATGGTCTGTGCTCATTTTTTTTTATAATCGTTCAGTAGATGCAATTTTTAACATTGTTGTCAAAGATGATGAGTCAATCGAGTCTCCTGTTGAATCTGGAGCACCAACAGCAGAATACATGATCAACCTGTGGTTTCATCAGAACCACCAAAAGTTATTCCTATGCAAGAGATTCCCTGTCTTGGTCTAGGTCAAACAATAGAGGCAGAGTTGTATGTTTCTTTTCATCATCAGTTAGTACCTCTCAAGTTGGGTGTCTATTGCAATAAGGATGGCTAATGACAACAGTTCCTTACATATCTACAGAGAAGAAAACACTGAAGCAATTACAAGCTTGGCATACCTGAAACGCAGTATCCTGGATGGACAAAGGAGACTGTGTATATATATTGCAGAAATAACAAGGGTTACATCTCCGCTCTATATTCAGATCTGTCTAGACATATCACAACGAATATATGTGATACTCAGTATACCTATGATTAAGAAATATCTATGGAGGTATAAACCTAGGAATATATATGAACATCATCTCGTCAACCTGCAAGTGTTTTTATCAAAGAGATGAAGTTGAAGGATCTATCCTATGATCAAGGATCTCAGCATACAATTTATATTGGCCTGCATACCTCAGTGTGAACTGTAATTTGATATCTCTCAATGGGTATTTGAAATAAAATTCCACGGTTGCAATCACAGTTTAGACACACATGGAGATCTAACCTTCAGGTAGACTTCATGGATATGATAAAGAAGCAACAGTGAGGGTCTCAATGATGATGTAACAAACACAAGAAAGACCACCACAGAAGGAACAGGAAGAGGAATGAGGGAAAAGGACAAGCTGTTGAGGCCAAAGCAGGGGGTGGTAAAATAACACAAATGCCAAGGGAGAAGCAGTTGCAAGCACGAGCAGAGAAGACTGAAAAAGGCCAAACAAGTAGGGACACACCCAAGGCAGCCACAGCACAGTTCAAGGAGAAGGCACCCCCAGCCAAGCAAGCAAAATCAGAGAAAATTGGTTCTACAGGAAGTTAGCAGACTGTTTCTACAGGAAGACAGAGGACTGTTTCTACAGGAAGCCAGCGAACTGTTTCTACAGGAAGTTTGAAAAGAGGGAAGCCAAAGGAGAAATCGGCCGAGATTTTAGCCAAGGAGGCCACTAGGGCCATCAAAGATGAGGAGAGAGATTGGTTGCTCAGAGGATGAGCAACACTTTCAGTAGGGGGGTGATGATGAGCCCAAAAAATGGGCAATTATTTGGGCTCATTCAACCTCCTAATTTGACTTAATCCACCATTCTCATTATTTTATTGCATGTCTTTGATTATATTTATGCTAATAGAGTGAATTTGGTTAGTCATTATGCCAACAAGTCTAATGGGTGCTTTGTGTAGCCTTTTTGGTCAATTTGGAGACAAAATTGAAGGTCTTAATGAGCACTTGGCAGCCAAATTCGTGGGAAGACAAGGGAGAGGATTTGTAGGAAGGTGTCCCCTTCATTTATGGGCCCTTACCTCGAATTCTCCACCATCAGCTCGGAGTTCAAGGGCCACCGAATCAATCAACACAAGGGCAGCCAAGCAAGTCAAGTAGGACTGCTGTTAACTACAAGTCTTGGGCAGCCGAGTCCCTAAATTTTAGGAGGATTGTTGGGTCCTCAAATTGTATAAATAAGAAGGCTTAGGGCCTCATTTTGGTTAGCCAGTGGATGTTAGCTAGTTAGCCAGTAGATAGTAGCTAGTAGTTAGTCATTTCATAGCCTTGTTGTAGTCATTTTGTAATTCGATTTGTGTGCAATAGGTTAGCTTTGCTTTCAGCTCATTCTCAAGCTCTCCTTGTGGACAATTTTGATGTAACTCTTCATTCTTGATTAATAAAGATGAATTCAGCTTTGCACCAGCTCTAAATCTCTCTTGGGAGGCTGTAGCTCTTGGGGTTGGGCCCATCTCAAGCGCCCAATACCTCCCCTGTTTATCTTTATGTGTGTTTGTTGCGTTCTTAAAATAAAATCTGCTCTTTAGATCTTGCTTCGTTATTTTGGTTGTTTTTGTTGGTTAAAGTAGCTGTTTATGTTTGGGAATCGATTGGTAGGAGTTTGTCATGCATTTAGATCTTTTGGAATGTTCTTGCTCACGTGATGTACATGGTTCTCTTTCCAAACGAGGCTGTTGTTTATTCATTTCATTGACAGTTAGATTAAGTTAGCTAGGACTTAGTTTGTTTGCAAGAATTCATTGATTCGGTTGAATGTGCATTGTGCAGGGCATCTCTATCACTCACTCACATGGTCAAGCTTCATCAGAGCCATCTGATTCATCCCATATCTAGGCTTCTCGCTTCACACCCATCCTCTTGCCCATGTAACCCTACTTTCTTCTCCATTGTTGTCTCAACTACCTTAAAGCCAAATCATCCTTCCACATATCATCTCACCACTCCATCCATCAGTTCCTGGGTCACTTCAGACCCCCATCCTACCTCCATAACCATCCATGCATCTTCCATCAATCACCCATCCTCAAAAATCCCATTTCGAAACATCCTGTAGAAGAATTACAGAACATCCTGTAGAAACCCCTGCAGACTTCATGTAGAAGTCCATAACCTCGGTTGCATAACATCCAGACTTTGTGAAACTCTCGGAAAGAATGTTAGGGATCCCTTAGACCCTCTCTGTACCATCCCAACCTTTTCCAAGCATTCCTCCTCCTTGATCCATCCCTGCACAGTGAAAAGCCAGTTAAAAGCACATGCATGATAATTCTAATAACTTAATCAAAAATACAAAAAGATGTTTTCTTCAGATAGTGATAACTTAGACACATGCATTTTACCTTCCTAGAAGTAATGGCATCTCTTTTCATAGTTTTCATTCTCTCCTTTTCATCAATAGGACTAGCTGGTAGAATTAGGGTTTGCTAGGGTTTGTGTTTCTTTTTGGCTTTCAGTTTCTTTCCACAAGTAGATTAGCTTCCTTTGAGTTAGCTTTCGTCCATCAGTTAAAAAGCTTCTTCTAAGAGCTCATAGAAGTTGGCTTGAGCCCCTAGCGGACTTGTGCTAGCTGACCAAGTGACAGCTGCGGCAAGAGCTAGTACTTGTGCATACAACAACGTCGCTTCCAAGTTTGTTACGAACTACCGGGTTGATAAAATTAGGGAAGGGAGTTCCAGGAGTTGTAGCATTATTGCTACAATACTGGGGCTCACCAGTAATGTTGAGTCATGTCAAGTATAAGTCAAGTTTCAAAGTGAATGAAACAATCATAGAGTCGTTGAAGAGTCGTGAGGGTAGTTGAACGGTCATAAAGGGGAATGTCAAGGGTCACCCCACCCTTTGCTATAAATAGTCTGTCATAACTCATTGTATAGGATTTTGATTAGCCAAGCTTCTACTAAGACTATCTTGAAGAAGGCCTGGATAGTATTGTAGCACACTTTGGCTTCTCCACTACACGGAGCTAGTACATCTCTTTGGACAAGTAGGTGGATGTGGCTGTAACATTCCACTATTGGGGCTAGCAAGTTTACATGGTGTATTGTATGATTTTGACTTACACTTCTTTAATAATAAGAGCCAGAACATTTTCATGCATATGTTGTTATTGTAGTTGGAATGTTTTGTTTGCCTTAATGAAATATGTTTTTTAACTTATGTACTTGTATATGAACTAATTTGTATGAAATTATATGAATCTTGTTGTTAATGTGTTGCATATGTTGTTAATGTTGTCACCGTTTGTTTTGACTGCTCTGCTAGACATCAAACATACTTTTCTCATGAGCCTTTCTATATTAACCGTCACACTCGTCACACTGGTGGGACTCCTACACCAAACAGTCTAAGGTCTAATTGGGACTTCTTACTAGGGAGATCCCCCTGACATGTTGGCGGGTCCAGCACTGTCAACAGGTTCCTATACTAATAGTGTAACCACTTATTGTTATTAGTAAAACCCCCTTATTATATTGTTGTGCCCATGTAGTCCCCAGATTGTTATTATTGTGCCCCATAGAAGCTCACTATTGTTATTGTTGTGCCCTTACATTATTATTGTTATGTCGGCTCTGATTATATTATGACCCCTTAAACTCCTATATATAGAAAGGAGGTCTTATCATTTGTGTAATTCAAAGGAGGTTTCCCCCTCGAAGATGATGAATTATAATGTGTTTATATCTCTTTTATATCTTTTTTTGAGTTGGTTTCATAACATTTAGTATCAGAGCTTTGGATTCTAGGGTTTCGTTGCTCCAAATAGGTCATCGTGGGATTTTAGACATAACTTTGTTTCTGTGTTGTTTTAGAAGTGAAACCAAGAACCCATTTGAGATGAAATCTGTCTAAAACTCGGGTCCAAATTACAGATGTTGTCTCGCTATATTTGCGGAGATTTGATCTGAGGAAGTTAGGGTTTTTGAAAGCTCCAAAATTCCATCACAAAAAGGTCATCATGGAATTTTCATTATAATATTTTTTCTATGAAGCTTCAGACTCTCCAATTAAAACCCATTTGACTCTAACACTTGGTGAAGCTCGGGCCCAAATTTCAGATCTTGTTTCTCTATATTTTCTTAGATACAATCCAAGAAATTTAGGATTTTTGCAGGCTCCCGAATTACATCCCAAACAGGTGAACTTGGGAAAATCATCATAACGTTCTCTCTGAGCATCATATTGAAATTTCGTAAAAAGTTACAAAAATAAGACAAACTTTAGTTTTCTGTGTATCTGTTTTAGGTCATAAGGTTCAAACAGTGACACGTGGCACTTCGTACAAGTTTGCTCTACTGAACTAGTCTATAATTAGGTCAGTGTGGGATATTTGACAGAATTCTTCCTTGGAGAATCCAATATTGATCGGACTTGAGGGTTGGAAAGAGGAATTAGAGGGATACCACAGGACACAATTTCAGACCTTAGGGATCTATAATTACAGAGATACAATAGATTCAAGATCGAGCTCGTAAAATCAAGAAAAAACGATATGAGGAAGTTTGATGGCAAGGATCCGGTAAATTGGATACTATAGATGGAGCAATATTTTGATCTACATCGTGTACAACTATTACAAAAGGTACATATTGCATCTTTATATTTAGAACCAGATTAATTTTTATGGTATAAAGGGCTTTTCTCTCGTAAACCACTTGTCACTTGGTCAATTTTAACGGAATAAATGATAGCACGTTATGAGGATACAAAGTGTAACACCTTCTTTAGCCAATTGATAAATCTCAAACAAAAGGGTTCGATGGTAGTGAACATTGAGGAATTCCAAAACTTGAATATAAGGGTAAATGATATTCCAGAGAAGCAAAGGATTGATGTCTTCATAGGGACTTTAAAGGATAACATTCAACATGAGGTTCAACCTGATTCATTGGAGAAGGCATTCAGGTGGGCAACAAAAATTGAAAGCAGAATTATGGAAACAAGGAATCATACCACTCACAACTATAAATATGGAAGTGTTTTTTCTCTTATCCTTACACAACCTATAAGGTTTACATGACAAAAATTGGAAGAAAAAAGAGAAAAGGGGCTTTGTTATAGTTGTGATAGAAAATACACTGAAGGTCACAAGTGTGCTAAGAAGAAATTATTTTACATAGATTGTGAAGAGGAGGAAGAAAAGGATCAAGAAACGTCAAAAGAAGAGGATATACACCAGGAAACAACCCAAGATAAAGCATTGGCAAGAATTACCACTCCTCAAACTCTCAAGATAGAAGGACATATCAAGAAGAAAAAGGTTCAAGAAGCGAAAGATCACATCGAGCATCAAGAAATGAATCCGACACTATCTTGTAATGAATTGGCCGAAATTATCACTCCTCAAACTATCAAGATAGAAGGACATATAAAGAAGAAAATGGTAATAGTGTTGATTGATTCGGGTAGTACCCATAATTTTTTCATTGTAAGATAGCGAAGGAAATGAATTGCTTCCTATATCCAGCACAAGACTGTCAAGTGATGGTTGTAAATGGAAGAACCATAAACTACTCTGTAAAGTGCCATAATATCAAGATATCCATGGGGGAATATGTTTTGAATAGTCCAATTCTTTCCATTCCAATGGGTGGTGCTGATGTTGTACTAGGAGTCTAATGGCTACAACCTTTGGGTACGATAACTTTTAATTTTCAAGAACTCTTCTTGAATTTCTTTTTCAGAAGGAAAGGAAGTTGAATTAAGGAGTATCGTAGGGAAACCAAGAAAGATAATCATCTCTAATGACATAAAAAAGCTTCTAAAGGAATAACAACATGGTGTAATTTTACAATTATGTTCGCTAGAGGTTCCCATGTCGAAATCATCTATTTCTCTAGATCTCCAAAAAGTCTTGGACAATCATTCCAAGGTATTTGAGACTCCCAAAGGCCTCCCACCTATTTGTGATCATGATCATGCTATTCATTTTCCAGGAAGTGTTCCTCCAAACATCAGGCCTTACAAATATCCCTTCGCACAAAAGAGTGCAATTGAACGTATGGTTGCAGAAATGCTAGACGCTGGTATAATTCAACCTAGTCAAAGTTCTTTCTCTACTCCAGTATTATTGGTGCACAAGAAGGATGGATCATGGCGTATGTTTCTGGATTCTAGGGAGATCAACAAGCTCACTATTAAATATAAATTTCCCATTCCTCTCATTAATGAATTATTGGATGAATTGCATGGATAAATTTACTTCAGCAAGTTAGACCTTCATGCAGGATATCATCAAATCAGAATGAAGACTGAAGACATTTCGAAAACAACATTTAGAGCTTATGAGGGTCATTATGAATTTTTCGTCATGCCTTTTAGCCTTACCAATGCACCGTCTACATTTCAAGGTTTGATCAATTTCATTTTCAAACCCACCCTTAGAAAAGTTTTGTTAGTATTTTTTGATGATATACTAATCTACAACAAGTCTCGGAAGGATCATGTTCAACACGTTGATAGAGTGCTCAGACTACTGGAAGAGAAACAATTATATGCAAAAATCTCCAAATGTTTCTTTGGAGTACAAGAGGTGGAATACTTGGGTCATATTGTATCTCATGAAGGTGTTAAGGTAGACCCTCAACAACAACAAGTTCTCCAACTCTTAAAGGATAACCTCACTTTGGCACATAATAGAATGAAAAAACAAGCAGATCAACATCGTAGTGAAAGAAATTTTGATGTAGGAGACTGGGTATTTCTACGGCTAAAACCATATAAAGAAATTTCCCTCAAGAAAGTTAAGAAGGATAAAAAATTATCAACAAACTATGGTCCTTACAAGGTGTTGCCAAATATTGGTACTATGGCATACAGATTGGAGCTTCCTGCATCTTCCTGAGTGCCCCCAGTTCTCCATGTTTCATGCTTAAAGAAGGTTATAGGTGACAAACTCCCAATTCAAACAATATTTTTAGAACTTGACGAGGAAGGAAAAATCATATTGGAACCTGAAGCAGTCACGGAAACAAGAACCTGATAGCTATGAAATTGATAAATTTCAGAGTATCTCATCAAGTGGAAGAACTCACCCGTTGAAGATTTCACATGGGAGGAAGAGAATTTTATACAGAAGCATCCAAAACTACTCAGGCATTGAGGGCAACACTTTTTGAAGGCGAGGGGCATGTTAGGTCCCTATACAACTAGTGTAACCCCTTATTGTTATTAGTGCAAGCCCCTTATTATATTTTTGTTCCCATGTAGTCCCCAGATTGTTATTATTGTGCCCCATAGAAGCCTACTATTGTTATTGTTGTTCCCTTACATTATTATTGTTATGTCGGCTCTAATTATATTATGACCACTTAGACTCTTGTCATTTGTATCATCCAAGAATTTTTCATTTATGTAATGTAAAGGAGGTTGCCCCTTGAAGAGGCTGAATTATAAGGCGTCTATCTCTCTTTTCTATTTCTTTTAGCTGGTTTCATAACAATTAATAACTATAAGATGTTTCTATGATTTTGAGGACCATTCATCCTCATAAAACTTCATATCCTTGCTCACCAATGTCTTCAGTTGCACTTTAATTTAGATCCTATAGGCCTTGGATGTCTTACTCTATCCAACAAATATCACCTTTATGTTCAAGGGTTCAAGTTTAGTCCTTTTCTCATCATGAATATGAATATAAATTGGAAAAAAAAGAAGAGACGGAAATGTAATACTTGTGGCTTCTCACCAACAAAATATTTCTTTGATGTTTTTTCCTTCAAGATCTTGTGAGGACATTGGTTCAAGATATAAACAATTATGTTGCAAGCTTTGGCTAAAGACACAAGGATAAGTCCATGTCATGGATCATGGTTTTATCAACCCCATTTTTAACACCCTCTTGATCCTTGTTTGCCTACAAAAGGTATCAAAGTCCTTGGACAAGGTTATAGTCCACTAGATCTGTCTCTCTCCTAACTTCCAAGGTTGAATGTAGGCAACTCAAAATAGAGTAGCAACAAAATGGGCATGTCACAAAATTTGGATTAGGAAAATACTTGCAGATATGCAAGTTCATTAGGATAAGCATAGTATTTTTTATGATAATGAGGGAGTTATCAAGATGGAAAAAAGAGTCGCCTTCGATATTAGTCAATTGCATTGAGGTGCACATATTACAACACTCTAGGTTGTTATTTTTTTTTTTGTTCAAAAGCAGGGGAAACACTGCCCCACTATAACATGGAGAAGAGCACTGTCAAACATAGTGGACCATTGGCTAAGTTGCTACATTTGAGGGGTTTTTATGCCCCTATAAAATACATTTGGACTTGAATTTTGTATTGTCCTCTTAGCCTCATCATGGGCCCATAGTAACATAATGGAGTGTGCTTGTCAAGTTTTGAACCCAAGTCATGATATGCACTCCCTCTTATTGGTAGACCATTTTTTCTTGCAACTCATGGTGATGGCCAAAATACCTCTTAAATGTGCCATTAACATTATAGGCTACCCAATCAAGATAGTCCTAGTCAACGTTTGTGCCTATAGGGAATAAAAGCTTGGTCTCCAGTATGGAAATTGGTCCAACATACCACTAGACTAAATCCTATGTAGGCTAAATGTTGATGATGAGAAATCACCAGAGGGGGCCATTGATGTTGGAAGCTAGCTAATGGGGATAAACATAGTTACTTTTGTGCCAAATAGGAATAAAACATTAGTCCCTAGCATGGTATACATTCTTAGATTGCACTAGAACAAGCCTAATTGACTCATTTTGTTTATTAGTAGGAATGTTAGAGATTTTATTTTTAAGGAGAGTTTGGCTTTAATCTCTTGAAGAATGTTCTTACTAATTTCCATCTATGTGTGAGATTTCTAAATTGACTCCTTAAATTCTGATGACTAGAAACACTAAAGGATATATGTAATGCCTTAGAATCTTGTTAAAGATTTAAGTGAGATTGTTAACAGCTAGCTATAATTTCTTGTTTTGAATCACTAGTGAATTGAAGGAATTTGGACGCTAGGAAAATGGACTTGAACTGTTGATTTTGGAAATGTACCACTCAGGTACATAGGATGTTATGGGTTTTGTAACTTTTTTGTAAACTGCCAAAGTAAGAAGTTGGACTAAGCTAAGAAATAATCGAGATGATAAGAGGAAGGAAAATTCAACTGGGTTCTGGCACATGTAGAAATGGAGAAATCATGTATGGAATATGAGCGATGTATCAATTTGTAGTTTTCATAAGAAGGAAAGTTCAATTGGGTTCTGGCACATGTAGAAATGGAGAAATCTTGTCTAGAATATGAGCATTGTATCATGTCTTGTTTTTATGATTAACCTCCAGATTATCATCTAGAGGATCAATGAAAGAAGGAAGGAGTCTAAGAATATATGCAAGGTAACAAGGTTGTTTTGGATATTTTTGTAATAAAGAGAGTAAAATGGGCACCTAAAAGGCATCATTATGCTCTCAAGGAAATAAGATATTAAGAGAAGATAAACAATCCAGGTTGGAAAGATCCTTTAATATTGAACAATCAAGCCCACATGGGAAATATCAAAAACTATTATGCAGAATATGTTATTTTCTTCAACTATATGTGAGTCACCTCCAACACAATTTTCTTTGAGTTTGGAGTTGTTAAGATGTTGGATCTTTGAAATCAACTTTCTCATCAAGGAAATGATAATTGTTATTTATAAGATTTATTGTCAATCTGATTTTTTTATCCAAGTTGTGTGGCTATGTTAAAGTGTTCCAATTTGTTTGGGAGGTGATAGATTGGATTAATTTTCTTAATTGCCAAAGGTAAAAAGTATTGCATTTTTTTATTTTCTGGTGCATGTTTGAAATTGGGGGATCAATCATCTGTTTGTTTTTATCCAATATTCTTTTAGAAACAAATATGGGAGTGGTTAATAAGTTAAATTTTTGTTTTGTGTGGTGATTTCAAATTCAAACAGAACTAGAAGTATTGTGAGTTATTTTGAGTTACAAGGTGATTGACAATGCCTTTAATTAAATTTATAGGACTTTTCATTTTTCATGTTGACTCTCCACAACGACATTGTTTCTGAGGAAAATGTGTAATGAGGCATAAATTTGGCTTCAGGTTGTCTTTTGTTTTTGCACTGGTAATTAAGATACCTTGTATAAAGTTGTTTAAGATCAGTTTATAGCCGAGAGTTAGTATTGTATGTTGCATTTAGTTTAGTAATGTGCTAGGCCAGTTGGTTGTACAAGTTTTGATAAAAATAAGTACATGTTCAACAAAAGACACTGATGGACATGTAATTTAGTAGCAGAGCAGAACTGTATGAAACTTTAACTCATGGAGGATGTACACCAAATGAATAGATGGTATATAAAGTGAGAATGCATATCATGTGGCTCTAAATTGTCGATGGATTTGTAGGAAGCCTTGGAAATGTTGCCTCTTGGGGAGGAATGGATTTGCATATTAGCCCCCTTAAAAGATTTATGCACAAAAAAATCTTCCTCTTTCGTCACCTTGTTTATTATGAGATCCATTGCAGATACCATTGTTTTTTATGGATTTAGGGAGATTTCTTTCTATCTTCCTAAAATAAAATGCTAAGAGCCTTTTTTCTCAATTGATCAAGGAGTAGATGTTACATCTTTAGCCTCCATAATAGTGGCTCAAAGTACCTTCTTCTATTTGGTCATTACTTATAAGATGGATAAATTCCTGATGGCTACTACGTAGGCCAATGGTCATAAGCCCACTAGGAATTGTACCTCAATGTACTCTACTTGGCCCCAAGTCAGGTCAGGTTGGGGAGCGATAGGAGGTATAGAGTTTCTCGACAATGGCATCATCATGGTACTCATAGGCATGGTTTGTCCCCAGCTTCTTCACTCCTATCATGGGTCCTTAAGCCTTAGATGCAAGTAGGGGATTGACATTTTGTTGCACTTCATCTCTAGTTTCTTCTACTCTTGCCCCTTGTGGTTAGAACTGGAGGTTGTTGTAGATCAATCCATAAGAGCCCATTAGTCTAGACTTCAGGGCACTCTTTAGACTCTAGCTTTCCCTAGGAATTATTTTATAGTGCATAATCTATTTCGATGAAAGATTTAACAAAAGTAAGGTAAGATTTCAAATACTTGAAGGTTGGTCCACTAAATCCTCTCCAAATACACATTATCCTCACCTAAAAATGAAAATCTATGTGGAGGATCACATCACTTGATGCCTTGAGACATTTCAATAAATACTTAAAAGGAAACAATTGAGTTCTATAATGTTGATTCTCAAATGGTTAAATTCAAACAAGCTAGCAGAAACTCTTCAATATTGACAAGAGGGTTATCTCTATAGTCCAAATATTTGTGTTCTATGTTTTCTCCATAAATTGAGAAATTTTCACTCCTATTATCAGTATAAGAATGGGAATTAAAATAGTTGAGGGATTTTTGAAATATTCTCTTACAAACAACCATGCCTCCTTACCAGGAAGAAAACAATAACAATTTTGTTGAATAAGTTAGGTATACCTTTCTATGGCTCAAGAGATTTGAGAAACTCTAGCAAGGCCCTATTAAGATTAAGAAGAACTTAATTCTATTTGTAACTTCACCAATCTTAGCCATTTTTCCATATTTCCAAGATAGCCTTAGCCCCCATCATGTGCCATATCTGGAAGAGTCCATCATCCAAATCTAATAATGGTGTCCTAGATAATAGATTATGTTAATTTAGGAAAGAAATCATAACTTTTATGTAATGGTATTGAAAGTTTTACATGCAATCCTTATTGAAATATTTACTCTTCAAAAGGTTGGTCTTGAAAGGCCTTACTAGCTTGGTCCTGACTAGAAGTTTAATCCTCCTTAGCCAGCTAACGTTGCACTAGTGAAGACTTTTTGAATTTATTGTGACATAACAAGCAGTCCATTGACTGGGATACTTGTAGATGCTTAGAATAGACAACCAGTGTTGGCTTATGGGGGCTTGACCCAGGTTCAGAGTTATTTATCCAAACAAATCCCTACACTACTGGCCCTTTCGGCATCAGCCTGCAGAGCGCAGACTGAAGTCTCACCCGAAGCAGTATGGGGGGATGTTGGAACCAAGTTTCCGCACCCTTGAGATGTCTGTGATGTCGATTTAGTGCAACTAGATCTTCCTTCGCGCAAGTCGCTTCACGCATTGTTCTAACCTTCAATACCTTCGTGATCTGTTATAATCATCTTTCACACAGCCCTAACCAGGGGCTGAGATGCTTTTGTGCTTCTACGGCAGCGACCTGCGCTATTTCCCCAAACTACACCACGTATCTTACTTATCTTCTTAACAGACCTTACTTAACTTCGCATAAATAGATATTCTATCTTGCATTTACTTAATCAACACATTTATACACTTTCGCACATCATATAAGCATTAAAAGTGAAATGTATATCCAATGTAACAGATGCATAAAACAAGAAATAAATACACATAAATGGTAGGAAACTTCTCTTTATTAATACTTCCAACTGTTACAGACTCGACTCGCCCTGCGCACTCAGTTGTAGGGGTCCGTGCACTCAGCTGTGGACTACTAGGCCTCTTTGCATTCAGTTGCAGAGCCTTCTCCTATTCTATGACCAAAAACTAGACTTTACTCCATAGGTATGACTCAATTCTTCATCTTTGACTATCCATTATCTATCTATCAAACTACTTAGAGCCTCACTCTCTACAGCGAACATTGCAATAACAAAATTAAGAGTGGACAACCCTATGACTCTTTTACAAACTACGTGCTACGCACCCACAAAATGTAGAGTCTTTACATTGGAATTACAATCTTTGGCCAAAATCTGGACTCTAAGCCCCAAAAATTTCCTTGGGGTATCCCACGCCCAACAGGCCCCCAACACAAATATCGTGACTCACTCTTGAGTCACTCTGTCGGTGTGGAGATATTTGCACGAAGACCTCCCAACTCTGACTAGATTGCTGCAAGTTTGGTAGTGCACTGAACGACTGCCTGCTGTACTTCCTCGACACGTTGTTCAGAGACTGTTGTGGCTGTACTGCTGCCCTGGATCCTTTCCTGCATTGCTTGCATCTACGTGAGATTTTCTTCAATGGAGGCTATAATGATATATGCCTTATCAATCCACGACTGTAAGCGTGCCTTCAAAATTTCTTCCTTATGTTGAGCTGCATCCACCTGCTCCTTCAGCGCTTTAGCCTACTTCATCCTCGCAAGCCTCTGTCTAAGTTCAACCATCTGTGTTGTCCCTTTTACTTCATCGTATATCTAATGTAGCTCGCGCGCCTCTGTCTCTAGGCACTGTATGTTCGGGTCCACCTGCAGGGTGGTGAGGACCTCGAACAACTGCTCAAACAACTTTGTGCAGTATTTCACTGCATTTTTGACTGCAGCGATTGCTATCGTGAACATAGTGGCATGTTGTTCCTTAAACTTTGGCACAGTTGAAGGCTGCACCTTCAACTACAATTCTGCTATCTAAAGGTTCAACTCCATCTGAACCGTGGCAATTTCTTCCCTTGCCTCGTGCACACCTACTGCTAACTTCCAGACGCGCGCCTCCACTAGTTCCTCTACTTGGATGGCCAACTCCGAGACCATTTGACAGGCTTCCTCCACCATCTGCACTAGTTTTCTATTCTGTGCCAATACCTCACCACACTATAGGCTCAACTGCTCCATGTTGATGCACTTCTTGCTCATTACCTAGAGCGTGCGACCCTCCCTGAATCATAGTTCTGCAGTAACTCCATCTTGCAAAATATAGATTATCTCCCAAGGGAGCGCAACTACGTTTAATCTGATTCCCTTCAACCTGCTGACCATAGGCCTGTCGGCCTCATTTTCTGTAACGAGTGCTCCATCTAGCAGCACTATTGTGTTTCTCATCTGGGCGCGTAGCATTTCCTCAACCACGGACATGCCTACTACGAGGTTGGTTGACACAGTGCCATCATGTGGAGTGTGCACCTGCAACTCCCGTGCTTCTGCCCGGAGAACCCCCAACACCATCTAGTGTTCCTCCTTGAACTGCTGGAGGGCCTCCACGGTGACGTCCCTCACCGTCTCGCCAATGTCCTGTATGTTATAGACATATTTGGGCACTGCAACCCCAATCACATATTTCCATAAACCAAGGGCTTCTAAGACCCTAAAAGTGTTGTTTCATATCCTAAAGGAACAAGGTCAGCTGATTACATCATTTCCCAGAATTTCTCCCTGAAAAATTGCTCAGAACTGGTACAAATTGGACCATATAGACTGCTCCATGCTGAGGGTGGGATGCATCTCACTTGTTACACACGGGGGGTGCGATGCATACTGAAAATCCCTTCTGTAAGGTGTGATGAGCGAGAGCAGACAAATGGTAGAGGCAGTTTGCTAGGTGGAAACTCAGAGAATCTTCTAGAAACTGCTCATTTGACACTTGCCTCTCTGAATTCGCCCAAGGATGAGTAAGAGATCATGAAATCTCCAAGTGGAACCGAGAACTATCAAAGAAATGACACTAATCAAAATCCCAGAAGCTGACTCACCTGCCTGCAAATATCTATATATGGATCCCTCATCCTAGAAATCCAGAGGCTGGAATTTTGTATTTTGTAAGGAAGTGCTGTTGGTTTCTCTGTGAAATATCATAGTGTTGGGTGATCTAGCTTTTCATGAGGTGAAGAGGGCTTTCATGCTGGGAGGATGGCATTGGCTCAGACCAATGGGTTGTAATCCTCTCTTCTACTACTTCTATCAATAAAGCTATTTGAGTTTTCCTCCGTATTCTTATATATTTCTGAATCTTGTATTGGTATATGCATTTGTATGGTCAATATATATCTGATCCTATATTGTTTATGGTTATATATCTCTATGCTTTGATGGTATTATGCTGCTTTGACTCTACAGGTGTTCTTTTAAGTAGGACAAGTGAGGAAAGAGTGGCGAAGCTCTGTCAAAGGAGGGAGGAAACAAGAAAGGAGCCAAGCGAAAGACTGAGGTTGGTACTCTCTGCTTCTCTCTCATCTATCTCTCATAAAGGAAGACACAAGTAACTTTAGTTTGTTTGTTTCTAAGATAGCTACCCGTCTTAGTGGAACTAGCAGCTCTGAATGGACACTAGTTTTTCCGATAACAAAATGGCGACCATACTGGGGAGCGAATATTTTGATTGTTAGTCACTGTTGTTTGCTTTATAAACTACAGACAGAGCCTGAAGTTAAGCCAGCTAGCCTTCGAACTGCTTTTGCTATGCAACTGCAAAGTAGATCAACGCTAATTTAGTCAATCTTCGGGTTAGTTTATGTACTGAACATCTGACTTGCAAACATCCTAAGTTCCCTGGTGGTAGCTCAAATAACCTCA
This sequence comes from Pinus tabuliformis, assembly GCA_031772625.1. Classification (NCBI taxonomy): domain Eukaryota; kingdom Viridiplantae; phylum Streptophyta; class Pinopsida; order Pinales; family Pinaceae; genus Pinus; species Pinus tabuliformis. Next base: position 114,424,860 of record CM062806.1, read on the forward strand.
TTAGATCAACCCTTATACTTTGTGTTTACTGCCTATCGTTATCTCAACTTAAATCCCTAAACTAAGCTGCAAACTGTGAGCAAAAACCAAGCTCAGTCTCATCCCTGGACCATCGCACTGTCTCTCATTGGTAGTCTGGATGCATCGCACCTCCCATGTGCTACAGGTGAGATGCATCCCTGTTTCCCTGTGTTACAGGTGTGATGATTAAGTGAGACTGTTTCTGCCTCCAAATTTTGGTTTTTTCTTCATTGTCTTCAGCTTTATTCAGTAGTTTTGCTGTCTGTGATCAATATATCACTGTTGAAACTCTCTTCCTTTGCATTATTCAACCTCCATTGATAAAGAATTGTGAATTTTTTTATGTATTTTTCGTCATTTACAGTTCTCCTTTGCAAACAGTAGCTTAATCAAACTGTCGTCTTTTGATTTGAAAGTGTTGCAAGTGTCGTTTTCAGTCAAAGAAAAGAGTGTCATATAGTCTTCCTCTTTAGATAGTTGATTACACTTTTGCTATTGTATTTGATTTGGATCATCAATTCTTTGAAGTGTCAAAAGTAGTTTCCAAGTCGAAGTTCAAAGTGTCGTCTAAATCTTCCTTTCGTTTTGAAAAGAAATTGCTAAAGTGTTGCTTTGAGGAAAGATAGTTCAGATCTATACTTAGTTTTCTTTTTGTCATTCTCACATTAAGGAAACTGAAAAACAAATACATGCATGTGCATTTGCATTTAGACTGCATGCAGAAATTGATTTAGGATAGTGCATCTTAGTGTGTGCTATCTGCTCTACGTTGAAAGGATTTTACTTCTCTTTCCTTAGTAGCTAGGATTTTCATTGCAAAAAGAAAGTAAACGACTATTTATCATCTTAGCTTGCATATTTAGGAATTGTATATCTACATCATGCGGTGAACCTTAAAGGCAAACTTCTTAAGAAAGATCAACTGTAAAATAAACTTCAATGAACATAAAAATGCTTTGGAACCTAACGCACAACATCTAGAAGTCTAGGCTAGAGACGTATTCCAGCGTCGTAAAACCTGGTAATTATCGTTTTCATCGTAGGTTGGGTGATTCCTCCTCCTTGATATGACAAGTGCCAGTATGGACTTGTGCTCCCACGTATCGTCGAGTATATATTGGGAGACCACAATAGGTTATATCCTTTATCCTTAGGAAGCCATGTCTACCACCCTATCGATCGCAATGCACTGAACACAACATTCGGGAAGATTGACTGTCGTACGTAAAAAGTATTCTGTAGTTTTGCGATTGGTTTGGTAATCCCTCTGTCTAGATTTCTAGAGTAGTCACTTTCATTCCTTTTTAGACTCCTTAAAAGAAAAGGTTCATCTGAGCACTTGTCACTTCAGGCTCATTAAAAATCAAAGGCGACTAGAGTCATCTTTAGCTTTTTCCCAACTCTTTAAAATTGAAAAAGCAAGTTGTGTCAAAGTGTTATAAAATTTATTTTAATTGGAATAACACCATTGTTCCCTCGTTGGTCTTAGGTTGAGAAAATGGAGTCCACCAATCAAGGATTTCCCCTTGGGGGGAATCCTAGTCCCTTCTCCTCTTGGGGGGATGTTGGTGCACCTCATATGGCTACATTGTCCCTTCCAAGACTTACAATCGGCCTGCCAGTATGGCTTTTCTCGACCACTATCGTTCAAAACACCGTGATTCCTGAGAAATCAAATCAGCAACCAAATGATACTAGAGTTACCCCCCAACCTTCTACTTCGTTTGTTTCTCCCTCTCCTTCTTCCTCTTCGCTTGGTGAAGCTAGTAACACTAAAAACCAAGTAACTGAGAAGAAGAAGAAAGGGAAGGAGAAGAAGAAGAAGAAGCCAACGGTGAAAGGGGGCAACCATGCATCGTCTGGTGAAAATCCACACACTACACCATCCAAACCTAAATCTCCATGTGTCATTTTCAAAGGAGACCACTATCATCGAGATTGTCCTTTCATCCCACGGATCTTAAGGGACTGGTCTCCCCGCTTGCACAATTCGGTGTCCTCAACCTCTGATGATCATGTTGAGAGTACACCATCAACTAGTGAAAACGAAGTCAATGGATGGAAAGGAAGATCTAAATTTCCTTGTAGACTATGTGAAGGTGATCATGCCTTCCACCATTGTCCGTTCCTGGACGAAGCTAAAAGAGTCTTGGATAATCGTCCTGCTTCACCGCTGCGGCTTCCTCCTAGATACAAGAAACTCTTGCCAAATCCATTGCTAGTTGAAAATCCGACTGACACACCTTTGTTGTCGGTCGAAGCACCTATCATTAAAGATAAACCCTCTAAGTCCACACTAGACCAAAGTCAATAGGTCGAGATGGCAATCAACCTAGTTTTTCCTTCAGAAGGTCCACCTTCAGATGATATAGTCACCAAAGAGAATGAGAATGACACCGTTCAAATTCTTTTTGTTAACACAGAATCCAATGAACCTGGGAGCAATCTAGCTGTTCCTTTACCATAGGAAGGAAGTTCGTCAGAGATTCATCCGGCCATCTATTTGGTTCCTCCTCCAAGAAATCTAGTCATTTCTTTCAATTGGAATCTACTAGGGAGACCCCACCTACCATCTAATGTACCATCCCGAATCATAGTACAAGCTTACTGTTATTGGGAAATCTACTGTCCATTCAGAGCTGCTAGTCCCACTAAGATGGGTAGCTATCTTAGAAACAAACAAACTAAAGTCACTTGTGTTTTCCTTTATGAGAAGTAGATGAGAGAGAAGCAGAGAGTACCAACCTCAGTCTTTCGCTTGGCTCCTTGCTTGTTTCCTCTCCCCTTTGACAGATCTTTGCCACTTCTCCCTTGCTTACCCCGCTTCAAAGAGCACCTGTAAAGTCAAAGCAGCATAATACCATCAAAGCACAGAGATCTACAATCATAAACAATATAGGACCAGATATATATTGACCACACAAATGCATATATCAACTCAAACATACAAGAATGTGGAGGAAAACTCAAATAGCTTTATTGATAGAAAGAGTAGAAGAGAGGATTACAACCCATTGATCTAACCCAGCTTCATCCTCCCAGCATAAAATCCCTTCTTCACCTCATGAAAAGCTTAGATCACCCAACACTATGATGTTCCAAAAGAAACCAACAACACTTCCTTACAAAATACAAGATTCCAGGCTCTAGATCTCTGGGATGAGGGATCCATATATAGATGTTTGCAAGTGGGTGAGTCAGCTTCTGGGATTTTAATTAGTTTCTTCTCTCTGATAGTTCTTGGTTCCACTTGGAGATTCATGATCTCTTACTCATCCCTGGGTGAATTCAGAGAGGCAAGTGTCACAGGAGAATTTTCTGGAAGATTCCATGATCATCCACCTTGCAAACTGTCTCTGCCATTTGTCTACTCTCGCCCATCACACCCTACATAAGGGATTTTTAGTATGCATTGCACTTTTTTCATGTGGCAGGTGAGATGCATCACACCCTTAGCACTGAGCAGTCTGTATGGTCCAGTTTTGACCAGTTCTGAGCAGTTTTCCATGGAGAACTTCTGGGAGACGATGTAATCAGTTGACCTTGTTCCTTTAGGGTATGAAACAACACTTTTAGGGACTCAGAAGCCCTTGGTTTATGGACATATGTGATTCGGGTTGCAGTGCCCAAATATGTCTATAACAGTTGCCCCCTAAAGCATGAGGTCGTAAATCTTTTTGATGTCAGGTGAAATGCTTTATCATGAGGATCCGAGGCTTTTTGAACTGGAAGGTGACCTATAATAAGATATAATACAATACATTATCTTCATAATATTTTCATGATCTAGCTGAGGTGGGCATTCCCATGATCAGCTTTATAAATTCATTCTCATGTACGTAGGACAAACAACCGTTTTTGTGGCAGACTGATGATTCCGGTAGAGCCGTCATCCTTCGGTTTGGATGATCATCTGTGCAGCAATGATGTACATTATATGTCTTTATTTTCCTGAATATATCGCGGCCCAGATGGATGAAACTAGATCCGGGGTCTTCAAACTCATTCAATCTTCGCCTGAAGTACAAGTCGATCCATGTGAAAAGATGTTCTGGAGTCGAACATGGAAAGACATCACTTGATTACCAGCTAATGATGTAAGCTGTTAACAGGCACGAGAGGAATCACCGATAATGATGATGACCCTCAAGGTACAACAGTACAATCCACGTGGTGTGAAAATGGGACTTGGCATCGAACACCACGTAAAATATTTCGGTCGAAGGCCATTGATGTAAACCTGTTTCTGGAAGTGAGAAACTTGCCATTGAGGCATGCAAGCTTCAAAGTACTGAAAGGGTTGTCCCTAGATCGACTTCTTGGATAATGAGTTGATGTCGATAAGAAGTGATCTGTCGTAGGAGGGCATTAATTAATCCCACATCTACGACACAAAACGGAGCAAATGATTTTGTGGAGGTGAAAACGATCTAATGATACAGGGTTCAGGGTGGCGGTCATGAAAGAATGAAGCGTGAAGGTATTGCAGCGGATGAGACACAAGCTGGGTTGGTGAATTCTCTAAGCGACTTCTCTTGAACATATCGGCGACACTGAAATGGATTGGTAGCGTTAACCCAAAAAATGGATGGTACGGTGGACCAATGGTAATATGACCGGTGAACAGAATAACCCAACTCGACTCAATCATGGTGATGGAGTGAAAGTGTCATGTTCAAGAGCGACTTGCTACCAATAAAGTTTCTTCAAGTTTTCTTCCCAATTTTTCCCCAATTATTGCTGACCAGTACCTCTTTATTTTTGTCAAGCTTGAGGAGGATAACATATGCTTGTTCTATAATTTTCCCTTCGGGCAAACCCATCGCTATGTTTTAACGAGCCTAGCGATAGTGAAACTCATTCTTGTCTGCATGGACAAGTTTGTCGCTATTGGTTTTAATGAGTTTAACAACAAAGATAACTCGGTCGTTTTTCAATTTTAGAGAGTCTGAAAAAAAGACGGAAAGGACACTCTAACAATCCTTTTTCGTCACATAATCCCTTAAGTCCGAAAAGTATAAAATAATACGAAAGGGATGAATTTTCAATAGTTTTAACGAGCCGAATAAGACAAGCACTTGATCTTTTTGTGTAATGATCCCTCAGGTCCAAAAAGATTAAAATCTAGAGGAGGGATAGCACTTCCGATCATTTTAACGAGTTGGAGAGGCCAATTGCTCGGCAATCTTTTCATATTTTACGAGTCAGATGAAAAGAGCTTAAAGGAGACTCATTTTTTGAGGAACGAGTGATATTTTTGGGTAGCAGCTGGTTCCAGGTAAGGTTTGGAACTTTCCAATCATGGCAGTGTAAAGAAGATGGCTAACAAAATCACTCGTCATAGATGTTCCTCAAAAGGGGTAAACAATCAAATGGAGGCATATGATCGGCTAAAACAGAGTGGAGGTGATGGTTAGAACACGACCAAGGCTTAGAAGCTGATGATAATGCGTTCACAATGGTTATTTACCAGATGTGGGTTCATTTTTTAATGAGCTTAAACTCTGGTGGAACATTTTCTCATTGCTAGGTTTAATTTTTAACGAGCTTGAACTTTGCGTAAAATTGCTCGTGATAATGGTCTTTGATATTCAATTCACCGTTAACACTATGTTCTTTTGATGGTCGTACTACCTGTTCAATTGCTCCATCAAACTGATTAGAAATGAGAATACATGCTTTGAAAAATGAATTAAAACACTAATACCCTACTCGAATTACGTGAAAAGTAATTTAAAAGTAGTTTTACCCCTCATTTTACCATTTCATTTGAATTTGGGATTGTTGGAGCTCTGGAGGTGTTTTCCCCCTTGATTTTCACCAGTTGATTCCGGGAGATTTTGTGGACAATTTTCGGCGCCGTCCGGACAAGGTAGGAGCTAAACCTAAGCTCTTCAATTGCATTCTTTCCTTTTTGAATTCTGAGCATGTTTTCCTACTTTTCTAAGCCTCTGGGGTTTGAACAATTCGTTCTGCCCCCATCGTACCTTGTATACATTGAAAGGTGTGATGCATACTGGGTTGGCCATTGGCCAGTCAGTATGCATCTCACCCAATACACAGCTGGGGTGCGATGGGCGCAAGGAGGAAAACTTTTGCATTGTTTTTTCATGGAAATTTTGCCTGTTTTTTGCCAAATCAGGATCCTGACTCTTCTCTTGTTTGTTTTTCAGAGATTCATCGGAGCAAAATGGTTGTTACATGGTGAGAACACGAGCATGAAGAAGAGGACATGGTTTCTTTACATGATCTAGGTACGGTAACTGCATTGCGGAACTGTGGTTTGCTCAAGTTCTTCCACATATCTAGCATGAGGCAACGAATCAACTTGTTGCAATATTTCCTCGATGCATGGGATCCTACCAACCAAGTGTTCCAGATCAGAGGCAAATCCATCCCCTTGACTATTGAGGACATCTACGTTTTGACCGGTTTGTCGAGGTGTGGCGCCCCTCTCTCACTATCAGGTTCCGGCCATGGGGGTGAATCCATGAGGGATTATATTCGCCGATACTGTAGAGAAGGATCTCAGCCGAGCAGGGATGGCAAGATCAATATCCAAGATGTCACTGACCGGTCCTTGAGGACTATTCTATTCACCTTTGCTAGATTGGTTGGTAGCGCGGCTCTTCACTTGGCCAACAGGTCCTATATGCAGTACGCCTTGGAATGCCTTGAACCAAAGGTATTCAACTGGTGTGATGCAGTACTTCCGGTGATAAAAGAACAACTTACCAAGGTGAAAAATGGAAGATCTAAGAACTTTGGCTATGGTTCTATTCTGACTGCTTTCGTCTTGGAGAAGATCCCACTGATGCAGCCACAGTACATTTCACTCGGTTTTCCACCACTGACTGAGCGACGGATGCAAATATGGGTTGACCTTATGGCCCGACATGTTGGTCAGTCGTAGGTTTCTTTCTCTGATGCCTTCTTCAAGTGGTTCAATCGTCAGCAGATGGTTTATGCTGAGTGTCCGTTTACTGGTATGGATTTCCGGGGTGACCCAAATTTGGTGCTGCCAGCTGGCGAGTAGTGGGGTGTCATAGGTAAAAATCTCTGACCTTATCCCTGTTTATTGCTTTTATAATGTTCTTGTGCTCTCTTTTATCAAGACTAATCAAAACTCATGTGCTCATGCAGATATTGGACCAGTGCGACCAACAGTGCACCTGAGAGCAGCAGCTACCGTTCCAGTAGGAGAGGCTGTAGGGAGGGCTGTCCTTCGCGACCTGGATGTGGCCGAGACTCTTGTAGTGTCGCATGATCAGATCGAGGGTCTCACCCTTGGTATTTTGGATGTGAGGATCGACGAGCTACCGCTGATATTACAGCGACATACCACTAGCATGCCGAGCCGATGGACTAGGCTCTTACGCATGATTGCATAGGCGGTGACTTGTTATCACCAGCACCATTAGACTAGGGTTCCCCCTAGCATTTTGATTTTTTGGGTCATTTGACCGATTTTGTCTTGGACACAAAACACTATGTATAAACCATAAACAGTTATATATATTTTTGATTTTCGGAGCTTTATTTTGGTTAAGTTATATGATCCTGATGCAAATATTGATGAAATGCTTTTCTTTTATAAATGTTGCAAATGTCTATCTAACACATAATTTGCTAATGAATCTATTAATGTGTTTAAGTTTCTGGAAATGTGTTGATATTGAATAGAATCGAACTGTCTTTCCAAAATCTTGACCCTTAGGAACATACTATAGATAGCTGGATTCTGCATGGAATAGATGCCGGTAAGCTGTAGAATGACGAGTTGTGAGTCTAGCCTGACGACAAGTCGGCGTATGCCATGCACGATGGCATCAGAGAGGAGCTCTATCAACACGCTGTATTCAGCGATGTTGTTCGTTGATCGACCAATACATACCCCTCTGAAACTCACTAACTCACCGCTTGGATCAAAGATGGCCCAGGCCACAGAAGATAGGTTCCGCAAACTACGACTCGCTTTGTCGGTGTACCCAACAAAAGACTCCAATAGGTTCGACATTTGCAACAAATGTAAAAGTGGATTACCTAACCAAAACAATTACTCTTAGCGAAAACAAAAATGTAACAAAATCATATGAAGAGGTTACTACACTGAGTCAAGCATAGTAACGCTTAAGGTACAACCCGTTTCGGGGTTGCGATGGTGTAATCCCATCATAATCCACTAACTCGTAGGCTCCTTTTGCTAATACACACTTAAAAATATAGGGGCCATCCATAAAGACTGGAACTTACCTGCTCCCAATTTATCAGACTCCTGGTCGTAAAGTAAGACCAGGTCACCTTCTGAGAAGACACGGGGTTTGACATTCTTATCAAACTGTGCCTTGACTTGTTTCTTATGTGCTTCATTAGCCAAGGCGGCATCACGACGGGTTTCATCCAGCTGGATTAATTCCAAGAAACGAGCCTCCTCTTCTGAAGTTCCGGGGACAAGATTTCGCACTGAACTGGTAAGATTGCTTCCAGGCCATACACCAGTTGAAAGGGTGTAAACCCGGTCACATTTCTCACTGATGTCCGGTATGTCCATAAGGCTGAGTACAGGATTAGGTGCCAACTCCATTTGTGGACTCCAATTATCCTTTGCAGCATGCGCTTCAGGACTTTGTAGATTGCCTCAACTTGCCCATTAGCTTGCGGATAATACGGAGTAGAGCTATCATGGGACAGTCCGAATTTGGTAGCCAACTCAACCATCATGTGATTGCGAAAATGAAATCCATGATCTGTGACTATAGCTTGTGGAACACCGAATCTGGAGACTACATGATTAAAAAAGAAAAGAGTAGCCGTTTCGCCGCTGTTGTTTAATGTAGGCATCGTCGCAACCCATTTCGTAAAATAGTCAACTGCGACTATGATATACCCATGCCCCCCGGCCGAGGTGGGGTTACATGTCATGAAATCTATGCCCCATTTGGCGAATGGTCCAACAACGACTACTGGCTACAGAGGTGCAGGTGGTATTCTGGTTTTGCGGTCGAAGATTTGACAAACATGGCAACTTCTGACAGTGGTTATGCAATCTTTGAGCATTGTTGGCTAGTAGTATCCTACTCGTAAAATCTTTTGTGCCATAGCATAACCAGACTGATGCCCCCCACATGCGCCTGAATGACAATCATTCAGGATTTTTTCGGCCTCCTCATGGGTGAGGCACCTTCGCAGAACTGTATCGATACCACGACGGTAAAGTGTATCATCGACGATCATGTAGTCTTTTGCTTGGTATCGAGTACATCATTGTTCTGAGTGAGAGGTATTAGACCTATATGTTTGGGTCTAGAGATAGATGATTATATCTCCATACCACGGGTCGCTTGAAGATATTAGAAACAAAGATTCATCCACGATTGTTGCTTTGGATGTTGAATCGTTGGACGACGATGGGAAGTCACATAGTAACTCCGTGAAAACCAGGGCTTTCTTTGATTTGGATTTTATGAATTCCAGATCAAACTCTTGCAAAATTGCTATCCATTTCGAATATTTTCCCCCAAGTAACTGTCGCAACAAGATGTAAGTCATGGGGTTGCAATCTGACAAAATGGTAGTTTTTCGAAAGAGGGGATAGTGTCGAAATCTTTGTACTGCTTGAACAGCTGCGAGAGCAAGCTTTTCAACATAGGAGTACTTTCTTTCTGTATCATTTAAGTTTTGACTTAAATAATAGACAGGATGTTCTATTCCATTGTCTTCTTGAACTAAGACCATTTCGATGGACGTATCTGCTACAGCTAGATACAGGTTAAAGTCTTTTTGATAATCAAGAGCATACATTAATGATGCTTTTATTAGGGATTCCTTTAGAGCATCAAAGGAAGTTTGCGCACCCTGTTCCCAGTTGAAGGGTACTTCCTTTTTCAACAGACGTGTATAACCTTTAGCCAGTTCGACATAATTTGGAATGATCCTCCTTAGAAAGTTTGCTTTCCCTTGGAGTTTCTAAATCTGAAGCAAATTTGAAGGTGGAGGCAGATCGATGATTGCCTGAACCTTACACGGGTCGAGGCGAATCCCGTCCTTTGAGACTACAAAGCCAAGTAAATGACCAGAACCAACACAAACTTGTAGTGTCGGCAATGTAGAAATATTGTTTTCAAATGCCGCGGATGATCGGTCTGCTTTCACGAATGAGCCGGAAGATCGTCGAGGTATGGTTGAACGATGTTCTTGATGTCATGGAAGGCATAATTCATTGCCCTCTGAAAGGTTGCCCCTGCGTTCTTTAAACCAAAAGGTAGCTTGCGGTACGTGAATGTGCCCCACGAACAAATGAATGCAGTCTTTGACTGGTCTTGTGGGTGGATATTTATTTGATTATACCCAGAAAATCCATCCATAAACGAAAAGATTTCGCATCTGGCGCATTCATCAATTATCTGGTCGATAAAGGGTGTAGGGTAGTTGTCCTTTGGACAAGCTTGATTTACATCCCTATAATCGACGCACACTCTAATCGTCCCTTGTTTTTTCATCACAGGAACAATGTTCGATACCCAATCGGTTAGAAGAACCGGGTAAATGAATCCAACATGGAGAAGTTTTTCAACTTCTGCCTTAATGGCAACGACTTTCTTTGGGTGCACCTGCTGAGGCCGTTGTCGTATTGGTTTGACATCTGGATACATCTTAATTTCTCGTTCAACTATGTTCGAGTCAATGCCTGGAATTTCTTCATATGACCATGCAAAGACATCTTTGAACTCACAAAAGAGAGCGTAATATACTTCCATTTCTGAAGAAGAACAAGATTTGCCGACATGAATATTCTCTACAACATCTGGTTTGGTCAAGATATTTATGGAGATAGTTGTTTCTTCAATATTGGCTAGGTTTCGCTCGGAATCCACCATATTTATAGTATTTGATAGGAAATCAAAAACTGAAGAATGATTAAGGTTGCTGGAACAATCTTCTTTGTAATCTAGAAGATGGGAATGATGGTGGTAATCCTCCCATGGTTCCCCCTCTATCATTATTGACTAAACAATTCCTTCATCTGTAAAATGTACATGCGACCAAGGATCTGAAGAGTTACCATATTCCTTAGACCTATCTATCCAAACGCTTGATGAGCGTTGATTTGGGTCTGCCTCCCATGCCGAAAACATTGATTGCTACAATATTTCAATTGGGCTTGGAGGCAATACCTAGTGATGATCCATGCTAACATCGTGTTCGGACATCTTCCGAATAGAAGATACCCTATTGCAGGTTCCCACCGTGGCCACTTCTGCCAGATTGTTTGGAGGCGGTAGGGAAAAAGTACCCATCATTGTAGGGTCTTTTAGTAGGCCTACTCCGATATTTTGAAGCATCTGAGAGCTTCCGTGGATCATCGGATTGCTTCCCGTAAGTTGTGAACTGTTTGGGAGAAAGGTTTGTTGGTCGACGATTGTAATCCCTCCTTGAAAGGGAAATGCAATCTTTCTGAAGTATGTCGACACAACAGCAGCCATAGCATAAATCCAAGGTCTTCCCAGTAGGATGTTGTAATCGAGGTTTCCGTCGATAACTTCAACATCTATTTCTACTATTTTTCCCCCCAGTTCAACTTGCAAGTTACTTAAAATCCCGTATGGAGTGTATGTTTGTCCATCAAATGCTTTTAATGTTGTTGACAATCACGACAAGGGTGGTGAGCCTAAAGTTTTCCAGCAACTCATTGACATAATGCATGTAGATGCCCCCTCATCAATAACTGTTCGATGAACAGTTTTGTTGAGGGCTTTCACTTGAATGAGGAAGGCGAGCTAAGTTGGTAACTGAGGGTCATATCCTTTAAGGTTAAAGGCCACAAGATTGGAATCCGCTGGGTCAATCCCACCTATTGCTGATAATAGAGCCTGCTTCTGGGAGGGGCAATTTTGCAGTACCTCAAGTGTCGACATAGCGGATGGCGATTGGGCCAGGTCCTCTACTATATTATAATTCTGTGCTGCTCTGGCATGAGGATTAAATGTCGATTTGTGTACTACTCCCTTTGGCGGCTTTATCGTTAGCTCAGGAATGATGGGTGGCACAACTTCGGTCGAAGTTGTTGTCAAACTACTAGATTGATCAGTAGCCTTGTTGTTCGATAGCTGTGGATTCCCGTAATATTTATCCCTTGTCGATATCAAAGCATCATTTTGCTGTTTTGAAATGGACAACATAAGTGCTTGGGATGGGGACGCATTGTCACTAGCAACCAGATTGGTTCCTGGGTTTGGAAGCAGATCAGTCAATACCGCTGAGGTTCTTGAACTCTTAAAGAGCTTCTTAACTTCAGCTTTATGTGGACAATCTCTTGTCCAATGATCCTCATCGCATATTTGACACACCGAAGGGGGTTTCCTTTGCCCAGAAGGGTTTGCAGAAGATTTTTCAGGAGGCGACTCATCCTGCTTCTTCTTTTTCCCTTTCTTTTTTTTCTTACCTCCTGGTTGCTTCAATTCTTTGCCTTTGTCAGCCGACACGGCATTAACCTCCGAGGTGAGAAGTTCCTCATTTTCATTTTGACTGGAAACCATACGGGCTTTCTTTGATGTAGTGTTTACGGTTTTCGTGCTAGTCGTACCTATCACGCTATCGCCGGCATGAGAGTCTTTTTTTGATTTAGGAGGAGGAGGAACGGAAAAAACCGATCTAGGAGCATCAGGGATTTTGTCGTAGAGCGTGCCACCCTGAGTATAGATCAAGTCTAGATACTGCACACGAGCAATGACTTTCTCTTTAGCGACGACCCCTCCCTTTGCCACATCTTCTGTAATAGAAGGTAACAATGATTTAATAAACCATTCAGCTAGCAACTGATCAAGAACATATGTTTTTACCATTCTATGATGACGTCACCACTCATGAATATGATCAGATATGTGAGTGGCTGTCGTTTGCTTGAAATTGGTAAGAAGCTCTGTTCCTGTTTCGTACCTTATTGGTAACTGAAAATGGGTTAAAAAGGTTGTGGCAAGGGCGCTGAAGTTATCAAATGAAGCTCTAGGCAATTCGATGTACCATTTTGCTGCCGGACCAGTTAACGTTCGCTGAAAAAGGCGAAGCCTAATCGAATCATCATTGAGAGTGTTGGACGAACACCACAGATGAAAGGTCATCACATGATTCGACGGGTCTTCACCCAGATTTCCATTAAATTTAGGAATATCTGACGGAAGTTTATGAGGAATCGCCAGCCACCAAGGGGCATAAGCAATTGGATCGTTTGTTAGCCAATTTAGATCCGGTAACTCTAAAGTTGCCACGAAGGGCAACTGTTGATTCAGGTTCGGCGAAGCATACCCAGGATAAGATGGGATCACCTGAGCAGTGGGTCTTTTCATACCAGCATAATGTATTTGATGCTGATAAATTTGGTAAGGCTGATGGGCATAACCATTATGATATGATTGATGTTGACCGTTTTGAATATACAGATGCCCATTACCCGCAAAGCTTTGTTGCTCAGGTCCTCGGTAAGCTTGTTGGAATTGCGGTTGTTGATAATGTACCAGCCATGGTTGTAAAGCCATTTTCTATTGTCCAATACTGGCTGTCTGACCAAGATGAGGGGTGATGGTACCTGTTTGAGCCTGGGTCGCTCCAGTTAAGGAGCCACTAATCGGTGATTGTGGTTGTGTCGTGGAGACAAGAGGCTGTTGTATTACAACCTGAGAAACTTGAGGTTGGCATACAACAGGAAATGCTTGTACTTGTGACACTGTCACAATAGCCGGTGTAGTGGAGATATTCAACACAGGTAGACTTGGTTGCATTGAGTATACAACTTTTGGTTGTTGAGGTAGTATTGGCACCCAACCACTAGATGTAATTCCAGCATGACCCAAATTCTGTTGTGAACTCTCATATGGTTGTTCTCCCGGAGGGAACAATGAAAGGGCATATTGCCCCCCATATGGCGGTAATCCAGTGTTCAAAGGTAAGATTGGCCTTTGGAGACTGGACTGCCCAAATCGATACTGTTGTGAAGGATCAATTTGCTGAGACTCAACATAAGAGATTCCAGATATTATTCCAGATGAACAAATGGGAATAGACCATACTGTCGAAACAGTCCCTGAGTGGACTCCATCTAGCAGCTGAGAGCTAGTTGGGACAAATGGTACACCAGTGAACATTGTTGGAGTAGCAGTAGGAGGTTCTGCTGCTGCTGCGTCAGATGACATAGTCTTGGATGTCAACGGTTGTTCATACATATCAAGTCTATCCAAAAGATTTCCTAGTGATTCTACAGGAACTTGCGATGAAGGGAGAGTAACTTCTGACGAAGAAGGATATAGGGTGATCCCAGCTCCAAAATGCGATGGAGTACTGGATGGAACATCCTCCACACTCTCTTCTATAGCAATCAATCCAGGTGGGAGAGGTAGACCGTCAGGTCTGTAAAATATTTCTGGTGCCGAAGAAGGTATAGACTCTGTAGCGACAGATGTTGGAGGGATAACACCTTCCGAATCAGTTGTAGATGGAGCCGGTTCAGGAATAGAAGTATTTACCGTTACACTAGGATCAGTTCTAATGTCCTCTTGTGACTGCGGAACTTCTTCTATAAAGGTAGGGATACCAGAAATGGTTGGAGTAACTGGAGTCTCTGAGGATGTTGGAACACAAGTTCCAAGCAAACCAGGGGACTTTGATCTAGTTAAATGAGTTCACTTGGTCCGGAATAGTTTCGTTTCCGGAGTCAAAGACGGTTGACTCGTTAGTCTCCGCAAATGACGGGGTTTCAATTGAATTTATTCCACGATTGCGGATTACTTGATCAACTCAAAATAAAGGGGAAAATGTGATTCCTAGTTAGATGAATTTTAGATGCTTTGACACAACTTGCTTTTTCAATTTTTAAGAGTCAAGAAAAAGCTAAAGATGACTCTAGTCACCTTCGATTTTTAATGAGCCTGAAGTGACAAGTGCTCAGATGGACCTTTTCCTTTAAGGAGTTTGAAAAGGAACAAAAGAGACTACTTTGGAAATCTAGATAGAGGGATTACCAAACCAATCGCAAAACTGCAGAATTCTTTTTACGGTACGACAATCAATTTTCCCGGATGTTGTGTTCAGTGCATTGTGATCGATAGGGCAGCAGACACGGCTTCCTAAGGATAAAGGATATAGCCTATTGTGGTCTCCCAATATATAATCAACGGTACATGGGAGAAAAAGTCCGTACTGGCACTTGTCATCTCAAAGAGGAGAATCACCCAACCTACGATGAAAGCGATAGTTACCAGGCTTTATGACGCCGGAATACGTCTCTAGCCTAGACTTATAAATGTTGTGCGTTAGGTTCCAAAGCGTTTTTATGTTCATTGAATTTATTTTACAGTTGATCTTTCTTAAGAAGTTTGCCTTTAAGGTTCACCACATGATGTAGATATACAATTCCTAAAAATGCAATCTAAGATGATAAACAGTCATTTACTCTTCTTTTTGCAATGAAAATCCTAACTACTAAAGAAAGAGAAGCAAGATTCTTTCAACATAGAGCAGAGAGCACACACTAGATGCACTGTCCTAATTCAAAATCAACAAGCAGTCTAAATGCAAATGCACATGCATGTATTTGTTTTCCGTTTTCTTAATGTGTGAATGAAAAAAAGAATGCTGAGTACAAATCTGAACTATCTTTTCTCTCAAAGCGACAATACTAACAATTTTCTCTTCAAAATACGAAAGGAAGACAAGGACAACACTTTGCAATTTTGAATTGAAAACTGCTTTCGACACTTGAAATACTACTAATTCAAATCAAATACAAAAGTAACAGTGTAATCGACCATCAAGAAGAGTAGAATTCTTTTCTTTGACTGAAAACGACACTTGCGACACTTCCAAATCAAAAGATGACAGTTCAATTAAGCTACTTCTTTGTAAAGGAGAACTGTAAATGGCGAAAAATATATAAAAACATTTACAATTCTTTGTACAATGGAGGCTAAATAATGCAAAGGAAGGGAGTTTCCATAGTGGTATACTGATCACAGACAACAAAACTCCTTAATAAAGCTGAAGAGAGTGAAGAAAAACCAAAATCTGGAGGCAAAAACAGTCTTATCTGATCATCGCACCTGTAACACAGGGAAACAGGGATGCATCCCACCTACTGCACACGGGAGGTGCAATGCATCCAGATTGCTAAGAGGAGAAGGTGCGATGGTCCAGGGACAAGACTTTAACTTGGTTTTTGGTCACAGTTTGTAGCTTAGTTCAGGGATTTAGGCTGAGCTAATGATAGTCAGTAAATACAAATCATAGGGGCTGATCTAATGAGGTTACTTGAGCCACCACCAGGGCAATTAGGATGTTTGCAAATCAATTATTCAGTTTATAAACAAAACCCGGAGATGGATTGAAGCAGCATTGATCTACTTTTCACTTGCATAGAAGATGCAGTTCGAAGGCTAGCTAGCTTAACTTCAGGCTTTGTTTGTAGTTTATAAAGCAAACAAATATAAACAAGAAAACAAGCTATTTTCTCCCTAGTGGAGTCGCCATTTTGTTATCGGGAAATCTAGTGTCCATTCAGAGCTACTAGTCCCACTAAGATGGGTAGCTATCTTAGAAACAAACAAACTAATTTCACTTTCATTTTCCTTTATGAGAAGTAGATGAGAGAGAAGCAGAGAGTACCAACCTCAGTCTTTCGCTTGGCTCCTTACCTGTTTCCTCTCCCCTTTGACAGATCTTTGCCGCTTCTCCCTTGCTTACCCCGCTTCAAAGAGCACCTGTAAAGTCAAAGCAGCATAATACCATCAAAGCACAGAGATCTACAATCATAAACAATATAGGACCAGATATATATTAACCACACAAATGCATATATCAACTCAAACATACAAGAATGTGGAGGAAAACTCAAGTAGCTTTATTGATAGAAAGAGTAGAAGAGAGGATTACAACCCATTGATCTGACCCAGCGTCACCTCATGAAAAGCTTAGATCACCCAACACTATGATGTTCCACAAGAAACTAACAACACTTCCTTACAAAATACAAGATTCCAGCCTCTGGATCTCTAGGATGAGGGATCCATATATAGATGTTTGCAGGTGGGTGAGTCAGCTTCTGAATTTTGATTAGTTTCTTCTCTTTGATAGTTCTTGGTTTCACTTGGAGATTCATGATCTCTTACTCATCCCTGGGTGAATTCAGAGAGGCAAGTGTCACAGGAGAAGTTTCTGGAAGATTCCATGATCATCCACCTTGCAAACTGTCTCTGCCATTTGTCTACTCTCACCCATCGCACCCTACAGAAGGCCTTTCAATATGCATAGCACTTTTTGCATGTGGTAGGTGAGATGCATCACACCCTTAGCATTGAGCAGACTGTATGGTCCAGTTTTGACCAGTTCTGAGCAATTTTCCTTGGAGAACTTCTGGGAGATGATGTAATCAACTGACCTTGTTCCTTTAGGGTGTGAAACAACACTTTTAGGGACTCAGAAGCCCTTGGTTTATGGACATATATGATTGGGGTTGAAGTGCCCAAATATGTCTATAACACTTACAGAATGATCATGGCTGGTACAATCATAGATGAAGGGGCCTCCGTGAGTATCCTTTCCTCAACTGCTTGGAAAGCGCTTGGTTCGCCATCGCTTCTGCCTGAGATTCAAAATCTATCAGGCTTCAACAAAGGAACTAGTCGACCGTTAGGGATCCTTCCAAATTTTCCTATAACTTTGAGAAGGAAAACCATTTATCTAAACGTGATGGTAGTCCAAGGGCCATTAGATTACAATCTACTCCTTGGACGTGACTACATTTATAGCATGGGAGCTATTGTTTCCTCACTCTTTAGGGTGATGTGTTTCCCGTATGAAGGCAGAATGGTCCAGCTCATTGACCAGCTTTCATTTCCTGGTTCAAACACGACTAATAGTCAAATACCATCCCTAACTAGTCTTTTTGCATAAGGAATGTCTCATCAACCCCCAGTCCATCCACCTGATAAGTGCTAGTGATTCGGTGAATGTGACTAAACCCAGGGGGCATGCACCTTGGTCTGCTTCGGCAGGAAAACCTCAGATATAAGGTAGGTTTCCTCGTAGGATATATGACCAATCTGACACACCCGTCCGTTTAGGAAAATGGGATCAGTCTGGAAATATCATTTCCTCGTCGAAGGTTATGTGATTGGAACTGACACCATTCACCTTTGTCTGTTTCGATGGACAGAGCCAAGGAGGTGTTTTGTCTGCAAATGCAGATGGAACAATCTTGCTAATGTGAGAACTTCCATATGGTAACCTGGAAACTCTACTTCTCTTTATATCTGGGGGCATGCAAACCTTTTGCATGCAAGTGAAAAACGACCTTTTATTTTCATAGTTTGTAGGCTTATTTTCTTAGTTTGTAGGCTCCCAACCCTTTAACCTCGTAGGTGGGTCATTCCTAGCTTGCATAAAAAAGGCTCTGGAGAAAAGTTGCGCATGGGGCAAGCTCCCTAAAAAATGAACCTACTGATGAGAGATATCCTTATTATACGACTGGCATGAGCAATGTTTCCACAAAGTTCAAGCTCGTTAAAAAATAAACCTAGTTATGAGCATATGTTCCCCCAAATTTTAAGCTCATTAAAAAATGAACCCACTTCCAGTAAATAACATTTATGATCACATTACTATAAGCTTTTGAGCCTTTGTCATGTTCTTAACATCACCTCCACTTTTTAGCCGATCATCCACCTCCACTTGATTGTTTACCCTTTTGAGGAACAACTGTGAAGAGTGATTCTGTTAGCCACCTTCTTTACACTGCCATGATTGAAAAGTTCCAAACCTTACCTAGAACCAGCTACTACCCGAAAATATCACTCATTCCTCAAAGACGAGTCTCTTTTAAGCTCTTTTTAGACTCGTAAAATATAAAAAGATTGCCGAGAAATTGGCCTCTCCAGCTCGTTAAAGTCATTGGAAGTGCCATCCCTCCTCTATATTTTAATCTTTTTGGACCTGAGGGATCATTACACAAAAATATCGAGTGCTTGTCTTTTTCGGCTCGTTAAAGTGATCGGAAAAGTCATCCCTTTCGTATCATTTTATACTTTTTCGGACTTAAGGGATTATACTACGAAAAAGGACTACTGGAGTTTCCTTTCTGTCTCTTTTCAGACTCTCTAAAATTGAAAAGGACCGAGTTATCTTTGTCATTAAACTCGTTAAAAAAATAGCAACAAACTTGTCCATTACAGACAAGAGCGAGTTTCACTGTCGCTAGGCTCGTTAAAACATAACGACAGGTTTGCCCAAAGGGAAAATTATAGAACAAGCATATGTTATCCTCCTCAAGCTTGAAAAAAATAAAGAGGTACTGGTCAGAAATGACTGGGGAAAATTTGGGAAGAAAACTTGAAGAACTTTATTGGTAGTAGGTCACTCTTGAACATGAAACTTTCACTCCATCACCATGATTGAGTCGGGTTGGGTTATTCCGTTCACTGGTCATATCACCATTGGTCCTCCGTACCATCCAATTTTTGGAGTTAACGCTACCAATCCATTTCATTGTCACTGATATGTTCAAGAGAAGTTGCTCAAAGAATTCACTAACCCAGCTTATGCCTCATCCGCTACAATACCTTCACGCTCCATTCTTTCATGACCGCCACCCTGAACCTTGTATCATCAGAGCGTTTTCACCTCTGCAAAATCATTTGCTCCATTCCGTGTCGTAGATGTGGGATTCATTAAGGCCTTCCTACGATGGGTCACTTCTTGTCGACATCAGCTCATTATCCAAGAAGTCGACTTAGGAACAACCCTTTCAGTACTTTGAAGCTTGCATGCCTCAATGGAAAGTTTCTCACTTCCGGCGACAGGTTTACATCAATGGCCTTTGACCGAAAGATTTTACGTGGTGTTCGACATCGACTCATGTATTCACACCATGTGAATTGTACTGCAGTACCTTGAGGGTCATCATCATTATTGGTGATTCATCTCACACCTATTAACAGCTTACATCATTGGCTGGTAATCAAGCGATGTCTTTCCATGTTTGACATCAGAACATTTTTTCACATGGATCGACTTGTACTTCGGGTGAAGATTGAACGAGTTTGAAGACCCCGGATCTAGTTTCATCCATCCGGGCTGTGATATATTCAGGAAAATAAAGACATCAAATGTACATCATAGCTGCACAGATAATCATCCGAGCTAAGGGATGATTGCTCTACCAGAATCATCAGTCTACCACACAGACAGTTGTCTGTCCTATGTACATGAAAATGAATTTATAAAGCCGAGCATGGGAATGCTTGCCTCAGCTAGATCATGAAGATATTATGAAGATAATGTATTGTATTTTATCTTATTACGGGTCACCTTCCAGTTCGAAAAACCTCGGATCCTCATGATAAAGCATTTCACCCGACATCAGAAGATTTATGACCTCATGCTTTAGGGGGCAATTGTTATAGACATATTTGGGCACTGCAACCCCAATCACATATGTCCATAAACCAAGGGCTCCTAAGACCCTAAAAGTATTGTTTCATATCCTAAAGGAACAAGGTCAGCTGATTACATCATTTCCCATAAGTTCTCCCTGAAAAACTGCTCAGATTGGTGAAAATTGGACCATACAGACTGCTCCATGCTGAGGGTGCAATGCATCTCACTTGTTACACACGGGGGGTGCGATGCATACTGAAAAGCCCTTTTGTAGGGTGCGATGAGTGAGAATATACAAATGGCAGAGGCATTTTGCTAGGTGGAAACTCAAAGAATCTTCTAGAAACTGCTCATTTGACACTTGCCTCTCTAAATTCGCCCAGGGATGAGTAAGAGATCATGAAATATCCAAGTGGAACCAAGAACTATCAGAGAAATGACACTAATCAAAATCCCAGAAGCTGACTCACCCACCTGCAAACATCTATATATGGATCCCTCATCCTAGAGATCCAGAGGCTGGAATTTTGTATTTTGTAAGGAAGTGCTGTTGGTTTCTCTGTGAAACATCATAGTGTTGGGTGATCTAGCTTTTCATGAGGTGAAGAGGGCTTTCATGCTGGGAGGATGGTGCTGGGTCAAACCAATGGGTTGTAATCCTCTCTTCTACTACTTCTATCAATAAAGCTATTTGAGTTTTCCTCCATATTCTTGTATATTTCTGAATCTTGTATTGGTATATTCATTTGTATGGTCAATATATATCTGATCCTATATTGTTTATGGTTATAGATCTCTATGCTTTGATGGTATTATGCTTCTTTGACTCTACAGGTGTTCTTTGAAGCAGGACAAGTGAGGAAAGAGTGGCGAAGCTCTGTCAAAGGAGGGAGGAAACAAGCAAGGAGCCAAGCGAAAGACTGAGGTTGGTACTCTCTGCTTCTCTCTCATCTATCTCTCATAAAGGAAGACACAAGTAACTTTAGTTTTTGTGTTTCTAAGATAGCTACCCGTCTTAGTGGGACTAGTAGCTCTGAATGGAAACTAGTTTTCCTGATAACACTGTAGATCCCCCTCAGTGAAGGTGATCAAGTCGAACGAAGTCTTTGAAGCCTTAGACTTCTTTCATGGCCCTACCTACTCTCTTGGGCGTGGACGTTTTAGCTGGGTGGATGCTGTCTGCGGGTCCGCGCCACCTTGCTCTATATCTGTTTCTGGCTCAGGAAAAGGTAACTTCTATTCTTCGCGCTCTTCTTCTGTTATCTTCTACTGTTCTTCTGCCAACTTCGCAGCGTCGTGCACTGCTTGGGCCTTAGCTATTGCTGCTTCGTTTCTGCGCTTATCTGCCAATTAGGGCATCCGCAGTTTCACCTCTTCCTTTTTCTGTTGCGCATCAGACTTCTTTTCTTCCATCACAGATTTGGCTGGGGCGCACCACTCTGGTGGCCACGACTCAAGGACTACAAAGATGACATCATCTGTCGCCAGATAGGGTAGCTCACACCACGTGTTCATGGGGTCCTTCTGCACCCTGATGTAGACGTGGTGGAAATCTTCCTTGAAATTGTGAAGCTCTGCAGACTGTTGTAGACCGTGGGTGATAACCGCAGCTTGGGATTAATCCCCATTCTAATGTTCATCTCCATGAACACCCAAAATATTTTGATGTCCCTTATCCTTTGTGCATCCCTGGTTGCCTACAAAAAAGTGTACTTCATTACCTTCAGAAGGTCCTGCGGAATAGTTAGGAATTGGCTATCTTCGGACAATTCCCATGCCACTAGTACTATGGACAACAAAAGCCACGCATAGTGAAAAGTTTTTCCTTGCTCCTATGCCTCGCGGCAGTTCTCAAGGAACTCTTCATATAAGTAGTTATCCTAGTTGAATTGGACCACTTCTGCGCATTGCATTGCTAGTGCAACCACCGACGTGGGAACCTCATCTGCACGACACTTCCGCATAACCTTTCCTACCAATATATGTTTCACGACTTTGACCGCAGGGTTGTTGATGTTGGAAATGGTGTACCCTCCCTTCTTCTTCTCTAGTTTAAACTTCTTCTTCATGGCCTCCATGATGACCAAATCATCACTCTTTCCCTCCGATATTTTTATTGGACCCTCCCCTTTGCAAGGGAGTCGGGTAATTCTGTAAATCAAATGGTATGTGATGGGTATGGGCTCCTCCAACCACAAGCACCCATCATGCACCAAGCAGAGCAGCTGCCTGATGACAAAAATGGTCACTGGGGCACGATGGTAATGCGGCACCTAGATCAGGTTTAACAATCCTCACTTCTCTACACCTCTTAGTGATTTACGCGGCTCCAACTCTATGATTCCAGTTGACGCGTCTTTCTTCTAGCGCATTAGCTGCGCGGTTGCCAAATGTGGGAACTTCTCGTGGTTTGCGAGATTCCAGTCTTCAAATTTCAATACGGGCACTCGCCCCAAGTGTGCTCCTTCAAAAATAATGTTGTCAAGGAGCAGCGGAGTCTGCAGAGAGCTCTTGCTCTCATTTATATCTTTGGGCACCTTTTCTTTACCCTTCTGTGGAGGAACATATGTGGGCAACCTGGTAAGAGGGTTCGCACCCTGGGTTTCAACCTCCATTTCTACATCCTCCTCCTCTACCAGGATTTCTTCAAATTCTTCCTCCTCATCGGCCTCCAAATTGATAGCCTTCCCCTTTTCTTCCATGGTAAGCTTAGTCCTTAATAGATTCCTAGGTGATACACACACCGGTACAATGGCTTGCTTGTCTTTCTTGGGTCTTGGGGTGCGCAACGATTTAGGGATTTTTGCGACTATCCTGACACTTTTTGGGT
Source organism: Pinus tabuliformis (assembly GCA_031772625.1). Taxonomy (NCBI): domain Eukaryota; kingdom Viridiplantae; phylum Streptophyta; class Pinopsida; order Pinales; family Pinaceae; genus Pinus; species Pinus tabuliformis. The sequence continues at coordinate 114,448,129 of CM062806.1, forward strand.
CTTCCACTTTCGTAATGGCCTGCACGACTTCCTCGACGGTCATTACTCTAGTATTCATGGCTTCTTTAAGTGATACCATAGTGCAATTCCACAATTCTCTCAACGTCTCGGGTAATTTCTCAAGCAACGAATTCGCCTTCACAAGATCGAATAAGTCTGGGTTCATGAATGTCTAGGCGTGCAACAACTCAGTTCTCAAATTTCCAAGTGTTGTTTGCTAGACAACCCTTTGTAATTTATAGTTCCTTTTGAATTTGAATTCGACTGTTCCCCCCACATTCGGTCCATTAATGCTCGATTGGCGGTAGATTTTCAAGAATCTAGCCCATAAAGTTCGCCTTAAATGCCTATTTCCCACTCCATTTGGTCTCAAACCAAGCATCACATCGTAAATAGTGACTTTAATGGTCACTTTCCAGCCGACCTGCGTGGCAACACAACTACACTCACGCTGTTGCAGACCCTGTGACACTTTGCTACTGCACGCAGTCCTGACATTGCACAGCTCCCGAGAAGAGTAGTTTATAGTCCCGCGCCTCCTTTCAGCTGCCTAGAGCACTAAGACTATGCTTCTGTTGGCTAGTCAGATGACCGAGTCCCCTGTGTATGTCTTCAAATGATTGCCATTAACTTTTCCTGGGAAGAGTTCTCCATTTAACTTTACCAACTGCACCGTGCCACCATCTGTGATCTCCTTAATAACATACGCCCCCAGCCAATGCATTCTGAGCTTCCCAGGGAATTTATCAAACTTATTATCATACAACAACACCAAATCATTCACCTTAAAGGTGTGCAATTTAATATGTTAATCGTGCTAGGCCTTTTCGTGCTACTTTTGTACCTGCTGGTGAAATCCAACAAAAAATCGTTCTTCTTCGAGCTCCTCCAACTGCGCAAGCCTCTCTTCCAGGGCTCTGTGATTCATCATACCTGTGCTATGCACAGACTAGGTATGATGTATTCCATAGGCATTATGGCTTCCACTCCATAGACAAGCCTAAAAGGTGTTTGTCTCGTTAGTTTCTTTCATGTCGTCCTATAAGCCCATAATACTGCAGGTATGCGCAGGTCCCAATCACTTCACTGCACATTGCATACCTTCTTTAGCGCATTCCATACCTTGTTGAATGCTTCTGCATGTAGAACCTTCTGCGTGATTTTTCTCCCTACATAATGTCTTCCCAAAATTAAGAGCCATTTGCACATTTTTCCCCCAAATAGATGCTTATTGACCATGCATTTCAGCGCGGAGTACATGTGCATCCGTGTAGGTTGTTTTCCATATGCCTGCACCCACCTGGCTAGATGCGCACGTGGATCATCTCGTCCATTGTACTTGTCTATTAGTCACACCCTAGGCTTCCCAAATCGTGTCTGCATCATTCTCCTACATTCATGCCAATCATCAAAGCTCCCTTTGTGTGTACCCCACCATCTCTTGGGTGTAGCGTGCAGTACCCAGTCCAAGGCCTAGAAGCGTTGCTTTTCTAGCACCTCCCTTTCAAATTTATCCAAGAAGGTATCTACCTCACTTAAACCATCATAAGTAGGTAGATCTCTTACTTCTGTCGATACACAGTGCAGTGACCTTATCATCATATTACAATTCAACATAGTTACTTCGTGTAACAGATTCTACCATCGCTCTATCTCCTCATCAGAATCCAAAGTACATGAGCTCTCGCGCTCCCATGAAATCCACCCATCCGTGGTGGGATTCACCCAGTCTTGCTCTCACATTGTTATCTTGTAGATGAAGTCCAAATCATCATCACTTTCATAGTCACGCACCGGCTCCGTATAGCACGATCCTTCAGCAGGGTCCAGGGGTATAATTACGCGTAGTGATTTATTCTCAAAAATCATCTTGTGCTTCTTCAGATTAATCACCCCATTCATGTAAGTGGCCCAATAATATCCTAAGAGTGCAGGTTAGGGATTGCTATCATCAACAATCTCTATCACTTCAAATTATGCCAGTGCGCTCGCTCCCTCAATATCCACAGTTATTCCCTGCAATCGCCCCATGGGTATTATTTTCTGTTGGTTCTCCATTCGCAGCTGAATTGGAGACCACTACAGCACAGGTCTCCACATTCGCTCCCATGTCTGTTTCGACTGAACATTTGCATCCAATCCTGAATCTAGGATGACTTGATCCATCTCATATTCTCTAATATAGGCAGCTAGTCTCATCTCTCTTCCAGTGCTTATCTTATGCTTTCCGATCTTCCAGACTACGTGCGATGCTCCTGGCGTGGTCCCAGCGCATCTGTTGATGAGTTCTTGTAACCCGTTCACCGCCTTACTATCACATAGTAACTTCATACATGTTTCTAGGAATGTTGTGAGCATAGATGGGTCCGTCTCCGGCTCCGGTTTATCTTTGTTCCTAAATTGGAGACATCAGTGAAGCTCTTCTTAGCTTCCATGAAGGTTTCTCGAGTGCACTCCAAATCAAACTCTGCTTCTTTCGCCGGAGCTTTGTGAACCCAAGTACTATCTTTTGGTTGTTTGTCTTTGTCATATCCCATCACGATTCCACTTCGAAGCACAATTTTCACATTCAGATCCTCCTCGCACGACTCATACATCATCATCTACAGGTTCTGAGTCGGGGGAGGTGATAGTGCTCCTTTGTCGTGTATGCTCGCTATCAACGTAGGACAATCTTCTGTCTCATGATCAAACAATGTGTAATACAAACATGATGGGTGCATTGGATTCATGCAATCATGGGCGTAATGTCCTGGCCCTCTGTAATTGTAGCATATCAACTATCCGTGACCTCTTCCAGGTCCTCCTCCGCCTCAGCCTTGTCCGCTCTCCTGAAATCCTGTTTGTACCACTCCTATAGTCTAGTCAAGGGGCTGCATTTCGGCCTGAACTCTGTAGGTGAGAGTTCTATTCATCATTAACTCATAGCTTCTACAAGTGTGCTTATCGTGTCCAACTGACCTACAAAAGTTGCAGAAAAACTATTGTGAATTTTTGCGTATACTTATGTAACAAGTGGCAGTTGTTTATGGCATGTTTTCCAACTATTTGACAAATTGCGCACCAAAAAGTAGGCACTACACTAGGTCTTGCTTGCGCTTTCGGTCTTAAAGGCATCGGTCCTCCTCCTGCAAGGTAATTTTTGAAAACCGGGTAGTGGTCCTTGTCATCACCCTGACCCTTTCATTTTATGCACCATACCTCTTCACGCACTTCTGGTCGAGCTGTCCTGTCCTGTTTCAGACTCTGCATCTCAAGGCATAAATTCTTCAGTTGCACATGGATCTGCTGAACTCCTAAGTTAGGATCCTGCATCAGGGTCTCATGCAGCCTCATCGCGATCTCTAAGGCCTTTGCTTGAGTCGTTATCTTCTGTTGCGATAGCACACTCCTTAAATGTGGCATTAGCGAAGCTACAAACCACTCGCGATGCTGTCCATCTGTCAGATTCATATTAGCTTCACGAATCGTACATTTTAGCCTTTGATCCAACTCCCAAGGAGTCTCACCTGGTAGCATCGTGATCTCTTTGAATCCAATGATCGACTGTGCTTCAGAATTTGGCCTGCTAAATTATTTATTTAGCATCGTCTAGATATCCACGATTCCCACATTTGGATTATCATTGGAGTGGTTAATATACAAGGTCAGCGCATAATCCTGTAGGGTGCTAACTAGTGTCGCTTTCTTTGTATTATCATCTGTAACTCCTTGCACTTCCCATAGAGCCCTTACAACGAACCATAATTGGTCCGGATCCTCATTTCCCAATCCTTTGAACATAGGCAACTTCACTATGCTTGCCATATTGAATCGCGGTGGTGGTGGAGGTGGTATGGGTGAAGATGGAGGTGAAGGTGGTGAAGCTGGTGACAGTGTGGGTGGAGGTGGTATTCATGGAATTCCTTTCCTTATTAGATGGATCGCACTTCGTAGAGAGACCTTCGCAAGCTCTTCCTTGTCCCCTTGTCGAGGTGAAATCAAGGGGCTATTTTCTGGTCCCTTATTTCCTTCGTTCATGTAAGCTTTTCCACTTCGCGTAGCCCTGAACATCAAGGTAACTACATAACCTTCTTTTCGCACAATAGAATTTTAATCCAAGTATTCAAAGACTTTACGTACTTACCTCACGATCCTTTGAGAAAGTGTCACTCTGCCTCACTATAGCTAACTGAGGTGTCGACCGCGAACTCAGTAATGAATCCTCCTATAATCTGATCAAGCCAATGATCAATGGCATGCGTGATCTTATCCTCTGATGCTTCCAACCTTCGCACTAACTCTAGGGTCCACACAATAGGACCGTCAAGTTTCCACCTTCCTTGGATATCTACTAGTTTCACGATCCACTCGTATAGCTCAGTAGGGAAGGATGTGAAGAATATTTCGTGGATCTCCATGTACAGGTAGAAGTGTAGCCACTCTACTTTTGACAGTCGTGGGTTCCTGTTCTCCTGCGCCGCAAACTCGTGAATTCTTCTCTCTAACCAGCCTTTAATTTCTTTCTTACTTGGATTCCAATGATACGACATCAAAGATCTCTATGCATATTCCGGTCCGGGTAACGGAACCATTTGTTGGCTTATGGGGGCCTGACCTAGGTTCAGAGTTATTTAGCTAAACAAATCCCTACACTACTGGCCCTTTCGGCATCAACCCATGGAGTGTAGACTAAAGTCTCACCGGAAGCAATATCGGGGGACGCTGGAACCATGTTTCCTCACCCTTGAGATGTCTGTGATGTCGATTTAGTCCAACTAGATTTTCCTTCACGCAAGTCACTTTGCGATCTGTTATAATTGTCTTTTGCGCAGCCCTAACCAGGGGCTGAGATTCTTTCGTGCTACTATGGAAGCGACCTACACTGTTTACCAAAACTACACCGTGTATCTTACTTATCTTCTTAATAGACCTTACTTAACTTCACATAAACAGATATTCTATCTTGCATTTACTTAATCAACACATTTATACACATTCGCGCATCATATAATCATTAAAAGTTCAATGTATATCCAATGTAACAGATGCATAAAACAGGAAATAAATACTGATGCAGGAGCATATGGACTTAGCTAGCAATGTGAAATTTTGTTTACATGTTGTGGCTAACAAGTTGAATTTCACTGACTTCAGTGGTCAAAAGTCAGTTTTTACCGAGAGGGTTGGATCTCTCAAGAAATGAGTTGTATTTCATTATTGTAATAGTTAGAAATTGTCTTATTTTAGATTCAAAGATAAGTTGTTAGCATAGGTGTGTGATGTAGCTAGAAAATAGTGATTTGACTGTTAGATTGTTTAAGAATAGGGATTGAGTTGTTAGACAGGATTGGATTGATAAAAAGAAGAAAAATGTAAGGCAAAAGGAGAGGGGGAGATGAGAAAGGATTGAGTGAAGCAAGAGTCGGGTGACAGAGCGAGGACTTCCATATTGAATAGAGGTCTTTTAAAATCATTGTAATCGAGACCAAGGCCGAGACTTTGTAATCATTTTTATTATGAATAATTGAAGCATGTGTATGATTATATAAAAAAAGAAGGGAGAAATACCAGTGTTCGGCTTTTATAAAGGAAATCAGAGTAGCATTGCGGAAGGTTGGACTATAAAGGAATAGCAAACGCGGGCTTATTTTTTGAGATTTCTTTGAAACAATTGATTCCTACATAATTTGTGTTATCAGAGCATAGAGAGATTGAATTTGATTATAGTAAACATGCCGCCAAGGACAGGAGCTGGCATTGGTCGAGGAAGGCCGGAAGCAAATGCAGTTCTGTTGGAGGAGATCTGAAGTCTGTGTACAAGGATGGAAACAATTGAGACTGCTCAGAGAAGAACACCTGATGAAGGGGATGATAGTGCTAAAGAAGAATCTTCTGAGGAAGAAGAAGAGGAGGAAAATGAAACTATCAAAGTTGTTAAGATGCTAGCGAAAGTAGGAGGAAAACCAAAGGTGGAAATTCCTATGTATGAAGGGAGTCTCAATGCAGAAGAGCTAATGGATTGGATCAGGTCATTAGACAAATATTTTGACTATGAAGAGGAAGCTGACGACAAGAAGAAGGTGAAATTTGCAGTTACCAGATTGAAGGGTCATGCAGCTATTTGGTGGGACGAGCTACAGACATCCAGAATGAGGAAAGGAAAGTCCAAGATCAAGCAATGGGACAAAATGGTAAGTAAGATGAAAGCCAAATTTATGCCTAAAGATTATCAGTTAAATCTTTTTAAACAGTTGCAAAATTTAAGGAAAAAAGGAATGTCTGTTAAAGAATACACAGAAGAGTTTTATAGATTGAGTATTAGAGCAGGACATGCAGAAGATGACATGGAGAAGGTAGCCAGATATATCAATGGCTTACGATATGACATACAAGACGAGATTAGCTTGTTAAGTCTGAAGACTATTGAGGATGCCTATCAAGCAAGTTTGAAGGCAGAGGAGAAGATGTTGAGAAAATAGAATCAGAGGAATAGAGGAAGAAGCTCAGTAAGAGGTAGAGGAACTACCAGACCAAGGGGACAACAACATCAGCATGAAGCAGGTAGTTCAAGTAGCAAACCACACAGATAGGGAATTTTAATAGAGGAAGATTTGTGCCTAGAGGAAGAGGCTGAGGAACAGATATTCGGTGCTACACATGTGGAGAATGGGGACATGTGTCGTGGGACTGTCCTCATAATAAACCAACAAGTCAGAGGAATGTGAATGTGGCTGAAGCGAAGCCAGAAACACCTCGACTTATGGAGAAGGAAGAACCCCCTGAAGTAGGAGAATCCATGATGTTGAGAAGGACATTTCTTAAGATAGAGAAAGAGATTGAAGAACCAGTGCAGAGGAAGAATTTATTCAGAACTACCTATAAATCGAAAGGTAAGTGTTGTAAAGTAATAATTGACAGTAGAAGCACTGATAACCTTGTTTCTACAGAGATGGTAGACAAGCTCAGATTATTGAAGATAGTGCACCCTACTCCTCACAAAGTGTTGTGGTTGCAGAAGGGACATCAGATTGTTGTGACAGAATAATGCAAGGTTGAAATATAGATTCGTACATATAAGGATGAGATATTATGCGATGTAATGCCCATGGATGTATGCCATGTATTGTTGGGAAGACCGTGGTAGTTTAATCGGAAAGCTATTCATGATGGAAGGAGAAACACTTATACTCTAGAGAAGGATGGAATTAAACACACATTGTTGCCATTGATGGATGACGTTGAAAAAGGAGCACCTGGAAATAGTGTTATGCTAATGAGGGGAAAGGAGCTATTGCAAGAGATTGGAAAAGGTGAAGAAATGCATTTTACTGTAATAGGGAGACCGAAGGTAATTTTAACTTCCACAAACTTAGATTATTTACCTGAAGAAATAAAAACTCTTTTAAATGATTTCGCTGATATTATTGTGGATGAGTTGCCAAATGCATTGCCACCGATCAGGAGTGTTAGTCATCATATTGATCTAATACCAAGAGTGAGTTTGCCAAATAAAGCAGCATACATATTAACTCCTCAAGAGAATGTAGAGGTTGGAAGACAAGTACAGGAACTGATGGATAAGGGAATAATCAGAGAGAGTCTTAGTCCATGTGTTGTACCAATAGTACTCAGTCCAAAGAAAGGAGGTGAATGGTGTATGTGCACAGATTCCAGAGCCATAAACAAGATCACAATCAGGTATAGATTTCCTTTGCCACACATGGATGATTTAATGGATTGTTTGAGTGGATCAAAGTATTTTACTAAAATAGATTTGAAGAGTGGATATCATCAAATAAGAATTCGAGAAGGAGATGAATGGAAGACTGCATTTAAAACAAACAATGGGTTGTATGAGTGGTTAGTGATGCCTTTTGGACTCACTAATGCACCTAGCACGTTCATGAGATTGATGAACAAAGTCTTGAAGGAATATGCAGACAAGTTTGTGATTGTTTATCTTGATTATATTCTAGTTTTTAGTAAAAGTACGGAAGAAAATTTAGAGCATCTTAAATTGGTTTTAAGAACTCCGTAGAAAGAGAAACTACTGATAAATCTGAAGAAATGTAGTTTCATGAAAGAAGAATTAATTTACTTGGGATTTGTAGTTTCTAAAGAAGGATTGAAAATGGATCCAGAGAAAGTCCAAGAAATTTGGAACTAGCCTATTCCCAGAAATATATTTGAGGTAAGAAGCTTCCATGGTCTTGCAAGTTTTTACAGAAAGTTTATCAGAGGTTTTAGTCAGATTTGTGCACCAATTCTTGAAACGATTAAGGAGACTAATTAGCCGTTCAAGTGGACAGAAGCAGTAGACAGGAATTTTCAATTGCTGAAGAGGAAAATCACAGAAGAACCGATTTTAGCTTTGCCTAATTTTGAAAAGGTATTTCAAGTCGAAACAGATGCTAGTGGAGTTGCAATTGGCGCAGTTCTGAGTCAGGAACAAAGACCGATAACATATTTCAGTGAGAAATTGAATGAAGCAAAGAAGAAGTATTCTTCTTATGATAAAGAGTTTTACGCTAGTGTGCAAGCCTTGAAAAAATGGAGACATTACTTACTGCCAAAGCAATTCATATTGTATTCGGAAAATCATGCATTACAGTTCATAAATAACCAGCTGAAATTGAACCAGAAACATGCCAAGTGGGTAGAATTTTTGCAAAGCTTTACTTTTGTGATAAAGCACACAAGTGGTAAGTTGAATAAAGTCATTGATGCATTGAGGAGGGTAAGTTTTATTGTGCAAGAATTCAAAGTTGGTGTTGTAGGATTTGAAGAAATGATTAAAATGTATAAAGATGATGAAGATTTCAAAGATATCTATACAACAGTTCAAAACCCAATAGCGCATAGTAGAAGTTAGTGGTTAGATTATCTCATCCAAGGAGGCTTATTATTTAAAGGCAACAAGTTGTGTATTCCCAAATTTTCTACGAGGGAGAACATAATAAAGGAGAAACATAGTGGAGGATTATCTGGTCACTTTGTACAAGATAAAACCTTTGCTCAGGTGAATGCTTTTTATTATTGGCCAAAAATGCAAACTGATGTTAAGAGATTTGTTGAGAAGTGCAGGATATGTCACCATGCTAAAGGGAGAAGTCAAAATACAGGATTGTATCAGCCGTTGCCAATACCAGACCTACCGTGGGATGTAGTTAGCATGGATTTTATTTTGGGATTACCAAAAACCCAAAGAGGGAATTATTCCATTTATGTTGTGGTAGATAGATTTTCCAAGATGGCACATTTCATTGCTTGTAAGAAGACTAGTGATGCAACACATATAGCCAATCTATTTTTTTTTCAGAAATTGTAAGATTACATCGATTTCCTATAAGTATTGTGTCTGATAGAGATACAAAGTTTGTAGGACATTTCTAGAGAACTCTTTGGAAGAAACTATGAGCTAACCTTAGTTTCAGTTCAGAATACCACCCTCAAACAGATGGACAGACCGAAGTAGTAAATAGGAGCTTGGGAAACATATTGAGAATTTTAGTGTATCAAAATCCTAACTAGTGGGATTTAGCACTAGCTTAAGATGAATTTGCTTATAATGACACTCCAAACCAAAGTATTAGAATGAGTCCATTTTAGATTATTTTTGGAATGAGCCCAAGAGGTGTGTATGAGCTCAGAAATTATGGTAAATAGGAGACAAGAAGCGAAAAAGCTGAAGATTTTGCAGAACATATGCAAAGACTACAAGAACATGTGAAAGGAAGATTGCAGGAAAGCAGTGGTAAATACAAACAGAGAGTGGATATGAAAAGAAGAGAGAAAGAATTCCAAGTGGGAGATTTAGTGATGGTATATTTGAGAAAAGAAAGATTTCCTACTAAGACTTACAATAAACTAAAGATGAAAAAGATAGGACCATGTAGAATTGTAAGAAAGTTTTCAGCTAATGCATATGAAATTGAATTTCCAGAAGGGATTGGAATATCACCTATTTTCAATATTGCAGATTTGTATCCATACAAAGGGATAGAGACAGAGCTACAGGAGGAAACTACAAAAGATGAAGTTCAAACCTTAAACTAGGAAGAACAAATGCCAAAGGCCATTAAGAAAGAAGTTGAAGCTATTTTGGAGAAAAGAGCATCCAAAAGAACCAGAGGACAAATTTATTTTCAATATCTAGTCAAATGGAAAGGACAACCAGTGGAGGATGATAGCTGGTTGACTACAGCAGAGTTGCGGAAGTATGGAGTAAACCTTGAAATTCTGAAGGACGATTCTTTTCTTCCCTGGGAGTCTGATGCAGGAGCATCTGGACTTAGCCAGCAATGTGAAAGTCTGTTCACATGTTGTGGCTAAACAAGTTGAATTTCACTGACCTGAGTGGTCAAAAGTCAGTTTTTAGTGAGAGGGTTGGATCTCTCAAGAAATGAGTTGTATTTCATTATTGTAATAATTAGAAATTGTCTTATTTTAGATTCAAAGATAAGTTGTTAGCATAGGTGTGTGATGTAGTTGGAAAATAGTGATTTGACTGTTAGATTGTTTAAGAATAGGGATTGAGTTGTTAGACAGGATTGGATTGATAAAAAGAAGGAAAATGTAATGCGAAAGGAGAGGGAGAGATGAGAGAGGATTGAGTGAAGCAAGAGTCGGGTGATAGAGCGAGGACTTCCATATTGAACAGAGGTCTTTTAAAATCATTGTAATCGAGCCCAATACCAAGACTCTATAATCATTTTTATTATGAATAATTGATGCGTGTGTATGATTATACAAAAAAAAAACAAGGAGAAATACCAGCGTTCAGCTTTTATAAAGGAAATCAGAGTAGCGTTGCGAAAGGTTGGACTGTAAGAGAATAGCAAAAGCGGGCCAATTGTTTGAGATTTATTTGAAATAATTGATTCCTACATCAAATACACAAAAATGGTAGGAAACTTCTCTTTATTAATACTTCCAACTGTTACAGACTTGACTCACCTTGTACACTCAGTTGCAAGGGTCCACGCACTCAGTTCCGGACTACTAGGCCTCTGCGCACTCAGTTGCAGAGAATTCTCCTATTCTACGACCCAAAACTAGACATTACTCCATAGATATGACTCAATTCTTCATCTTTGACTATCCATTATCTATCTATCAAACTACTTAGAGTCTCTCTCTATTTATACAATCCCATGGTCCACAGATCATGGGTTGGTCTCTATAGCCGACATTACAATAACAAAATTAAGGGCAGACAACCCTATGACTCTTTTACAAACTACGTGCTCCGCGCCCACAAAATGCGAATTCTTTACATCATAATTACAATATTTGGCCAAAATCTGGGCTCTAAGCCCCAAAATGTTCCTTGGGGGATCCCGTGCCAAACAACCATCTTGGGCCATTATGAACCTCTCTTTTCAGTTCATCACCTCAAAATATGTTTTCTGGTGATTTTCTGGAAACATCTAATTTGTTATAGTTTCATATGAATTTCTTAAATATGTAGTCTGAAAGTCACATTATTAGACATAATGACTTATGACAACACCATATGGGTTTTCAACAGTTTAAATATTGATAAACAGTTATTCAGACTGCAAGTAAGAAGGGAGTGGGGTGTGATTTTGAGCTTTATTTCATTAACTAGTTAAAAACCATTTTTTAAAAATTCGCTGCAAGTTCCTATTATTTAATTAAATTATTTATATATGAAATTGGAGTTTTGATATCAATGTCCCCTCATAACCAAATTAAGTTAATGGGACTAGGATATCTCTAGTAGACTTCAGAGGGAAAATAAAATAAAATAAACAAGCAAGCCCAAATGATGCCCAAAAAGAAAGTCATAGAGAACCCTTCAAGTCTAAATGAAACCTACAAAGAGAGCCATAGAGATTGCCAAATGGTTAAGGGGATGGAGAACAAAGAGGTCCAAAGCCCAGCTCCCGAGGAAAAATAATTTGGTAAATATGTGATGTGTATTGTGATCTTGAGTTTTTTATGATCTAAGGGTTCTCAGAGCATAGAGGGAGACTCTACTTATTTTTATCAAGAGTCTATTTGTAGGTTGGTCTATTCAATGTTGAGCTTCTATATTCAACACAACTCCAGCTTGTCAACATGGTTTACAAGAAATAATAAATATCTTGGGTTCAAATAGATGAGATCTATGTTCAAACCCCATGGAAGACATGAGTGGCCACAGGGATGAGAAAAAAAATTGTGGAGCGAATAAAAATTCTCTGCTTCTATTTTTATAACTTGAAGAGAAGGCATCTAGAAGGGATCATACACATACTAGGGATGAGAGAAAAGAGGTTTCCATTAGGATAGTGATAATAGACAAGAAGCTTCACCATGGCCTGGAAATAAGCTCTCAAAGAAACTATATTCTGGTGTCAAATTTTACCCACCATCTCCATATGCCTCTTAAATTCATCCCTAGTCATCTTGTAGAATTATTCAATCTCTTCACAGTTACAGTTGTTTTGTTCTGCATCAAAGCCTTATAATTAGTCCCTAGGATTTCTCTCCCCATAATTTCAGCAGATGCATGGAGTGAATCCTCCAAAGTGTACATCTGAGCTTCTCCACTACATAACATAAGAAATTGACTCCTCTGATGTTCATACTGAAGGCTCTTAGCATTTGTATTAACATAATACATATCAGAACCACTATCCTCAATTGAAAGATTCTCAGCTGTAACATTTTTAGCCTCATCCTGAGGCTTCTATTGTTTGTACCTCTTGCCATAAAAGCTAATAAGGAACACCATGGCAATCACCCCAACAATAGATCCCACAACAATTCCTGCTATCGTTCCTCGATTTAGCCTTTCATGCCTCTTAACAAATGGCCTAAAATATTGCTCGATTGACAAGCTTGTAATAAAAAGACATGGAGAATGGGTGACTATTGTGTTTAGCACACAGGACCTGGGCAATGGGCTCCCACAAAGCTCTTGGTCTATTTCTTCATATGAGCTTGCATATTTTATCGAATATCAAAATACTGGAGTGTAGATTACTTACAATGCAATACGATTACAATATATGGTAAAGTTGTTTTGGTTCTAGAATAAGGAATCTATCATAAGGCTGAGCAAAAACCATTTGAAATTGACTCCAAAGTAGAAAGAACTATAGGTGATTTCTCCACACGGCTTCAAGGTAATTATAGGGCTTAGCTGAATAAAAAAGAACAGTTTATCCACTAATGAAATTTATTGAGCTCGTCAACTAGACGTGATTATAATCCAATCTCAATTAGAGGGTCTAAAATTAAGGTCTTGTGGTTCCTTGCTAAGCAAGTTCTCTCTCACACAAACAACAATGGTTCGCTATTTTCTCTTCTTTATGATAACTTGGCACTCACTAAGTTCACTCACTAACTAACTAATTGTCTTTCGGATGGATCTACTATGGGCTCTATTGCCTCATCTAGGTGTTGTTGTCTGTGGGCTTTGGACTACAATTAACAAGATATGCATAGCAGGAAAGAGAATGCGATATAAAAAAAATACTTTTTAATTTGAAGAATAATGGTAGGTTCCATTCTTATTATCCACCTTTTTCTCTACATTTAAAAAAAATAGATATTTCATAGATGTAGTATAATGTTTACGATATCATAATTTCATAAAAAAAATGTAATGTTTATGGTATTATTTTAAATTATATATATATATATATATATATATATATATATATATATATATATATATATAGATATATATAGATATAGATATATATATTTCATATTTAGTGTAATGTTTATAATATTACATTATAATGTCTGTGGTATTATCTAAATTATAAATATATTGTAATGTTTATGGTATCATATAAATTATGGATATATTGTAATATTTATTGTATTTTGTTGGGTAATTAACATGGTTAAATGTTGGATATCTGACGAAAATTGAATGTTTGTTGGATATTCAATTAACATTTAGTTGTCATTAGATATCCAACTAATGTATCATTAGATATCTGATAATTTGAGATTTTTTTATTAAATACAAAAGTTGCCATTAAAATCCAATAGTATGGTCAAACTTTCGAAGTATAGGGTCGATTTTCTGCCCATATGTACTTGAAAATATCCATGGATGTCAAATTTTCGAATCGGATTTTCCTCTACAAATTAACCAACACTTCTCCTTACATGTATTCTTCATAATGTATTTAACGATTCTATAAGCCCACTCCCATTTTGGATAATCTGTCACTATTTGAATTTAATTCTTTATGAATGTGATCAAAGGATATAACCTTGAAGATTATATTCAGCTCCATAACTCTAATTATCCACTGGTACAATAAGGATTTTTTAAAGGAATTATGACCTTTCATCCAATCTATAACATCATTTGAATCCCCTATCTCTTATAAGTTTAGATTGTTGAAGTAACACAATTAAAAAGACTAACATAAAAAACCAATTCGTATTATTGTAGTACTTGTTAGGTAGTTGTATTTTTTTCATAAACTAAATTAGTCATTCACATTAGTCATTTTTAGTTGTACTAATTATTAGCTAGTCATATATTTTAACTCGGGACTAAATTATTCATTTATGTTAGTCGTTTTTAGTTAGGTCACTTAATATTGCTCATTTTTTGTAGTATTTCACTTGGAAAAGTCATGGTGACTAACGTTTTTAGTCACCTAGTCACTAATTTTTCATTTTCTACTAGTGCAGGTACATTACTTGTGACATGTTTCCGATGAAGGTATAGCAGTAGATGCAGAGATGATAAGGGATATCATGGAGTGGGAAGTTCCTAGAAACGTGAATGAGGTAAGATCATTTATGGGACTAGCAGGTTATTATCGGAGGTTCATCAAGAACTTCTCTCGAATCGCATATCCTATTATGTCACTATAGAGGAAAGGTAAGAAATTTGAATGGACACAGGAATGTTTAGCCAATTTTGAGAAATTGAAGCATTTGTTGAAAAACGCTCCATTTCTAAATATTGCAGATCTAGGAAAAGAGTTTTGTGGTGTGTACAAATGCCTGCAAGAGAGGACTTGGTGGAGTCTTAGTGCAGGAAGGATAGGTCGTGTTTTATGAGTCACAAAAATTGAATGAGCATGAGCATAATTATTTGACACATGATCTTGAGTTGGCAACGAGCGTCTATGCATTGAAGATGTGGCGACACTATCTTCTTGGAAAGATGTTTGTATGATGAGCAATCACAGTGGATTGCAGTATCTATTTGACAAACCAAATATGAATGTAATGAAAGATAGATGGTTGGCCACGATTAATGAGTTTGAATTTGAGATCAAGTATATTAAAGATAAGGAGAATAAGGTTGCATGTGCTCTTAGAAGGAGGATACAGGTGAATCATATAGCAGTTATGAGCTCCTACGTGAAATATTTATAGGATCAAATCTTGCAGGCAAGACAGTAGTATAACAGGTATAACGATTTTATGCACAGGTTACAACATGGTACAGGTGATCAGCATGTGTACTATCACCTTAAAGCAAATGGTTTAGTCAGATTTAGGGATAGGATCTATGTGCAGAATGACATCAAGCTCAAGAAGATTATCTTGCGATAATTCCATGCAAATCCATATTTAGGTCACCTAGCTTATGAGAAAGCATTGACAATAGTGAAGAAGGTTTACTATTGGTCGAATATAAAGAAGGAAGTGGCAAAGTTTTTGGCTAGATGCTTAGATTGTCAATGGATAAAAGCAGAATGTAAGCACCCAAGTGGATTTCTACAACCAATTATGATTCCAGAGTGGAAATGGGAGGTCATTTCCATGGATTTTATCACAGGTTTACCGAGGACATCTAGACAAAATTATTCTATCATGGTTGTGGCAGACAGGTTAACAAAGGTAGCACATTTTATTCTAGTGAAGTCTACCTATTCACCTAATGATGTAGCACAAGTATTCATCAGAGATGTAGTGAGGCTGAATGGCGTTCAAGGAATATTGTGTCAAACAAGGATGCTAAGCTAACTTCTAGATTCTAGAAAGAGTTATTTATAGGTTTGGGTACAAAGTTGGCCTTTAGCACTGCTTATCATCCACAGATAGATGGATATACAAAGAAGTTAAACAGGATATTGGAGGACATGTTGAGGATGTATGTGATGCATCAACAATGAAGGTGGGAGGAGTATCTTCCACTAGCAAGTTCTCATACAATAATGGGTATCAGGAGTCATTGAGGATGATTCTGTTCGAGGCACTATATGAGCGAAGTTGTATTACTCCCATCAATTGGAGTGATCCAGTAAATAGGGTGTTGATAGGACCAGGCATGTTAGCAGAGATGGAACAAGAAATGCAAGTAATCAAGAAGAAATTGAAGGTAGCATAGAACAAACGAAAGAGTTATGTAGATCAAAACAAGATGTTTAAGGAGTTTTAGGTTGGGGAACAAGTGTACTTGCGCATCAAACCCAAGAAGAGCTCATTGAGGATTGGATCATGTATCAAGATAGCACCTCGATTTTGTGTACCTTTCAATATTCATGAAATGATTCGATCAATAGCCTATTGAATTGCACTTCCTATGATAGAGAAAGTCTGAGATATTTTCCATGTGTCATTTCTTAAGAAGTATGTTAAATAAGTTGATCATGTGATGGAAGGAGAATTCAACCTGCAACCTCAATGTATTTTGCATAAAATATGCTCATGCTCAGGAATCAGGAAATCGACTGGGTTAAAGTGTAGTGGAAGCACATTGGGCCCAGTGAAGCAACATGGGAGATGGTTGATCAGATGCAGGCTATGTATCCTTCTCTATTTTCTAGTTAAGAAAATTATTTTGGCATATGTTTTGGTGTGATGTTTTGGTATATGTATATATGTGTATAGATGTAAATACGACCATGAGATGTGTTCTAAAGCTCGAATAAGTAGTATGGCTGTCATGTCTTTATGGTTATCATGTTGTTATGTTCCTTATGCTTATTTTCTTCTTAGTGGGATGATCATTGTAAATACTGCATTAAGCTAAGTTATAAAGCTCCATGGGCAGTATGTTTTGCTTACAACAGTCTTATTGATTGTAGTTGTCATTCAACACCAAGGATAGTGTTGCCCAAAAGGGGAGGGTTCTATAACAGCCCTGGTCAAAATTTCATGTAATAAAGTTAATAAAGGCAAAATAATAACCGAAGTCATGGGACACATATTCCAAGCTGAATTTTGGAAAAAGAATCCTAGTGTGGGTGTTCACTTGGTATATTATTGTTAAGGGGAAATTGGCAAAGGAAATGGCAAAGAGTTTGGAAAGGCAAAGTGGCATTAATTGGCATTTTATTTATGAAAATAAAGGAAATTAGAAGAAAAGAAATGTGAAAGGTCACAGGTTGCATGTGAGGATGAAAATGAAGGAAAATAATGGAAAATGGAGAAAATAGAGGCCTCGTTGATTAAAAAGTGTTGAAAATAGAAACAAGAAATGTTAAAAATAGAATCCAAAAATTCCAATTTAATTTGTCCTTGAATTACATTGCGAATTAAAATTGTAATGCTATTCTCATAGAAACCTGTAAATGGTTAATTAAGTTTAATTAACGTAATTAGCTTAGGAATTTTGAGTTGGAAGTCTATCTGGAGTCATGTAAGTGTGATCCCTAAGTTTTAGGGGTCCAGATTGAGTTTATTTGAGTTGTAATTAGAATAAGTCAATTTACTGAGTTATGGTCAGTTAAATTAGTTCTAACTATTTGTGGAACTAATAGAGGACTAACAACTAGTTGGTTCAATGGTGCATCCACAAGTGTTACTCCAGTTAATTGAAGATTCCCTCATGAGAAACTCATGCATGTTAGTTTAGAGAAAGACCTAGTGTACTATCAGTTGTATGATTTATTGAGCTATAAATATCATGGATGTAATCAGAGAAGGACCTATGTTTGGATTGCGCAATTTTGGAAGCATGAATTCCCTTTAAATATGGGCTATTCATCCTAGGCATTGTGCAAGGAAATAGGGGCTTGGAGAGATTCAGAATAGGCTAAGGTTTTTCCTTGATTGTAAGTTGAGAGTTGATTATACTTGTGCAGGGATAGTTCTTGTGAGAACAAGCATTGTATTGTCATTTTGGATTTCTAATTAATAAAATATAGATAGTAGGGGTTTTGAGTTGTGGCTTTCCAAAAATACATATTGTGTTATGTGTCATTTATTTTCTTCCTCTTGTTGGTTATTTTTTTCATTGATGTGTATCATCTTCCGCTCTAAAGAGTAGAAGTAGATTATTGTGTTGTGTTTTAGGAAATTACATGAGCTATGAATCTAGAGGAAAATATACATCATATCAGAGCTAGATTTGTAGAAATTTTCTACATGGTATCAGAGCTAATTACATCACAGCAGAGGAGATTTTCAAGTTTTTGAGTTCAGGGTTATAGGTGAAATTTGAAATTTCATTACATACTTCAGGATCCATAGATGGTGTTCTGTGGTTTGTGGCTCAAGTATTCCTTGGATGCCAGCTCGAATTACCTATGTTTGGATTGCTCAATTTTGGAAGCATGAATTCCCTTTAAATATGGGCTATTCATCCTAGGCATTGTGCAAGGAAATAGGGGCTTGGAGAGATTCAAAATAGGCTAAGGTTTTGCCTTGAGATAGCTTGTAAGCTGAGAATTTATTATACTTGTGCAGGGATAGTTCTTGTGAGAACAAGCATTGTATTGTCATCTTGGATTTCTGATTAATAAAATATAGATAGTATGGGTTTTGAGTTGTGGATTTCCACAAATACATATTGTGTTATGTGTCATTGATTATCTTCCTCTTGTTGGTTATTTTTTTCATTGATGTATATCGTCTTCCACTCTAAAGAGTAGAAGTAGATTATTGTGTTGTGTTTTAGGAAATTGCATGAGCTATGAATCTAAAGGAAAATCTACATTGTATCAGAGCTAGATTTGTAGAAATTTTCTACATGGCATCAGAGCTAATTACATCACAGTAGAGGAGATTTTCTAATTACATCACAGTAGAGGAGATTTTCAAGTTTTTGAGTTCAGGGTTATAGTTGAAATTCGAATTTTCATTACATACTTCAGGATCCACAGATGGTGTTCTATGGTTTGTGGCTTAAGTATGCCTTGGATGCCAACTCAAATTATATAGCTTGGAAGGAGAGGATGGAGTTCATGTTGGAGGATAATGGATTGAAGGAACTCATTGATTAAGACATTCCTAATCCACTAGCATCACATGCAAGAGATTTGGTCGAATGGAATACGTGTGTAGAAAGGGTGAGGGGAATTGTTCTTGAGGGAGTTCGAGACGACATTGTCTCGAGTCTCCATGGAAAGGAAACTCTGCATGGTATGTGGAAGGCATTGATAAACCTATTTTAGAACAAAAATGACCATAGGAAGTTGGCACTGAAGGATAAACTTCGAAAAATCAAGATGGAGGCGGGCGACTCATTTCCAAATTACTTAACCAAGTTAACTCATTGTCGGGATGAGTTTGGAAGTGTTGGAATCACTATTGCCGAGGATTATATGGTGAGCCTAGCTCTTATAGGACTTCCCAAGAGTTAGCATAGTTATCAGGACTCTGTCAATGGGAGGGAGAAGCTACCAGATTGGGAACGACTGTGGTCGAATTTGGTACAAGAGGAGTTTCAATGGAACACTAGAGATGGGAAACCTTCCAGAGAAGTGGAAGAGGACATTTCCTTAGCAGGTATGGTAAAGAAGGCCAAGGGAAATAAGTCCCAAGGTGAGGTGGGTGAAAAGAAGATGGAGTTTGTCAAAAGTCAAGTGTTTTCACTGTCATGAGCACATGCACTATGCCATGAATTGCCCACAGAAGAAAGAAAACAAGAAATAACCTGCAGCAGTTGCAATAGGTGAAGCACTAGCTTCACAATTCAAACTTGATTTAACTCTCGTTGCATGCACGACCAACACTGTCATGGGGGGCATGTGGTATCTTGACAATAGTGCTTCATTCTGTATGACATAGAACATAGACCTCTTTAGTTATTTTGAGGAGAAAGACCTCAAGCAGAGCATTGATCCAAGGGAAAGCACTAGCATAAAACCCCAACCATGTATTATCAATCAAGTAGAGATCCTCAACAACATACAAAAAGAATCAGCTCAATAGCTATCCTGCTCTCTCTGTAATCAGAAGATAAAAATCATGGACTACCTAGGCCTCAATATATAGGCCACAAGTCCTCCAATCTCCTATAATAGATCCTTCTCCATGCAAGGAATACTTACTAGAAATATCCAAGCATCTGATAGTACACTATCCCACATCTGATCTCAACTGGGTCTCTGACAGAACTGACATGCAACAGTTATCCATGAGTGAATTCTCAGTTATCTAAAATAATAGTTGTCACATGCATGCAAGCATTAACAAACTATATTTTATTATTTTAACAACTTGTTAAAATAATCTAACTGGACTTGACTAGTTAGAACTAAGTCAACTAATTCTCTCATTATAGAACTCATACTTGTTCCCTCAATCAGTGGAGGAAATTAAGGATAAATTCCTCAATCAGTGGGACAACTCATGTGCATGCTCACAAAGACTTCAAATTCGAATTTCCTTAACTAATTAACTCAACTGAATTAATTAGTTAATATTTCCAACTGCTGTTAAGACCAAAATTAATTTTACTTCCTATAGATAGACTAGGGACTGCTATAAATAGGAAGGGACCCAGAAATGATATTTTTAGAACTTTCTATTTTTAGAAGTTTCACCTCTCACCCAATGTGGCCAATGACCTCACTAGCCAAACTGCTATTTTTAGACATTCTATTTTTAGACATGCTATTTTTAGCAGGTCTATTTTTAGCACATTCTAAATTTAACATTTCTTGTTGCACATTTTTCAACATCGAGGGCTTCTTCGAGCAAGATTTTGATAGGATCTCCTACCCCCTCATCTTTCTTCTCATCCGCCATGGGAGGCTGTCGGGATTTTCGAGGCTGGTCTTGCAAAGGTTTGACCAGTTCAAGCCCTAACTCCTTATATCTCTACCTCGTTGAGGACATGCAAAGAAAAACAGAGAAAAAGTAGGCCGCTCTGATACCACTGATCTGGATTTAAACAGGAACGCAACAAATTACAGAGATAACCATAAACACAAAGATGTAGTGGAAATAATACTTCATTTCATTAATGTAAAATACTGAAATATGCTTACAAACAGAAATGGAAATAAACCATCTAGGGCGATGGTAGCTTATCTCTGAGAAGAGATGTGGCGGCTACATGCCTCTAAACTGTGTTACAATGAGGCTGGAAGGCCTATTTGTTGTTGAGAAATAATGGAAAACCCTTAACATCCCAAAACCTAACCCTAGAAGATGAAACGCCAAATTGTGGGCCCCGTTTTGGGTAAGTTGGTACATCAACGTCCCGAGGTCATAACTTTGGTACCCGATCTCCATTTGACACGTACAATAGCTTGTTATAAAAATCTATCCAAGCACCACAACTTTGGGATGGGAAAAATCAATTCATGGACCCATGTTGCCCCCATATTTCCCAAAAAACATCGTTTAGGGCCTCAAAGCGGATCCAAAAGTTCAGGACCCGAAAAACTGCTAAAAATAGTAAACTGTGCTACAATTACGGAAACTGAAAAACTGAAAGAGACAGTTGTGGGGGTCCAAGTGGGATAGGTGGGTGGCCACCAACATCCACCTGGATCAAGTAGAGAGTTTGGACATGATGGGAGGTATAGAACTACCAAGATTGATACAGTTACCTTTCAAAGTGAGTCTGGCTCCCCTCTCAGGATCAGAGATGAGATGTATGTTCTAGGACTAAAGAAGAATCTTGTTTCAGTCGTCGTATAGGAAGACCATGACTATGATGTGATTTTTAGTAAGGGAAAGGTTTTCCTTAGACACATCGCCACGGAACAAGTGAAATAGATCAGTGCATAGGTCAAGAACCTGTATTCTCTTGAGGTACAAGATTCATGCAAAGCCTTGAGGAGAAATGCAAAGGTTAGAGACTTGGTAGTTGAGAGGGAGAGTGAATTACCTCTCAACATGCAGCCCCAAAAGAATCCTGAGAAGCAGTCTCATACAATTGTGTAGAAGCCGCAATTGGAGAAGAAGATAGGAGACCAAGTGGAGAGATCCACTCAAGTAGAGAAGAATCAGCCTCAGAAGCAGTCTTAAACAATTGTGGAGCAGCCACAATTCGAGAAGCATAGAGGAGACTAAGTAGAGGCATCCACTCATGAAGTGACCTCCAGTAGGGAGAAATTTTGAGACAGGTGAGCAGAGGGAGCACATGTAGCCATACCTCCAAGTGGGATGTGGGGCAATGCTACGTGATAGTCCCAAGAGAGAAGAAATTGGGCAGGGTCCATTGAGAGTTTTTATATCTTGGATCGTACCTTGCTATCAGAGCCCAAAGTAAATAGTAGTAGGATGAATCAATAGTGGTTGATGTAGTCACAGATCAGAGTGACAGAGGCTAGAGAAGTCAAATAATTGAGAGCATAGAGAAGGGTTGACAACAGTGTAGAAAGGAAAAGTCATCAGAAGCACAGAGTTTTGAGTCGATAGATGAAATAGAAGTGAGATACTTTCATGAGAGATGCATCATACTGATTCAAGTTGGATGCTTGGATGGAAGATAAAGGCATAACTTCCTTATACTCTATCTCCGACTGGGAACAAAACAGGTGGATTGCTTGGAGAGAGCTGCCTCTTCCAATCAGACTGAAAAATCAGTGGGAAGAGCTGAAGACTATACTTGCTGGAGTAGCCCCCATAAATAAAAATAGACCTAACAGTTATATATGGGACCCAAGTGGAGGAAATTTCACAGTCAAATCAAGCTACAAATTTCTCCAAAGTCACAACAATCATGAAAATTGGAGCCTTTGGCCAGCTGTCTGGAAGAACAAATGCCTTCCCAAAATCAAATTTTTCACCTAGACTCTTCTGAAAGGTAAAATCCTCACAGCTGAAAACTTAAGGAAAAAAGGCATTCATGGGCCCTCTGTATGTGTTTTGTGTCAACAAGATGAAGAGAGTATCCAACACCTTTTCTTAAAGTGTGCCATTGCAAGATATTGCTGGAACCTATTGGGTGTGGAGCATGATTATTTAGAGGTCTTTGTTTCAGCTAGATGTATACCCCAGGAAGTTTGTACACCCCTCCACGTGGGGGGGTGCGGGGGGGACTTGTCCCCCCCGCGGGGGTTCGGGGGGGCCGATCCCCCCCGACTGGGGGGTCCAGGGGCCAGTGGTCTCCCGGCGGGGGTTTTGGGGGCAGCACCCCCAAAGCTAAAAATAGATGTAAAATTGCCTTGTAAAAGTATAATAATTTCTAGTCAATCTGGGCTGTTCATTAGGCGGATGATCTGACGGTAGAGCTTATGTTTAGTTTAGGGTTTTCTAGAAGGCAACTCCTCTCTTTGTATGAGGGAATTGTATTGAGGCTGTGTAATAGATGTGTATTCTCTGAGCGAGAAACAGAGAGGTGAGACTGTGAGAGAAAACAGAGGATATTACAGCGGATCTGCTGTAGGTTGTGCCTCTTCATTTTGCTGGATAATAGAAAGGAAGGACTGGCTGTTCGGGGTGGACATAGCCCAAACTGGGTGAACCACGTATATCTGTGTCTCTTTGGTTTTATGCATTTTCTGTGTTTATATTTATGGAATATTCTATGTGTTCCATTGCTCTGTAATATATAATTTTCTAACATAACCAACTCATCAGTGCTCTGGAGATGAACATTGATACTTTTGAACAGCTCTCAACTATAAACAAGAATTGGGTACAAAGCTATCCATACGCAAAGAAAAATAAAGCTGCTATAATTCACATATGGAAGTGTCTCCCCTCCTCACTTTGCTGGCAAATATGGCTAGCAAGGAACAATTGCATCTTTAAAGGCCAAAAGCCAAAATCAAGGTCCATAATAGCTAAAACTTGGGGACTTGTTGCGGAGATGATCAGTGCTAATGGAGTGCCAATCATGGAGCAAAACAGCTGGCAACATGAAGAAAAAGAGTGGTTTAAGAAAGCCCTCTCTGAAGGCTTTGCAAGGAATCAACCCCCAAGGAAGATAGGAGAGAATCCTAGAGATTGGAAGCTTTGGGGAAATGAAAAGGAGATAGAAAATTGGACCAAAAATCAAAGCAAGTATGTTCTATTCTTTGATGGAGCATCAAGGAATAACCCTAGTAGAGCAGGGGCAAGTGGGCTAATTCTTGATCAGAAAGGCGAAATCATATCCTCCTATGAATGGGGGCTTGGGACTATGTCAAACAATAAGGTGGAGGCTTACAGCCTGTTGCTGGGCACCAGCATCCTTAACAAACTCCAGGCTAAAGACCCCATCATTATTGGCAATTCAGCAATCATTATTGCTGCTATGGTAGCAGGCAGAGAGTTCCAAAATCAGGCCTTAAACAAAATAAGGCAAAGAATTTTGGACAATACCAAAATGCTGGGAAATGTGGTCTTCAAGCATGTTTTAAGACTCGACAACCAAAAAGTAGACACTCTCGCTAACAAGGCTGTGGAAAGGAGAGCCGGGTTGGTAAAAGAAAATCAAGTGATATATGAAAAACCAATACCATAAGCTGTCAGCTCAGCTGGACCAGTGCAAGGCTCAAAGCTCAGGCATTCAACTTAAGCAAAACGAGGCAAAGGCATCTACGAAGATTCAGAAAGTGACTTCCCATCACATGAATGATGAAAGAACAGCAGTAGAAGGAACAACAACCAAATGGAACAACAATAGAAGGAACAGTGCCAGAAGGAACAACAACCAAAAGGAACAGCAGCAGAAAGAACAACAGCCGAAGGAACAATATGTCGAAGGAACAACAGATTGAAGGAACAGTAGGCTGAAGGAACAAAAACAAGGAACAACAAGCAGAACGAACAACAAAAGAAGGAACAACAAACAAAAAAAGGAAAAACAACATAAGGAACAGTAGGTTGATGGAGCAGCAGCAAGGGACAGCAATCAGAACGAATAAAAACACAAGGAACAACAAACTTAAGGAACAACAAAATGCAAAACATAAGGAAAAGGCCACAGAATTTACTCTCCTAGTTTACAAATCATAAATCTCTGTGAAATATGCATTGTAAATTTGTTTTCTTAGCGGGTCAATATGTAAAGCAATACTCTAGAATAGCCAAAAAAACTTCTGAAATTTTGATACCAAGCACAGAAGAAAGGTTTGTGTGCCTATTTAACTGCTTATTCTATCATATCAAAACAGCGGAATGTAAAAGGAGCTTGCTCCAAAAACCCTTTTTGATAATATAACAACTATCCGATCTTGTTAAAAAAAAATAAGAGAAAGAAGAAAAAAGGTACCAACCTGTAACTTTCGCTCGATCCCTCTCTCCTTTGACTGATTTCGCCACTCCTTTTCATACTTAACTCACTTGGAAAGTACCTACACACAAGCCAAGACAAAAACCCATCAAAGCATACAATAATGATGATCTGTTAACTAAACATATCATAGAATCCAGAATACGATATACATGATATGAACACATGAATAGAAAAAGCTGAGAATTCTTTATTAATAGAAGGAAAGATTACAACCCATGTAGATGCATGCTCTATTCAATGTCATCCTTCCAGCTTCAAAACCTTCTCTCCTCATGAAGCCACAATTCGACATCATTACAATACTCTTACTAATCTCATTCAAACAACATTTCCTTAGCTCAAGAAATTCCAACCTAGACCAGCCTTTGAATGCTTGGTCCATTTATAGTTGAATGGAGGAGGTTAAGCCATTAATGGCCCTCATGAATGCTTTGCCAAATTGGGAAGTGGTTCCATGGAGGAAGGGATAATGGATTAAGGCTCGTTCATCCTCTTCCTCATCCAAAAGTGAGCTCCATCCATCTGGAAACTTCCAAAAGAATCCATTGGATGAGGAATCCAATGGATTCATTTCAAAAATTCGATGAATCTCACTCAGCACAAGTGAAACAAAGGCTAGGTGCAATGCATTGAAGCCTGATAGAAGTCTTCCTGTGCTAATCTCCTCAAGGGCACTTTTTGGATGAATGGTGACATGGAAACTCTTGGGAGGAAAGCATGATGTAGGTTAAATTCATTAGGGAATTAAAACAACTAAATTAGGGATTGATGGACCCTAATAATACAGATCTGGAAGCTAGGGTTGATGTGCGCAAATTGACCTGTAACAAATACTTAGCCAATTTCTGAGCCTACTAAGCTCCTATTTCCTTTTGTTTTTCCTTGAGGAATTATCCCCTATTAATTAAGGAAATCTACTCAATCTAGATTGTTCAATTCCTTTAGGCCAATCTCTGACTATATTCACCACCTATACAACTTGGAATAGTTTACAACTAATCGTGCATTTCCCTTGAACTCCAATCTCAACTGGGTAACTCAAATTCTATGCATGCATCAATTATTTTGGGTTGATTGATTAGTTAACTGGTTGATCACTATAGTGAGTTGAAGTTACACTTCCACTCTTTGATCTTCCACTAGTTCCTCTTGCATTTAGAACTACTTAAACTAACAATAACTCATTTTAACTAAAATATATTACTAGAAATTTGCAGTCAATCATACTTGAATTCAAGTGTCTCAACAAGAAAAGGATTATCTGATACCTTGATCCTACCTTTATGGAACTAAATTTTTTCCTCTTGATGAAACCTTTTTCAAAATATCTACATCTTTTCCTCCATTTGAACATATTCTGACAACATGATCCTCATATGCACACAATCTTGTAGATGGTGATACTATATTTCGATATGCTTGGATCGATCATGAAATACTGGATTCTCATAGAGTTTGATACAACTCTGGTTGTCACAGTAAATCACAGTAGGATCCATCTTCTGACTAAATAACCCAACAAGAACCTTTCTCATCCAGATAACCTAACATTTTTCTTGACTTGCAACCATGTACTCTACTTCTGTTGAGTTGAGTGCCAGAGATCCCTGCTTCTTGATGTACCAAGAAACTGTCGCTAACCCAACACTGAAAATTCCTCCTGATGTGCTTTTCCCGTCTGATGGACTCCCCACCCAATCTACATATGTTAAGCCTTGTAGCTTCACTCCCTCTGTATATCTATACCAAAAACCAAAATGAGTAGTGCCTCTAAGGTATCTCAACACATGATTTGTTTCCTTCCAATACAGTTTGGCTGGCTTAACCATTGCTTGACTAAGAGTGTTAACTACATAAACTTGTATGGTCGTGTGTTCACCAAATACATAAGTGAACCCATAAGTTTTTTGTAAATGGTAGCCTCCACTACCTCACCTGAAGTAGCATCCTCTTTCCTCAAATTTCTTTCTAGAGGAGTCTTCGTGGCTTTGCTACTCTCCATGTGGAACTTATTTAGTATCTCATTGGTATACTTGCCTTGAGAGACAAACCATTCCCCATCTCCTTGCCATACTTGCAAACCAAGGAAATATTGCATGAGTCCCATGTCCTTCATCTCAAATTCTCTTGCAATATCCTCTTTACAAGATTTGGTAAACTTCTCATCACTAGTTAAAATTAAATCATCGACATGTAATACTATAATAAAAAATTTACCTTCAGCAACAATGTGGTAAAGGTTTGCATCTTCACTTTTGGTGAAGCCCAACCTAGTGAGATAGTTGTTGATACTTGTGATACTGAGCACGAGGTTCTCGCTTCTATCCATACAATTATCACTTGAGTATGCACACATGTGACTCTTTGTCGAAGGTCTCAAATCCTTCAGGTTGTTCAATGTACACCCCTTGCTCAATAACTCCATTAAGGAATGTTGTCTTCACATCCATCTGATGGATCTTCCTTCCCATCTACACTGTAGTTGCTAGATTGATCTGGTTGAAGAGTAATTTTCTACTAGAGCAAAGGTATCCTCATAGTCAATTCCCTATGCCTGAGAGAATTGCTTGACCACAAGTTTGGCCTTGTGTTTCTCAATGCTTCTGTATGTTTCTTGATTCACATTGTAGATCCATTTCAAACCCACCACTGATTTGTCCTCTGGTCTTGGGACCACTTCACAAACACCTTTTATACTAATGGAATCATATTACTTTGCATCAACCCATACCGGTTGTTGCACTGCTTCCTCAAATGAGGATGGCTCAGTCTATACAAGCTCAAGCATCAGAGCCATGTAGCCAGTGTACCAATCCGGTGACATCCTTTTCCTGTGTTGTGATGTGGGTGCTCCCACATTCTCTATAGCATCATGCAATAATCTGTCAGCTTCTCTGGTTCGCTTCCTTCCTTCGTTGGATGTCCTTGCTTGAGTGGATTTCTCCGATCTCTGCTCCTCTGCTTGTGGCTACTCCACGACTTCCTAAGGCTCTTCCTTTGGAGCCAAAATCTCCTGATCTGAATGCAACTGAAGCTACCTTTCCAGATAACATTTTGTTACCTTCTCCTCATCAAACTTTACATCTCTCCTAACAATTGTCATCCTCATAGATGGAAAGTACACATGATAGTTGTGAGGTGTTTTTATGTACCCAAAAATATGCCCAACTCAGTTGTAGGCTCTAGATTTTTCCTTGCATCCTTGGAAACATGACATTAAATTGATGATCCAAATATCCTGAAGTGTGACACATCTGGATTCTTCCCTTAAAAATCTTCCTTTGGTGTAAACAATGTAAACTTTGAAACGGGAACTGTAAACTCAAAATAAGAGCTCTAGCCAGAAAAACCCTATAAAACATGAAAAAAAACCCAAAAACAAAAAGTGTGTATTATGGAATGATGTTTTTTTTTAGGGTTAATATTCAACATTTTTTAAAAATGGCAGTAAAACCAATTTTTTTGTGCAAAATAAATGAAAGAAAACACATTGATGTTGTTGGTAGAATAACATTTTTCTTTTACGAGTATAATTTCAACATTTTTTAGTAATGGCATTAAAGATAAAATAATGGGATCCAAAACACATTAAAATTCCAACAATTTTCATCCATGTCGTTAAACATATAATAACATGACAATAAAGATCGCTAACATTCTAATTCTTTTCAACCATAACATTAAAGATAATAATAAAAATTGACAATTTTTCAACCATAGAATTAAAAAACTTATTTCAACATATTTCAACCATGACATTATGAAACAATTATATTAATAGATTAATCAAAATATCAATACTTGTAGATTGAATGAAACATAAATTATTTCTCTAAGTTATTGTTGCATTGTGAATATTCTAAACAAATAAATTCACAATAATTAAAACATATAATCCAACAAACATAAAAGTGACTCATAACTTCATGTAACATCATATGGAAAATAAATTTTTATTTCAGGATACCATGAAAACATCAGTTATATAAATTGTCTTAGACAATTATTTAGAATCACTCATATTTTCTTGCATTCCATCAAAATTCACATCTTCAAATGAATGACTGGATGCAGAGAAACATGTTCCATATTCTTCTCTTTCATCAACTAGTGCCCCATCTAAGTCAGCATGCATGCCCACCATTTCAAGTTTCAAGAATATTCTAAATCTATGACTGGGTTTAGTAGACTCCCATCTCAACATTGTTTGTTCTGGTAGCAACCTCTTCAGAATATTATCCTGAAGCGAAGAGTTCCTCTCTTTGTTAAATTGAAGTCATAAAAAAGTATGCCAACATCCTCCAATTTTAAGAGGTTTATGTTGTGACGATTATATTTCTACCCTTTCTCTTTCTCTTTCCGCCAATTTTTTTTATCAACTACCATCTCTGGCTTGTACAAACCATTGAATGGTTGTATATTTGTGGCATACCAATGTACTTCAACACCTGCAACATCTTCATTTTCTGTAATGACCTTTATAATATTAGTAACCCAGAATGGATAGCCACGTGCATCTCCATTTTCTAACACTGCGATCATGTAACCCTCCTATATCCTTTAATAAACCCCTGTAAAGGTCTTCCATGGCTTCACGTTGTGCACAAGATATTATGGAACCAATATATATATCTCTTTCCTCTACCTGTCAAGAATTAATAATACCTTGAGGTTGTTGTTGTTCAACAATGTTTCTTTCCTCATATTCATTTGACACATTTTGTGGCCAAATAAATGGAGTCTTGAAAAGTATATCTTCATTTGCTGATCTTGAAATGATATCGCTCTAATTATTGAAAAAATACTACCACCAAACTGAATCAATAACATCAAAGTACTCTTATGTATATCTAATACATTTTTTAATTACTTCCAAGCAATCATAATAATTTATATCTCTCTTCTTCCTTCATGCATTATGAACTTCAGCAACTGCTTGTACTAACAATATATTTGATGCAAATGGACGATCTGGAAAGAACTTCAAAAATGCCAAACATGATGATGATGCCCATTCTGCATTAGTTGAATACTTCTTGCCCCATAGTAGTGTTTTCCCATGAAATTTTTGGATATGAAATTGATGTTGGTAGGTAATGTCATTAAGTTGTTCAATGCATTTCTCCTCACCATGTGATCCCAGAATAAACCTTCGCATGTCAGCTATTTCTTCCAACACATGAAAAATAGGCTTTGGCATGTATGATTTCTTAATACATTCAATTAATGATGGCAAGCTCCCAACATCCTTCCTCTATGTGATTGAAAATGAATGAACATCTGATCAATATGGTCATGAGGATGCCCAACAAGAAGGAAACCAACATTTACCTTCTAAGAAAATTCTCAATTCAACAGTCATGTTTAGATATCCAAAAACAATCTGATTTTTGTTTTCACGACAAGTGTTGTCCAATTGTAGATACAAAACATCAGGAAGATTACCAGACCAATGAGGAAGCACATCATGAATTATGGTTATTGTTAGATTTGCATCATTATGTATATTTGGAGCTGTGATGTAAACCTTTGGCAACATTTTCCCATTAAATACCATACAATCAGCCAAGTGAAACTAAATAAAATTTTCCTCGTGTAAATTTTTGGGTGTGAGAACAAAATGTGGTAGAAGTGTTTTCTTTTGGCCCATACCATCAACTACCAAACCCAAATATTTATTTGGATTATCATAACACTTCTTTTGATTCTTGTACAACCTTTTCCTTGCCCTTTTTGGTTGTTTTGCGATGCTCTTGAAGTTATTTGACTATGGAATGTACACATAACATATAATAAAGCTATTAATAAATATGTTTTCATAGTTCATGACTATACAATTTTAAAAAATAATGTTATGAATGCTTACCTCTTTTCGCCCCTTGACATTTATCCCTTTTTTATTTAAGAGAAGCACGTGTACTCTAAAACCCCATCCTTGCCTTCTTAGGAATATAGACATTGTTGAATTGTATCTTCCATATCTTCACAAATTATTGATATGCAATAAAACAACCATTTCCTTCAACACCTTTTGCATATTCTTCGTATAAGTTGTAGAATTCTCATCTTGAGAAATTATCTAGAATATGTATTATGTCTCTATTTGGCATATAATCCCCATGCTTTGAAAAGAAGTATTTGATCCATGACATTGCAGTATTTGACAATTGCCAAAACTGTCATTTATGACGTACTTCTAAATAAAATGTTGGATATTTTTCAAAAATTTCTTGAATTCTTGACAAACAAAAATTACCAATTGAATGAAACATTTTGAAAGCCTTTCTACAGATAAATAAAGAGCCAATATGATAATCATAACCTCACAATGAATATTACATGCACCCCACTAAATAAGAATTTTGCATGTTTTTATTCATTAACAAATATATCTTCCTTTTCTCCAATGCAAACTTGAAATCGATATGTTTCAAGAAATCATTTTGACAACATTCACTTGAAATGAGATCACTAATAGAACTTCTTCTCATGAGATATACTTCTCTACCCCTTGTATAAATAGAACATCTTGGATTGATACCAAAATGGCTACTCCTACTCCTCAATACAATATTTGCTGGTAACGTCTCCATTTCATCATCATATGTTTAAGAATTTGTTGGAATAAAGAATTGATGAGAGAGGGCAAGGATGAATCACTAATTTAAGAAACTCTTAATTTTATTTTTCTTACTATGCGTATATTCCCTTCTTATGTTCTTTCACTTGTGAGAGCATTCATTCATGAAACAGTGAATCAACAAGATTTCAGACGTACATATTCAAATAACAATCTCATGAGAAACACACATTTGACGCAGTGTTTTCACGTGGAAACCTAGAGGGAAAATCCACCAATTTGTTGTTTGTTTTATAATGTAAATTAAGTGTTGGAAATAATACTGAGAGGGGGGGTGAATCTGTATTATCAAATCAAAAATTTAATTTTCAAAACTAATTTGTATATGCTACTTCAGCTTAGTGAACTAGTGTGTATACTGACTGTACTTAATGCAACCAGCGTATATGCAGAGATCTTTTGATTTACCCAAATTATCATGCATTAAACTTTAATCAGTATATCAGGAATTCATTAGACAATGCAGCAAAAATAGATTAAATCATCACACATAGGAAACACACATGAACACCAAGATATAAGGTGGAAACCAAATGTGGATGAAAACCCCCTGCTGTAATTGTCTCTGTCTTCTTTTAAGAAGAAAATTATGTTTACAGTTTTTGTACTCGAGCAGTCTTATACCAGTATACAGGCTTCTACCTGCAGAAGGCTACAACCTTCTCTCATTCTCCAGCTTCTACTGGAAGGGAGCTACAACCCCCTAGCTCTTGTACTAGCCGATGTGTTTACTAGTATGTAGGTGCTGACCTACAGAAGGCTACGACCTTCTCATTTTTCTTCTAGGTACCATGTTTCATAAATTTTTAGACTGGATCCATCAACAACATCATATCAAATATATCTACATCAATCAATCACCTTTTGAACCAACCACAACCGAATCAACAAATCACTTTGACAACTCATCAATCTGATCATTCATAATATTGTCACTAGAATACAGTAACTAGAACCCAAGCTAGAACCCAGAACACTGCAACAGCAAACAGAAGCAACTAAAACATATTTTATAAGTTATACGCTACTTCCATGTGTCGAACCTGCATGCATACATGCTTTCCTCAAAGTGAACCAGTGTACAGATCTGCAAATAAAATTTATGATGTATACGCTGCTTTGATATGCAAAACCAACGTGTATATGCTCCTTTTCTAAAGTGAACCTATGTACAGATCTGTAAATGATGATTTAAACATGACAACTATTCCAGACTTCAGTAATACCTAGATCATCATATTTACAGACTACAACATGCGCTAGTTATTTAGATACATGATCAAATCACATAAAGATAAATCACTTCAAGCATTGAGATCTTGATACATCATTAGATCTTATCTTTCATCAAACGCTAAGGTTCCTCCTTGGTTCAAATCCACCAATGCACCATAACCCAATAACCTGCATGCTAGATCTCACACTTCATCAGATATTCAATGCTTTTGCATATTGGCCTAATGATCTTCTCCTCCTTTTATAGTTTTAGGCCTTTCTCAATATCATGGACCAAAACCACTTAGGACCAATACCTTGGATCAAATACCTAGGGCCAATACCTTAGACCAAATACTATGGACCAATACCATGGACCAAATACTTCGAACCAAAAACTTAGTTTTCCAAGGTATATGCGCTTTTCCTTTTGTGAAAGTGGATGTGTACATATACGTGACTTGTATATAGTGAACTCGCGTGTATACGCGGCTTGGCCAATGGTGAACCTGTGTATACCTCTCTTTCTTCATTCTGAGAAATCTAGTCTGTAACTCTAAGCTGTTAACCTGGTATATTGTGATCTTTCATTTGAGTGAGTTGCCTTCTGAACTGATTCCTTGAAGCTGCTCTGCATTTCATCACATTTGTAAACACTACTGTCATGCACTCTGTCACATCTGATATCTCTTCTGTAGATTCATCTAGTTACCATATACAAGTGAGTTTTTTTGCTATAAGTGGGTTTCCATCAAGTACAACACATACATCATAATGCCAACAATCCCCCCCTTTGGACTTGATGGCAACAACAACCACACCAAGTCACTCTCCCCCTTTGACATCAAGGGCAAAGGGTCATGCTCCCCCTGAGTGCATGCTGAAATCTCTGATATGCTGAAGTGTGCTGATTGAGCTCCCATGATCGAGTCCATTCTCCCTTTCAGCATAAGCAAAGTTTGCAAAAAGATGTTCTAAAGGAAGAACATGACTCTATACATACATCACAAATGACCTTCCTATCACCAATGGATCATACATACATCCATCTCCCAACCAAGTGGGGATATACAATTGTTTATACATGGAAAAACACAAACATTACATCATCCATCCCATGCATAGTGGGGTTACAAATTAGGTCTTTTCATGACCTTTACATTAAAAGATGTACATGACTTATATAACAGAGAAAAAATATCTAAAACAAGACCATGATAGTCATCAACAACTATCATATGATCTACATCATCAGTAGCATCTGTCAATCAGCATCTAGACCAACAACCTGTATATGTCCATCATTAGTTCCCAAACTATCATCAACCATGTTATCCCCGTGAACCTGTTCCACCTGTTCACTGTTAGATCTACGCATGCATATGTCAGTAAGAGATATCAAAGCATCATCATCAATCAGATATACATCAAGTTATCATCAACTTTATGAGAACCAATATATTTCCACATGTTATCAGCAGAGTGAAACCATCATCAAACAGAGTAGATAATTGATAGAACCATGGCAGACCCCTTTTTTTTTTAGTCCAGCCCACTGTTTTCCTTCAAACCAGCATATACACGACTATGCCCACAGAAACCCGCATATGTACGCCACTACGCTTTATGAAACTCGCGTATAACCACCTTTTTTTAAAGAAATTAGGATTTAATAGCAGGATGATGCAACAACTACTTCCAACTTTTGTCTGAGATATTCAAATGTCTCTCTGGGCAGTGGTTTAGTGAATATATCAACAACATATTCTTTGGAGGGAACATATTCCAGCTTGACTTTTTGTTCAAGCACTTGTTCACGTAGAAAATGATATTTGATGGGTATGTGCTTGGTCTTGGAGTGCATGTCTGGATTCTTTGAAATACTGATGGCACATGTATTATCACATAGAATGGAGATAGGTGGAGTACATGTGATTTGAATGTCTTGCAAGGTTTGCATCATCCAAAGTAGTTGTGTGCAACAAGATGCAGCAGCCACGTATTCTGCTTTAGCTGTAGATAATGCAATTGAACTATGTTTCTTGCTGAACCAAGACACTAACCTGGAACCCTTATAGAATGCACGACCACTAGTGCTTTTTCTGTCATCAACACTTCCTGCCCAATCTGCATCTATATATGCATGAAGTGTAAGATCAATATCTCTAGGATACCATAAACCAAAGTTCTATGCTCCTTGGAGATATTTGAAAATCCTTTTGACTGTCTGAAGGTGTTTTTCCTTAGGATTTGCTTGGAATTATCCATCTATTCCCACTACATGCATGATTTCTGGTCAGGTCCCTGTTAGATAAAGCAGACTGCCAATCATGGATCTCTAAGTTGGTTGATGTACTGCTACTGATTCATCATTTGAGCTAAGACTACATCCTGTTACCATTGGGGTACATACTTGTTTAGAATCTTCCATGGTGTACTTTTTCAGGAGTTGTTTGAGATATTTGGTTTGTGAGGGAAAAATACCATATTTATTTTGTTGAACTTGTAGACCAAGAAAATAGGTAAGCTCTCCAAGCAAGGACATTTCAAATTCTTGTTGCATTACTGAGGCAAAATTTTGACTCATGGATTCTTCATTGCTACCAAAAATAATATCATCAACATACACAACAATTGTTAGCAATTTATCAGTGTCCATATTTGTATATAGATTGCTATCTGCTGACCCCTTTGAAAAACCTTGTTGATGGATATATTTGTCAAGATGGTAATACCATGCTCTTGGAGCCTGTTTTAGACCATAGAGAGCTTTTCTGAGTTTGCATACAAGTTTTGCATCATTCCCAAGAATGAATCCTTCTGGTTGTTCAATATAGACTTCTTCTTCTAAGTCTCCATTAAGAAATGCATATTTTACATCCATTTGGTATACTTTGAATTTCTAAACACTAGAAAGAGCAAGAAACATTCTTATGGCTTCAAGTCTAGCAACAGCTATAAAAGTTTCTTCAAAATCTATACCTTCTTGTTGAGCATATCTGTTGCAAACAAGTCTAGCCTTGCTTCTAATAACTTCTCCATTTTCGTTTAGCTTGTTTTTGAATATCCATTTAGTTCCTATGATATTCTTATCATGCGGTCTAGGAACTAATTCCCAAGTATTATTCTTTTCAATTTGCTCATGTTCTTCATTCAAGGCCTTGACCCAACATTCATCTCTGCATGCTTCATTTACATTTTGAGGTTCAGTGGAAGATAGTAATGTTGGAATTCAGAGGCACAGTAAATCAATTAAAAAACACACAGCAGAATAAATCAAGCACATGAACACAGTTTTAACGTGGTTCACCCAACCAATCTGGGCTACGTCCACCAAACATAGGCATCAGGAGTTTATTAATCAAATCAGGAGATTACATCATGAAAGCCTCACAAAACTCTCACACTCACTTAGCAAACATCCGAATGGTTGCCTGTTATATAGCCTAGAGAATCTAACAGCCTCATTAATTCCCTCACATCAAATATAGGAGGCATTAATTCCCTCCCAACAACCTGGAGCTAATCTAGGAACAGAATTCCTATTGTTGTCACCTTCAGAGATTTTTGCCTATTTCATCCCAAACAGAAAATCTCAACAATCTCCACCTTGACAACAATTTGCCTGATGCCCTGTTATTATTATTTTATCTTTTCTGCAAGCCAAGAGAAGCCAAACACCAGCGTAGCTTCTCCAACAAAACTGGTTTCGTGAACATGTCTGCACAGTTCTCCTTTGTATGCACCTTTTCAAGAGAAACTCCCCTTTCAGTGATAACCTGTCTTACAAAATGATACTTGATTGGAATATGCTTTGATTTACTATGATAGGCCGGATTCTTAGCCAAATGTATTGCACTTTGACTGTCACAAAGTAACCTAATGTTTTCATGTAACCTACCAAACTCACCAAGAAAACATTTCAACCAAACCACCTCTTTGCAAGCATGCGAAACAACAATGTATTCTGCTTCAGTAGTGGATAAAGCAACAATATTCTGTAGCTTTGACATCCAGCTTATAGCTCCACCTGCAAGAGTAAAGACGTACCCTGAAGTTTATCTTCTCTTATCCAAATCACCTGCAAAATCGGAATCAACATATCCGCAAACAAATTCACTACTCTTATTGTAAGAAATACAATAACTACTTGTGCCTCTCAAGTACCGAAGCACCCATTTTACTGTTGACCAGTGCTCTTTACCCGGATTTGCCATGTACCTGCTTACAACCCCAACTGCATGTGAAATATCTGGTCGAGTACAAACCATCGCATACATTAAACACCCTACTACATTGGCATACGGAATTCGAGACATATAATCCTTTTCTTCATCTGTATTAGGACATAAACTCGAAGAAAGCTTAAAATGGGAAGCTAAAGGGACTGAAACAGGCTTCACATTATTCATACCAAACCTCAAAAGTATTTTCTCAACATACTTTTGTTGTGATAGCCATAGCTTACCATTGCTCCTGTCTCTGAAAATCTCCATGCCCAAAATCTGTCTTGCTGCTCCTAGATCTTTCATATCAAACGTCCTTGCCATCTGAGTCTTCAACCTGTTGATTTCTTCAATGCTTTTGCTTGCTAAAAGCATATCGTCAACATACAATACCAAGATAATGAATATGCCATTATTCAACTGTTTGAAATAAACACAATGATCATATTCACTTCTAACATATTTCTGACTCAACATGAAAGAATCAAACTTCTTATACCACTGCCGAGGCGACTGCTTCAGGCCATATAATGACTTCTTGAGCCTGCAGACAAATTTCTCATTGCGATGCTGAACAAACCCTTC
Source organism: Pinus tabuliformis (assembly GCA_031772625.1). Classification (NCBI taxonomy): domain Eukaryota; kingdom Viridiplantae; phylum Streptophyta; class Pinopsida; order Pinales; family Pinaceae; genus Pinus; species Pinus tabuliformis. The sequence continues at coordinate 114,486,122 of CM062806.1, forward strand.
TGGTTGTTCCATATATATTTCCTCATCTAAATCACCATGTAGAAATGCAGTCTTAACATCTAACTGCTGTAACTCTAAATCAAACAAAGCCACTAATGCTAACACAATTCTAATTGAAACAATTTTAACCACTGGTGAAAATATCTCATGAAAGTCTATGCCAGCTTTCTGAGAAAACCCTTTTGCAACCAGTCGCGCTTTGTACCTGTCTTCCGTATCATTCACACCCCGTTTCACCTTGAACACCCACTTACATCCCACAGTTTTCCTGCCTTTGGGAAGTTCAACCAGATCCCATGTGCCATTCTTACCTAAGGCCATCATTTCTTCCTTCATGGCTGCTTTCCATTTGTCACTATTTGAACTTTCTACAGCTTCCTGATAACACAAAGGTTCATCATCATTAGCTATCAAAGCAACTGAAGTAACATGATCATCATACCTTCTCGGAGGGCGCTTGATCCTTGTAGACCTCCTTAAGAATGTTTCTGGTGCTTCCACAATTGGCTGTCTATCAACTGTAGGAATTTCTTCATGATCGCCATCTGAGACCTGTTCATGACCTCCATCTGAACCCTGTTCATAACTAGAATCTGAAACCTGTTCATGACTAGAATCTGAACTATGGTCGTTATGACTATCATTAGAAATGTTGTCAAACTAAATATGCTGGAAATCAGATACATCATCCTGTTTCAATCTTCTATCTACATCTAACTGTACAAGAGAGGATTCATCAAACTTTACATCTCCGTTGATGATGATTTTGCGGGTAGTAGGATCCCACAATCTATATCCCTTTGTTCCATCACCATACCCAACAAAGATATACCTTTTTGACTTTGGATCTAACTTAGTTCGCTGATGTTTAGGCACTAGAGCATATGCATCACAACCAAACACTCTGAGTTTAGAATAGTCACAAGGGTGTCCTGTCCATACCTCTTGCGGAACCTTGCAGTCTATTGCCGTTGATGGAGATCGGTTTATCACATAACAAGCAGTTGCCACTGCTTCCGTCCACAACTCCTTCGGCAACCCGGCGTTACTCAGCATACACCTTGCTCTCTCTAGAAGAGTCATGTTCATGCGTTCAGCAACTCCATTCTGCTGAGGAGTATAAACCGTGGTCTTATGTCTCTCGATCCCTGCATCCTTGCAATAGCTGTCAAACTCCTTGGAGGAAAACTCACCACCATTGTCAGTTCTTAAACATTTTATAGTTCTACCAGTGCTGTTTTCTACCAATGCTCTAAACTGCTTGAAAACTGAAAAAACATCAGACTTCTTTTTCAACATGTAGACCCACACTTTTCTAGAAAAGTCATCAATGAATGATACAAAATATGACGAGCCACCATATGACGCTGTAGGAGCTGGACCCCACACATCTGAATGGATATAATCAAGTATGCCTTTACTAGTATGTTTGCCTGTTTTAAACTTTTGTTTACTTTGTTTACCAAACAGACAATGTTTACATAAATCCAATTTTCCAGATCTTAGATTAGGAAGTAACTTTCGGTCAGCCAAAATTTTCAATCCTCTTTCACTCATATGCCCCAATCTTTGATGCCATAAGTGAATGGAACTACTGTCATGTTCAGACACAGACACATGATCTGACCCAGTTCTACCTTCTAACTGAAATAGATTTCCTACTTTCTTAGCCTTCATCACTAGTAAGATGCCTTTGTAAATTTTCATTACTCCACCTTGAATTACAGTTTTATATCCATTTGAATCAAGTGCTCCTAATGAAATCAAGTTTTTCCTTAAATCTGGTACATGCCTTACATCAGTTAATATTCTTGTTGTCCCATCAAACATTTGTAGTTGTATGCTCCCAATCCCAACAATATTACATGTTACATCATTACCCATGTACACAACACCATCATTAATTGATTTATAATCCTTAAACCATTCTTTATGGATACACATGTGGTTTGATGCCCCGGAATCTAACAACCAATGTTGACCATGATTTGACACATTAACTGATAATACTTCATCACTCATACCTGAACCAGATACTGAACCTGTATCTGTGGTGTTGGCTTCCTTCTTTTCTGTCGAAGAGCCTTCTTTAGCAGCCTGCTTTCGCTTCCAACAATCCTTTTTCAGATGTCCAGCCTTGCCACAATGCCAGCACTTCACCTTGGGCTTCTTTCCTTTGGACTTCAAACGAGAGTCGCTATGCTTTCCACCGGAGTGTCTCTCTCGTGAGCGACCTCTGGCCATCATTACCTCTGATGTAGAGGTGTCTGCATTCGACCTCTTCCTCGTCTCCTCAGCCAACAAGGCTCCAACAACATCGTCAAATTCAAGGATATCGTCAAACTCAATTTCAAACCTGGCACTTTGAGTCTTCGCCATTTGTATCAAAAACACAATAATCTCCAAAACCAACCAGCAATGAAAAAACAACTGCCTATGCCTTTGTTTTTACAAAAAAAAAAAAACTGACTTGTGGCTGTGCAAGATTGCAGTATAAAACAAAAAAAACTGAGCATCCACTGTGCAATTACTCTAAAATTACAGTCGGTACTGAGCATCCACCGTGAATTACACCAATAAACCAATGTTTTATTTACGGTTTTGCCACAAATAGTTTCGCAGAAAATCTCAACACCAAATGCATTCGTTACTTGCAACGATAGAAGACAGTGTTCATATTCTGCTATTCACGAACAGTAGAAATTAAAATGCCTACCGGAATCAACAAACGCGAATAATGAACAATCGCAGTTTTCAATGTAATGCCATTGCCACGCAATTTACAAATATATACCCACGCAGTTTCAAGTTTTACCTCCACGCAGGGTTCACAGCGATGGTCAACGCAGCAGACAAAAAAGAATCCACGCCGTTTTCAATTATATTCACGCTGTATTAAAATATATATCAACGCATTTGACAAAGCCATACCCACGCTGTCTTTCAAATATATGTATCAATGTTCTCAAAAAATATACCCACGCAATTGTGAAATGGAAATACGCACCGATTTAACTATGAATCAACGCTGTGTATACAAATATACCCACTCGGTAAATCAAAGCATACGCCAGGTTATAACATATCAGTGCTGCTTTAAATATATATATCAAAGCCGTTTTATATAACCACGCATTTTTTGAATGAATCTGCACCGTTCATGATTATATATTCATGCTGATTTAAGAAACCATACCCACGCTGCAATATCCACATAGCTGTTGGAAATAAATATTAACGCAGGTTTTTTTAAAACATACCCATGCTGTATACTCACACCAAAAAAGTGTTTTTCCAGCGGGCAAAGCAGTAGACGGCTCCAGCAATCAGGTAGTGCGTTTCTGCTCCAGCGCTCCACGCAGGTCCACGCTGATCTGGTGTGCACAACGCTCCAGTCATACGCACCTCCAGCACGCACCAGCAATCCCTTCCAGCCACGATCTGCTGAACTCTGATTGCGTTCAACGCACCAGGCCTTCAATACGCATCAGCAACAGATACGCACCAGCTCTTCAATAAGCATTCACACGCAGGCAAGTTCACGCCCGCACCAGCACAGGGTATTCACAGCAGTCACGCACGCAGCGCCTCCAATCAGCTCCTCCAGGCACCTCCAACATGCTCTGATACCAATTGTTGGAATTCAGAGGCACAACAAATCAATTAAAAAACACACAGCAGAATAAATCAAGCACATGAACACAGTTTTAACGTGGTTCACCCAACCAATCTGGGCTAAGTCCACCAAACATAGGCATCAGGAGTTTATTAATCAAATCAGGAGATTACATCATGAAAGCCTCACAAAACTCTCACACTCACTTAGCAAACATCCGAATGGTTGCCTGTTATATAGCCTAGAGAATCTAATAGCCTCATTAATTCCCTCACATCAAATATCGGAGGCATTAACTCCCTCCCAACAACCTGGAGCTAATCTAGGAACATAATTCCTATTGTTGTCACCTTCAGAGATTTTTGCCTATTTCATCCCAAACAGAAAATCTCAACAAGTAATGCTAGATAGCTTGAGGTTTCGGCAATAGTTCTTCTTGTCTACACACCTGCCCCTTTTTCCCCCAAAATTTGAGTTTCTGGATGATTTTTCTGAACATACCTGGATGGAGTCTTTTCTTCTATCGTTATCTCTTCTTTTGGTGATTCATTGGTTTCTTCTTCAGAATCAGTGTGATTTTATGTGGGAAAATGATCCTCATTTTCTTCATTGTCATGATCTTCGGTTTTTATCTGTTTTGGATTTTTGCATGCTTCATCAACTACAACATCAATACTTTCAATAATTTTTCCATGTCTTTTATTATAACATTTATATCCTTTACTTTAGGAAGAGTAGCCAAGAAGAATACCTTCATCTGCTCTAGGTTCAAACTTACCAAGTTTTTCTTTAGTCCTTTTGATGTAACATTTGCTTCCAAAAACTTTGAAGTACTTTACAGTAGGAGTTTTACCATACCAAAGTTCATGTGGAGTTTGAGTGTTGTTTACCCGAACATTTGCTTGGTTGAGAATAGTGACGGTGGCGAATGTAGCTTCACCCCAGAAGGTTGCAGGAGTTCCAGATTCATCTAGCATAGCATGAGCCATTTTTTGAATAGTTCTATTCATCCTTTCTACCACTCCATTTTGCTGAGGAGTCCTTGCAGTGGAGAGCTATCTTTTTATTCTGTGTTGTTCATAGAAGTCAAAGAATTCAACTGAGGTAAATTCACCTCCTCGATCAGATCTGAGGCATTTGATTTTGCGATCTGATTCATTTTCAACCAAGGCTTTGAAAGCTTTTAACTTTTCAAATGCTTCATCTTTATGCTTTAGAAGACCTATCCAACACATTCTGGAAAAATCATCATTGAACAATATAAAGTATTCTTCTCCTCGAGGTTACTTTTTCCTTGATGGTCCACATAAATTAGTATGAACAAGTTCAAGAGGCTTACTAGCTGATCCTTCCTTTTTGATGAATTGAGATCTATTTTTATTACCAAATTGACATGAATTTCATATAGTATTTTCAGGAATGTTGATATCTAGAAGATCTTGAACAGCTTGGAACCTGCATGCTTTTCTTATTTGAGAAAAGCTTAGATGTCCCAATCTTCTGTGCCATAGCTAGTTTTCATCATTTTTGCTTAGATAGCACCATTGTTGTCCTCCCTTGAGTATGTATAGGTTTTTTGGAGTTCTTGTACTTTTAATCACGCTTTCTCCTATATCAAGCTCATGAACAACACATCCATTTGATCGAAACACTACTTCATTTCCTTGATCACACGTTTGACTCACACTCAACAAGTTATGCTTTAAGCCATCAACATACATAACATTTCCAGCTTTAACTTTTTCTTTCAAGAAAATAGAGCCTTTACCTTTTATGACAGCAGGAGTGTCGTTGCCAAATGAGACACTCTTTTCCTTTTCTAAGGCATTATATGAGTGTAGTTTTTCTTTGTCACCTGTCATGTGTTTTAAGCATCCACTGTCGATGTACCACTAGTTTTCTTGTCCTTATGCATACAAGGCTATACCACATCTTTCTGTTTGTGGTTCTTTCTTTCTCCATATTTTTGGCTTTAATGGAGTTTTGTTAGGGTCCCACCCTAACCCCCTTATTTGTGTCATGGGATCACATCATAGTCAAGAGTCAATAAAGCCCATATTAATAATTGTAAGTGGTTAACCCACAATTAATGACGGGACCACAGTTAGTTGCAAATGGGCGGTAGTATTAGTTAGATGGTAAATGGGCGGTAGTATTAGATAGATGGTATTAATAAAATCCACGATATTGGCTCGTGGTATTGCATGTATGAGTCATATATAAAGGATAGAGACTCCCTGCGAGGAGTATTGTGTCTTGTTTTGTAATCGAGCTCTGCTCTATTGGAGGTTGCCCCCTCGAAGAGGCCTGTGAACATTTCTCTCTGGATAATAAAATCATTGCTATTCTGTGCTCTGGGTATATTCTCTTCGCATATTTTGTGTTCTCGGTATCTTTTCTTCGCAAATTCTATGTTTGGGTATCACTTTGCAGGTTAAGAGCATAACAAGTGGTATCAGAGCACTTTCCAGGGCTCGGTGGGATCTCCAAATTTTAGCAAAATTTTTTTAGGCTAGAGACGTGTTCCGGCGTCTTTAAACCACGGGATCTGTCGTTAAGCGCATAAACCTGCGGATTTGGGGAGGCATGCACGCAGGAAATACAAGAGGTGGTCACGTCTGTTGGACTCCCTTGTAACCCCTGTGGGTACCCCTTCGAGTAGTAGCACATTAGACAGAACCGCGCACGGACTGTCTTCCACGTACCCTCTGGGTATATAGGAAGCCCCCTAGCTCCCTTGAAACCTCGCCATAGATAAAACTTCGGCCGTCTTGTGGCTACAGTACACCGAGAACAGCACTCGGAGAGATTGCTCGCCCGTACGATAGGGTAGTCGGGTTGTATGGCTAAGGGTACGGTCGATCCTCCTTAGTTAGAGCCCTGAAACATTGGGCCGAGTACTACTGTCAGACCCTTATGTATATTGCGATCTGTAGCACCTGACACTCCCCAAGACTATAGTTCCCCTTCTCTCGAGGGATCACACATCATCTATTCCAGATCAGCAGCAGCAGTTGTTCCACCATTCAGATCTCTCAGATCCACCAGATCGGATATTCCAGATCAGCAGCAGTAGTGGTTCCACCATTCAGATCTCCCAGACTCACCAGATCGGAGTAGTTGGAAAGGGTTCCTGTACCTGGATATAATTTTCGCAGGACTTTTGGTGGCATTGACATTTTGAGGATTTGGCGACTGTAGTATTGCTCAGAAAGGAGTAAAACTCCGTTAGGAGTTTTCTAAAAAAAAAAAAAAGTCTGAGATCTTCCAGGGCGCTTATTGGTGACCTAGCCCATCAGAATCAGGACGACGAGCTGAGCAAGGTGGTACCATTCAATTCTTAGTAAAAAAAATTTCGGCGGTCCCAAATTTTCGTCAGACGGGTGTATGGTAGAAACTCGCGCTCAAGCAATGGCCACTGAAAGGATAGAAAAGATAGAAGAAGATGTGCACTCCCTCCACTCTGTGGTGGAAAGGATCGAAAATCATCTTAAAGGATTAGATTGCCTACTACAGGACAAGGGCATGGAGCCAGCCCACGAGGAGGCGTATAAGGGTCATGAATACCATGAGGGGGAGTCTAGCCACTCTCCTCACGTCTGGCACACCCATCCACCACCCAATCAGAGACCTCCCAAGTTGGATATGCATAAATTTCACGGTTCTCACACGTCCACATGGCTAGCACAAATGGAGCAGTATTTTCAATTGAATCATATCATAGATGAGGGGACTAAGCTTATGGTGGGCACCATGTACTTGGACAATGAACGATGGCAATGGAAGGAATGGTATCAGCGTTGCAATGGACAATTTCATAATTGGGGCCAATTTACCAAAGCTCTTCGAAATCGCTTTGAACAGGAAGACTCTTTTTTGGGGCGTCTCACTAAGCTCCGACAGACGGGTACAGTGGATGAATATATTACCGCTTTTGAAGCCTTAGCCTTCCGCACTAAGGGTCTCACAGATGAATTCCACATGGAATGCTTTATCAGCGGTCTTAAAGAAGCCATCAAAGCTCAGGTTCTACTCCACCACCCCCCCACATGGAACGAGGCTTGCCAGGTAGCCCGTAAGGTGGAACGAGCATTAACAGCTCAATCCAACCGCCCCAACTTTCCTGCTAAAGGTCGTCCCTCACAGGCTCCCAATATGACCCAAACACTTAAGATTCAAAAGGTGTCACCTGCAGAAATGGCCGAAAGAAGGAAGTAAGGACTATGTTACTACTGTGATGAAAAATATTCCCCGGGTCATAAATGCAAAGAGCACAAGTTTTTTCAAATAGATGCCACTGACTACAACTCCACCGAGGAAGATCCACCACTTGAAGAACCAGAGGCGACCGAAGAAGATAACCAACAGGAGATGGTATCTGATGAACCAATGATTTCGCTACATGCATTGGCAGGAATTTCTTCACCTCAAACTCTCAAAATCAGGGGTTTTCTTAAACATCGGCCAGTAATAGTTCTGATTGATAGTGGAAGTACCCATAATTTCATCCACCAAAAGATCGCTGAAGCAGCACATTGTTAGGTCCGAGCAGTTTCTAACTTCCAAGTCCAGATTGTAGATGGAGGCATAATGAAATGTGAAGGTCGCTGTGAAAATGTCAAAATTCAAATGGGGGATTATCAATTGAAAACCCACATGTTTGCAATACACATGGGAGGTTGCGACATTGTCCTAGGTGCGGAATGGCTCTGCACTCTTGGGCCAATCACAATGTATTTCCAGGAGTTATATATGAGTTTTAAGCAGAACGACTACACACATACCCTCCGTGGGCTACAAGCGGGAGCCCCTTCTGTCATAAGCTCGCATCGTATGGAAAAATTGTTAAAAAAGGGCCATCATGGAGTAGTAGCTCAATTTAATGCCATCCAGGTAGTAGATACCATGTCTTCGCCAATTCATCCTGAGATGCAACAGATTTTGAATAAACATCGGACGGTCTTTGACAAACCTCATGAACTTCCACCCTCGCGAGGGGAACATGATCATAGCATCACATTGGTCCCAGGGGCCCAACCCCCAAATGTGCGGCCATACAGACATCCGTTCACCCAAAAGAATGAAATAGAAAAAATCATCAAGGAATTGTTGGAAGCAGGTGTCATTCATCCTAGTATTAGTCCTTACTCATCTCCAGTCGTCATGGTCCTCAAGAAAGATGGGGAGTGGCGGATGTGTCCAGACTTCAGGGCCCTCAATAAGTTAACAGTCAAAGATAAATTTCCCATCCCAGTGGTTGACGATTTGCTGGACGAACTCAATGGGGCTCAATTCTTCACTAAATTGGATCTTCGCTCAGGCTACCACCAAATTCGCATGAAGGAAGTTGACATTCCCAAGACAGCTTTCAGAACTCATGAAGGCCATTATGAGTTCTTGGTCATGCCATTTGGTCTCTGTAATGCCCCCTCTACTTTTCAGAGCCTTATGAATCACCTCCTCAGACCATATCTCAGAAAATTTGTCCTGGTCTTCTTCGATGACATCCTCATCTATAGTGGCACTTGGGCGGCACATCTTAAGCATGTAGATATCCTCTTGCAACTGCTCCGCAAGCATAAACTATTTGTCAAAATGTCTAAGTGTGCGTTTGGCATGGAAGAAGTTGAGTATTTAGGCCACATTGTGGGCCGTGAAGGTGTCAAGGTTGATCCCAAAAAGATCGAGGCAATGCAAGAATGGCCTCGACCTAAGACCTTGAAAAGCTTGAGAGGATTTTTGGGTCTCACAGGCTATTATCGTAAATTTGTCCGCAACTATGGCCGCATAATGAAGCCCCTGACGCAACTTCTCAAGAAAAATTCCTTTTTCTGGAACGAAGAAGCACAACAGGCATTTACCACTCTCAAAACCGCCATGTGTTCCACTCCGGTCTTAGCACTACCGGACTTCACCAAAACATTTGTCATTGAATCTGATGCTTCGGGAACAGGTATTGGAGCAGTCTTAATGCAGGAAGGGCGACCATTGGCCTTCACCAGCCAACAACTAAGTGGGAAGAACTTCGGCCAATCTACCTATGAGAAGGAAATGATGGCCATCTTACATGTAGTTGAGACCTGGCGACCTTACTTGTTGGGGCGACGTTTCCAAATCCGCACAGATCATCACAGTCTTAAGTATTTTTTGGAGCAACGCCTATCTTCCCCCCAACAAAATAAATGGTTAGCCAAAATGCTGGGTTATGATTATGAGATCATTTACAAGAAAGGGAAAGACAACAGGGTAGCAGATGCATTGTCACGCCAATTTGAGGAGGAAAGTACTCTGCTCGCAATATCCCTCCCCATTCCAGACTGGATTGAAGAGGCTCGCAGGGAATGGTTTTCACATCCTGAGCTCTCCCAACTCATTTCTCAATTACAGGCAGATCCTAATTCCAGCAAGGGCTACTCATGCCAGAATGATATTCTTCGCTACAAGGACAGAGTCGTCATATCACCAACATCCACCCTCAAAAGTCGCATTTTGGCAGAATTGCACTCCTCTCCCATTGCAGGACATTCGGGCTTTCAGAAGACATACGCTCGCACCAGAAGATCATTTTTTTGGACCGGCATGAAACAGGACATCCTTACTTTTGTAGCAGAATGTGACGTCTGTCAACGCCACAAGGGGGAAACAGTCAACACACCAGGCACATTACAACCATTGCCCATTCCGGCGTCAATTTGGATGGAGGTCTCCATGGATTTCATTACAGGTCTTCCAAAGTCTGGGAACAAATCAGTCATCATGGTGGTTGTGGACCGACTATCGAAGTATGCCCATTTCTGCGCTCTACCCCAACCATTCACACCTACTTTGGTTGCTCAAACTTTCATGGATCAAATCTTCAAATTGCATGGCATGCCCACTTCGATTGTGTCCGACCGCGACCCAATCTTCACCAGTAATTTTTGGCAGGAGCTCTTCAGAATACAAGGAACTCAACTCAAACTCAGTACTTCATATCATCCGCAAACAGATGGTCAAACCGAAGCCGTCAACAAATGTCTAGAAACCTACCTTAGGTGTTTCACTTCAGCCAAACAACACCTTTGGGCACAGTGGTTACCTCTGGCGGAATGGTGGTATAACACCAACTATCATGCCACCACCAAAATGACTCCCTATGAAGCAGTCTATGGACAACTTCTGCCGTCCCCTACTTCTTATCTCACGGGGTGCTCCAAAGTACAAGCAGTGGATCAACTCTTACAACACCGTGCAACCATGCTAGCCCACTTGCGCGAGAATCTTCATCAAGCTCAGAATCGTATGAAGCAACAGGCTGACCAACATCGCTCAGAGCGCCAATTTCAAGAAGGGGATGAGGTCTTTTTGAAGCTGCAACCATATAAGCAAACATCACTCAAAGACAAGGGCTGTCAAAAGCTCTCTCCAAAATTCTACGGACCATATCAAGTACTTCAGCGCATTGGAGAAGTGGCTTACAAGCTGGCTTTGCCACCTACAGCAAAAATCCACCCAGTTTTCCATGTATCGTGCCTCAAGAAAGTGATTGGGAACAATTGCCGAGTTCAAACCATTCTACCTGAATTGGATGAAGAAGGATCAATCTGGCTTCAACCTGAACAGGTTCTAGACACACGAGACAAGCACATGCGTGGCCGCATGATTAAGGAGGTCCTAGTCAAATGGAAAGACACCTCGCCGGAAGATGCAACTTGGGAACCAGCCGCTATTCTTCAGCAGTTTCCGCAGCTTCAGCCTTGAGGACAAGGCTAGTCTTAAGGGGGAGGGCATGTTAGGGTCCCACCCTAACCCCCTTATTTATGTCATGGGATCACGTCATAGCCAAGAGTCAATAAAGCCCATATTAATAATTGTAAGTGGTTAACCCGCAATTAATGACGGGACCACAGTTAGTTGCAAATGGGCGGTAGTATTAGTTAGATGGTAAATGGGCGGTAGTATTAGATAGATGGTATTAATAAAATCCACGATATTGGCTCGTGGTATTGCATGTATGAGTCATATATAAAGGATAGAGACTCCCTGCGAGGAGTATTGTGTCTTGTTTTGTAATCGAGCTCTTCTCTATGGGAGGTTGCCCCCTCGAAGAGGCCTGTGAACATTTCTCTCTGGATAATAAAATCATTGCTATTCTGTGCTCTGGGTATATTCTCTTCGCATATTTTGTGTTCTCGGTATCTTTTCTTCGCAAATTCTATGTTTGGGTATCGCTTTGCAGGTTAAGAGCATAACAAGTTTGCTCCTTTTGAGATATTTGCCGAAATTTGCTCTTGCATTCAAATTCTTCATGGCCAAAGTTGTTACAGATTGAGCATTCAATTTCATTTTCAAGAAGATAAAAGTTATTATAGGAACTTTTCTTGATCCCTATCCCATTCCTTTGATTTCATGCTTCTCTAGTCATGATGGTTTTGTAAGAAACACATTGAGCAGCTTTGTGTCCAAAATTATGACATGAGAAACATTGACCATTAAAGAAGTTCCTACGATTATCGAATCTACTGACCTGGTGATTTTAGTTTCTATTGATATTCATCTTTGAAGCAAATTGAGTACGATTTACTTGAGTTTGGTTGTGGCTTCTGTTCATCCTTGAAGTAAATTGAACTTGCTTTACCTGGTGTTTTACTTTATGCCTTTGCTGACAATTTTCAACCTGTTCACTGCGCTTTGCTGCATCAAGATAGCTTTTAGTGGAGGTTGACAGCTTATGTGCTTGAGATGCTTCTTCAATATATCCAAGACCTGTCTTTATCAAAGGAGAGAATTGCACTTTGATAATTTCATATAAGGTTTCTAATCCTTTAGCAAATCTAAGATTGAGAGCTTTTTTTTTCTCAAGATCCTTTCTTAGACCCACAATTTTATATTCTAGCTTTTCATTGTGTTTTTCTCTTTCAGTAAGTTGGTATGTCAAGGTATCTATAATCATATTCTTTTCTTCTAAAAAGATTTTGAGTTTAGAGATTTCTTCATAAAGGTCATCTTCATCTAAAGCGTCCAAAAATTCATCATCTTCATAAGCCATCAGAAGTCTATAGTCATTACTATTTTCATCTTCATCACTATTTGATAAACCGTCACTATCTTCATGAGTATAGTAGCTCTTTTTACTTACACTTTGTTTTCTATTCCATTTTACAGATTCCTTCCCTTTATCATATTAATCTTTATTAGGAAATTTGGCAGCATAATGACCGACTCTGCCACAGGCAAAACATTTGAAAGGTAGTTTACCTCTGAATCTTCCAGAACCCCGTTGAAGGTTTTTGACAAAGTTTTCTTCTTCTTCTCCTTCTGAAATATGTCCTGATTCATTGAGTTCTTATTTTCCTTTTGCTAAAGCTTTAAATGTGGTTTCTCTCATATCTGATGGACCTCCATTTCTCATCTCAAAGGCAGTTAAGATTCTGTGTAGCTGTGTCATAGTAATAGTCTATAGATCCTGCTTTTCTTCTATGGTAGATACTTTTGATTCAAAATTAGCAGAAAAGGATCTTAAAGCTTTTTCAACTAAAGTAACTTCCTTTGTCTCTTCACCCAGATTCTTCATGCAATTAACAATCTCATCTACACATAAGAAGTAACTAGCTATACTTTCATCATTGTGCATCTTGAGAGTTTCATATTGAATTATGAGAGTTTGCAGTTTAGCACGTTTTACCTGAGAGTCTCCTTCGTAGCTTAGAATGATTTTGTCCCATATTTCTTTGGCGGATTTGAGTTGCATAACTTTTACAAACTCTGATTGTGACAGACTTCCCAATAATGTATTTACAGCCTTCGCATTGGTTTCATATTGTTTTTTACCTACCGTATTTGTGGGAATTGTTGATGGAAATGTATATCCTCCTTCCACTATTTCCCAGACATTTGTTCCAAGTAATTGAATATAGGTTGTGGTTCTTACCTTCCAATAAACAAAGTTGCTCCTGTAAAAGATTGGCAGTCTAATGGATCCCCCGCTTTCTTGATTACTCATGATGGTAGATCTTCCTTCAAGCGATCAATCTTCTTCTGAAGGACCTGCTCTGATACCAATTGTTGGAAATAACACTGAGAGGGGGGGTGAATCAGTATTATCATATCAATAATTTAATTTTCAAAACTGATTTGTATATGCTACTTCACCTTAGTGAACTAGTGTGTATACGCGACTATACTTAATGCAACCAGCGTATATGCAGAGATATTTTGATTTACCCAAATTATCATGCATTGAAATTTAATCAGTATACCAGGAATTCATTAGACAATACTATAAAAACAGATTAAATCATCACACATAAGCAACACACATGAACACCAAGATATAAGGTGGAAACCCAATGTGGGTGAAAACCACCTGCTGCAATCGTCTTTGTCTTCTTTTAATAAGAAAATTATGTTTATAGTTTTTGTACTGGTCCAGTCTTATACTAGTATGCAGGCTTCTACTTGCAGAAGGCTACAACCTTCTCTCGTTCTCCAGCTTCTACTGGAAACGAGCTACAACCCCCTAGCTCTTGTACTAGCTGATGTGTTTACTAGTACGTAGGCGCCGACCTACAGAAGGCTACAACCTTCTCCTTTTTCTTCCAGGGACCAAATTTCATAAATTTTCAGACTGGATCCATCAACAACATCATATCAAATATATCTGCATCAATCAATCACCTTTTGAACCAACCACAACCAAATCAATCAATCACTTTGACAACCCATCAATTTGATCATTCAGAATACTGTCACTAGAATACAGTAAGGCAGAACCTAGAACACTGCAACAACAAACAGAAGAAACTAAAACATATTTTATAAGGTATATGCTACTTCCATGTGTCGAACCTGCGTGCATACGTGCTTTCCTCAAAGTGAACCAGTGTACAGATCTGTAAATCAAATTTATGATGTATACGTTGCTTTGATATGAAGAACCAGTGTGTATACTCTCCTTTTCTAAAGTGAACCTGCGTACAGACCTGTAAATGATGATTTAAACATTACAACTATTCCAGACTTCAGTCATACCCAGATCATCATATTTACAGACTACAACATGCGCCAGTTATTCAAATACATGATCAAATCACATAAACATAATTCACTTCAAGCCTTGAGATCCTGATACATCATTAGATCTTATCTTTCATCAAACACTAAGGTTCCTCCTTGGTTCAGATCCAGCAATGCACCATAGCCCAATAACCTGCATACTAGATCTCACACTTCATTAGATATTCAATGCTTGTGTGTCTTTGCCTAATGATCTTCTCCTCCTTTTATAGTTTTAGGCCTTTCTCAATATCATGGACCAAAACCACTTAGGACCAATACCTTGGATCAAATACCTAGGGTCAATACCTTAGACCAAATACCATGGACCAATACCAAGGATCAAAATACCATGGACCAAATACTTCAGACCAGAAACTTAGTTTTCCGAGGTACACGCACTTTCCCTTTTGAGAAAGTGCATGTGTACGTATACGCGACTTGTATACAGTGAACCGACGTGTATATGCAGCTTGGCCAATGGTGAACCTGCGTATACCTCTCTTTCTTCATTCTGAGAAGTCTGATCTATAACTCTATGCTGTTAACCTGGTATACTGTGATCTTTCATCTGAGTGAGTTTCCTTCTGAACTAATTCCTTGAAGTTGCTCTACATTTCATCACATCTGTAAACACTATTGTCATGCATTCTGTCACATCTGATATCTCTTCTTAATTTCATCTAGTTACCATGTACAAGTGAGTTGTTCTGCTATAAGTGGGTTGCCATAATCTAACATTAAGAACCCACTTAATTACATATGTATGTTTGTGAGCACCCACTCACAGGAGGCACATACCCCCTTTGTTTAGCAAGCACCAACTTTCCAAGAGGCACCAACCTGCCCTTGCCACTATTCTTCTATTTCATACAATTTTCAAACTAATAACATGGATGTTATAGACATTTTTGTGCCTTACAGCATTGAGCATGAAATGTCCATAATATAATGGATCCAAAGTCCCTAAACATGTTGTTCCTACCCCTAGAGGAACAAGGCTAACAAACTACAGCAATTCACAGAAGTTCTCCACCAAAAAATACTCAAAAACAAGTCAAATCAGGATCATGTCAACAGCTCCACTGACCATCTGCGCTGAATGTCAACTGCAACACTGGCTACCTGCGTTGAATGTCAAAGGGAACACTGGCTACCTGCACTGAGCGAGATTGGACATGTGGCAGGCTCATTCCTCAAGGTGTCAAAACCCAGGAAGCTTCCAAAATGAC
The DNA here is from genome assembly GCA_031772625.1 of Pinus tabuliformis. NCBI lineage: Eukaryota > Viridiplantae > Streptophyta > Pinopsida > Pinales > Pinaceae > Pinus > Pinus tabuliformis. The sequence continues at coordinate 114,502,004 of CM062806.1, forward strand.
ACTTGCCTCAGGGAATTCGACTGGTGATGAGTAAGAGGTTCCAAATCTCCAAGTGGAATCAAGAACTGACAGAGGGAGAGGACACTAGTCAGATCTCAAGCTGACTCATCCTCTCTCCAAATATCTATATATGGATCTTTCCTCCATGAGATCTAGAGGCTGGAATGTTGTGATTGCAAAGAATTGCTGCTAGTTTGAGATTTGAATCATTGGGTGCTTAATGCTTTGAAGGGGGTGAAGATAGGAATTTCATTTGCTGGGAAGGAGACGCTGGATTGGAGCCCTTTGGGTTGTATCTCTTCCCAGACCTTGTTATTCATCAATAAAGCTATCTTGTTTTCTCCTATATGCTGATGTATTCTTGATGTATGATTGCATTAGTGTATTTGATTTACTTCTAATACTGAATCATTTATGAATATGAATATCTGTCTTTGAGTTGTGTTCTTCTCTTGTCGCAAGTAGCTGTTCTCTTGTGATCTCGCAGGAATCAAGTAGTTGTTCTCTTGAAGCTGGGAAAGCGAGGAGGCAAGTAGCTGTGAACACCCAAAGAGAAGAGGATCTAGATTGAGGGACAAACGGAAGACATCGGTAAGTCCATTGATCTCTCTTCTTTTTCAATTCATAAAGGAAGAAATACTTGAATAGCTGTCTCTGTTTGTTGCTAAGGCACTGTCACACCTTAGGTGGATAGGATCGTCCTGCATAGGCATTTTTCCCCACAACAGATTGGTGACTCCACTGGGGAGATCTGTTTAGTCATTTTATTTGTGTTTCTATCATTGTTTGTTTCATAGACTCAACAGCAACAATCGAACTGCATTCTCGGATGCAAAGTAAATAGTTGCTGCCTTGATCCTTCACTGGATTTTGTCTATGATCTGAACAATAGACTCACAAATGATTTGATGATCCTTTGTGATAGATCTTAGTACCCCCCTCAAAGCATCCCTTTGATTATACCTTGCTTGTGTTTCTAATTTGGCCTCAAACCATTGATTTTTGAGCAATCTGTGACCCAGAACGTGAGAGAAACGAGAGTTTCTCCTTTCAGCGCAGACCCAGTGAAGGGATTCTGCATTTCAATGCAGTTCCCGAGTGGGACACCTGCGCTGAATGTCAAAACCCCTATGTTGAGGGTGCGTTGATCCAGTTTGGCCTTGTGCAGCTGGGGTTCTCTGCTCTCTGTTGCCCTGTTTTGATCTTTGTTTTTTGCAGCCTTTAACCAGCATAGGTACAAGTCTAAAAACTCCTTTTCTCTGCTTGCATTCCGCCTCCTTTTGTGCAAAAAGACTTTGAGTGTTTTTATGTGTTTGTGGCGTCATTCAAAGTTTTCCTTTGCAAGAGTGAAATAGTCATCCTGTATCCCTTGATTCAGATCTGATTGTGATCTTAGGAGAGAGTTCGTTGGCTGTTTGCAGATTGATTATACATTTACTTTTGCTTATGGTTTGAGTTTGTCTCTTTTGAGTGTCAAAACAAGTATTCATTTCGAAAATCGTTAAGTGTTGTAATCTCTTCTACCCTCTCTGATTTCGAATAAGTAGTCTTGTTTGTATTGATCATTTAAAAGCAAATTCAAAATTGTACAAAAAGCTTTCTTTGTAGGCATCAATACTAAGAAAGCGGAAAACAAACACCTGCATTGTGCATTTTGCATCTTGATAAGTTTGCATGTCTGATTTAGGAAAAGTGCATTAGAGTGTGCTGATTGCTCATTGAGAAAAGATGATGTCTTTCTTTTCCCTTTGTAGTTAGGATTTTCATCTGTTGAAAAGATATATAAAGCTTGCTTATCATCTTTAGACTGCATTTAGGAAGTTGTATCATACATCTCGTGGTGATCCATAAAGGAAAATTGCTAAACAAGATCAACATAAAATAAACTGAATGAACTTAACAACGCTTTGTAACATAACGCACAACATAGAGGTCTAGGCTAGAGACGTGTTCCGGCGTCGTAAAACCTGGTATCTTACCGTTGAGTGGTTGGGTGATTCCTCCACGGTGAAGCGATAAGTATCAGTACGGATTGTGCTCCCACATATCGTCGTGTATATATTGGGAGACCCCTATAGGAATAAAGCCTTTATCCATAGGAAGCCGTGTCGGCTGCCCTATTGATCGCAATGCACTGAACACAGCATTCGGGAAGATTGACCGCCCGTACCTTAAAAAGTATTCTGCGGTTTTGCGAAAAGTTTGGCACACCCTCTACCTAGAACTCCAGAGCAGTTCCTTTTGGCCTTTTTCAGACTCTATAACGGAAAAAGTCCATCCGAGCATTTGTCACTTCGGGCTCGTTAAAACATCGAAGGAGACTAGAGTCATCTTTAGCTTTTTCTCGACTCTTTAAAACTGAAAAAGCAAGTTGTGTCTAAAGCGTCGTTAATAAATTTATTTTAAACGGAACAAAATCACCTCCTATTCCTGCGTTGATCTTTCGGTTGAGAAAATGGAGCACACCAACCAAGGAGTTCCCCTTGGTGGAAATCCTAGTCCCTTCTCCTCTTGGGGAGATGTTGGTGCACCCCACATGGCCACATTGTCGCTTCCAGGACTGACAATTGGCCTGCCGGTCTGGCTCTTCTCAACCAATGTAGTTCAGAACACCACCATTCCTGAACAGTCGAATCGACAGCTAGATGAGTCTAAGATTGCCCACCAGCCTTCTACCTCTTCCAACTCTTCCTCTCCTCCTTCCTCTTCGCTTGAGGGAACTGGTAAAGCTAAAAACCAAGTTCCTAAGGAGAAGAAGGAGAAGAAGAAGAAAGAGAAGAAGAAGAAGGAGCCAAAAGCGACTGGGGGCAAACATGAGTCATCTAGAAAAAATCCACACACAGCACTGACCGGGCCTAAATCGCCATGTGTCATATGCAAAGGAGACCACTTCCATCGAGATTGTCCCTGTATTCCCCAGATACTAAGGGACTGGTCCCCTCGATTGCACAATCCGGTAGCATCAACCTCTGATAGCCATGTTGAATGCATACCATCAACTAGCGAGAGTGAAGGACAGAGAGGGAGAGCTAGATCTCCCTGGAGACTGTGTGAAGGTGATCACGCCATCCACCGTTGTCCCTTCTTAGACGAGGCGAAGAGAGTTTTGGAAGATCGTCTGGTTTCACCGTTACGACTTCCTCCTGGATACAAAAAACTCGTGCCAAGTCCTTCGTTAATTGAGAATCCAGCTAGCCCGCTCAAGTGGTTGGTTGAAGCGTCAATCATTGAAAATAAACCTACTGAATCCATACCTGACGAAAGTCAAAAGGTTGAAACGGCAGTTGACCCGGTTTTGCCTTCAGAGGATTCATCTTCGAATGATTCCATCACTGAAGAGAAAAAGGATGACACCATCCAGATTCTTTTCATCAACACAGACTCCGACAAAAAGGGGGCACCCCTCCCATTCCTTTATCGCAGGAAGGAAGTTCGTCAGAGCGATATCCGACCGTCTATTCGGTCCCACCACCAAGCAACCTGGTTGTGTCCTTTGACTGGAACCAACTAGGCAGACCCCGGTTGCCAGCAAGCATACCATTCAGAATTATCGTCCAAATATACAGAATGGTTATGGCTGGCACCATCATTGATGAGGGGGCATCTGTAAGTATCCTTTCCTCTATTGCTTGGAAAGCGCTTGGTTCGCCAGCGCTTTTGCCTGAGATAAGAAATCTATCAGGCTTTGATAAAGGAACCAGTCGACCTTTAGGGATTCTCCCCAATGTGCCCATTACATTGAGGAAGAAGACAGTTCAAATGAACGTCATGGTCGTTCAAGGACCCTTGGATTATAACCTACTCCTTGGACGAGACTATATATATTGCATGGGAGCCATCGTCTCCTCACTCTTTAGAGTAATGTGTTTTCCACACGAAGGAAGAATGGTCAATCTCGTAGACCAACTTTCATTTCCGGGATCACGCATCGCAAATAGCCATATACCGACCCTAAATGGTCTATTCACTCAAGAAATGTCTCCACCCCCAGTCCTTCTTCTCGATGAGTGTGAGTGATTCGGAAAGATGTAACTAGAACCCAGGGGGCATGCATCCTGGTCTGCTTCGGGCAGAGAGAACTTTGGGTATAGAGTGGGTTTCCGCGGGAGAATATGACTAGTCCGTACCCCGTCCGTGATTGGAAGAGGGGTTGTTCTAGAATAAGATTCTTTTGTCAAAGTTAACGTGTTTGAACTAAGTCACTCACCTGTGTCTATTTCGGTAGACATCGCCGAGGAAGTGTTTTGTTTGCTTCGCGAATGAGACAATCTTTGGGTAACCTGAAAGAGGTGGCCTTTCCTGATAAAACAAATGTTTTATTTGCAGAGGGGTAACCTTGAAACCGTACTTTATACCTGGGGGCATGCAAACCTTTTGGAGTGCAAGCAAGGGACGACTATTTATTTTTTAAATTTTTAGGTCCTCCCTTTAAACCTGTAGGTCTAACCCTTTAAACTCGTAGGATTAGCCGTTTCCGAACTTGCATGAAGAAAGGATTCGGGGCATAGCTTTGGTAAGGCGCAAGCTCCATAAAAAATGGAATCTTACAAGAGACATTCTTATCATATGACTGGTATAATTGAGCAGTTTTAGCACACAGTTCATGCTCGTTAAAAAATAAACGCAAAAATTTGAGCAGTTTTAGCACACAGTTCATGAACGTTAAAAAATAAACGCAAAGATCCGAGCAGTTTTAGCACATAGTTCATGCTCGTTAAAAAATAAACATAAGATCGAGCAAATGTTTCAACCCGCGTTTAAGCTCGTTAAAAAATGAACTATCCGGTAAATAACCACTGCGAAAGTAAAATTATCAGCCATTAAAGCCTTGGTCGTGTTTGCACCGTCACCTCCACTTTTCTATTGGCCGATCATTCACCTCCATTTAATTGTTTACCCATTTTGAGGAACAGCTACGAAGAGTGATTTCATTAAGCCATCCTTGTGACACTGCCATGATTGGAACATTCCAAGCCGTACCTAGAATCTGCTGCTGCCCTGTTTATCACTCGTTCCTCAAAAGACGAGTCTTCTTTAAGCTCTTTTCAACTGACTCGTAAAATATGAAAAGATTGCCGAGTTTTGGTCTACCAGCTCGTTAAACGACCGGAAGAGCTATCCCTCCTCTAGATTTTAATCTTTTTGAACCTGAGGGATTATTGCACAAAAAGATCGAGCGCTTGTTTAGTTCGGCTCGTTAAAACTATCGAAAATTCATCCCTTCTGTATTGTTTTATACTTTTTTGGACTTAAGGGATTAGATGACGAAAAAGGAATTTTGGAGTTATCTTTATGTACCTTTTTAGACTCTCTAAAATTGAAAAGGACTGAGTTATCTTTGTCGTTAGACTCATTAAATGCATTAAATAGCGACAAACTTGTCTTTAGATGAGAACGAGTTTCCCTATCGCTAGGCTCGTTAAAACATAGCGATGGGCTTGCCCGAAGGGCAGGTTATAGAACAAGCATATGTTATCCTCCTCAAGATTGACAAAAATAAAGAGGTACTGGTCAGAAATGACTGGGGAAAAATTGGGAGAAACAAGAAAACTTTGATGGTAGCAGGTCGCTCTTGAACATGACACTTTTCCTCCGTACCACAATCGGGTTGGGTTGTCTCATTCACCGGTCACATCACCATGGTCTCGCCACACCATCCACATATTGGGGTAATGCTACCAATCCATCACATCAGTGTCGCCATATGTTCAAGAGAAGTCGTTCAGAAAGAGTCAACCGTGTCCCATCCACTGCCATACATTATCCTTCATCCTTTCATGACCGCCACCCTGAATCATATGTCACAGATCGTTTTCGCCTCATCAAAATCATTAGCTCCGTTCCGTGTCATTGATGTGGGATTCATTAAGGCCCTCCTTTGATGGATCACTTCTTGTTGACATCAGCTCACTATCCAAGAAGTTGATCTAGGAACAACCCCTTCAGTACTTTGAAGCTTGCATGCCTCAATGGCAAGTTTCTCACTTCTGACGACAGGTATACATCAATGACCTTCGACCGAAAGATTTTGCGTGGTAATCGACGCCAAGTCCTTTATTCACACCACGTGAATTGTACTGCAGTACCTTGAGGGTCATCATCATTATCGGTGATTCCTCTCGCGCTTGTTAACAGTTTACATCATTGACTGGTAATCAAGCGATGTCTTTCCATGTTCGACTTCAGAAAATTCTCACATGGATCGACTTGTACATCGAGTGAAGATCGGACGAGATTGAAGACCCCGGATCTAGTTTCATCCATCCGGGGTGCGATATATATTCAGGAAATAAAGACATTGACATGTACAGCATTGCAGCAGATAATCATCCTACAGAAAAGGATGATGATTTCATCAAAATCATCAGTCTACCATCAGACGATTGTCTGTTCTATGTACAGAAAAATGAATTTATAAAGTTGAGCATGGGAAATGCCCGAATCAGCTAGATCATGAAAGCAGTATGAAAAATAATGTATTGTATTGTATTGTATTACAGGTCTCCTCCCGGCAATGAATGAACTTCGGATCCCCCTGATAAAGCATTTCACCCGATAAACAGCCTCATACTTTAGGGGGCAAATGTTATAGACATTTTTGTGCCTTACAGCATTGAGCATGAAATGTCCATAATATAAGGGATCCAAAGTCCCTAAACACATTGTTCCTACCCCTAGAGGAACAAGGCTAACAAACTACAGCAATTCACAGAAGTTCTCCACCAAAAAATACTCAAAAACAAGTCAAATCAGGATCATGTCAACAGCTCCACTAACCATATGCGTTGAATGTCAACTGCAACACTGGCTACCTGCGTTGAATGTCAAAGGGAACACTGGCTACCTGCGCTGAGCGAGATTGGACATGTGGCAGGCTCATTCCTCAAGGTGTCAAAACCCAGGAAGCTTCCAAAATGACACTTGCCTCAGGGAATTCGACTGGTGATGAGTAAGAGGTTCCAAATCTCCAAGTGGAAGCAAGAACCTCCAAGTGGAATCAAGAACTGACAGAGGGAGAGGACACTAGTCAGATCTCAAGCTGACTCATCCTCTCTCCAAATATCTATATATGGATCTCTCCTCCATGATATCTAGAGGTTGGAATGTTGTGATTGCAAAGAATTGCTGCTAGTTTGAGATTTGAATCATTGGGTGCTTAATGGTTTGAAGGGGGTGAAGATAGGAATTTCATTTGCTGGGAAGGAGACGCTGGATTGGAGCCCTTTGGGTTGTATCTCTTCCCGAACCTTGTTATTCATCAATAAAGCTATCTTGTTTTCTCCTATATGCTGATGTATTCTTGATGTATGATTGCATTAGTGTATTTGATTTACTTCTAATCCTGAATCATTTATGAATACGAATATCTGTCTTTGAGTTGTGTTCTTCTCTTGTCGCAAGTAGCTGTTCTCTTGTGATCTCGCAGGAATCAAGTAGTTGTTCTCTTGAAGCTGGGCAAGCGAGGAGGCAAGTAGCTATGAACACCCAAAGAGAAGAGGATCTAGATCGAGGGACAAACGGAAGACATCGGTAAGTCCATTGATCTCTCTTCTTTTTCAATTCATAAAGGAAGAAATACTTGAATAACTGTCTTTGTTTGTTGCTAAGGCACTGTCACACCTTAGGTGGATAGGATCGTCCTGCATAGGCATTTTTCCCCACAACAATGGACATACAATTTTACAAGTAAAATACCACTAAATGGCTATCTGTAGATTCAACTTCTACACTCTGGTTTCTCTATTCACTTACAGTAGGTCTCCTCTTCCTTCTCACAACAACACTTCCTCTGCACTCTTCCTTCACTGCCAAGGGCTCTTCACTAATTGTGTGTCAGTACTACCCTCATCATGCTTCACGTTGCACGCTTGCTGCTTTTGCTACACTCTCAGGCCAAGTCAACGCAGGTGCTTCACTCTACTTTCACAACAAAATCAATACATTCACACATCTGCTCAACTCCCCGAACATCTCAATGGAAGTTTGGCATTTTTTTCCTCTGCTACACTGAGCTCGATGTAGCCTCTGTTGCCATCAACACTGCCCAAGAATGTACCCCTGGCATGGCCCTCCATTCTTCTACTACTTCACACTTTACTAGTTCTGTCGCAGCATATATTCATAAGCATGGGCTTTTATCACTTCTTTGTCTCACTATGTGACTCTCCATTTTGTGAATTTAATTTTAGTCCCCTCGTATGTTTAACAAAAACTCCCCATGCTTATTCATGGCTCACATAGATTAGTTGTACCTCGGCATGGCATCATTGTTATTCATTTACATCTATGAAGGGTGCACGAGAGGTCTTCGGACACCAACATTACTACTCTGCATTCAAAACTACAATTGTTGATCCATACACCTTTAATGGCTCATCGTACCATTATATCAACTTTCTTCCATGATAGTGTTGTGCAGTGGTGCAGCACTGTGAAACTGTCAATTGCCGACCTATGATTATGCCTATCCCCTTTTGTATTAGCTTCGTGCTATAATTCCATCATAGGACCAGGGGCCATGATCTGAGGCTTAGTCTTGATGCGTTAAGCCCTTTAACATTGTGTCGGGGCCTTTTCTCCTTTGTATTGTGCTTTATAGAATTTTTTCAGTCGCAGTTATTTATTGGAACTTTTCCATAAACACACGTAAGAAAACATCAACCTTTTTCATTTCTAACCAAGTGCCAACAACCACAAGCCTCCAATCGTCAGCCTCTAATATGATGTCACACTGCCACATGGCACTTTCTAAGTGGTGACACATGTCACTCATATATGGCCCATTACATCACCCAATATGGTTGGATCTTCTTTCCACATGTCTTCATCAGATCTCACCTGAGGTTGCCACGTGTCCACCAGAGGAGAGAGAAAAGGGACCCCATTAACCTTTCTTTCAGCGAATTCCTTTGTTAATTTTATTTTGCCCTTCCCAACAAATTTCATCACAATCAATGTTTTATTCGAATCGCAACATTTAAATGGTCCACCCTTGGGAAGATCCAATCTATGATTGCCAATTAGCCTACAACCATGTGTCGATCACCTTTGATCGATGATATCGAAGTTTGCCCAACCTCTGATTGCCAATTACGATCACTGATACACTAATCTCCTCAAGTACCGACCTCCGATTGTAATCATCAATATTGCTTGATCACTGACCTCCAATTGTGATTGCCAATATGGTAGTCAACCTGACCTCCATTCACCGATATTCTTGCCTTCTCAAGGTCTCAACATCCTGAACTTCAGCAGGTTATAAGTTTCGAACCAAGAGTCCATTTTTGGACTTCCTAATATCTATGGAAATATTATTCAAAGCACTTTCCAATGGGGAGGATTTGATATAGGGTCTGATTCCTTCTGCTACAAGTAAAGTGACTGTAAAACTTCTCTACCTATAGTCCAAACACCCAATCATACTGCTGACCCTTGTTTGACATCAATGCCAATACTTACACAACCACCTATACACAACCAACCATCAAATTTCCAACAATCTCCCCCTTTGGCATTGATGGCAACACCATAAGCTCCCCCTCACGCTTGGCACAGTCTGCTCTGATGCCAATCTTCTCCCCCTTTGACATTAGTGGCAAAGAATACTTCACAAGCACTCCCCCTGAACCATTGCAGTCTACTCTCCCATGAATTCCACCTGCTGAGTAGCTACCACCACCTACCAAAATGAAGTTATTTAGAGGGAGGAGTCATAACTCCTATGTGTTGCTTGAGATACTCAAATGGTTCCCTTGCCAGTGGCTTGGTAAAGAGATCTACGAGTTTCTATTCAATGGGTACATAAACAAGTTTGACAATGTTGGTTGCAACTTGTTCCCTCAAGAAATGATACTTGATAAGAATATGCTTGGTCTTTCAATGCATGAAGGGATTTTTTGAGATACTTACTGCACTTGTGCTGTCAAAAATTATCAGAATGGGGTTAGACAGATCTACTCGTATATCCTTCAAGGTTTTCTTCATCCATAGAATCTATGTAGAGCAGGTAGCAACATCAATATGCTCTGCTTCAGCAGTCAATAGAGAGATAGAGCCCTATTTCTTACTAACCCATGACACCAAGTATTCACCTAGAAAGAAGGTTGCACTAGAAGTACTCATCTTGTCATCAAGGCTTCCAGCCTAGTCTTCATCTGTGTAGGCCTTCAAATAAAAATTTTCACTCTTAGCATACCACAGTCCATACTATGTTGTACCTTGAAGATATCTAAAGGTCCTCTTGACAACAATAACATGGATTTCTTGTAGAAAAACCTGAAATATGGCCACAATCCCTATTGTTTGCATGATGTCTGGCCTCGAAGCTATCAGATACAATAAGCTTCCTATCATTGACCTGTATTCAGTCTAATTTACTATTGGTGTTCCATCTTCTTTGCACAATTTGCAGCCTGTAGTCATAGGTGTGCTGACAGGTTTTCAAACTTCCATTCCAAATTTCTTCAGAGTTTCCTTTAGATATTTGGTTTGGGATATAAACACTCCATATGGAGACTGAGTAATATGCAAACCCAAAAAGAAGGACAATTCTCCAATCATGGAAATTTCAAACTTTGTTTGCATATAATTTGCAAATCAATGCGCCAATTGTTCCACATCGCTGCCAAATATCATGTCATTCACATACACAACTACTATCAGTAGATGATCACCTTCAGATTTTACATAAAGATTGTTGTCAATTGAGCCTTTATTAAATTCATGTTGCTGAAGATAGTTATACATATTTTCATACCAAGCTTTGGGGTCCTGTTTCAAATCATAAAGGGCCTTCTTTAGTTTTCATATGAGCCCTTCATCAGAGGGGAGCATAATCCTTCAGGATTCTCAATGTAAACCTCCTCTTCTAAATATCCATTGAGAAAGACAAACTTCAAATCCATCTGATATACCTTCATATTCTTATGGATGGAAAGAGAAAGAAATATTCTTATAGCTTCTAGTCAAGCTATTGGTGCAAAGTTTTCTTTGAAATCTACCCCTTCTATTTGGGCATCCCCTTTGCAAACCAATCAAGATTTGTTCCATATCACTTGACCTTGTTCATTCATTTTTTTCTTAAAACCCCACCTGGTTCCAATAACATTTTTCTCTCTCGGCTTTGGAACAAGCTACCATGTGTCATTTTTTTCAATCTGGTTCGATTATTCATTCATGGCTTTCACCTAGAACTTATCTTCACTTGCTTATCATAGGTTATTGGGTTCTATTTGTGATAGTAGAGCCAAATTTGCATGACTTGTATTGCCCACGGGTTTCCTTCTAGTCTAGACAACCATTATTTGATTTCCAAGAATAAGACTCTCAAGATGTTCCTTCTGTACATACTTGGAGGGTGTCTTTGGCCTTGCAGGCATGCCTTCTTCTTCACCTTCACTGTCTGAATTTGTTTCATTCAGATTGGCATACCTCAAATCTGAGCTTTCTTCATCATCTGAATTCATTTTGTTTCTAGAGGATTTAGGTTGTCATCCCACTACATCTAATATTACATTGATGCAATCCTCAATCTCCCTTATTCACTTGTTGTGACACTGATATCCTTTGCTTGGAATACAATATACAAGAAATATTCCTTCGTCAGCGTGTGAGTCAAACTTCCCAAGGTTCATTTCATTCCTTTTTAATATTAGCACATGCTCCCAAACACCTTGAGATATTTAACTGATGCATGTATTCCATTCCATAATTCATAGTGAGTTTTATCACTATTAGGCCTTAGTTGAGCTCTATTAGACATATATATTTCTCCCTAGGCTTCTTCTCCCCAGAAATTGTGAGACATTCCCACTTCATCTAACATTGCTCTGGCCATTTCCTGGATTGTTCTATTTTTCCTCTCTAATACTCCATTTTGTTGAGGAGTTCTAGCCACTGAGTATGTCCTTCTAATGTAATGCTATTCATAGAAATCCTCAAACTCTCTTGATGTGAACTCTCCCTCTCTATCTGATCTTAAGATTTTTATTTTCAAATCTTTCTCATTTTCTACCTGAGATTTAAGCTTCTTGAAATGAGAAGATTCCTCCAATTTTTCTTTTAAGAGAACAATCCAAGTAACCCTAGTGAAATAATCAATAAGAATGAAATACCTTTCTCCTTTTGAGTTATTTTCTCTAGTTGGGCCACAAATATCTGTGTGAATGAGTTCCAGAGGTATGTATGAGGCAAACTCTTTTGATTTGAAATGAGTTCTAGTATAGCTTCAAAACTAACATGACTTACAGATTGTGTTATCAAGCTTCGACAGTCTTGGTAATCCTTTCACTTCTCCCAGTTTGCTGACTTTTATTAAACTGTTAAAATTCATATGCCCAAGCCTCTTGTGAAACAACCATGCCTCACTTGTTTTTCATAAGTAGAAGTTAACACCAGAATCATCAAATACATACATTATTGTGGGTTCTGATTGCTTTTCCCACCAATTTTCCATTCTTTATGTTCTGGATCTCACAGTCTTTAGATTGAAAGGTCACATCATAGCCATTATCACACATTTGGCTAACGCTGAGGAGATTCTGTTTGATACCTTCTACATACATCACATTATGTGGTTCTATTCTTTTATCAAGACTCGCCACACCTTTACACTTGATTCTTGTTGGGGCATTGTTTCCAAAGGTGACATTGCTTCCTTTGTATTTTTCCTTAAGTGTCAGAAATTTGGTTTTGTCTCTAGTCATATGTTTTGAACATCCACTATCCACATACCATTTGTTTCCATGGCTATGAGTTGATAAGGAAAGACCACACTTCATGCCTTCTTTAGTTTTCTGTTTCCAGCCCCCATTATACTTTCGGATAGTTGATTGTCTATCATACTGGGACTTAGACAAGTGTGTTAAAACCTACATCTGCACTCACTTTTTTTGTGCCCAAAATTGTTACATTTGAAGCATTCTACTTCACTTAGTAAGGGAGAGAAGAAATTTTGATTTCTAAGAGAGGAATCTTGAGACTTACAAATCGGGTGTATATTATTTCTGAGATTTTCATTTCTTTCAACTTTAATTCTTCTACAATCAATGGCTTTATATCCAAAGATATGGCACTTATAACAATGACCATAAAACAAATAGGCATGCTTTTTGTTAAGAGCATTATGAGATTGAGTAGGAAAATACTTTGGTCGTCTGAATGATTGGTTTTTTCTCCATTAATGATCTCCCCTTTGTCCAGCTCCTTTTTTGTCTTCATTAATTCTTTCATGATGCTCCTTCCCATGACTTTGTGGTTCTTCGAATCCCGCGAACCTGAAGTTTATGTTGATAACTGAATATTCTTGTGTCTTAGACTATCCCAAACCGGTTTTGATTCCTGAAGGCCTTTGAATACTCAATATCTGATCTAGTTTCCTTCACCCTTCATCATAATTTTCATTCAGAACCTTCTCGGTGTTTGTTTTCTCAAGATTGATTCTCAGAGAGACAACCTTTGCTTCAATACTCTAACAGTTCTATTCCCATTCTTCAATCGAATCTTGAAGAACTTATTCCTTTCATTTGGCCTCCTCTTGCTCTACTTTTAAAGACAAAATATCATCTTTGCATATCTATGAGCTCATCTCCTTTTTTAACTGGAGTACCTCCCATTTCAACTGCTTGTTCTCATTTTCCAGTCTCTCACAATTCCCTTGATTTTCTTTCTTTAAAAGTACTATATTGTCCTTGCTCTTGATAGCTTCTTCAAGATTTTATTTTTGATAAGTATACTCCTCATTATCAAAGTTATACATACAGTCTGTAATTGTTCCTTCGGTTTCTTATTCTTCTTCCTTTCCTTTTTTAATTCATCGAGGGCACTAATAAGTTCCCCTTCAAGGTCTACTACTCCTTCTTCTTCTTTCTCTTCAAAATCCTTAATACCTTATTTCTTGGAGTTTGTTTCAATGGCCATAAGAAATTACTTACTTGACTCATTCTCTGATGAGTCTTCACACTCTAACTCTAATTCTAACTTGTCTTCTTTGGAATAGAACCCCTTCTTCTTATAGGGATTTTTCTTCTAATGTATATGTGACTTGTTGCCAAATTTTAGATCCTCTTCCCTTTTAGCCTTCTCTTTATAAGGGAAATTGGAAGAGAAATGTCCAAATTTACCACAATCAAAACACTTAAAGGGAAACTTCCCTTTATATTTTCCTAATCCATGCTTCAATTTTCTAGCTACTTGAGCCAACTCCTGATCAGATTCACAAATGGAGCAATCTTGATGGTCTTTGTGCTCCTTTCCCTTTATAGATACTTTGAACATTGCTTCCTTTGTTTCAGAATTATCTATTCCTACTCTCATCTCATAAGCTATGAGAGTACCATGCAACTTAACCATCTTGATATCCTTTAAATTATCCATTTCCTTAATAGCTGAGATTTTGGCATTAAATCTCATGGGTAGAGATTTCAATATTTTCTGAACGATCATATCTTCCTTGACTTCTTCACCAATTCCTATAATCATAATAACCACTTCATCAACTCTGAGGAATTATTCTACTATGCTTTCATTCTCATTCATCTTCAAGCTTTGAAACCTCATTTTGAAAGTCTGAAGTTTCGCTTTCTTGAATTTGTTATCTCCTTAATGACGTTGGTTAATATTTTCCCACATTTCATAAAAAGACTTACATTGCATAAATTTTACAAGTTCTGATTCACAAAGACCAACAAGAATGGCATGCTTGGATTTACCATTGCTCAGATATAATTTTTTTCCATCTCCATGAGTGGGGAGAATATGAGGGACATTGTAGTTTACTATTACTAATGCCAAAACAACTACTCCCAAGGACAAAAGATATGCTTCCATTCTCACTTTCCAAAAAGCATAATTGGCCCCATCAAAGATCGGTAATCTACTTGAGTAAACTCCCTAACTCTCTTGCCTAGACATAATTCCTTATAGATATACCTTCTAGTGTTTAAATTGTTGTTGAAGGAACCTTGTCTCTGATACCAATTTTTGGAATAAGGAGTTTTTGAGGGGGCGGTGAATCAGTAATTTAAGAAACTCTTAATTTTCTTTTTCTTACTATGCTTATAGTCCCTTCTTATGTTATTTCACTTGTGAGAGAATTCATTCATGAAACAGTGAATCAACAATATTTCAGACATACATATTCAAATAAGAATCTCATCAGCAGAACACATTTGACATGGTCTTTTCATGGGGAAACCTAGAGGGAAAAAACCACCAATTTGTTGCTTTTTATATGATGTAAATTAAGCATCCACTTAATTATATCTGTTGCTTTTTTTAGAACCCACTCAAAGGAGGCACCAACCCCCTTTGTTTAGAAAGAACCAACTTGCCAAGAGGCACCAACCTGTTGAGCGATGGAAAAGGTATGTATTTACCATTTATTTCTTTATCTTTTCCTTTGAATCATAACTCCTTTACATTCTAATATGGTAATATGTTAAATAATTATGATATAATTAAGGATATTTGTGATTGATACAAAATAAGTAATTATTGTCTTTTTCTATACAGAAAGTGAAGGAAATAGAAAATCACTATTCAGGAGGAAAAGACAAAGCAGAAGCAACTGTTGTCCCTTCGACAGGAAGTCGTATCCAGACAAGGAGATCAAGATCGGAGCACATGGTCCAGGAAAAGGAAGAGAAAATGCGGCATCAGCGCAAGAAGACAAAACAATAAACTGGAGATCAAAGATATAGCGAATCCCTCAGGATCCTTTGATCCTAAGGGATCGATCCTAAGGGATCGCTACTTCAAGACTTATCTGTACTCTTGATACTTCCACCTGGCCATTATAAAAAGGGACAACGCTTGTAGCCCAGGGGGCGGGTATTATTATCAATTTGTATAACTTATTGTTGTAATCTCAACTTTTATCATCGACTCTCTTTGAAGAGCGATAGTTGTAAACTTTTCCATAGATGATTAATATATAACTCAATTGTTGTTCCATTATCTGATCCTGGAGTAGACTCAGTGGTGCTTCACTGGTGGCTAAGGGCTCGGCCCTAGTGGATCCACTTGCTTCTTGTATCACTATTTTACAATTACAGACTGTGTGTGGTTTGATTTCCTTTGCATTTCCTTAACTCACTTTATTCGGTAATCTTATGTTTCTGAACATTTCACTGAATTGCTCCGTTATATCGAAATCATAATTAGATAGCAAGACTATTATTCATAACTTAAAATGTCATGTTGTTCATTCTGAAATAATATCGCACTGTCTACTTTGGATTCTGCTGTTCACTTACAACTGCGATTGTTGTTCATTTAACTACCATTCAATTATAACTGCGATTGTTGTTCCTTTGTACCTGTGGTTAATGTTCATTCTTCTAGGATAAGATTGTTGTTTCAATTTGGTTTATAGTCACTATATGTTTCCGCTTAATTAGCTTTACTGTTCTGTTATATTTCAGATTGTTGTTCAATTCATTTAGAGTAAGCTTTGTTGTTCAATTCATTTCTGTTAGATTAAGCTTTACTGTTCAGTTTTCCAATAGACTTAGTCGTTGTTCCTTTTCTGCAAGGATTTGCTTTCACCTTTTAATTGATAGTGCAGCAAGTGTGTTTTAGTAAGCATTTCCAATTGAATTTCCATTTCCAGTTATTTGCTCTAGTGTGGATTGAAAGATCAATAACTGTAAAGAACATTGACTATCATTGTCTAAGTTCTCAGATTGGAGATCTTGTTTATGATTGATTTCATTTATATCAGTTGACAGAGGAAAGAGTTATCACTACTGCATCCTTGACTGATAAATTGTTGTAGTTTTCTGAATGAATGATTTAAGTTTCAGAGCATTAAGGTTTCTTTTAATTACAAGTAGATTCTATTTCCAGCATCCATTTACTCTTGTATTTAGCACTGTACTGCAAACTAGAAAACATTACTCTTTAATCAAGTGACTGCCTCAGACTGAGTACACTCTTGAGATAAAAAATCGTACCTGGATTGATAATTAATGTAGGATAAATAGGGGTTAAAAAGACACCTTTTATCACTCAACACAACCTACCCTTTCCATTGTTATACTATTTGCTACACTTTTCAAACTGAAAACAGAAGCATAAAATTTTAAAGTAAAAACCACTAAATGGTTGTCTCCATATTCATCTTCTGCACTCTGGTTTCTATGTTATCTTAGAGCAGGTCTCGTCTTATTGCTCACAACAACACTTTCTCTACACTCTGCCTTCACTGCCAAGGGCTCTTCACTGTTTTCACACCAGCACTACCCTCACCGTGCTTCACACTACATGCTCACTACTTCTGTTGCACTCTCAAGCCAAGTCAAGTCAAGTGCTTCACTCTTCTTTCACATCAAACTCAATACATTCACACATTTTCTCAACTCCCCCAACAACTCAATGGAAGTTTGGTGTTTTTTCCTTTGCTACACTAAGATTGATGTAGCCTCTATCACCATCAACACTGCCCAAGCATGTACCCCTAACATGGACCTCCATTCTTCTACTGCTTCACGCTTTACTAGTTCCGTCACAACATTAATTCATAAGAATGGGCTTTGATCACTTCTTTTTCTCACTGTGTGACACTCCATGTTGCGCACTTAATTTTAGTCCCCCCTACACGTTTCACAAAAACTCCCCATGCTTATTTATCGCTCACAGAGATTAGTTGTACCTATGCATGTCATCTCTATTCTTCATTTACATCTACCAAGTGTGCCTGGGAGGTCTTAAACCACCAACATTACTCCTCTGCATTCAAAGCTACAGTTTTCGACACATATGCCTTTAATGGATACCTGTACCATTATATCGACTTCCTTCCACCGCAGTGCCGTGTAGTGGTGCAACACTGTGAAAATGTCGATTTCCAACTTTTGATTATGTCTAGCCCCTTTTTTATTAGCTCCCTACTAGAATTCCATTGTAGGATCGAGGGACATGACTTAAGGCTTAGGCTTAAGGCATTAAGCCCTTTAACGTTGTGTTGGGGCCTTTTCTCCTTTGTATTGTGCTTTCTCAAAAAATTTTAAACAAAATGATTTATCGAAACTTTTCCATAAACACACATACAAAAACCGTGAACTACGAATTTCGATTGACCTTGGCCCTTTTTATTTAACCCCCTTTTTGCATTTTTCTCCACAATACCGAGGGCTTAGCCTTAAGGCATTAAGTCTTTCAGCGCTCTATCGGGGGCCCTTTTCTTATGTTAAATCTTTGTGCCCTCAATTCCATGACCATGCGCTTAAAAACTCGTGACCATGCGTTTAACACATCGTAGCCCCGCACATCGTCGTTGTTCATTTGTAACCAAGTTCCAAGAGCCACAAACCTCCGATTGTCAACCTCCGATATGATGGCACACTACCACATGGTGCTTTCTGAGTGGTGACATGTGTCACTTAGATACAGCCCATTAGGCCACCCATTATGTTCTAAACAGCCTGCCATGTGTCTTTGTCAGAGCTCACTTGAAGTTTCCATGTGTCTTCCAGAGGAGAGAAAAAAGGGACACCATCAACCTTTTTTTCTGTGAATTCTTTTATTAATTTTATTTTTCCCTTCCTAAAGGCTTTCATCACAATCAATGTGTTCTTCAAATCACAACATTTAAATGGTCCACCCTTGTAAAGATATGACGTGCGATTTCCGATTAGCCTACAATCATGTGTCGATCACCTCTAATCACTGATATAGAAATCTGCTTAACCTTCAATCACCAATTGCGATCACCGATATGCCGATGTGCTGAAGTGCTGACCTCTAATTGCGATCAATGATATGGATTGATCGTTGAACTCTAATTTTGATCACCGATATGGAAGTTTTCTCTACCTCCGATTGACGATATTCTTGCCTTCTCAAGGCCTTAACATCCTGACCTTCAGCAGGTAATAACGTTCAAACCAGGAGTCCATTTTTGGACTTCCTCATACCAATGGAAATTTTATTCAGATTACTTTCCAATGTGGAGATTCCGATATAAGCTTTGATTCCTTCTGCTACAAGGAAAGTCACTACAAAATTTCTCTTTATATACTCCAAACATCCAATCATACTGTTGACCCTTGTTTGACATCAATGCCAATACTTACACAACAACCTATACATAACCAACCATCAAATGTCCAACAACATTTTCATCACCATTAAGAGGAATATTATCCTCACTATGATCATTCTGAACGTAGTTAGGAAATTCATCACCATCATTATTTGAAAAACATTCATTACCATTCTCAGTTACTGGAAAATTTTCACTACCATCATCTATGCTTTTGAAATATTGGCTTGCAGGATATTCATCATCATCTTCATATTTCCCTTCGTTAGTGCTACCCTCATAGTCCTTAGAATTAGGACTAATTGGAAATTTAACTCTCTATTTACATGATATTCTTCATCCTGTGCTTTGTCAGTTTTTCTCTCATAGTCATTAGATTAGGACTACGTGGAAAATGTGATTCTTTATTTACTAGAAATTCTTCATCCTGCCCTTCATCAATACTTCTCTCATAGTCCTTAGGATTACGATGAAGTGGAAAACGTGACTCTCTATTCACCAAAAATTCTTCATTCTTCCCTTTGTCACTGCCACTCTCATAGTCCTTAGGATTAGGACTAAGTGGAAAATGTGACTCTCTATTTACTAGAAATTCTTCATCATGCCCTTCGTCATTACTACTCTCATAGTCCTTAGGATTAGGACTAGGTGGAAAATGTGACTCTCGATTTATCTGAAATTCTTCATCTTGGCCTTCATCACTACTGCTCTCATAGTCCATAGGATTAGGACTAAGTGAAAAATGTGACCATCTATTTATTTGAAACTCTTCATTTGACCTTTGCCAGTACAGCTCTCATAGTCTTTAGGATTAGGACTAAGTGGAAGATTTGGCTGTCTATTCATAGTGAGATATTTTTTGTTATATTCATCAATATGAATAGAGTTGTTAAGTGACGAAGATGTTGATGGTTCACAAAGCGAAGCTTCACTATCAAAAGAATCCACGACTTTCAAATAGAAAAGGTTGAATGATACAAATGAACTCACTCCTAATGATAATATATAGCTTAAAGTATGAAAATTTGCCTCCAAAAATTATGTTTGAAGTATTTCCCTCCAAATATTTCTTCTACAATTTATTGAAAATTTTCTACTAAAATTTTCTCTTGAATATTTTGAATCTAATTTCCATTCAAATTTTCCAAAAAAAAAATTGCTTCATACATTCCTTCAAAGTTAAACTAAATCTTTTACTTAAAGTATATAGCATCTACTACACAATTGATTTTTTTTATGACATCTTTTATCCCACATGTAACATAAATTACAGTATTGTCATAATATATAACTATATATTAATTTTTTACAATTTTTTTAATATCACATTCAAGAAGCAATAAAACAATTCCATAATTTTGTTATATAATAAATTTCGTTATCACTATTCTAAAAATTACTAATCCGATGTATCAAAAATAGTGCTCAAAATTTAAAGTGTGTGAGAGAGGTTGAAACTTGAATGATTGGATAAAGCTTGGTGACATGAAATCAAACGCAACTTGTTTCACTCAAATTCGACATCGGATGCTTTGAGAATCATGTTTTGTTCATTTTGGGAAACAACTAAAACATTGAAATTTGGGTTGCATGGATGCCCATTCAGCAGTCCGTACACAGACTGGGCCATGACTTGGCAGGTTGACTGGTCCTCCATCGTCCAATGTATGGTGGACACCTAGTGTAGCATGGTTGGTCGCATTTGGTGAATTTCTATTGGTTGAGGGTTTGTGAAGTGTCCCAATGAATGAGAGCCATGTGGGCCAATTGGTGGCTGCCACGTGGCCTCCTCTTGGCCATGAAAATTTTGAATGGCCAAGCTGAGCCTCTATGGTGTTCGAAGCTGAGACCTCACACATATTAACCAAGGCCAACACCAACGTGCCACTGACGTTCCATATTTAAATAACATTGAATGGTTCTATTTGAAGTTCCATCAATGCGCATATGGGGGAGGGGTCAGGCTAATACCTAGCCTCTGGCCACCCCTGCGCCATAGGGCCGAAAGTAGGGGGAAAAGGGCTAGGGCATAGCTTAGTCCTATTGGCCCTTTGCAAAGTTGTATGCCCACAGTCATAATCGGGATCACGAAAGAGATAGGGGCCAACCCCAAGCACTATGGGGACTCAATGTGACCAATAACACAGGTGGAGGAGGGGCTAACCCCTAGGGTCCATCCCGTGTTCATCACATGCACCACAAGACTAGGGGTGATCGGAATCTAGATTAGGGGAAAAAATTTGCACAAAAAATCGAAGTGGTAAGAATCACTCAAAACCTGAACGACTGCGTCTGTCTCAGTGATATTCTCCCAATGCAACTCGTTTCACTCAAAACAGAGGTCGTATGAGGAAGATAACACGTTTTGTCTGATTTGCCAAACAAAATAATTTTGAAAGAAAAAAAGTATAGTCGCAACCCAATCAGCAGTCTATATTACTGACGTGGCAAGTGACTATGCAGGTGAAAGTTTGGTGAACAACTAGCGAGGTCACACCAAATGGCGCTTTCTGATTGGTCGACAAGTTGGTCAGTTGGCTTTATTTTACTGGACAGGAGAGGACCAATGAGAAGGAGACATGTGGCAAGCCCGAAGGTTGCCTCGTGTCCCTCCCCAAATTCCTAGCAGAATCGGCGCGTAGTGCAAAATTTTGTTTGCAGGTTGGTGGAGTTGAACCTACGACCTCACCCGAATAAGCACAAAGATCTATCACTATACCACCACCATAGGTCTTAACCAACTATGGGTGCAATAGGTATTTAATGTGGTAGCCGTTGGCGGTTGTGGGAGGAGAGGACTAGCCTCGCGGGCCAACCCCCTCCACATGTGACCACCACCACAAAACTGAAGGCCAGTGGTTAGCACTAACTACGTGCTTAATGCGCTAACTGTATATTATGATAATTAATCTATGTTTATACATTAATTAAGTGGTATTGACTTGGCGTAATTTTGGCGAGACCGATGCTAACTCCAAATTTGGTAGGGTTAACTTGAGTTTCTCCAGATTTGGTGGAGTTTTCCTAGGGAAAACTGAAGAGGCTACAAATTTAGCAATTTTTGACCAATTTTTGTTCAGAAGGAGTCATTCGTAGATGATTTGGATGATTTGAACACAATGGAATGGGTTGCAAAGGCAGAAAGGCACTTATGTATGTGATTTTATTACGCTAAATTTTAAGGAAGGTTAGGGCCACCAGGAGAGGAGGTCAAGCCTAGATCAGCTGAAGTCCAATTTCAAAGCTTGGATAGTAATTTTTGTGGCTTTTGGGTCTTTTGATTCCAATGGAACAGGTTGAAAAGCCATTGGAGCACAGTCACATGTAATCAAAGAATTAACCATTAATCCAAAGAGGGCCTAGCCATTGAAGCAGGTCCAAGGAGATTTAGACTAGGAGGGGTGAACTCCTTTATCAACTTTGTGTTATGAGTTTGTTTTGTTTTATTTCTCTGCAATTTACTTGTTGTATATGTGTTTTAAAAACCTAATTAACCTCATAAATTGCTCATAAAAGGCACATAACACTTGACACATAGTTCCTTACATTTTGGTTAATTTGAGACGATCCTAAACACATTTTTAATACTGATGAGGGAGCTTGCATAGCATTAACAAGTTTGCCCAACATTTCAGATCAAGTTGGTAACAAAGCACTGTTAGCTCATTTTAAACCTAAGATGGTTTGCCAAGGTTAGCTAGAAAATTAGCTATTGGTTTTGTATTTGTGCAAGGAAAAATTAACTATGTGCAAGTTTATGTGTATAATATTTTTTCAAGCTTTGTGAAGCGTTTTGATGCATTACAAGTGTGATGGAAGCTTCAACAAGTGATGTTTCTAATCCATCTTCCTTAGCAAAACTCTTTGATTTAGAGATGTTCCAAGAGCTTATCATCATGAGAGATATAGTGCAAGTGTTGTATGAAGATATGAAGGAGAAAACTATACTTAAGAGAAATTTATGGCCATGAAGGAGGAGAAGAAAGAGCTTCTTGAAAATATGCATGAGATGGAAATTCAACTCCATGATGCCAAGGAAACCCTAGCCAAGTATGTGCGTGAAAATGAGGTATGCAATTCAAGTTTATCTTGAATTTCCTCTCAAAATGAATTTTTTGGTGCTTTTGAAAGACACACTAGAGGAATAGGGTCCAAATTAGTGATGAATATGGGCTATGAAGGTAAAGGGTTAGGCAAACATGCACAAGGCATAGTTGAGCCAATTTGTGTTGAGGAAAGGTCTAGGTATTTGGGTCTTGGTTATGGACAACATGATGGAGAATGCTCCAAATCGAAGGAGGCACATGAAGGTATTCCAAGAAGGACTTTCATTACATGTTCATTACCTCAAGCTTGAGAAGTTTGTGTTCATGAGGAATGCAAAATTTTTATACCCACTTTACAAGAAGATTCTCTTAAGCATGCAACTAGTGGAAATGTCAAACAAGAGGATGTTGAAAGCTCTAAGGTCATTGAAACCATTGTTGGTATTCCGAAGAGAGCCACTAGCTCATCAAATTCACCTCCTAAAGTAGAAGAAAAAGGTGAATGTGCAAGGTATAAATCTGCGTTTAATCAAGTTTCTTTTCATTATGGTAAACATGGTAAATCTTCACATAAGATTTGGAGAAAATTTACATGTTATGTTGTGGTTTGAATAACCATACTATTTCTAGGTGTTGGAAGAGGATAGCCATACACAAGAAACTTTCAAAACAAAAGAGAAAGAAAGCCAAAGGTCCATTGGATAATATTGAAAATAAGATGCAATAATTTTGCACTCATTGCCATAAGCAGGGTCATCTTGTAGACAAGTGTTGGACTTTGCATCCAACAAATCATCCACCACATTTAAAGAAGGTGGAGAGAAATTTTGGCAAGAATGGGAAAGAGGATTCCATAATTGATGTGGGTCAGGATGATACACATGAAGAAGTTCAGATGAAAGAAGCACCATTTAAATGGTTTGTAAAGAGATGGTTAGATTTCTTAACCAATTAAGGCCTTGAATTTCTTTGGATAATTGATGCAAATCTTGCCTTATTGATGCATTTCCTTGTTATTTGGATGCATTTCCTTTCTCCTGAAAGTATGATGCATATTGCATGAAGCAAGATGTTGGAAAAGTAGAGTTATGTTGACTCACTTAGATGTAGCAAAGATGGAAATTTTCAACTACAAATTGGCATGCATGTTGCGTTCTTGAACTTGCATGTTTATGCCAGGAAGGTGTTTGAAAGTGGAGTATGTTGACTCACTTTGTTGCAGCAAATTTGGTGATTTTAGCTCTTTAAGCACTCGTACATACCGATGGGATTCTTGTAGTTGTGATTTTACTTGTAAGAGAGTTGAGAATTGTTATACATGCATGAGAGTTTGTGTGTGTGAATAATGAAATTTTTAATAGTTTCATTGTGCTTGAAGATGCATTAGTGATTGACTTGTGTCGGTTGTCGGTTGATTGCTTTGTTAACATGTATGTTGTCAACTTGAGAATGTTGATCATTTGCACATGCATGAGTGTCAACTTGTGTGGTCAATTGATTGTTACATTTATGTTATATCGACTTGGAAGAGTTGATTTTGTCTCCAAAGATGAAAGGGAGATGTGACAAATTGTTTCACGAGAACATGGAATTCTTGTTGTATATCGTCAAGTTGTTGTATATGCTTTTGCTTGACTTGAAATTCAGTTGTTTGAAGAAGCATGTTTTGTTGACTTATGTTTAGCCAATGGTTTATACACCAAGATGTAAGAGTGCATGGCAATGTTCACATGATGTGACATTTCTTTCTTTGAAGAAGCAAAAGGAAGAGGTCATCAAGTTATATTCTTGCATGAGTTTTTTTCAAGGTTAATGGTGTTTCTTGTGACAAGATGTCGAAGGATTTTGGAAGGTTCACACTTGAGCAAGAGGCTCATGATTAGCCTTCATTCTCAAATCATGACATGAGTAGCATGTTAATACTGGAGGATGATGGAATCAAGAAGTGAAAGTGGAAAAAAATGCCAAAAAAAATTGCAACCCTTGTAAAATATCAAATGGTTTACAATGTGATTTGATGTGTTGACGCCAACAAGTGAAAGAGATGGCAAATGCATTCTTCGAGATGTGGAATTTGGAACCGTAGAGGTAAAAGAATGGTCATTTCTTTTCTTGTTATTACTGATATTGGAACTCATTTCTATAGTTCACTCAGATGGGCTTAACTTGGAAAATTGGTTTCGAAGGAGAAGCTTGCATCGAATGAATGTGTTGCAAAGGAGGAACATGATTCTCAGTTGGAAGGCCATCAATCAGATTTCCAAGCACTGAGTGATCGCTTTGGTACAACAGGGTGTTTAATCAGCAAGTAGCCAACAAGTGTTGTATTGGGTCAGCAACAAAAGGAGAACATTGGTTGAAGTGCTAAGCCATTTGCAAGGCAAGGCATGCAATGAACCCAAGTGGAGATTTTTCTAGGTAGAATCAATTGATAGAACTTGGGAAGGAGAAGAGTATTCAATTCTCATAAGATAACCAGCTTTTTTGGGTCCAAAAGCCTGTTAGTGGGAAGGAGTGATCGAAATCTGGATTAGGGGCAAAAATTTTCTCAAAAAATAAAAATGCTCAGAATCACTCAAAACCTGAAAAAATGTGTTCATCTCAGTGATAGAATCCCAATGCAACTTGTTTCACTCAAAACATAGCTCTTTTGAGGAAGATATTGCGTTTTGTCTGCTTTTCCAAACAAAAGAATTTTGAAAGAAAAAAAAAACACAGTCACTGCCATTCAATAGTTTGTACTGCTGACATGGCAGGTGACTGTGCAGGTCAAATTTTGGTGAATGGCAGTGAGGTCACTTCCAGTGGCACTTTCTGATTGGTCGACAGTTTGGTGAGTTGGCTTTATTTTACTTGACAGGGGAGCACCAATGAGAAGGATACATGTGGCAAGCCTAGAGGTCACCACGTGTCCATCCCCAATGGCTGGACCAATGAGAAGGAGACATGTGGCAATCCCAGAGGTCACCATGTGTCCATCCCCAAAGGCCTAGAAAAATCAGCGTGCAGTGAAAATTTTGTTTACAGGTCAGTGGAGTTGACCCGCGACCTCACCCGAACAAGCGCAATGATCTACCGCTATACCACCACCATAGGTCTTAACCAACTATGAGCGCAATATGTATTTAATGTGGTAGCTGTTGTTGGTTGGGGGAGGAGAGGACCAGCCCTGTGGGCTAGCCCCCTCCGTATGTGACCACTACCACAAAACCAAAGACCAGTGGTTAGCACTAATTGTGCACTTAATGAACTAACTGTAGATTATACTAATTAAATTATGTTTATCCATTAATTAAGCAGGATTAACTTGGCGAAAGTTTTGCGAGACCGATAAATTTGGTTCTAACACTAAATTTGGCTTGGTTAACTAGAGTTTCTCAAGATTTGGTGGTGTTTTCCTAGGGAAAACTGAAGAGGCCATACCTTTGGCATTTTTTGACCAATTTTGGCTTAGAAAGAGTCATTCCTAGATGATTTGGATGCTCTGAACATAATAGGCAGAAAGGAACTTGTGTATGTGATTTTTCTACATTGAAGCTTAAGGAAGCCTAGGGCAACCAGGAGAGGAGGTCAAGGCTAGATCAGTTGAAGTCCAATTGTAGACCTTGGATAGTCATTTTTGGGGTTTTTGGGTCTTCTAAATTTAATGGAGTAGGTTGAAAAGCCATTGGAGCACTGAAAAGCCATTAGAGCACTGCAAGTGCATGTAATTAGAGAATTGACCATTAATCCAAAGAGGGCCTAGCCATTGAAGTAGATCCAATGGGATGTAGCCCAAGAAGGGTGAACTCCTTTATCATCTTTGTGTTATGAGTTTGCCGTGTTTTATTTCTCTACAATTTACTTGTTCTATATGTGTTTTAAATAACTAATTAACCTCATAAATTTCTCATAAAAGGAACATAACACTTGACACATAATTCCTCACATTTTGGTTAATTTGATACGATCCTAAACACATTTTTAATACTGATGAGGGAGCTTGCATAGCATTAACAAGTTTTCCCAAAATTTCAGATCAAGGGGCACACATGGAGACAGAGGCTAGACAAAGCCCCCAAATTTCAACACTTTTTGCAGTCATATGGCCACCATGCGACCAATAATTTTGGGATTGGAAGCTTAATGGCACCCTTAACGGTCCTAAAAAATCACCCACTGAGTGGGAATGTTGGTCAATTTTTCACACCATTTCCATGTTTGGGGCACTTAAACCAGGTTGGTGCTAAATTGGAGGATGGCTAGATGGAGAATTTGGGAAAATGAAGAAAGAAGCATAACTTTCTTAGTTTTTCACCAAATGAGGTCCGGAAAGAACCAAAATGGGGGTTTTTTACTATTCTGGAGCCATTAGAGACATTTTTTTTATAATTCTAAGCATTGTAACTTGAATTAAACAAATATGTTTTTAGCATAATGGAAGAGGCCAAGATTGGAAGCTAGACTAGGAGATGCAGCACAGGAGGGGTGAACTCCTTTATCATTTGTTGTTTTGTGTATATTGTTATGGTATTGATGTATTCTTTATTTTCTGCAAAACTGAGATAAAAATCATCTGTATGTATTTAGTAAATTGATCCTTTACCCAAAACAAATATAATTTACACTTGAAAAATTATCTAAAAAATATTCTAGTTTATACATTCAAATCATTTTTCATATCAGAGCCCGGGTTATTATGAAGATTTGATTTATTTGGAAGTGTTTTTATTATGCTTACAAGTTTGAAGTTCAAAAGAGGAGAAGGAGAACTTGTGGAGCCAAGATCCCAAATTGTTTAAATGAGAACAAACACACCTCAGGCTTCAATAGTCATGGCACATGAAGAAGGTCCTGAAGAGATGTTTGAATATGAGAAGACTTTCAGAAAAGAATTCTTTGAGATGTCAAAGATGGTTAAGGTTCTGTATGAGGAGAGGAATTATAGACTGTATGGGGAGAGATCAAAATCTCATGGAGGAAAAGGATACAAACCTCCAAAATGGAATGGAGGAAATGGTGACAAACCACTACCCTCACCTCCATCCTCATATTCATCTTCATCCTCATCTTGAACTTCTTCCACCCTTTCACAAACACATCCAAATTCCCCAAAGGGTCATGGTAAAACTCCTTTGCTTAAGCTTGAAATTAATTTTGAATTTCCTATGCACAATGGAGAGGTAAATGTAGAAATATTAAATAATTGTATTCGTCATATTGAAGTGTATTGTAGGATACAAACAATCAAAGATGATGAAACCAAGATTCATATTTCTTCTATTAGATTGGAAGGCGCGACACTAATTTGGTGAGAAGCCAAATCTCAAGAGGACATGACAAAAATGGTAAGGTTTTATCCTCTTGGGGTTATTTTGTTGTTGCAATAAGAAGGAAATTTTATCCATTAGCATAAATGCAAAAAACTATTATGGAATGGCATAAATTTAGGCAAGCTAAAGGGAAAAATATGCAATCTTATACTCAAGAATTTAGGAAAAGAACTTTGATTTTGGGTATAGATTTTTCCTCACAAGATACTTTTCTCAAATACATTGGAGGATTTCATAGTTATCTGATACATACCATTCTAATGTTTAACCCTACAAAACTAGATGAAGTTTGTGTTTAGGCAACTCATTTTTTGGCAAGAGGGAAAAATGTTTATGAAGAAACTAGTGAGACTTCCTTTGAGTCTAGAGAAAAAGGAAATGGTAAGTTGTAAGGAAAAGGAAAGAATAATTCTACCATAAATATGGAGAAATAAAATATCACATGTAAACATTGTTCCAAAGAGGGTCGTGATAAAGATCATTGCTGGAAACTTCATCCAGAAATGAGACCCAAGAAGTTTAAGAACAAGGAGAAAGAGAAGACAGCTACAACTACACAACAAGATTTAGGTTCAAATTCTGGAGATGAAACAAAGATCATAGCCATGGGTTTGAAACTTAAGGACATTGTGAGTACTAGTTCTTCAAATTGTCTCAATGAAACTCAAGATGAAAAAATAATCATAGAGCTTTTTCATATTAGAGTTATTTCAAAACATACCAAGATAGGTACATTGTT
Source organism: Pinus tabuliformis (assembly GCA_031772625.1). Taxonomy (NCBI): domain Eukaryota; kingdom Viridiplantae; phylum Streptophyta; class Pinopsida; order Pinales; family Pinaceae; genus Pinus; species Pinus tabuliformis. Next base: position 114,531,146 of record CM062806.1, read on the forward strand.
TGATAGTGGTTCACAAGAAAATCTTATCTCAGAAGACATTGTCAAGAAGTTGAATTTAGAAACCATTCCTCATCATAAACCTTATCCCTTAGGTTGGATATGTGACAATGCAAAATTGCATGTGACCAAATGATGTAAACTAAAATTTGCAATCACTACAAACTCTTTAGATGAGGTAGAGCTTGATGTAATTCCAATTGATATATGTGGTATTGTTTTGGAAAGCATATATCTATATGATAGGAGAGATATTTTTCATCTCCATGAGAAAAAATCTCAGTTGTTCAATAATGGGATTGAATAAATTGTTAGAGCACACAACAAGAAGTCGAATGCATCTCTTGTAAATGAAGGACAAATGAATAGGATTGTTAATGCTAGTCAGAACTTTGCATTGTTAATGATCAAACATGAAGGTGTTGAGAAATCTAAAGCCTTTAAAGGATATGAATCAAGTTCGAAATCTGATTTCATTGATGTTTATAATTCATGTGATAAGATGTTTCAGGGGTCTAACATGTTGCCTCCTAAAATAGGTAAACAAAATGAAGTAAATTTGCAACAGTAGGCATCATTATTGAACATTGGTGTGAACAATATGCCAGTGTTAGAGAGTGCAGAGGTCAAAGAGAAAACGCAAAAGAAAATTGAAAAAGATGAAATTGGTTCCAAAACTTATTCTTATTCGTTTCATAATGTGTTGGCTTTGAAAATGGATGGTACATGGCCATAGAGATCACATTTGGTCAAGAGTCAAGCCAAGTACAAGGCTAGACATGGGAAATATCATCATGACAACAATGTTCAAGGTGAGAAGAATTTGAGATTGGTTAAGTTTCCTTTGATTGGAGACCAAGGAGGGAATGTGTTTATTCCTTCAAAGGCAGTTTCTTGTTCTGCATATTCTGCGAAATGGGAGCAAGATGTCATCTATGAAAGCAGGACAAGGACTCCAAAATCAAGGAAAATGATGTGTTTACATGAAAAGCTCAAAATGACAAATTCAAGCAAATTTCAATGGATTGAGACTAGAAGGTTGAGGAAACTTACCCTCATCTATTTTTTCACTGATAAAGATCTTTTGGAGGTCTAAAGAATAGTGCTCAAAATTCAAAGTGTGTGGTAGAGCTCAAAACCTGAACGATTGGATAGATCTTAACTACTTGAATCCAACGCAACGTGTTTCACTCAAATTCGACATCGGATGCTCCCAGAATCGTGTTTTGTTCATTTTGGGAAGCAAATAAAAAATTGAAATTCAGGTTGCAGGTGTTAGTGTTAGTTAGTTTAGGTTGTCACCAGTGATCAAATATGACCTTACAAGCTGTTTTTAGGGTTTCAAGTCAAAATTTTGTCATTTCAATGAGTCTTCAAATAAAAATTTGATCATTGGCTAGTGTGTCTAGGGTTATTTCCACTCTCTCAAGAATTTCATATGCTGGTCACTTTCATCACTCAGTTGAGTCTACCATCATGAAAACATCATTAACATCACTTCATTCACATCATCATGGTCTCCATTTAGCTCAGTCTCACCATTAGGTCATTAGGGTTAAGGTCATAAAATCAGTCATTTCATGTGTAAATCTGACAAATGAGGAGTGGCAATAGGTAAATTTGTTCAATAGCACTTGATTTCAAATGTAGTTTATGTTTTTATATGTAATAATGTTCCTAAGATTCTAAAGTTACAAGAAGAGGTCATAAGGCTACAAAGCTCAAAAAGAAAGTGATTTGGTGAGGTGGGCCATCCTACCTCATTAATCACTTAGACACCAAAAGCAAGTTATAAAAGCACATGGAGGAGTTCATTCACACTCATTTTCACTTGCCTACCATCCTAGCATTGATCTCTCCCCTCTCCTTTGAAAACAAATGTGATTCCATAGCCCTCACATGCAAAAATTGGCCCTCGCTGCGCACAAAGAGCCCACGCTACGCACCTAGACAGCACACAGCACACAAGAGGCCTTCACTGCACACGGGGCATAGTTGTCCAAAATTGGTGTTTAACCACCAAAATCTATTTTTCAAAGCTCTTCTTCAATCATTTCATCATCCAGTCTGTATAACAGGTAAGTTTAATCATTTTCATGCCCTCCTTTACCTCATATGTCAAGAAATTGATCAAATACTTCTTCTCCTAGGCTTTACGTTATTTTCATGGTTTTGATCTTCAAATGATTAATTGCTTCCCTAAACCCTAGATTCCTTTTCCCTACACCTCAATTTGCATCTAACACACCATCTCCATCTATCACAAAGACTTATCCCCTCATTTTCTATCATTTTCCTCTAAACCCTAGTCTACCCTATCTATTTCTATGGTAGGCCTATGTTTTGGTATTTTCCACCCCATCCTTTCACTCATTTCCCAAAATTCCTTCTACCCCTACTCACTGATATCATTCGTTACCCTCCTAATTTTCCTTAAAAATTTAGTCAAATCCTAAGTCTATCATACCACCTCATTCCCTCACAGCAGAGAATTTCATTTTTTCTTCTTACCTTTCACCTAGGGTTTGAAGTATGGAGCCTGACTCATCACCATTAGAGGAGAGAAATATTGTAGCTTGTACTTGGATATTTTCTGGAAATCAAAGGATATAGTTTGCAGCTATTATCTAGGAATTCATGTGCAGTAAGTTTGTGATGTTTTTTTCTATGTTATAGATTTATATGAAAGATATTCATCTTCTCTTTCCATTCATCAATTCTTCAATGGTTTTCCTTATAGTTTATAAACAAAATTCTTTTCATAAAGATCTGTTTTGATGGAAAACTCATTATGTGTTACTTTCTTTCTTGCTTAATGAATTCATGTTTTATGCTCATTAAAACCTTTAGCTTCTTTTGAACACTACACTACACTGACAAACCCTAAGATCCATCACAAAAGTATTGTTACCTAGCTCCTTTATATATTTATTGTTGTAACACTTTGATCCGCTAACCTAGCTACCTGATATTTCTCCCTTATCCAGCAAAAAAACCCTAAATTCTCCAAAACCTACCTGAGCCTAGCTATCTAGCCTAAAATCCTTTACATTCAAGTCATCTCTTGAATGTGATTTCATAGAGAGATCCCTCTTTGGTTTGGTAGGGCTAGCTACCAAACTAAAAGCTTGGTCTGTGGTTACCTCTGTCAACCTCCTCTCAACCTGGGACATTGTGGAGGATAACATTTTGGTTTCGTTGTCGGGGAAACAAGATATCATATCTTCCCTGGGAAAGACCAACAAAGATCAGATCTGATTTGCTGATGGTGGACAGGGATCAAACACATATGAAGGTTGAAATCATTCACTTGGCGACTCAAAATCAATTTCAAATTTAATTCGAAAACTCCACTAGAGGATGAACCTTACCAACATAAACATGAAAGGACAATATGGGAAGATCAAGTATTCAAGTTGGACTTTCATCCAATACTTCATGTTCTTTATTGTATATTATTTATTTTCTTTCCATGAAAATGTCAACAAAGTTTTTGAGAGTATATTATATTTGAGAAAATATCCCAGACTTGCATTTGATTCCTTTCCTTCGAAGATTGTGAATACAAATTTTGATTTTGATCAAGACCCTTCTTCTGAATCTTATGATGACCATCTTTAGCTTGATGAGCCTCAAGACATCAAGGCTAATCCTATATCTTTTGTACATACTCCTATACCTTGTAAAATTTCAGATAGGTACAATCCACTCCTCTTATCTCCTATACTCTATGATTTCCCTGAAAATTATTACAAATATCTTCCCAGGTTTGATGGAAAATATGGTAACATCACTGCTAAAAAACACATTCAAAGTTTTGAAATTTTTCTGGACCTTTTTGAGGTTGAAAAATATGATGTTAGTATTAGGATTTTTGCTTTATCTTTGCAAGGTGAAGTCAAGAAATGGTTCAAAAACTTACTAGCTACAAGAATTTTCAATTTTCATCAATTTGTGAAAGTCTTCCTTGATAAATGGGTGATCAAGAGAAATCCTTTTCTGATTTTCGAAGAATATAATCATGTGGAAAGACATTGAGGAGAAACAGTGTAACACTTTTGAGCTAGATTCAATCAAGTATACCATTCAATGCCCGCTAATATAAAACCACCTCCCAGTTTAGCTCTCTTACACTACCCAGATGCCTTTGATCCAGAAATGGCATTTCAATTGAGAGAAAGGAAGCTAATTTGGTGGTCAAAAGGTCAAAGTTGAAAGAAGAAGCGAGGGCGAACATAGAGAAGTAACACCTGACATCTTCAGAAGTGAAGCTCAACATTTTGGTAAGCATAATGGAATAAATGATGCATAATATCATCATGAGAGATGAACTTGTTTTTCAAAAACACCATGTCCCACTTATTACAGAAGAGGAAGAGGTTGTCGACCCTAAAGATTATCCTACTCATTCCAGTTACCATAGATCAAAAAGCGATTGTTTTGTGTATTCATTTATGGACATTCATGACGATGGATTTCTAGATCAACCCATGGAGGATAAATCTGATGATCTAATGTGTATGTTTGATGTCATTCCTTATAATGATAAGCTACCCAAGTATGATTAGTATGATGATGATTATGTTGTTGAAATAGAGGCTAACTCTACAAGGCAATCAACGTCATGTTTTTGGGAGGAAGAAGCTTCATTACAACAGGTTAGATGTAGCACTCATCCTATGCATATCAATCATGACAGCAATGAAGAGAATCCAAAAAATTTAAAAGTAGGTGAAAGGTCTTTTCTTTTATGTTTTACTTCATTTCAATTACTAATAGAAAACTTTCCTAAGATTAGAAATCAGAAGTCTTTTAGTTGTGATATTGAGCACGAAGAAGACAATGAAATTCTTGATCAGGACTCCTTACCTTTGTGTTTCTCTTCTTTCGAAATAATAAGAACAAACTATAAGGCTACAAAGGAAGCAAATAAGAATGTTAACAACAATTAGAAGCCTTCTCCTGAAGTTGTTGAGAATGTTGTTTGTAATATAGAACATTTTTTCAGTCCACAATCACCTTTACCAAGCAACATTCAGTTTGAAAATGTAGCTAAAAGTGTGGAACATGAAGAGCTTGTAGAAAATCATGTAGCCTCATTGGAAGCAGCAACAGTCCTCTCAAGTTCTCCTTGATCCAATATTTGATGTTGTGGATGACATATGTACTCAAAGTCCTTCCCCATTAGTTAAATATGAGATTCAAAACAATGATTACACGAATTTGATTAGCCAACTTGCTTCATTGTCTTGTTCAACAGGAGTTCCATTACAAAGTTCATCCAAAAATTTGCAGTCTACATCTGTTTCGCTTGAGAATGAAAAACTTCATTTTATGAAACAACCAATGTCTAAAAAGGCAGAAGATTCTTGTCTTGTTGTTGATAATCAAGAAAAGGTAGTCATTCATGAGTTTCAGGATTCTTTTGTCAAGTTGCAGCAGTCATCAAGGGAGATGAGTTTTATTATATTTATGGATCATGTAGACATGTTCAGTGGACACTTGGAGTGGCCAATCTTTGGTTTTTCCTGCATGCTCGAGGAAAGTGTGTGCATGATTCAAATAAGTATCCATTTGTTGGATTGGTTACACTAGAGAGATCATTACACATGATTGTATATACATTTTCAGCAGGTTGGAAGTTATCATTAGAAGTTTGAAGCTCAAGGAGAAGGCCACAAGGCTTCTATGATTAGTTGTTGTTGTTGTTTTTTTTTTTTAAGTTGTAAAGTAAGTTTTTCAATCAGTATGTTTTTTATAGTCAAGTCAGTCAGTTTGTCAGTCCGTTTTCAGTTTGATTTTGGTCTTTGCATTTTGACTCCATAACCAATGAATAATTCTACTTGGTCTACGTGTTCTTGACACCTCCTAAGGAGCTTCCATCCCCAATGGAGCCAATGTTAGTGTCGGTCAGTTCATCCTGTCACCAGTGATCAAATATGTTCTTACAAGGTGTTGTTAGGGTGTCAAGTAAAAAAAAATTCATTTTAGTGAGTCTTCAAATAAAAATTTAATCATTGGTTAGTGTGTCTAGGGCTATTTCCATTCTCTCAAGAATTTAATATGTCGGTCACTTTCATCACTCAGTTGAGTTTACCATCATGAAAACATCATTAACATTGCCTCAGTCACATCATCATGGTCTCCATTCAGCTTAGTGTCACAATTAGGTCATTAGGGTTAAGCTCACAAAATCAGTTATTTCAATTGTAAATCCAACAAATGAGGAGTGGCAATAGGTAAATTTGTTCAATAATACTTGATTTCAAATGTAATTTATGTTTTTATATGTAATAATTTTCCTAAGGTTCTAAAGTTACAAGAAGGGGTCATAAGGCTACAAAACTCAAAAAGAAAGTGAATTGGTTAGGTGGGCCATCCTACCTCATAAATCACTTAGACACCAAAAGAAAATTATAAAAGCACATGGGGGAGCTCATTCACACTCATTTGCAATTTTCTACCATCCAAGCATCGAGCTCTCCCCTCTTCTTTGCAAAAAATTGTGATTTTGTAGCCCTCACTGGAAAAACTTTGCCCTTGCTACACACTGAGAGCCCACGCTATGCTCTTGGACAGCACGCTGTGCACAGGAGGCCTTCGCTGTGCATGAGGTATAGTTGTCCAAAATTGGTCTTTGACCACCAAAATCTGCTTTTCAAAGCTCCTCTTCAGTCATTTCATCCTCCAGGCTCTATAACAAGTAAGTTTAATCATTTTCATGCCCTCCTTTACCTCAATGTCAAGAAATTGATCAAATACTTCTTCTCTTAGGGTTTACATGATTTTCATGGTTTTGATCTTAAAATGATGAATTGCTGCCCTAAACCCTACATTCATTTTCCCTACACCTCTATATGGAGCTAATACACCATCTTCATCTGTCACAAAGCCTTAACTCCTCATTTTCTATCATTTTCCTCTAAACCGTAGTCTACCCTATCTATTTCTAGGGTAGGCTCGTGTTTTCATCTTTTCCACCCCCTCCCCTCACCCATTTCCCAAAATTCCTTCTTCCCCTACTCACTGAGATCATCCCCTACCCTCCTAAATTTCCTTAAAATTTTAAGCAACTCCTAAGTCCATCATACCACCTCATTCCCTCACAGCAGAAAATTCCATTGTTTTTGCTTGCCTTTCACCTAGGATTTGAAGTATGGAGCCTGACTCATCACCATTATAGGAGAGAAATATTGTAGCTTGTACTTGGATATTTTCTAGAAATCAAAGGATACAGTTTGCAACAATTATCTAGGAATTCATGTGCACTAACTTTGTGATGTTGTTTTTTCTTTGTTATAGCTTTATATGAAAGATACTCATCTTCTCTTTCCATTCATCAATTCTTCAATGGTTTTCGTTACAGTTTATAAAAATAATTCTTTGCATAAAGCTCTATTTTGATGGAAAAATCATTATGTGTTACTTTCTTTCTTGCTTAATGAATTCATGTTTCATGCTCATTAAGACCTTTAGCTTATTCTGAACACTACACTACACTAACAAACCCTAAGATCCATCATAAAAGTATTGTTACCTTGCTCCTTTATATCTTTTGTAAGATCCCCTCCTAGGGTCCTCTACCAGATCTATATTCTCTAATTTTAAATGTAATTAAAGGGCAATAATTTATTTTCTGACAAGACATTTAAATGATAATAATTTACCATTTACAAGTCTAATTCCTACAATTTAAATAGTGAACATTTCATTTCAATCACTTATCTGAGTAATCTATTCATAGATGAATACCTATACCAATGGCCCGGTGGAGATGCCTCTGAGTTTCTGCTCCTGCTGGAATGCTCCTTTTGACTGTCGACTGGATTTACCTCCCAACCAACTAGGAAGTAATTCCTAGCCCAGGAAACCTCCACAGGTTCCCTAGCCCTCCGAACCCAAGTCCAACCAGTTGTAGTGTGTGTCCAAGATAAACATTACTCCCCTCCTCTCTCTCAAACAATTCCTCCAAAACCATGGCCAACCAAAACCAAAAGCAAAACCAAGCATCCCCTTCCTCCCCTCATCCTTCCCCTTTTATTCCCCCGTCTCTTCTCCACCTCAAGCAGCTCTCATTAATGTCATAACTTCTCCCTCATCCTTACATTTGGCTTCTCTTCTCCCAAGTAAACATGAGAGGACATTTGGGAATGTGATATGAATATAAAATTGGGTAATTAATTGGAGAGGACCACGTCTTCTCCCAAATAAATATTTTTGGGATGAGAGATGAATATATATAATTGATAATTAATTGGAGAGGACCATGTCTTCTCCCAAGTAAATGTGAGAGGACATTTTGGGGATGAGAGATGAATATATAAATTGGTAATTAATTGGAGAGGACCATGTCTTCTCCCAAGTAAATGTGAGAGAACATTTTGGGGATCAGAGATGAATATATAAATTGGTAATTAATTGGAGAGGACTATGTCTTCTCAAAATTTAAAAATTTGGGGAGGTAAATAACAAAATTTATATCAGTACCAAATTTACAGTTTCACCAATGTAGGTATGTACCAATATTTCTTGATAATTATCAGTCCATATTTTAAGGAAATTTAAACACTTAGTAAAATTTGCAGGATAAGATTAAATAGGGAATTACATCTTTGATGTTTTAACCCTTTGATCCTCTAACCTAGCTACCAAGTTTTTCTCCCTTATCCAAGAACAAAACCCTAAATTGTCCAAAACCAACCTGATCCTAGCTATCTAACCTAAAATCCTTTACATTTCAGTCATCTCTTGATTGTGATTTCATAGAGAGAGCCCTCTTTGGTTTGGTAGGGCTGGCTACCAAACTAAAAGCTTTGCTTGTGGTTACCTCTGTCGATCTCCTCTCATCCTAGGACATTGTGAATGATAACAACAGGTATTCCGAGTCAGCGGCTCGTACACTGACTAGGCCATGACTTGGCAGGTTGACTTGTCCTCCATAGGCCAATGAATGATCGACACTTGGCGCAATATGGTTGGTTCCATTTGGTGAATTTATATTGGTTGAGGGTTTTTGAAGTTGCCCAATGAGGGTCAACCACGTGGGTGAATCAATGGCTACCACGTGGCCTCCTCTTGGTCGTGAAAATTTTTGTATGGCCAAACCGGGCCTCTATGGGGTTCAAAATCGAGACTCACACATATTAACCAAGGCCAATAACATTGCGCCTCCGTGTTTCTTATTTAAATAACATTTAATGGTTCTATTTAAATTTCAATCAATGCACATATGAGGGAGGGATCAAGCTAAGCCCTATCCCCTAAACACCCCTGCACCATAGCACCATGGGCAAGGGGCCAAGGGATAGGGCCTAGCCTATCCCTCATGGCCCTTATCATATTCATATGCCCACAGCCATAACCAGGAGTGAGAAAGAGATGGGGACCATCCAAAAGGGTCCAACACCAAGCCCTATAGGGCCTCAATGTGACCAACAGTGCGTGCGGAGGAGGGGATAACCCCTAGGGGCCATCCCACAGTCATCACATGCACCACAAGACCAGGGGTGTGCGTGGAGATAACAGCTAGACATAGCCCCAAAATTTCATCACTTTTCGCTATCATATGGCCGCAATGCAACCAGGAATTTCGGGACTGGGGATTAATGATGCCCTTAACGGTCCTAAAAATTCATCCACCGAGTGGGAATGTAGGCCAATTTTGTGCGTCGTTTTTGTGTTTGGTGTGCTCAAGCCAGTTTGAGGCTGAATTAAAGGATGGTTAGCTGGAGAATTCGGGAAACTAGAGAAAGAAGCATAAATTTCTCATTTTCTGGCCAAATTAGGTGCAAAAAGAACAAAAATGGGGGTTTTTGAATGTTTTGGACCCATTCAATACATTATTCTAGCATTATGAGCACCGTAAATTGAAGTAAAAACATATTTTTTTTAGCATAATGGAAGAGGACCAACATTGGAAGCCGGACTAGGAGATGTAGCCCAGGAGCGGTGATCTCCTTTATCATTTGTTGTTTTTTGTTTGTTGTTATGGTTCCGATGTCTTCTTTATTTTCTATAAAACTAAGATAAAAATCATCTTTATGTGTTTAGTAAATTGATCCTTTACCCAAAAAACATATAATTAACACTTGCAATTTTTTTTTAAAATCTTCAAGTTTGTACATTTAGATCATTTTTTGTATTAGAGCCCAGGTTATTGTGAAGATTTGATTTTTTTGCAAGTGTTTTTATAATGCTTACAAGGTTGTACCTGAAAAGAGGAGAAGGAGAACTTTTGGAGCCAATATCTCAAACTGTTTCAAGGAGAACAAACACACCTCATGCTTCAATAGTCATGGCACGTGAAGAAGGTCTTGAAGACATGTTTAAAGATGAGAAGACTTTCAGAAAAACATTCTCTGAGATGTCAGATATGGTTAAGGTTCTGTACGAGGAAAGGAATTCCAAAATGTATGAAGAGAGCTCAAAATCTTAAGGACGAAAAGGAGACAAACCTCCAAAAGGGAATGGAGGAAATGGTGAAAAACCACCACCCTCACCTACATCCTCATCTTAATCTTCATCTTCATCTTCAACTTCTTCTACCCTTTCACAAACACATCCAAATTCCCCAAGTGGTCATGGTAAAACTCCTTTGCTTAAGCTTCACATTAAGTTTGAATTTTCTTGTACAATGGAGAGGTAAGTTCAGAAATATTAGATAATTGGATTTTTCATATTGAAGTGTATTGCACGATACAAACAATCAAAGATGATGAAGCCAAGATTCATCTTGCTTCTATTGGATTGGAAGGTGGAACGCTAATTTGGTGGGAATCCAAAAATCAAGAGGACATGAAGAAACATGGTAAGGTTTTATCCTCTTGGAATGATTTTGTTGTTGCAATAAGAAGGAAATTTTATCCATTAGCGTACACGCAAAAATCTATTATGGATTGGCAGAAATTTAGGCAAGAATGTGCAATCTTATACTCAAGAATTTAGGAAAAGATTTTTATTTTAGGTATAGATTTTTCCTCACAAGATACTTTGCTCAAATACATTGGACGATTGCATATTTATTTGAGACATACCATTCTCATGTTTAACCCTAAAAAACTAGATGAAGTTTTTGTTCAGGCAACTCATTTAGAGGTAAGAGGGAAAAAATGTTTATGAAGAAACTAGTGAGAGTTCCTTTGAGTATGGAGAAAAAGGAAACGGTAAGTTTAAAGGAAAAGAAAAGAAGAATGATACCATCAATATGGATAAATAAAAGATCACATGTAAACATTGTTCCAGGTAGGCCCATGATGAAGATCATTGCTGGAAACTTCATCCAGAAATGAGACCCAAAAAGTTTAAGAACAAGGAGAAAGAGAAGACAGCTGCAACTACACAACAAGATTTAGGTTCAGATTCTCAAGATGAAACAAAGATCATAGCCATGGGTTTGAAAGGTAAGGAAATTCCAAATGCTAGTTCTTCAAGTTGTCTCAATGAAACTCAAGATGAAAAAATAAGAATAGATCTTTTTCATATTAGAGTTATTTCAAAACATACCAAGATAGATACAATGTTTGATAGTGGTTCACAAGAAAATATTATCTCAGAAGAAATTGTCAAGAAGTTGAATTTAGAAACCATTCCTCATCCTAAAACTTATCCCTTATGTTGGTGTTATAGCGGCTACAACCACCCTCCAAAAGTTTGCCTTAGCTTCATTTTGGAGCCTCCCTTCTGACCTTCACATCAGCTTGTCATGCTTCATCAAGTTCACAAGCTTCAGTGTTTTGCTCCCACAAAGTCAGCCTATCGATCATAGCTTGATGCTTTCCCCTCACAGGTTGTTCACCTGGACTTGGTCTAGCTGGAGGCTGAGCAACTTCCCCAAGAAAATTGTGCATTTCTGGAGGAAAACCAGCCTTCCCTCTAGAAATTGCACAATCTTGTATAGCAGCCCGTTGGGCTCCAATACTGCGCAGGTTACATGGATGTATTGTATGGTTGGAACTTACACTTCTTTATATAATAAGAGACAACACATTTTCATGCATATGTTGTTATTGTAGTTGGACTGCTCTATTTGCTTTAATGATGTATGTTGTTTAACTTACGTATTTCTGTATGAACTGCTTTGTATGAAATTATATGAATCTTGTTGCAGATGTGTTGTTGTTTTAACCATCACTTTGGATTGTCGACTGATCTGCTTTCCATCCTGTGATGCATCTTTGCTTATGTGTTCCCTTTCTAGATGAGTACTAATATAGGTTGTCAAGGGGCACACTCATCCAAACCCACTTGTGTTAGAACCTCTCATTCACCTTCCTTGGCTCACTGTAGAGGTCACACCCTTGCTACTGACAGAGTTATCTTACTTGCCTTTGTGCGACATCGTGGTCAAGGCATTGCCTTACGACCCACTACTGGGACTCCAACACCAAATGATCTAAGGTCTGATTGGGACTTCTTATCGGGGAGATCCCCTTGACATGTTGGTAGGTCTAGCACCATCTACATTTCTAGCGCTAGAAGGAGGGCCTGATGATAAGTTGTGTCCTCTCATCCATTTTTGAGCCTTTGAATATCTTTCATGGAGTCTTGCACTCTTCTTCCCCCGCCGTGTTTTTCGAAGCTTGAACATGTCTCTATCACAGGGGAGCTTTTCAATCTATTTTCCACTTTCATGTATGATGGTGAAGACGATGTGGCCTGGCCTGAGTACTTACATGAATTTCTTTCCATTCTTCATGAGGAAGATGAGTTTTCTGACAAACAGGTTAGTTTGTTGCTTGCATACACACTTCGTGAATCTCCATTTCGTTGGTTACTCAGCCTATCGGCTGACACTGTGCACTCATTCAAGCACTTTTGTGATCTTGTTGAGGACATGTTCTATCATTTTGATCCTAACCATCTTGACCAAAAATTGTTACAGCAACAGAGGGATCTGCATGAATCAGTTATTTATTTTTGGCAGCGCTTCTGTGACTTGCAGTTTCAAGCTCCGAGGAGCCAGATGAAAGTTTATTATCTTTGGGACTGGTTTGAGTATTTCCTTAAGAAATCTTCCCATCCCAAGAGAAAGTTTGAGATCAAGCCTTGCTCAATATTCTTCATTGATGGAGTTGTACAATCTCATGTGGATGCGAGCACTGTCTCAGCTGACTGTCTGCCTCCCTCTCATTCAACAGCTCCACCACTTCCCAGTGATGTTGGGGATCATGCTCACACACCTGTTCATTTTTCACATTCTCCCAACATCACTTTACTCAATTTTTGTGCAGATTTGGTTGTGAGTCCTTTGAGTTCTCATATGCTTTCTTTTCTATGACCTCCGTATTCGCACTCAGGTGTTCCTTCAAATGATGTTGTCCTGTGTTCATCCATTTCGGACTCTTAACTTGTTGTGAATGAGGAACAACCCACTGACGTAGTTGGTGTTACACAACCAACATGCACTGTCATTCATGAAGAGTATGAGTGGTAGCTTGAACATCAACACTCGGTGAAGGATGACTCCCTTCCATCCAAGCCCCCTCTGTTCTTGCCTAACCTCTTTGGTGAGCCTTCCATCCATGATTTTTCATGTGTGTTTTCATCCATGGATGCACCCATTGTTGACCACTCGCAGGACTCACTGGATGTTTGTCCATCATTCGACAATGGAGAGGATAAGTTATTCGTTGAAAATCCACTTAATCCTTCATCTGTCTTTTCTGGAAACACAGAGGATGAGTTTCTTTGATTTTCATCTACCCCTCTATTTGATTCATCTGATCATGAGGATGTTGATGAATTCATTGATTTTTCTGATCGTGGCGGTCGTGATCCATTTTCTTCCATTTTTTATCACGATCATGACTCTATCGCAGTTGATCTTTTGAAGCCACTAGTTTATGATGATCTACCTAATGATGAATTTGAAACACCCAAGACTGTCGAGGCACTTCAGCCCAAGTTGATGGTTATGTCAGGCCCTCGCTCTCTTGGGGTTAGTCTCACTTCCGATCATGAAATTGTTCAATCACCCAAGGCTCCTCATCACTCATCTGTATGCATTGAAGATCCATCTCACACACAGATCACACATCCCCCACTCGAACTGCACGATCCCATTTCTCATGCATTGGAGGAGTCTTATGTTGCAAGCACCCCTTCGTGATGCAAGTTATCTTTGTTTCTTTCATTTGCTTGCATGTCACAGTTAAGAGTGTGCTTATGCTTTAAAGTTGTGCGCAGTGTCACACAACACCATGATAAGTCCACGACTTCTCGTCATGCACTTGCACTCACTTATGTCCTGTGGGAACTTTGAAACATGAAGTGTGGTTGTTTTCATTGTTATGTCTTTCTTTCTTACTGGTTCACACAACTGGGTTGCTCATGGACAAAGCCTTCACCAACATGGGTCTACCAATGCATCGGTGGCTACATTGGAAGTATCACTTCCCGTGGTTAGGCCCATGCACCATTAGTGTGGGAGTAGGAGTAGTGTTTCCTTTCAATTGTTTTCTTGCATTCTTGTTTGCTTACATGCTTTGTTTGTTGGTTTGTTTGCTTGCTTGTTTTCTTACTTGCTTTGCTTTCACTTTTGCTTCTGCTCTTGCTTTGCTTTGTTGTTTGTTAGTTTGCTTGTTTCGTATAGTTCGCTTGTTTGTTTTGTGGGTTAGTTTTGCATGAAATCATGTATGACTCTTGAAATGAGTTGGGTAAAGTGCAAGAGGGCTTGTACAACTATCACTACTTGGTTATATGTCATCTTGCATGTATGGTGAGATTGTTACTTTTTGTCCACAATACATCGAAGGAAAATACATATAGTTCAAAGTGAACCTTGGTGAAAACACAATGTTTGCACGCTAACTAGTGCCACCTTCTCTAGTCGGTTGTTTTTGGGTTAACCCTTGTCAGCTCAATCAAGTAGAGTAAGGTGAGGGGGGCAACCTTAACAAACATGCCAGAGATACAATAAACTACTTCTCTACTAGAACAACCTCTTATGCTCTCAATAAGTTGGTATCCCTCTTCTGCCTCTGAAATGAGTAAGTGTTGTGCACAGTTACGAAAATGAAAAAATGAAAAAGTCAAAAAAATCAAAATGAAAAATTAATAAGGTGAAAGAAGAGAAAGGATTCCTATGCGGGGAGGTGATGCAAGTAACTCCGTCGGGGTATTGACTAGGCTCGCTAGCAATGGAGCCATGCTTGTGTTCCTATGTGACTCCACTGAGGTACTTTCCAAGCCTGTTGGCAGTGGAGCAAAACCAGAGATAAAACTAAGACTCTGACGAGTACACTGCTTGTGCACTAATATACCCCTCAACCCCAATCAAAACAAATGTGTTACCTTGTCTTGGAATGTGTGTCAATCAACCAAGAGTTTGGCAAATCTTACATCTTACAATAGAGCTAGTGTGAAACCAAGAGGAGCTAAGAACTGAACAATACTTCTAGAAGTGTTAAACTTGCTTTTCACGAACAAGGTCCATTCAGAGAGTTAGAGTTCTACCAGTGTGTCGCCAAGTGTTGTAGCGACTACAACCACTCTCCAAAATTTTGCCTTAGTTTTGTTTTGGAGCCTACCCTCCGACCTTCACATCAGCTTGCCATGCTTCATCAAGTTCACAAGCTTTAGTGCTTTTCTTGCACAAAGGCAGCCTGTCGATCACAGCTTGATGCTTTCCCCTCATAGGTTGTTCACCTACATTTGGTCTAGCTACAGGCTGAGCAGCTTCCCCAAGAAAATTACGCATTTTTGGAGGGCAACCATCCTTCCCTCCAGAAATTGTGAAATCCTTTCTGCCAGCCTGCTAGGCTCCAAGATTATGCAAGTCTACCAGTCGACACTCCCAGTAGGAATTGCACCATTTTCCCCAGTAAGGCTACTCAACCCAAAATTTGTGCAAATCTGGGAAGCAGTTAGTTGTTGTGCCCAAAAATTTCACAAAACTCCTCAACAGTTAGCCCATCTTCCAGCCAAAAATGTGCATTTCCTTCAAGCATTCGAGCAATCTCTTCCATGTGCAGTTGAGTTGATCGATTCCCTCCGAGATCGAGAAAAACTCACTTTCATGCATGGGTTGCTTCTCCTAAGGCAGCATGCAAAAGGCATCCCTTTTTTCATGGATCTATGTTTAGCAGTTGGAGGTTACATGCAAGGATCATTTCAGAAACTCCCACCAAGTGTCGCTTTCCCTAGATTCATGGCATGCCCGTCACAACCTCGATGTTATCAAAACTCATCAACCGGATGTTGCAGAGCTCATTTCTCACATAAATGTTGCAACTCTAACATCGCACATCACATCTAGGCATAGTCGGAACAATCAACTCAGTTGTTATGGGGTAATCCAGCTTCCCATGCCTTATGTTGCATTTCTGTCGCTTTTGGTGTTTTCGCTTGTATCTGTATTGTTTGCTTGATTTCTTTGAATGCTTGTTGTCTTTTACATGTATATTAGCTTATCCTATCATTGTTTTAGTTTTGTCAACATCTCACTATTGTCGCATGCATGAAACTGTTTTTTGCAAACAGTCATTGATTCAGCGACTCACCTCACTCACATGCATGTTATTCCATTTTCTGAATCTGTCATTCACCATTTCCATGCATGATTATTCAGTTATGCTTACACTTAGTACCACCATGCATTCAAACTCACATTCACTTTTAGTTTCCCATCAGCGAGTCTGGGCAGTGTTGGCCTGGACTCTACCTCACCAAGAACCTCACCAAGATAGCATTGTGCAATCCTGAGAGGGAAGGCACTGCCTTCCTCTCTAGAAATGCACATTTCTTCCCAGTAGCTATTCCCCAACCTGCTTTGCACAATCCTAAGGGACAGTGACTGCTGGCCAAGAAAATTGCAGAATGCAATCACTAAGCCTGCAGCGATTGCTAGCTCAGATTGCGCATTGCGCAATCCCAACAATTAGCAGCTATACTAGACTATGCTTTGCATAGTTCCAGCAATCAGTCAGTCTCCCAGTAGCCCAGACGATGCCTTGTGTAGTCTTGGCAGTTGGTCTGCCTACCTCTCAGTCGAAATTGTGCAACCTTCATGATCAGTCACATAGGTATGCTGCAAGTCATTTCTCAAGTTCATTTTGGTTTTCGAATGACAGATTTCTTGCCATGAGTGTTGTCATGTCTCCAAGTATTGCAGGTGTTCATCTACCTCTCAACAATGCAAGTACAATGGTTTCCAAGAGAGAAAATTCGAAGACACCGTTCAGAGCCCACATGGAGATGCAGCCGATCAAATGTTTATGAGCTTGTGTTGGGCATGGAATCCCCCTGCAGCATGTTTTGGGGCTCAAAGCCCAAGTTTTGGTCAAAGGTTTTGTAAGACTCCGTGAATTACAGGGGTGGAGCACGAAGTATAGGATGAGTCATAGGGCTGTCCGCCATAAAATATTATAATGTAATGTAAAGTTATGTCGGCCTACCCATGGTTGGGGGACCATGGGAGTGTATAAATAGAGCGAGGCTCTAAGTGTAAAGATAGTGAATTAGCAAGAAAGAATGAAGAATCAATAGGCGAATTCTGAGTTGTAGATATAAGTCTTGGGTTGTAGAGTAGGAAAAGTCTCTGTAGTTAAGTGTGCAGAGGCCTATTAGAGTCCGCAGCTGAGTGCGCGGACCCCTGCAGCTAAGTGCGCAAGGCGGTGTCGAGTCTGTAATCAAGATTGAAGATTAAAGGTTGATTCTAAACACTGTGTATCTGGGTTTCCTCTTACTTTTATGCATTTATACTTTTTGATGATTGCGCATACTTATATGAATGTTGAATGATAAATAATAATACTAGGCTCACACAGATACGTTAAGTACTATAATATTAATGCAGTAAGTATAAGGAATCAGGGTAATACTTTCTTCGTGATACAAACAGAGTTGCGCGAAGGAAGCTTGACGATTGCAAGGGATAGATAGTTGCGCGAAGCAGCATGTGTGAAGGGTCAAACCACGAACCTCCAAAAAATCATCAAGAAATCCCTAGGGTGCCGAAACCTGGTTCCAACACCCTCCCATACTACCTCGGGTGAGACCTCAGTCCATGCACCGCGTACTGTTGCTGAAAGGGCTGGTAGTTTCGAGATTTGTTTGGCTAAATCACCACTGAACCTGGGTCAAGCCCCAACAAGCCAACAAATGGTTCCATTGCCAGGATCAGGATCTACATAATGGATGTCTGATGTTGTGCCACTGGAACCCAACAAAGAAATAAATTAAAGAGTGGTTGGACAAGATGATTCACGAGTTCGCGACATAGGAAAACAGAACTCCGCGAGAATCTAAGGAACAGTGGTTGGAGCACTACTTGTATACGAAAATCCATGAAATTTTCTTTTCATACTTTCCTTCTGAGCTGTATGAGTGGATGGCGAAGCTAGTACACAGCCAGGGAAGGTGTAGGCTCAACAAACCAATAGTGTGGACTCCAGAATTAGTGCGCAGACTAGAAGCGTCAGAAGATAAGGTCACGTGAGCTATGGACCATTGGATTGACCGGATAATAGGAGGATTTATCATTGAGTTTATAGTAGACATGACCATTAGCTACAGTGAGGCAAAGTGACGTTTTCTGAAGGGACCACGAGGTAAGTATATTAAATCTTTGAGCGCTTGGATTAAGATGCTATTATGTGAAAAGAAGGTTATGCGAATAAACTAATGTTTGGGACTATGCGAAGCAGGAATATCTACAAAAACAAAAGTAGTGAAGAATTAGAAAACAGTCCCTTAATTTCACCCTCGCGGGAGAGCAAGGACGAGCTCGCAAAGGTTTCTTCGAGAAGTGCGGTCAGTTTGATAAGGTAGAAAATTCTATGTTTACCACCTCCACCCACACAGCCACCCATTTCACCCCCCTCACCTCCATCTCCACCCACTCCACCTCTGCTACCTCCAGAGTTTAGTATGGCGAGCACGATCAAACTACCAGTATTCAGAGGAGTAAGGAATGAAGATCTGGACCAATTCTGGTTTGTGGTAAGAGCGGTATGGGAAGCACAAGGTGTGATGGATGACAGTATTAAGAAAGCCACGCTGCTAAGCGCATTGCAGGATCGTGCATTAACATGGTATATCAAGCATTGTAATGACCACCCAAACGCAGGAATTATAGAAATCCAGGCCACGCTGAATAGGGAACTTAGCAAGCCAAAGTCAGAAACACAATCAATCATTGGGTTTAAATAGATCGCAATGCTCCTGGGCGAGACCCCCTGGGATCTGGATCAACGGCTGAAGAGTATGATTTGCGAAGCCAATATGATGTTGACAGATGGACAACATCGCGCATGGTCTATAACATCTCTGACACCGCACTTGAGGATGGCATTGTCATAACAGAAACTTTCCACCCAGGCCGAGGCATTGGAAATGGAAATGAGATTACATGAGACCCCTATACAAGACCCTGGATTGGGAGTCCAAAAAATCCATGCGGAGCTACAGAATATGTGTCTGGAAATGCAGAGTTTGAAATAGGACAGGGCACCTCAGCCAGAGGTGTGCGAGGAAGTATGGTGCATAAAATGCAAAGGCCAGGGCCACGACAAAGATCATTGTCTAGTGTTTGTGAACTACTTGGCAGGAGGAGGGCCGATGTCGTTGAGACTAGAGGCACAGGTAGGGCCGAGCGCGACACCTGCTTTATGGTGCGTGATCTGTCAGATAGGAGGGAAACACACTATGGATAATTTTCATTTGTTGCAAAAGTATACACAGACATCCCAGCAATTGTTTTGTAATTTCTGCAGGTTGGTAAGGCATGATGAACACACTTGCCATAGTTATGAACTAATGATAAATCGAACCCCTGCCTATAGGGTGCAGACAGAAATGCGAGCCCTCGACCCAAATGTGGGGATGGTGCGCGCTGGATTTCATGGGCGCAATTGAGGACGAAGCAGAATGGGACCAGGAAGGGGTCGCGAACAACTAATTTGTTACAATTGCGGAGGGCCAAGGCACTATGCCTGTGATTGTACCAACCCGACAAGGATATCATGTTTGTATTGTGCTCAGTTTGATCATGAGACAGAAGACTGTCCTTCGTTGATCACAAGGATGCATGAAAAAGGGGTATTCCAGCCCCCTTTGACTCAAAATATACAAATGATGAGGTCTAAGCTGCGCGAAGAAGACCCGAATGTAAACATGATGCTCAGAAGTGGTATGACCACGGGAGATGATAAGGGGAAGCAGCCAAAAGAAAGTACGTGGGTTCGCAAGGCTCCTACAAAGGAACCCGAGTTTGACTTAGAACGCATAAAGGAGACATTCATGGAAGCTAAGAAGAGCTTCACGGAGGCCTCCACTTCAGGTAGTAAGGATCAACTAGAACCAGGAATGGATCCTTCAATGCTCACTACCTTTCTGGAGACATGCATGAAACTGCTGCACAACAGTAAAGCTGTTAAGGGGCTACAAGTGCTGACCACCAGGTGCGCGGGGTCAGGAGAACCGTGCGTGGTCTGAAAACTAGGGAAGCATGTGTTGTGCACTGGAAGGGAAATGAGGTTGACTACGCAGATTGGTGAGTATGAAATGGATCAGGTAATCCTAGATTTTGGTTCAGACAAGAATGTATTACTAAAGAAAACATGGGAATGCATGGGAAGACCCGCACTATAATGGTCCCCTATTCAATTATGAATGGAAAACCAACAGAAGATTGTTGCCATGGGGAGATTGCAAGGGGTAACAATAGATATTGAGGGTGCGAGCACGTAGGAAGATTTTGAAGTAATAGAGATTGTCGATGACAGTAACCCCTATCCTGCGCTGTTAGGAATAGACTGGGCCACCAATATGAATGGAGTCATAAATCTGAAGAAGCACAAAATGATCTTCGAGAAAAAGTCATTACGCATAGTAGTACCATTGGATCCAGCTACAGGAGCGCGCTACACTGAACCAGTGCGCGACGATGATAGTGATGATGATCTTGATTATATTTACAAGATAACTCAAGATTGGGTGAATCCGACTGCAGATGGGAGAATCTCGTGGGAGCGCAAAATCTCCTGCACTTCTGATTCAGATGAAGAAGTAGAGCGATGGTAGAATCGGTTGCACGAAGTAACAACACTTAATTGCAACATGATGGTTAGATCATTGCATTGCATGACAATAGAGGCAAGGGAATTACTGACATATGATGGATTGTCAGCGGTGGATGAATTTCTAAGAAAATTTGAAAGCATAGTACCAAAACAGCAGCGGTTCGATGCGCTGAAGTGGGCACCGCGCGCAACACCCGCATGATGGTGGGGTACGCATCAAGGAAATTTTGAGGACTAGCGCGGATGTAGAAGGATATGCCCTATAATTTGGGAAGCTACAAATACAACTAGTAGACAAATATGATGGACGAGATGACCCACATACGCACCTCACGAAATGGACCAAGGTCTACGAGGAAGAGCCACAGCCTAAATGGGTACATTTATTCTACCATACCCTGGATGTCATACCCATGAACTAGTATACTGAGACAAAGCTCCAGTAGGGTACGGGCGAATGGGATGTCTTCCGTGAGGGATTTTTGTTAACATTCACATTTGAAGACCATTGGTCGGATACTATTGACGATGCGCTGCAAGCAGTAAAAGTCGCCATCTTCAAAATACCACAGGAGCCAATGGAAGTACTTCAGCCAGTATGGGTGACACAGTTAAGTAGCGCCTTAGAGTGTTATAATGTGCAGGTGGAAGAGGATGATGAGGACCCACGAAATATTAATATCCCAAAAATAGAAGGCTATTGCGAGGTTCAAGGACCATCAATTGAGGATCCCGACATCACTGCGCCACTAAAAACAAAGTAGGTAAACATTGGCACAGAAGCGGAGCCAAAGTACGCGACCCTTGGGGACTATTGGGATGATGCTATGGTAGATAAGGTTACTGAGTTACTCTGCAAATACCAAGACTTGTTCCCGACCAAAATTACGGACTTAAAAGGGATCATTGGTGACTTAGGGATGATGAAGATCACTCTGAAACTAGACGCGAAGTCAGTCAAGCAGCGGTCTTACCATTTGAAGCCAAAGTATAAAGAAAAGGTCCGCGACAAATTAGACAAAATGCTCACATCAAAAATTATTGAACCAGTAGAAGAATCCAACTGGGTGATTCCTATGGTAGTGCGGGAGAAAAAACAGAAAGGTGAAATAAGAATATGCATGGACCTCAAGAAGCTTAACGACGCCTGTGTACACGATCCATTCCTGACACCATTCACAGATGAAGTATTGGAGAATGTTGGTGGTTAGGAAGCTTAATCATTCACATATGGCTTCTCAAGGTACCATCAGATCAAGATCACACGAGAAGATAGGAGCAAAACAACCTTCACAACAGAATGGGGCTGCTTTCAATACACCATTATGCCCTTTAGACTGAATAATGTGCCAGCTATATTTTCACATATCGTGGTGGCCACGTTTAAAGAATACATCCACAAGTTCTTGGAGGTCTATCTGGATGATTGGCTGGCTTTGGATTAGTTAAACACCATGTAGCGAGCTTACGTTTGATGCTGGATACTTGTCGCCGACACCAGATTGCGCTGAACCTTAAAAAGTGCACCTTCCTCGTTCCCTTTGGAAACCTGCTGGGACATGTGGTCTACAAACAAGGCCTAATGGTGGACCCTATGAAGATTGTCATTATTTTGAATTTGGAATCACCACGAAGTGTTAAACAACTACGCGCTACTTTGGGGCACAATGGATGCTATAGGAAGTTCATCAAAAGCTATGCCCAAATAACAACATCAATGGAAAAGATTTTGAAGAAGGATGCTAGATATTGTTGGAATGATGATTGCATGAAAAGTTTGGATGTCATCAAGGAGAAACTGGTATCTGCTCCCATCTTGGTCTTCCAAAAATGGGATGTGGAATTTCATTTACATTTTGATGCGTCGTGTATTGCGCTGGGAGTCGTACTCACGCAGGAAGGCACAGAGGGCATGGATCACTCAATCACATTCGCAAGTCGGAGATTTTCCAAAGCCAAAAAGAACCACTCTACTACTGAGCGCGAAGGGCTGGAAATGGTGTACGCACTCCAAAAATACCGACACTATTTACTTGGCGGACATTTCAAGATGTATACCGATCATTCCGCGTTAAAATACCTGGTGAACAAGCCTATGTTGGGGGGGCACATATGTAGATGGCTGTTACTATTTCAAGAATATGACTTTGAGGTCATCGTCAAGCCAGGATGCCTAAATGCAGGACCAGATCACTTGTCACGAATTGAGACGGGCGAGGAACCAACAAATTTGGAGGAGGGACTACCTGATGCACAGCTCTTTGCAGTGCACATCGCGGATGGCCACTTCGAGGATATAATCCATTTTCTAACAACAAGGACTACACCGAAGGAATACTTAGTCCAATAGAAGAAGGAATTAGTGGTGCGCGCGGCGGAATTTTCTGTCATCGCGGGGCACCTCTACAAAATGGGAAATGATGAGATATTGCGAAGATACGTACCTGAATTTGAACAAGGTCAGATCCTCGCAGAAGCACATGGGGGTGCTGCAGGAGGACACTATGCAAGATGCACGACTTCATAGAAGATTCTTCGCGCTGGGTTATGGTGGCCAACCTTGCACCAAGATTCGAAAGCGCACTATGGAGCCTGTGACATATGTCAAAGGGTTGGAAAACCATCACTAAGGGACAAGATGCCACTAAATCCACAAATGAAACTACAGCCATTCGAAAAATGGGCAATCAACTTTGTGGGACCGATCAAACCTTAGGGAAAGACAAGTGCACGCTACGTCATTATCACGACGGAGTACCTGACATGATGGGCGGAAGCACAGCTGGTCAAGGACTGCACGACTTCTACAACTGTGAAGTTTTTATTCGAAAACATGTTGACACAATTTGGTTATCTAAAATTCTTAACGAGTGTCCGCGGAACACATTTCCTGAATGAAACCATCAGCGCGCTCACAGCAGAGTTCCAGGTGTATCATTAGCAAAGTACACTGTACCACCCACAAGCTAATGGGACAATAGAGGCATTCAAAAAAATAATGGGGATTGCGTTTACCAAAGTATGTAACATGCAGTGAAATGACTCGGACCTACGCATACCTGCCATATTATGGGTGTACAAAACAACGTGCAAAAAATTGACGGGACAGACACCTTTCCGGCTAGTCTATGGCACGAAATCTGTCATGCCAATGGAATACATCGTACCTAGTCTACGAATCATAGCACTCATAGGCATGTCGGACTGTGAAGCCTTGGAAGAAAGGATCGCGCAAGTAGAAGAACTCGAGGAAGAACGATTTCTGGCTGGATTTCATCAGCAGGTAAAAAAGAAGTGTGAAAAGGCCTGGCATGATCATTGATGCGTTGATGGACTAATGATCAACTAGAGAGCAGTTGGAGTAGCCATGTTCAGTGACCTAAATGAGGTTGTACATTGATCAAGGCAGAAGTTGTAGATTGGGAGCACAAGGACCAATAGTGTGCTCAGGGTACGATAAGAGGAGATGTCATCGTCGACTGCATCAGCTACATAATCAAAGTATATTCTTCTTGTATTCTTGTACTAGTGGATGTATGAGGGCCATTATCCTTGGTATGGGAGCCCTAGGTTGTTGTATTAAAAGATTATTAATATAACAAAGTTGGGTCATTTAAAATTGTAAAAGTTGCCTATATTTGCGCACTAGTAGATTTACTATCGTATATTGTTTTGTTGTGAAAAGTAGTTTGTTTTGATATTTGGATTGGTAGTGTGAGTGGTTGTAAGATTCTAACCTAGACTGAAGTACGTGGGAAAACAACAGAGAGGGGGTGATCACAATTAGAGAATCCTTGTTGAATAGGAGAGGCATTTAAAGATATAAATGATCCAACTGAAGGGGGGATCTTGCTGTAGGCTCTGTGATTGGCAGAAACCAAACTAATCAAATCTATTGAACTACATCTCAATTTGGATCATGAACTACTGATGGTTGGCTATGTGAGGGACTACCTAAAGGGAAACCCTTTCCTAAGTTCTAGGAACATCTCACGCATGCCTAGTGAATGCCAGTACAATATGGTAAATGAATGGACCATCAATTATATGATTCTTGATCATGCACTAATGAGCTAAAGTCGATCACGTGATAAAAAACAAAGAAAAATGGAAATGATGGATCCATTTTCTTAATCTCAGGCACCTGGTAATGAAGAAATTGGATCCAATGTAAATTGTCCTCTAGGCCACTCTGCTGGAGTAAATGTGTTGACATTGACATAAAAGGTCTTGCCATAGTTGAGGCAAGGATGATTCCTCAAAAAAGGTATGAGGAATAGTAATGTGATCGATAGAGACTAACACCAAGGGAGGATGATGGAGGATGGTTTAATGGGTGGGAATATGACTTCCCTTATTAGAGCATAACATGCAAGGATAACCTGCAAGTGAATGATATGGCTCTAGTGGTGATGGACTATTAATCAGACAAAAATATTTTCAAATATGGATCAGGTCATCTAGAGGTCAAATCTCAGCAATATAGAATAGGTACGACACCCAACGGTACTAACATACTGTAATAGGATCTAACGATGTTTTGAACAGAATTTATGGGACATAATTATGAATCATCTTTGATGCTCTAAACAAGGGTGACTTAATGGTGTTTCCATTAGCTAAACTAAGTGCGAGTGGTAGAAGGCCCTCTCTGGGTAAACCAAGAGGTAATAAGAGGTGGGATTTTGGGGGGGATGTGATTTGTGATAATAGAAATGCAAAATGAAGCTGATGTTGGCTCTAGTATGAAAATGACTTGAACTCCCAAAGGTGAAGGTTGTTGAACAACATGGGCATAAAAATGCTAAGGGGTAATGGTGTTGGGGTGCCCATGTGAGGTAGGCTCTAGCAATCGATAGGTGGCATATGCAAGAGATGAATGGGCTAATCCACTAGTCTTTAAGGTCATGTCCATTGAATGACATACAAGTGAAATGAATGAAATGGAGATACTTATATGTGAAATTCCATGGGGAATGGGCCCAAAGGAAACCCTAATACATGAGTAAATAGTGGTTACTAACAATGAACATCAAAACATAAGTCACCAAGTGAAAAGATAGGGTGGTGTCAGAGTACAAACTACAAATATGAAGAAATTTCATTTAAATAGAAGGTGTTTCAAGGCCCCGAGGAAAAAATGGCTTTTGGATGAAATATTGAATTAGAAAAAACTAAGAAAAACCAATTATAGAGCTTGGAGATAGATTTCCAATGGTGATAACAACTTTTAAAACATAGCTAGGATGAGTTGTAATGTCCCCTAATAATAATAAATAAATAACATAATATAATATGAAAATATAAATAAATAAATAATAAACAAAAAAGAAAAAATAATAATAGTAAATAAATAATAAACTAGTGTTCTATATATATATATATATATATATATAAGTAAATTATAAAAATAGTAAAAATAAGAAAAGTTAACAAAAAGTAAAAAGGAATAAAATAAGAAAGAGTTAAATTAAGAGAAATATTAAATTAAGTAAAAGTTAAAATAAAGAAATAAAAGTTGCATGTTGACACATGGAATGTGTGCATGCAGTCTGCTTTTCATTTTTTTGTCTATTTAATGGATGATGAGGAAGATGAGATTCATAATTCTTTCATCCATTCTATTGGGAGAAAAGTGTTGCGAGACGAAGGATTCCCTGGCAATAGTACATTGATTGAGGGCTCACGGGTGGCCACTTGTAGAAATATTATGTGTAGTTGAGCTTATGGTTGGGTGGAGAGTTGTCCCTAAAATATTTGTTGGGGATAACTGAATTCAAAGAGCATTCAACTCCAAAAACACAAGAAATATCATCGCTTCTCTGCTAATATTTTTCAAAAATTATATGTTACATCGTTGAATAATTGGGTGTTGATTATTAATCATATAAATTGATGTAATTATTTGTATATTTTAAATCAGGTTTGTCACATATGGCATCAAAGTGGGTTCGACTCTATGTGACCTCTATGTAAAAGTTTGAGAAAAATATTTAATTAAATTCATAAATAATTTTTCATGTTACATCGTTGAATAGTTGGATTATTAATCATATAAATTGATGTAATTATTTGTATATTTAAAATCAGGGTTGTTACATATGGTATCAAAGTGGGTTTGACTCTATGTGACCTCTAGGTAAAAGTTTGAGAAAAATATTTAATTAAATTCATAAATAATTTTGCTTGCGACGGGGAGAAATTTAATAAAAATAAATTTGTGAAATAAATACAATTTTATCTTTTTGTATAGTAATTATTATATAAATATTTAAATAAATATCATTATTTTTACAATAATTATTATGAAAATTATTTAATAATATCATTTCTTTTATGAAAATAGATAAAAAAAAATATTTTTAATAATCTTTGGACGTATACATACTTTACAATATAGTAACATGGATACTCTAAATACATTATTATAGTTTGTTTTAATAAATAAACACAATTAATAATATATATGCATCTATTATTAATTTCAAATTATAACTTTTGCATATTAAATATAAAAGTGAATTATTTGTTTTTTGAGCTACAATTTTATTTAAAAAAAAAAAATTGTTTATTTAAATTAAAAAATATTTTATGTTAATTGTTTATATAATTGTTATTATAAATTTTGTGATTTACTTGTGAAGTAAAAAAAAATAGTTATATTTCAAATTGAAAACTAGTTATTGATAATTGGCCCATAATGAGGGAATGAACTAGCTACTTTATAGGTCAACCTTTCACTTGTGAATTTCCCATTAGTTTGTTGCATAGTTCAAGGATCAATGATGCCACCTTTCCTTTATTAATTTACAATCAACAAGACTAGGCTCATGCTTGTGAAGAGGCCACCCTTATGGTATGAAATTTAATTATATGTCAAACTGAAAACTAGTTATTAATTAAAAGTATTTTAAATTTTATTATTATTATTTTTTTAAATTAAAAGTTATCTTAAGTTAGTTATATATAATTGGTCATAAATAACTAAAAGTTATTTGATTGTTATCTTAAACTTTATGATTTATTTTTAAATGAAAAAATATTTTGGAAATAGTTAAAATAAAATCTAATTATAAATAATTAAAATTTATATTTTAAATTGTAAATTAATTATAGATAACTAAAGTTATATCTCAAACTCAAAACCAAAACCCAAAACTTAAAGAGAAGTTCTAGTTAATTTGTTATGACATACATAATTATTAATAATATAAAAGTTATGTATTTGTAAAAATAGAATAATGATGATATAATAACATTGTAAGAGAGGTTTATATTTTGGTCAAGTTTATATATATATATATATATATATATATATATATAGAGAGAGAGAGAGAGAGAGAGAGAGAGAGAGAGAGAGAGAGAGAATTATTTGTATTGAAAAAAAAAAATCAAAATTTGTAAAAGTAATTGGGAGATGATTAAAAGTAATTTGAAATATATATACGTGTGTGTGTGTGTGTGTGTGTGTGGCCACGTGCCCATTAAAGGGTAGCGAATTTTTTTTTTACTATGGATAGAGTTTCATGAAAATAATATCAATTATTTAATGTAGAACATGATACTTTCTTTTTGGTTATGTCAATTTTTTTTAATTCATTTACTTCTAATTTTATTATTTAAATTATCTTTTAATGAACAAAATAAAAATTTAGAGTCCTTGAAAATTCAAATTAGTAAAAAGGTAAAAATAAAATAAAATAAAAAATTCAAGATCAGAAATATATGAAAATTGCTAGCCTGCCTCCAAGGCGTCCTCCCTCTTCCCTCCATTTGAATTGATCACAAGGATGGGATAAAGATAAAGCATAGTAATTCAAATTGAGGGTTTTAATAGCTTTTGAAGCAAATCCAAATCATGTGAACAACAAAATTTTCTTGCTATACTAAACAAATAAAATGAGTTTAAAATAGGTTAGGGATAATAAAGCTTTGTGCCTAAAATTTCATTTTTGAAGGAGTTTGTTATTTGGAAAGGTAAATCTAGTTACATAATAAATAAAAAAGAATTAGTTTAAATATTAATAATGAGTGTTATGTAGAATATAAATTAACACATAATATAAAAATGAATAGAAGTTTTAAAGACTGGGAAGAAATTTATAAGATGTGGCTTGATCTATTTTATTATTTATTAGAAGTACATTGTAATATTTCATTGTATGGAGTTCTATAAAATTATTATTTATAATATTTTTAAGTGTGATATTTGATTTAATAAGAAAAATAAGTGTAAATTAATAATTGTTAAAGAATTTATTTGAATATTAAAAAAAAGGAGATAGAAGATGAAATAAAAGAAGAAAAGATGCAATGATTAAGATCATATTTGAATACTTACATTGGAGGAGAAGTGAATAAACAAAAACCTAGTAATAATGATGTTGATTAGTTGGTTAAGCGAGAGGGAGTGACTGAAATTTTGGATTCATGGTGAATATTGGTAGTTTGTTGTTTGACTTTTCTCTAAGGATATAGCCTCTTGAAGAAGAGAAGAATGGTAATGAAATCCTAACTATGAATGTTAGGAAGAGGTTATCCAATATGAAGTAACATTCGAGACTAATAATACACTAAATTTTCCAAGTTACATGTGCAAACTAGGCACGGAAAATCATTTCAGTAACTTAAGGTGGATTATGTACAATTGATTGTTTTGAAATTAATCTAAGTCATGTGTATCTTAAAGAGGTTGTATTAAGAAACAATTATAGCTTTATGTTTGCACTTCTTAATAGGCACACCTTTTAGAGTGATGCATTGTGGAAACTTAACGAAATATTGGAAGGTTGAAGTGTTTTATGTTTTTCTTATATCCAAATGAGATGAGGACCAATCCACAACAAAATTTTCAAGCTTATTTATGATGAAACTATGGAGTGATGTTTACTATGACAACCTACTACGAATGATGTAATTTGGAAGCGAGAATTTAGTGATATAAATGAAAGGAGGTAATTATCATCAATTATTGATCTGAACTTAAATAGGAACGCAACAAATTAAAGATATATCCATAAATACATAGATGCAGCAGAAATAATACTTAATTTCATTAATATCAAATACTGAAATATGCTTACAAACAAAATGGAAATAAGACTAGCTCAGGCGATGGTAGCTTATCTCTGAGAAGAGATGTGGCGGATACATGCCTCTGAACTCTGTTACAATGAGGCTCAAGGACCTATTTATTATTGAAAAACATGATAAAACCCTAAACAACCAAAACCCTAACCCGAGAGGATGTGACACCAAGAGTTTGTGGGCCCCATTGGGGTTAGTTGGGTAGTCAACTTCCTGGGGTCATAACTCGATCATATTATCTTTGTTTGGTGTGTACGACACCTTGTTGGAAATGTCTCTCTGAGTACTATAGGTTTTTCCATAAAACCCTAACTATGGCTTTGGGCCTGCAATGGACCTTTAAAAAATGTCGTTTAGGGGATCAAAATGGCTCTGGAAGTTCAGGACCTGAAAAATCATAAAATTAGTAAATGTTAAAATAAATAAGGAAACAAATGAAATAGACTCAAGGTCTAAGTGGAATAGGTGGGTGGCCACCAATATCCACCTGGATCATTCCTCCCCCAGAGGAAGCAATGGTCCCCTTTGCGTGTAGAGCCTCCATGAGGTGAGGAAATTTCTGTTGAACCCGGTCCCTAGTGAGCTACTTGCCTTGGTGCAGGAGTTGGCTAACTTTAACAACCCGGTATAGTTGGATCTTCTGTTGGGGAGTGTTCTTGACCTGTGTGTCCATAATTTGATTAGTTGTGGAATGTTTCATGCAGTTTGGGTTTAACTCTATTGGTGTGAGTTGTTATGCAATATATGATGTGTCCAGTAATGGTGGGAAGTATGGCCGAAGGCGGTCCACCTTGAACACTGGGTGCAGGCCAAGGAACGGGGGAATGTTGAGCTCAAAATAATGGTGTAAGGACCATATCAAAGTGGTTTTAGTTTTCAATGGGGTCTGGTAAGCTGTTATTTTGGAAAATTCAACCAAACTTTGTCGCCCACCTGAAACTTGTGTGGCACCCGATGTTGGTCATGTCACTGCTTGTACTTGGAATTTGAATTCTCTAGGATGTCATGAACTTGTTGGAAGATGTGTTAGATGCGTTCAATAAATCTGGTCGCTTTATTATCCTTGGACAATACATATGTGGATTCTATTCGTGTAGAGATGTGAGGCATGTAAACATCAATCAGACATAATGGTTGAAATCCTATACCCATTTAAAAGGGACTACGACTAGTTGAGATATGGAGAGATCTATTATAATTATGTTGCACGTATGGAATACTCTCATCCGATGTTCGAGGATGCTTGGAGTTGTACATGTAGAGTATGGGCACTATCATCCTATTGACAACCTCCATTTGGCCATCAGTCTGGGGATGTAAGGCAATCGACTTTGTGAGCTTGGTGTCCAATAGTGTCCAGAGGCTTGACCAGAATGTGCTTAGGAACCTGCTATCCCGACATGATATAATGGTCTTTAGATCCCAACATGTACCCATACTCGTTCAAAGAAGAGTTTCGTAGTGTCCTCTGCAGTGATACTCTTCTTGTAGGCCGCCAATATAGCCATCTTATAAAATTTGTTCATGACCTCAAATACACAGTCATTACCATGCTTGGTAGAAAAGAGGCCAGACATATTGTCCATGCAGATGGATTCCCACGGCTGGCTGGGAGTAGGGAGAGGAGTGTACAAGCTTTTCTTCTTGATGGTTGGCTTAAAAATGGTGCAAGAAGTGCATGATATGATATATTTCCCTACATCCAATTAGAGTTTGGGCCAATAAAAGTACTTTTGTAGTACAACCACATTTTTCTCCACGCCGAAGTTTCCTATGACCCAACTGTAGCGGGCCTCCCAAAGCTGCTTGGCATGCTCACTTGAACAAACACAAAGGTGGCCCAAGTAGCCTAGTAATGTGTCCTAGAGGTGGAAATTAGGAACTTGCTTTCCATCTACTAGCATATGGTATGTGGAGGCGAACTCTGGATCATTTTTGTATAGTTGCGACCATCTAGAGGTCTCATGACCACAAGAGTTGAGAACAATCATCCGTGCTACAATTGGGAGTCGGCTGAGGTGGTCTGCAACATGATTGACGCTACCCTTTTTGTATTTAATGTTTAAGTAGAATTGTTGCAGATATGTAGACCACATTCTACAACTTTCCCTGTGTCTGTATAAATTGAAGAGGTCGGTGATTGGTGTGGATGACCGCCTCCTTCCCCAGACTGTAGTGCTTCCACTGTCGGCAAGCCTACACGATGGAATACATCTCTTTATCATAGGTGGGGTACTTCCGAACTGTATCAGAAAGTGTCTCACCATGATAAGCCACTAGATTCCCGTGTTGGGTGAGTACTGTTTAGGCAATTTAATGTCTTAAATTGCTCTACATAAATTATCAATCCAGGTATCGTAAATTGATGGAGTGTGGTGCACCATATCTGCTTAGTTAACCCTTTTTATTACTTCGTTGTTTTATAGTTTATGTTGTTTTTCGGGGTTTTGTTTCTTATGCTTAAGGAAATTAATCTAAGAAAGAAAATCTATGCTTCTAAGTGAAATCTCTAAATGTTAATGGACAATTAAATCTAATAACTTCTAATGTTAGAATCTAATCTCTAGAGAAAGGAGAAAATGAAACAAATCAAAACTTTGAACAGTTAGATTAATCTAATCTGGCAAAATATCTATGAAATGAAAGCAAAAATGATAACAACTAAATCAAATCCAAGAAAGCAAAACTAAAACTGCTGCAATTAAACTAAAGGCAACTAATGATCAGCAAGTAATCTCATCTATAAACATAACACTTTGCCAATTAGTCTTGAAGATCAGTCATCAGCTAAAGGCTCCGGAAATATTAGCTTATAACACAAGAAAATGCTATCTAACTCTAAACTAATGAACAACAAGTAAACTCATTTATAAACATAACACTTCGCCAATTAGTCTTGAAGATCAGTCATCAGCTAAAGGCTCCGGAAATATTTGCTTATAACATGAGTGACTATATTAAGAAAGAAAAGCTACTGAACAACAAGAAAATCTCATTCATAAACTCAATATTTCACCAATTAGCTTGAATCCATCAACTAAAGTCTCCAAAAATATCCATTTATGTAATGAGTGACTAATCTAATAAGCAAATACAAGAAACATGTAGAGGAAAACTAATCTACTATGTGCTCTAATGCTCCAATCACCAATGGGGAAATACTTCCTTGGAACATTTTGTCAAGCATAGATTGCATAGTTAGCTAAATCTACAATCAACTAGTTGAACACACTTGCATGAATTAAAATTGCATGAATGGAAAATCTAAACTATCAAACTTGAAAGCAATAAAATTACATACTTGAATGAAATCAAAGAAAAACTACAAAAATAAAATCTACTCTACCTTACATTCTAATATGCTCCATGACATCTACTTCACATCTCCTTCCATGTTGAGAACATCAAAGCTTTATTCAAATTCTTCAAAATTACAAAGTACAAAGCTCTCCAAAGCTTTCTAAAGCTATCAAGAAAATCTACAAGCTCCAAGCTAAAGAGCTACCAAAAAGCTAACAAATGAAGGAGAGAGATCTCCTATTTCTACAAAAAGATGAGAAGTCATCTTATTAATGAGAGTCCATGAATCTTTCCCTTTACCTCTAGAGTCCTAATCAAAATAGGAACTGATAAGACACATGTCTTCTTAGAGTTTCAATACAATTAGGAAATGTGACACATATCCTCATGATCCCATGATTCTCTCCACTCAAATTCGAATTTGGCCTTAGGATGCCACATAAAGGTCTTCTAGAAGCCTCCTTTTGACCTACATATGTCAACAATCTCAACCCACTTGTTAGGTATAAGCATATGCACATTATTTTCTAATTTTTAACCACAAATTCACTTAGAAAGGCTAAGAATTAATCAAGTTTGGAAAAGCATAAATGTGACCCAATGATAACGAAAGTGAAATGAATGTAGTGACATGGTAGTGAAATGGAGGTGAAATGGAGGTGATATAATGGACATAATAGTGAAAGTGTAATGGAAATGAATGACAATTTCAAGACCCAACATACCCCCCAATTGAAGCTATTGCATGTCCTCATGCAATATATATTACATTAATTCTTTTGGTCCTTGAGCTTTGGCTTAACTTTGCATGATATCATTTGATAACGTCATACTTCTGCAAAGTGTTTTACTTGAATTGCAACATGGTTGGTTCTTGTGTTTCAACCATATTTTGTTGTTGCATTCTATTTTGATCTTTGAACTTTGCATAATGATATTTTTATTTTTGTTTGCAAAGTATATCTTTATTGGATTGCATGACGGTTGGTTCTTGTGTGACAACCATGATTGTGTTTGTATCCAATTATCCTTTAAGCATTTTTGAAAAGCCATTGTATGCTCATAATAACAATGTAATAGCTAATATATTTTGGAAGTGTGTGGGATTCTGAATATGATATGAACATGGCAAGATATGAATATGAATGTATTCCCCCCCCCCAACTAATGGTATTGGCAATTTTATGAAATGAGGAAGAAAAATGTTTTTCCAACAATTATCATTCTAGCTTTTTATGGAATTCTATGGTCAAAAGTTAGAAAATGACGTACCTTAACTTACCCTTTGAAATGGATGAGTTGTATGTGTGGTGGTTACAAAATTCTGATCATATTCTTCTTCAAGTGGTTGGATAAAAAGAGTCATGGATAAAAGAGTCAAGATGACTTTTTATTGCTTCTACTAAAACTTGCTGAAGCTACTGCTGAATAGTGCTGATATGTTTTATATCTACTTCAAAATACTAAAAATGATAGTCTTCATGTCTTTAAAACTCATTGACACAATTCCTACTATGTGAAGAGATGTTCTGATGTCAAACATAGCAGGAAATTATTGACTTAGTGGCCATTAATGGATGCCACTAGTCAACACAAGAACTCTCACCATTGATTACGATGAGAGTCAAGATGCCCAAACACATCTTGCTAGGTACGAATAATTTTGCCGATGTCGAGTCACCTAGAAGATCCAATGAACAAGAGACATTGATGTATTCCCATTGTTTATTGGCATGAGGACTTGCCATTAAGGCATGCAAGCCTCAAGGTGTTTTTGCAAGGAATTTAGACTCAAAGGACTATGGACTCAATAATTTGCATTGAAGCAGGGCTTATTTATGAAATGAAAATAATAGGAAAGGGAATATGAAAATGGAAAATGGTAATGGAGAGTAGAAATGGTAATGGGCAATAAGCATGTGACTGAGCCTCTTTCTTTTATTTTTGGGTTATGAGTGGACAAAAAGTAATGGAAAGTGTATGTGAATGTAAATGGAGAATATGAAGGGAAATGAGGTGAATGGTTTATTATGAAATATGGATGTGATGGAGACAATAGTATCTGAAAGTTTTGCAAGTGTTTGGATCTGATTTTACATTAGCATATTTCCTCTTTGTTGTTGATCATCCTCTTATGAAACAAATTGGTCTATTAAGAGAGACACTATTAACTAGTAGTCATTAGTCCTTCCTCTTGGAACCTGCAAAAAAACTAATACTTCTTCTGCAATGAAATGTAAGATTATCAAAGGAGAGAGGTGATCAATCTCTCTAGTTATGATATTTACACACAAAACTAAGAATTTGTATTAATGAAACAAGTTCACAAAGGAAAATCAAAAGAATTATACCTGCTTGGGAATTAGTGCCTCAAGTTAAATGTTGTTTCTTTTCAGCAATTTATTTCATTATTTACTATTTCAAACACCAATTATGGATTTCTCATTGTGTAGATCTTGTCGAGATCTTTCCAACGACACTTGAATTATCAAAATCTGATTTCGTATGAGAAAGTTAGGTTGACTTGAACAGTGAGGCTTTTTAGCTGCAAATTGATGTCTAGCTGCGGAATGGTTTTAGCTGTGGAATCAGAACAGCTGCGGAATTGGAAAACAGCTGCAGAATGTAACACAGTTTCTGTAGCTAAAAATATTAAACAAAAATTTAGCTATTCATGTTTCATCATCAGTCCAAAATTAATCAATACCTTCAGAAAAGTGAGCAAATAACTTATTCATTTCATTGATTTAAAATTGTTGTTTTTCTTTTCTTGATATGCGGCGACTTAGTGTGGCAACTAGTGACAACACACACCTTGACTTTCCTTTGACCGAGGTCTTTTTTATCGACTTGGATCAAATGGATAGGACACCATCCATGTACTGACATTTTCCCAGCCACCCATGTGGCTCGTTTCGTCTCTCGACACCTGTAACCTACAAAAGTATGAAAATGGTTACGAAATTGCCGGTTAGCTGCGGAACAAGACTGCATTCCGCAGCTAAAAGACAACCAACCATCAGTTTTCTGATTTAAGTTATTTTTTTCATTGTCTGCATGTAGGAACTCTGTAAACGGTAGTGGCATATGAAGCAAAAACAGTTTCAGCAATGGAAATGGAATATCAGGGTACATACTCTTGTGCTACTCATATTTTTTTCAGTGTACTTTGTATGAATTTTGTATATAGAAACTTGACCAATGCAACACTCGAACTTGTTTTGGAATTGACAATTCTCAAGAAACCATTTCCCAAAATTTTCATAACTGTTGAATGGGATAGCCATGGTCTTTTACATTTCCTTTAATAGAGTTTAGTTGTTTTTGGTTCATGCACACATATACTAAGCCATAGCTCACATTTAAGACAAATCCCAGGAATATCAAGAAGACGATTCTGAAAACCAACAACACCAACTACCTGGATGGGATTCATTCCACTCCATGGCATACGCAAAGTAACCAACTCCCATAAGATCACACCAAAGCTAAAACTCTGCAACGTGGAAATAAAGAGAAGAGTCGTGTGATTTTTGGATACATGTAATCAGTCGTAACTGAAGTACGAGTCAGGAGAGAAACCGTTAGTCATTAAAGTCAATATTGAATGCCAGTAGACAAGATTGAGGCGTGGCGAAAACAAAAAATTAAATTCCAGCACACAAGATTGAGGCGTGGCATAACAACAGACTGTTCATCAATTTAATTTCTCTTTTTCTCTCTCGCGGCATTGAAAAATGGGCTTCAAAGAACTAAAAAAATCTCCCAAACTGCTTCAAATTTCTTAAAACGATTTGCGGGTTATCTAGTTGACCCTGTTGTGGAAAAAACCCATGTTTTATTTTCCCTAATTCATGTTCTTTTGGCCACATCGTGCAGTTGAAGTTTGACGTTTTTCTTTATTTTGCATTTTTGTGGATTAATGTTTTCACTGTTCTGCATTTTTATGAATTGCTGCATTCAGCTTTCTAGTTTGTTTCGCTGTGTAATTGCCTTAGTTGTGCTTGTCACTAGTGGTGATCCACCTTCACGGAATGGAAGTGGATGGTCCATAAATGGATTATGTTGACGGTCCATAAATTGTTGAGATCTAAAGCGAATGCACAAGGATAAAAGAAGAACAGTACGCAATGTTGTTGCATATTGTTGCTCTCTCTCTAATTTCAGAGCCTACACAAAGATGAAAGAAGAAAAATACGCAAGGTTGTTGCATATTGAAGAGAAAAGAGATGGTAAGCACTGCAACTAGAGGAGGCTATTTGCAAGTTTTATTTTTTATTTTTTTTATATTTTTTTATATTTATTTTTTTATGATTTTGCAGGTTTGTTTCAAGGCCAAAGCTTAAACAGGAATGCATATTTTCTATTGAGGCCATAGTGGAAACTTGGATTGGAGATAGCCATTGATTGTTTCCTTCTTTTTTTAAATTGTGAAATTGTGAAATTTTATAAAAATGATTAATGGTTTTCAATTTCAGGCAACAAAGACTTCAAGGTAATATGCTAAAAACAGGACTATGACTGAGGTCTTAAGCTGGTTTTTTTATCGATCTGGGCTGGGTGACTATGATAGGATCCATGTCGGGATGATTCTAGAGATGCCCATGTGGTCGGTTTCTTCATTCGATGCCTGTAACATGCTAAACCTTGGAATTAGCTGCGGAATTCACAATTAGTTGCAGAATCAGGCTGCATTCCACAGCTAATTTACAAAATATTATTAAAAGAGGACACAGTGTTTTGAGGGTCACTACAAACCATAACCAGTCAATCTTGGATAGTTGAACCTATCAAAGCAATTGGATTTTCTTTTCTTTTTTTTATTGTTTTTTTTTATTGAATCAAATGAAATGATGAAGTTTATTTTCTCCCCTTTTTTTCTTTTTTCTTTTTTAACATAATTTTTTTTTTTTTAATCCTCTAGATCACACAAAGTGTAGGAGGAGAGAATACTCAAGAAATTATTAATTTTTTTTTAGATGTAAGAAATAAGGTCTCCTAATTACACTTCCCCAGCAACGGCACCAAAATGTCTAGTCAATTTAACGTCTTAAATTGCTCTAAATAAATTATCAATCCCGGTATCGTAAACTGATGAAGTGTGGTGCACCATATGTGCTTAGTTAATCCTTTTTCTTACTTTGTTGTTTTATAGTTTATGTTGTTTTGGGGGGTTTGTTTCTTATTCTTAAGGAAATTAATCTAAGAAAGAAAAGTTATGCTTCTAGGTGAAATCTCTAAATGTTAATGGACACTTAAATCTAATGACTTCTAATGTTAGAATCTAATTTCTAGAGAAAGGAGAAAATGAAACAAATCAAAACTTTGAACAGTTAGATTAATCTAACCTGGCAAAATATCTATGAAATGAAAGCAAAAATGATAACAGCTAAATGAAATCCAAGAAAGCAAAAATAAAACTACTGCAATTAAACTAAAGGCAACTAATGATCAGCAAGTAATCTCATCTATAAACATAACACTTCACCAATTAGTCTTGAAGATCAGTCATCAGCTAAAGACTCCGGAAATATTAGCTTATAACATGAGAAAATGCTATCTAACTCTAAACTAATGAACAACAAGTAAACTCATTTATAAACATAACACTTCGCCAATTAGTCTTGAAGATCAGTCATCAGCTAAAGGCTCCAAAAATATTTTCTTATAACATGAGTGACTATATTAAGAAAGAAAAGGTACTGAATAGCAGGAAAATGTCACTCATAAACTCAATATTTCACCAATTAGCTTGAATTCATCAACTAAAGGCTCCGGAAATATCCATTTATGTAATGAGTGACTAATCTAATAAGAAAATACAAGAAACATGTAAAGAAAAACTAATCTATTGTGTGCTCTAATGCTCCAATCACCAATTGGGAAATACTTCCTTGGAATATTTTGTCAAGCATAGATTACACAGTTAGATAAATCTACAATCAACCAGTTGAACACACTTGCATGAATTAAAATTGCATGAATGGAAAATATAAACTATCAAACTTGAAAGCAATAAAATGACATACTTGAATGAAATCAAAGCAAAACTACAAAACAAAATCTACTCTACCTTACATTCTAATATGCTCCATGACATCTACTTCACATCTCCTTCCATGTTGAGAACATCAAAGCTTTATTCAAATTCTTCAAAATTACAAAGTACAAAGCTCTCCAAAACTTTCCAAAGTTATCAAGAAAAACTACAAGCTCCAAGCTAAAGAGCTACCAAAAAGCTCACAAATGAAAGAGAGAGATCTCCTATTTATACAAAAAGATGAGAAGTCATCTTATTAATGAGAGTCCATGAATCTCTCCCTCTACCTCTAGAGTTCTAATCAAAATAGGAACTGATAAGACACATGTCTTCTTAGAGTTTCAATACAATTAGGAAATGTGAGACATATCCTCATGATCCCATGATTCTCTCCACTCAAATTCGAATTTGGCCTTAGGATGCCATATAAAGGTCTTCTAGAAGCCTCCTTTTGACCTACACATGTCAACAATCTCAACCCACTTGTTACGTATAAGCATATGCACATTATTTTCTAATTTTTAACCACAAATTCACTTAAAAAGGCTAAGAATTAATAAAGTTTGAAAAAACATAAATGCGACCCAATGATAATGAAAGTGAAATGAATGTAGTGACATGGTAGTGAAATGGAGGTGATATAACGGACATAATAGTGAAAGTGTAATGGAAATGAATGACAATTTTAAGACCCAACAAGGACTGCACCAGTAACATAATTCGATGCATTTGTCTCGATTTCAAATGGCTTCTATAGGTATGGTAGTGTGAGTATCAATGCATAGAAGAGGTGGTGCTTCAATTCAACAAGTGCCTTCTGTTGGGAATCAAACCAAGAAAACATTTCTTTCGGCCCATCCTTAGTAAATTGACTCAAAGGCCAAGTAATATGGGAGAATCCCAACACAAATCTGTGATAAAAATTTGCAAGGCCCAAAAAGTTGCAAAGCTCCGTTAGAGTGGTCGAGGCTAGCCAATCCCAAATGACTTGGATCTTAGTCAGGTCCACATGCACTCCACACTCATCTATGATGTAGCCCAAGTATTGGACCTGGGTCATGCCAATGGTGCATTTCTCCAAGTTGGTATACATTTTGTGTTGTTGAAGGGTTTGAAGGACCTCCCAAATGTGTTGCAAGTGTTCTTCCCAACTCTTTCTAAAGATGAGGATGTCGTCCAGATAGTCTACCATGAACAAGTTGGTGAAGGGATGCAAGATGTCATCCATTAGCCTCATAAAAGTAGCAAGGGAATTTGTCAACCCGAAGAGCATAACTAATCATTCAAAAAGGCCTTCCTTGGATTTAAAGGTGGTCTTCCATACATTTGTGGGCTCTACTAGAACCTAGTGATAACCAGACTTTAGGTCAATCTTGCTGAAATACTTGGCACCCTTGAGCTGTTCTAGTAAGTCATCAATCCATGGAATTGGATACCTATTCCTGATAGTGATTTTTTTAATTCTCGATAATCAATGAAAAGCCTCTAGGTCCCGTCCTTCTTTTGTACAAGTACAATCGAGCTCCCACAAGGTGAGGAACTTGGTTAGATGAGCCCCTTTTGCAGCAGCTCTTGGATTTGCCACTTGACCTCTTCATTTTCCATAATGGAGTGGTGATATATCGGTTCGTTGGGTAGAGGTGCTCCAAGAGTCAGATCGATCGAATTCTTGACCTGACAATGCAAAGGTAACCCTATGGGTGGGGAGAAGATGTCCCTTCATTCTTCCACGACCATATCCACCTGATTTTGCTGCTTACAGGAACCTTCCCCTTACCTTGAGAGTGAATCATAAAGAAAAGAAATTTCCCAGTATGGGAGATGACCTTACTGCATTGCTTAGCAAAGATCAAGGAGATGGCAGTAGGTGGGGCTACCTCCAGTATCCTATATAACTTACTACCCAAAGAAATAATAACAAAGCAATGTCTAGACTCATATACAACATGTTGTTTCCATAAGTATGATTTTCCTAATAATACATCACAAACTTCAAGAGGAACAACATCATACAATGCATCATCTGTGAAGGGCTTGATGTTGTAGGGAAGGTGACACTACTGGCTAACGCAGAGATATAACCCTTGGTGAAGCCACCCGATGGTGTACGACTATGCACGTGTTATAGTCAATATTCTCAGCCGCTTCATGACCTCTGCTGAAATGAGGTTCTTTTCGTTCCTGCTGTCGACAATGAACTTTAGCAGAGAACCCTTCACCCACATCTGTGAGTGGAGTAGGCGTTCTCCCTCTTCTGTATCTTCAGACTCGATCTTCTGGATCTTGGTGGTGTCCAAAGTGGCCCTCAGCTCCACATCAATGATATGCTTACCTTTTTCATTCCCCTTTTCAGGTCTAACTCAGAGTCGTAACATGCATCCGAATTGGACACCTTCAGCTCGACCACTAGTGACTGTTTGGACCGACACTCACTTGTGTTGTGAGTGGAGCTCTTATGGAACTCACACCACTTTCTCATGTTCTTCTTTGTCTTTGTGGTGTTTTTCTTTTCTTTCAGCTTCGACGGGTTAACTTGGGTTTCTCCACCTTGGCTTTACCCTTTGTTTTATGATTCGGGGGGGCCCTCTCCCTTGCTTTGGTTTCACAGATCCAAAGTATCGCTTTTTTTTGTTTAAACTTCTACTCAATCTTGACAGCATACCGGTACATCATACTAAGCGAGGAGATATCCAGGAAATCCATGTCCTCCTGGATGTACTTGTGTAGGAAGCCATGGTACTTGAGTACCAAATTTTTCTCAGAATCCTTGATACCCAACTTCGTGTGAAGGGTATTGAAAAAATTGGTAAACTCCAACACGTATTGGTCTCTTCCCTGTCGCACCGTGGTCCACTTAATGTGTTTATCCTCATAGCTCTCGATAGGGTAGTACTTCTCCTTGATGGAATCCCGAAATGAATTCCAAGTGAGTGCAGCTAAAAAAAGTGAGGGTTTACTTTCATCTTTTTGCTCATAGTAGGTTTCCCACCAGTCCTTGACGTGGGGGGTGGCTTTGAGAAGTGCAAAAGTAATATTTTCCCGACTAGAAAAATCATGAACAATAAAATATCCTTCTAGCAGATTTAACCATTTATCTACTATGTACACATTTATTTGACCTTCAAATATGAGCATGTCAAAGTTAACATGTACCTTAAAGGGTGTGGTGCTTCTATAGTAGCTGCCAGAAGTAGATGTGTCACCTTTGGGTATCCGCTGAAGGATCTAGGTAAAGTTGTCCATCGTCGCAGTCCTTTGTCGCTCGAGGTTTTCTTCGAGCATTATTTTGAAAGGATCTCCTGCCCTTTTATCTTTCTTCTCTTCCGCTATGGGAGGTCATCAGGATTTGTGATGCTAGTCTTGCAAAGGGTCAAGCAGTTTGAGCCTTAACTCCTTATATCCTGACCTCGTTGGGGACATGGAAAGAAAAATAGAGAAAAAGTAGACCGCTCTGATACCACTGATCCACACTTAAATAGGAACACAACAAATTATAGATATAGCCATAAATACAGAGATGAAACATAAATAACACTTCATTTCATAAATATCAAATATTGAAATATGCTTACAAACAAAATGGAAATAAAACTAGCTCGAGCAATGGTAGCTTATCTCTGAGAAGAGATGTGGAAGCTACATGCCTCTTAATTTTGTTACAATGAGGCTCAAGGACCTATTTATTATTTAAAAACATGAGAAAATCCTAAACAACCAAAACCCTAACCCCGGGAGATGTAACACCAAGAGTTTTTGGGTCCCGTTGGGGTTAGTTGGGCAGCCAACTTCCCGAGGTCATAACTTGGTCATTTTATATCCATTTGGTGCATATGATACCTTGTTGGAAATGTTTCTCTGAGCACTATAGGTTTTGAATCAGACCCTTACCTATTGCTTTGTACCTATAGTGGACCTCAAAAAAATGTCGCCTATGGGGTCAAAACTGCTTTGGAAGTTTAGGACCTCAAAAGCTACTAAAAATAGTAAATGATGAAATAAATAAGGAAACAAATGAAACCAACTGGATGTCTATTTGGAATAGGTTGTTGGCCACCAATATCAACCTATATCAATTATCATGTTTTCTTATCAAAGGGAAAATATTATTACGATATACAATTCATAAAGAGTTGGGAGTTTCATGTGGAAAGTATTTAAATTGGATGTGGAATATATTTAAAGTGCCTGTATAATAGAATTCAAGATGTTATGAATTTGTTTCAAGGATATCTCCTCTTAAAAAGGGAATAGAAAATGATACAACATTGAAATAATAGTGCTGACAACTAGAATTGTGCAAAAATTAGTATAAGGAGATAAGGATATTAAAAAATATTAAAAGAAGAAAAATGGAGGGGTTCTAAGATTGCTCCTTAATCTAAATGGTACATGTTTGATGGCGTTATATAAGAAGGAATGGCAAGGGAGGAACTTACAAATTTATTATTAATGATAATGAATGTTAGTTGTGGTG
Source organism: Pinus tabuliformis (assembly GCA_031772625.1). Taxonomy (NCBI): domain Eukaryota; kingdom Viridiplantae; phylum Streptophyta; class Pinopsida; order Pinales; family Pinaceae; genus Pinus; species Pinus tabuliformis. The sequence goes on from CM062806.1 coordinate 114,575,064, forward strand.
ACCATGACCAACATGGAATAATGAGATAATTAGAGAATAGTACTCGATAGATACTTAAGGGAATGAGTGGAAGTTTCACAAACAAGCATAAGAAATCAACAAGAAGTAATAAATTGTGTGAGAATATGAATAGGAATTGGTAACAGTTAATGAATTTTAATGATCATGATAATTATGAATTTCATTATAGTTGTAGTAATTATGGTAACCTATGATTATATAATCCACGAACGTCTGCACGACGGGAATAAAGAAGCTAAAAATAGAGATTGGGAGGCTTTTGCGAGCAGAAACTGTGAAAATGCCTTGGCATTAAGGTATTGTTTTCATGGTAAGTCCAACATTAGTGATAGTTGAGCATGGTGCTAGTGTGAATAAAAAAAATATGAAATTTTAATATTGGAGTATCTAATTAAATTTCATACAGTTCTTAAGGTGCATACCAATAAAGTATGAAGGGAACTGTGAAAATGTAATAATGTCTAGGGCTAAATTATGTGGTCTATCTCAAGTGGAAATTTCTCTTAAGGGTGTTGATGAGTGGATTGAACAACATGATTGGCAAAGGTCATAGTGATTACCTACAAAAACTAAAAGTGTTAAGATTGGAATTTTTGAATGCTTGTAATTGGTGAGAAATGACAAGCAATAAACTAGGAAAATGTTTCAAGGATAACGATCGTTTAACTTATGGAAAAGGAAGTAAAATACATGAATTAATGAGAAAACATTGAGCATGAAGCATAAGAACATATGTTGTTGGAAATTCTATAATGATACTTCAAGAAGAATATGCACAAATTGACAAAAGAAGTGAGGTCAAGTGGTATTGAAATGAGAACTTGATGAGATAATTAGGTCTTTTGAGGATGTATAATGATAATTACGCAATGGTGGATAAATTACTAAGGATCAAAAAACCCTCATACAAGTTGATGAAGAAAGATAACAAACTTAAAAAAAGATGACCTAGTGTATGTGTGTCATTAAGTAGAACGATACTAGAACGAATAAGCAAAATATGTATAGTGATCATGGAATTTTAACATGATATTGGTGATTTAAATAATTGTACAAATAGTAATATATTAACAATGAATTTCACTAAAATTTCCTTAGAGAAGGAAGAATATCTTATGAGAGATTAAGGCTCAAGATGATGAGGCTCATTTGAAATGTAACAATGTACTTAAATGAGTATACCTACAGTGTAAATTCTAAACCTCCTAATAGAAAGAAAAAGAAATGATTATGACACAACACTAATAGTAGTGAGAGATAATATAGATCCTATAGGGATGTTGAATAATCTTAATTCACGGTTAGTATTCATTTTTTTATAAAAGTAAATGAAATTAATTCATGAGAGAATGCTTAAAGCATATTGTTGTTCTATATTTGATAAGTATTGAGATTATTCTCATATTAATGATGTTTCATGATGTGATGGTATGTGGTAAATGGATATAGTTTTGATGAGAGGTTAATGATGTATATGTGGTTCCTATTTATTGATTTCTTATGATAATGATGTTGAATGCTCATGATGGATATGATATGTATAGAGATCATGATGTTATGATAAGATGTATATTGACATGTGGTTCATTTATTATGTGATGTCATGATATATATTTGATGTAAATATGTTGATGCTATAAGTTATGAGGGTATTCTATGATGTGAAGCATGTGGTAATCACATGCAGATTTTACGACATGCAAGAGCATGCGGTTCTTTACTATTTAGAATGTTTTGATAACAATTATGTTATGTTGGTGTGTTAATTTTATTGTAGAGCCATCATTAAAATAATATTTCTTCAAATAGAAAAAAAATTGGTGGATATTGAACGGTCTGCAACTTGAGCTAGGGTTGAAGTTGGCACTAGGGTTTTGACTTTGGGTACCATGGCAGGACACGCAGGGGGGAGTGCTGCTCCCTCCTACAGTCAGGTAGTTACAGATGGAAGTAAGGATGTGGGAAAGCAGCATTTTAAAAAACCTCTGGAGAAGGTATTAGAGGCAAGAAGCAAAGGAACATTGGGAAGAAACAGACTTTAGGAACATCAAGGGGATCAACCAGAAACAAATAAGGAGAAGGAGAATGGAGGCAGCAGTGGAAAACCTAACTCCATAAGGAAAACAGGGGTCTGCAAACCCAAGTTGAGCATTATTCCACGGGTCATATTGAGTGATCCAGCGCTTCAAGCACATAGGGATCATATGACAAAACATGCAATCATATGCAAATTTATGGGATTATGGCCGACGAAGAGGGCGTTACACATCTGGATAAGGATCCATTGGAAGCCAAAGGGGGAAATACACCTACATCTTGGTTCTAAGGTCTTCTTCACAATGGTGTTCACGGGCCTAGAGGACAAAGATAGAGTTTTTAAGGGAGGACCATATTTCTACGCTTCTGCAGGACTCTATATGCGGCCATGGATGATGAACTTTGTCCTGAAATGTGAAAAATTCACATCAGTACTGGTATGGATTAGACTATACTCCCTTCCTCTGGATTATCGACTACTAGAATATCTGAAAACAATAGGCAAAAAGCTGGGGAATTTCCTAAAGATCTCAAAGGTGACTCTGAAAGGAAAATATGCCTCCTTCGCCCTAATATGTGTGGAAATGGACTTATATGGAGCCCTTCCGGAAGCGATAATTTAAGAAGTGTATGATGAAGAATGGGTGCAAACTGTGGACTATGAGCACATCCCATTTAGGTGCCGCAAATGCCATGAACATGGGCATTTATTCAGAGACTGCCCAACAAACAATAAGGAAGGAAATGCGAAAACTACTGAGGATAAGAATCGCGAGGGTTTCACCAAGGTTGGGAGCAAAAGGGAAAGCTGGTAAATGTCCACAAGAGAAGATGAATGAGGATAGATATTCGAGACACAATTGTTTCAAGATCCTAGAGGAAAAAGAGGGGAACAAGGAAATAGACCAGGAGATGGAGAACATAATCAGTGAGAAGGAAAATGAAGCTGATATGGAGGATATTACAGTAAACAAGCAGCAAAAGGATGATCTACCAAGTTGTATGGAGATAAGTAGGGACCATGAGATGACTCCAAGTGAAGCGGGAACGGAGGACCATGAACTACAGGAGATTCTAGATAGGGAAAATCTAGATCTAGAAAAATTTCTGGAACAAGGGACAACCATAGGAGTAGACTCCCTACCAAAAGAGGATTATGATAGGGTGCAACAACTCTTTCTATGGAGATCACAATCGAAGGGAACTGGAGTCAAAAGAAATCATGAAAGCTAGGAGCACAGTGGGGTCAAAATGATGGAGAATGTACAGGCACAATCTCCAAAGAACTCAGGTAGGAAAAGAGGAAGAAAAAGATAGAATGAGCTGTTGAACGAATGTGGAAAACTACTGATTAACTCAGGTAAGATGAAATATCTTACCAGTTATTCCTTTACTAACCTTTCTTAATGAAGCTCACAACCTGGAATACTAGAGGCATAGGAAATAGAAGGAAACAAAGGAATCTCAGTAATATACTTAAAGAAGAAAAACCAGATATGGTTTTTATTTAGGAGACAAAATGTTTGATGGATAAGATTAGAGAAATTCATAATAAGTGGCTAATAAAGTATGAGTATCTAGAGGTTAAAGCAAGCAACTCGGCGGGGGGGACTCACGTGCTATGGGATCCGCAGAAATTTGGAATTCTGGATGCTTCAGCATCCAGGAACTATCCTTCTTTGGTATGTCAACCTGTAGGTGATAAGGAAATATACATGATCATGAATGTTTATGGACCTCAAAAGCTAGCAGACAAACTCAAGCTTCTCTTCTCCTTGGAGGATCTAAGAGCAAGACACCCCAATATGCCCTGGATCATTGTAGGATATTTCAATATGATAAGATCTCTCTCGGAGAAAAAAGGTGGTGTTAGATAGTTAGGAAGAGACTCCATGGCCTTCCAGAACTTCATAATGAACATGGGGCTAGTGGACACTAAAACAATAAATGGAGCCTTCACCTGGAACAATAAGAGGGGAGGGGCTTCTCAAGTTGCCTCCAAACTTGATAGATTTATTATTTCAAAGGACCTCCTTCTCACAGGCCCTGCCATGGCATCTTCTATTCTTCCCTTTGGAGGATCATATCACTGGCCTGTATAGCTGGAAGCCACCTTTATGGGCACACTAAGGAACAGACCTTTCAGGTTCAATAATTCCTGGCTCTCTCACCCTAAATTCACCATTAATATTGACAAATGGTGGAGAGATGATTTTCACATTCAAGGCACTAGAATGTTCATGCTCCAACAGAAACTCAAACACATCAAATCCAAACTTAAAGATTGGAACAAAAAAGAATTTGGTGATATCTTCAAAGCCAAAAGAGAAGCTGAGCAGAAGCTCCAGGAGATCAATCAGATCAACATCACAGATGGCTTTACCAAGGAGTGGCAAAAGCTAACTGACTCTTTGCAGGAAGAATGGGAAGAGCGATGCTTGCAAGAGGAAATATTCTAGAGACAGAAATCAAGGATACAGTGGATTAGAGAGGGAGAAAGGAATACAAAATTCTTTCACAAATCCACCATGGCTCACAGGGCACATAACAGAATCACAAAGCTCAAATATTCTCAAGGGATAGAGCTTGTCTCTCACAATGATATGGAATTGGTCCTTGTACAACACTTCCTCAGTATAGCAGAGGAACCTCTGGAGGATAGATCCAGGTTCATTGACCAATTCACTTAGTATATCCCTCAGCTGGTCACTAGAGAGGACAACCACAATCTTAACAGGCCAGTGTTGGAAGAGGAGGTCAGTGGAGTGCTTAATGAAATGCAAAAAGGAAAAGCCTGAGGCCCTGATGGGTTCAATGTAGACTTCTTCAAAGCCTGTTGGGAAACAGTCAAACAGGATATCCTTGAGGTTGTGGAAGACTCAAGAAAATCCAAAAAGGTTCTAAAGGCTCTTAATGCTTCCTTCATAGCTTTGATCCCAAAACAGGAAAATTCCATGACTCCGGATGGTTTCAGACCCATAGCCTTATGTAATGTGGTGTACAAAATTATTTCAAAAGTGATATCCAATAGACTCAAGCCCCTTCTACCATCTCTCATCTCGGAGGAGCAAACGGGCTATGTGGAAGGAAGACAAATCCTCAACAACATCATCCAAGCTCATGAGGTGGTACACTCTCTCAAATGCAACAAACAAGCTAGTATGATCATTCAGTTGGACCTACCGAAAGCCTATGACAAGCTAAGTTGGTCTTATATAAGAGTATTTCTAAAAGCCTACGGCTTTAAGCAAAATTGGATAAGATGGGTTATGCAGTTGTTACCATAACCAATTTTTCCATACTGCTTAATGGAGCTCCATCAAGAACCTTCACACCCTCCAGAGGTCTCAGACAGGGAGATCCTCTCTCACCTTTCCTCTTCATTCTCATGATGGAAGGGCTTGGCAAAGCGATCAATATGGAAAATGCTGAAGGACGGATCCCGGTATCAAACTCACCTTGGATGGAGTGGAAAACACTCATCAACAATTTGTGGATGACACTATGCTGCAGGGCATACCCACAGTCAAGGAAGCCAAAGAGATCAAACACATCTTAAATGACTTTGCTATGGCAGTAGGCACAGAGGTAAGCCTCAACAAATCAATTTTTTTTTTCTTTAACACTAACATTGCTATTCATAGAAATATTACCAGAATTCTTGGGTTTCAAAGGGAACAACTACCTTCCAAGTATCTAGGCATAACCCTTACTGATAAACCTCTAAGAAAGAAAGTGTGGGAGCCAATAATAAACAAACTTCAGGACAAGGTCAGGAAATGGACATGCAGGTCACTTAATTTGGCAGGGTGCCTTGTGCTCACACAGGCGGTCTTATAGGCAATTCCCATTTTCATGTTCTGAGCTCTTCCTTCTCCTAAAGGCATTAAGCAGCAGATCAGGAGCATACAAAGGGATTTTCTATGGGTCAGAGGAGAAGAGAAAAAGAAATGGGCTTTAGTTGCCTAGGATAATATATGCAAGCCCAAAAGCCATGGTGGCTTGGGGCTGCATGACCCTGAAACCCTCAATAAAGTTTCTAGTATACATAATATAATGATAATTAAGATTCTATTTAATTTATATTAATTAATATAGAATTTTATCATATAGATATCCCCTCTTTTTAGACTAATAAGTGATCTAAAATATAACTAATATTAGTTTAATCCTTAACTATGGTATTATCCATAGATCTTTTAAATTTATTGTTTATTTGTTACACAAAGCATTAATAATAAGATTATATTATAACACTATTATAACAATATTATAATATTAAATATTATTTCTAGAAAATTGGAATATAAATATTAACTCAAACTTTGTTAACTTTTCACTTAAATAACTTATGATAAGTAATAAAATAATAATTCAAAAAAAATTGAATAGTCAAATCTAGCCATTTTTTGGTCAATCTTAGCCGTTTATATAGTCTGACCCAATATAGCCGTTTTTAGTCAATCTTAGCCATTGGACAATCTGCTCTCCCTATTTAAATATGCAACCATGATCTGGTTGTTCAACTTGTCCTAACGATGAACCACACTCGTTGGTTCGAAATGCATCGACAAATGCTCTATCATGTGATTTACGTTGAAATACTTTTCTCATAAACTTGATATGGATCATAGAAGCCTAAATTCAAAAGTTGCAAGAGCCAAACTTTGGTGGAGATGGATTAAGGAGTCAACAACTCCCTGGGCCAAGATTTGGAAACAAAAATATGCCAAGTATTGGTAGTAGAAGGATCACATTAGAATGTCAGGGCAAATTAGGGGCTCCCATATTTGGAACCTTGCCTGGAAAAATAAAAGTATTGTTCAACAACATAGCTTCTCGGAAATTCGAGCAGGGAACATTGCACGATTTTGGGAGGATAGCTGGCAATAGGAACCCAACCTTTATAAGGATGACTTAGCAGCTCTCAAGAGCGACATAGATAACAAAGGTCTTCTTATGGTGAAAGATTTCTGGGACCAGGAAAGTAATAATGGAAAATGGAGGAATTGGAAGGATCTAGACCACAGTGATGAGAGTCCTCTGAAGGCCCAGGAAAAAGCTCTCACCCAAGCTCTAGACCACAGAAGGATTCTAGTATCCTCCTTACCTAACCAATTAAGATGGGGAAGGAACACCGAAGGTAACTTTAACCACAAAGAAGCTAAACCGGAAGTTACAAGATTTAATTATCTGAATCCTGATCAAGTCTGGAAGAAACTATGGCAGAGACCCCACTGGATGAAAATAAAGTTATTCAGCTGGCTTGTGCATCAAAGGAAAATCTTAACTTGGGAGAATCTCCTAAAAAAGGGCTTTATTGGCCCTTCCAAATTTTATCTTTGTGGCTCACAAGAGGAGACGATGAATCACCTTCTCAACCTCTGTCCTTTCACATCCAACGTGTGGGACTGGGTAGCCTCAATCTTTAAACAATCAGATAGGGATAGTCTCAACATATCCAATACTTTGAAGAATTGGAGGAACAACTTCTTAGGGAATGAAATTATTAATAAAGCCTGGATTCTGGTTCCAGGCTTTGTTATCTGGAATGTTTGGAAAGAGTGCAACAGTCGGATCTTCAAAAACAAAGCAAGCAAGCCACAACACATAATTGACCAAATTTTAAGGTAGCTCAAAGACACAGTAAGAAGCCTGTTGAGGACACTTCCTAAGGATCCTCCCCTACCCCAAGAGGCGAGCATTATACTTCATTTGGGTCTCTAGTCCATAAGCCCACAGGGCATAATCAAGGAAGTTAGCCAAATAAATGTAGATAGTGACATTTGGCAGCCTCCTCCTTATGGTTTCCTAAAGGTTAATATAGACGGAGCATCTAAGGGCAATCCAGGGTTAGCTGGCTTTGGGGGTGCTATAAGAGATGAACAGGGTCAAATTAAGAAGATATTCCATGGCCACTTGGGTAAGGCCACTAATAACATGGCAGAGCTCATGGCACTGGAGCAATGCTTGGAAATCTTGTTGGACTCAAATTCGCATAATGTTATCATTGAAGCAGACTCAGAATTGATTATTAGAGCGGCCAAGAAAATATGTAATGGCACTTCTCCAGATAAAGTATCGAAGCATTGGAGGCTTTTGCAGGTCTTTTACCATATCCACTCCCACCTGCAAACCTTAAAAACTGTTAGCTTTGTCCATGTGAAAAGGAAAGCTAACATGTTAGCAGACCGTTTGGCGAACGAAGGAGTCACCAATATGGATAGGGATTCTCGGTATGCTTGGGATTTGTTACCACCAGGCAAACTGTTGGAGGATTGTCTCTATCAGGCGGACAAAGATATGGAGCTATGGTTTCACAGGAAGGATCGAAGTGGTTCAGGAGACAGGCGGGAGGACAGGGAACCCTAAACTATCTGCCCTTTTTGGGTATTGGCTGCAATCCAAAGCTCAGTATTCCATCGAATGTGTGGCGAGAGGATCGACTCTGGAAGTACCACAGGTCTGGTCATCCATTGACCAAAACTTTATGTGGTAATTTTGATGGTGTTTGGGGTTTGGCAGAGAATTTGGGAGGAAGGCACAAGAACTATCTGATGTTCTTGTTTAAAGGTTATCGCTTGGCGAAAGAGCACGCATTATATTCCTCGAGGCGATCGATTCTAAAACCACAAGTGGTTTATCAGGCAGGGTCCAAGTGGTATCTGGTTTTTCTGAGGAAGGCCCCGATTCCACTCTTTGTGCGACACATAGTAGCGAGAGGTGAGAGAATACCGCCTTCATCGGGTGGTTATCCCTCGCGCTACTTGTCCACCCAATATTTGTGTAGACCGTTGGATCCTCGTCGGGTGATCAACGGTGTTGGTTTGTTTGTGCATGTTGGTTTGGCGTTTCGGACCCGAAAGAGTTTAGAGAGCTAGCCTATAGCTTTCGTCGGGTCCATAAGATAGGTTTATGTGTGGGTTTGTAGTGGGCCCGTTTTCAAAGTGTGTACATTGATCCTGGTAGGTCGGATCGTATGGTCTGCAGCTCTTCAAGCTTACTGTTGTTTCAAGCTGGTCTTTGGTGGCAGTCTTGTGGACCCTCGGCGGGTCACTTGTGGCATTTCTGTGGGCCCCGGTTCTGTGGGCCCCGGTTCTGTGGACCCATCTTCCTAAGTGTTCAACATTTCTTTTGATGCTTGACAGTACGACTAGAGGGTCTACTGCTTGCTTTTGTACAGAGTGTCTGGAGGTAACTCCCCGGTTTTCTTGTTTGGGCTTCTCATGGTTTTGAGTGTGTGGTTCAGAACTTTGCTTGCCCAGCTACCTATTGAACTCTCACAGAGGTAGTGCGGCTCTTTGTAAATTATGTATTATTGGCTATATTGATAGAAAGTCCTACTTTACTTGATCAAAAAAAAAAAACAATTATGTGATGTTATCAGGATGACATGAAAGAGCAGGAATATGGATTATTTTATTTGATACTATAATTATAAATAATGTAGTGGTTGCATGTTGAGGTGTGGTGACTCACGGGAACTCCACAAATGGGCCGAGAGGACTGGTTTAATTGATGATCTCGTGGGAGACCATACCTATGAAGGAGAATATGTAACACCATATGGGTTGGGGACAAACTCAATCAACACTACATATGCCAATGGTTCGTTTGTCTTTGATTACTCTTGGTGGATAGCTCTCAAGGGGCTATGGGACCATCTTGAGGAGGCTAATTGCTTGATATTGTAGGCCAAGTGCCTGATATTGGATTGGGATGTCAAAGTTTGGTGGGGGTGTAAGGACTTCGATTCCTGGGGCTATGTTGAAGCCATGATAAAGCAGTTCTATTTTGATTCGAACTATGAAGGTCTCTCAATTCTGCCTATGGAGACATCAATATGGATTGAGCATGAAAGCCTGGACTTGGACACCTGTGTATGGCCATTTGCAATCTGAATGAAAGCATTAAAGTAGATCATCCTGAAGCATTGTTGAAGCCATGATAAAGCAGTTCTGAGACATGAAGATGATAAAGCATCAATCCTTCTATCGTGAAGAAGAAGAGCACTATGACAGGGGGAGTCACAGACCCATGAAGATCTACCATTCATGAAGAACAGAAGTAGTTTGATAGGGGGAGTCCCAGAGCACTCCTTTGCCATTGATGTCAAAGGGGGAGAGAAGAAGAATATTGCCATCAATAACAAAGGGGGAGATTGTTGAACTAGGTTGTCATTGATGTCAATATGGAAATATTCTGGATACTAGAGGATGACATGAAGCCAAGGGGATGCAGAGCAGATTCATGAAGAGACAGGAGAAAAGGCCATTAGTATAGCCGAGCGATATATATATATATATATATATATATATATATATATATATATATATATATATATATATATATATATATATATATATATATCATATATATGCGGAAACAGACATATATGCAAGGAGGTCTTTGAAAGACACTGCCAAGCAGGAGGAGCAAATGCAACAAACATAGCCATATATGTCGCAGATAATAGATATCGGGAGCATACACAGCTATCGCAGAGCCATGAATGTTGCCTGTAATATATATGCCAAAACAGGCATATCGGAGCCAAAGAAGAGGAGCCATATCGAAGGAGTGTCAGAGCAAGAGGAGCCATCAGAGGAAAGAGGAGCCACATTGGAGCAAAGAGGAGCCACTATTGTTGGAAATACTGAGAGGGGGGGTGAATCAGTATTTCTTTTTCCCACTATTGTTTTACCAGTTAAAACATATATATTCAGAACACAATATGAACAGCAAGAATAAATGCTTTTATTAATATAACTGTGCAGTAAAATAAATACAATATATAGATGGTCACAATCGGTTGCCAAGCTCCAACTTGGACTTTGGTGAGGCTCCAACCTCCAGAGCACCAACTCTATTTTCCCAAGACACCAATCTTGGACTTAAGAGCACCAAATCCCAAGGACTTCAATCCTTCCTGCTTTTGAGGCACTAACCCCAAGGACTCCAATCCAATCTCACTTCTGAGGCACCAGCCTCAAGGACTCCCATCCTTCTCACTTTTAAGGCTCCAACCGCAAGGACTCCAATCCTTCTGCTCTCAGAACTCTTCTCTGCTGAGTTCTGTCTATTTACAGCTTCATTGTAGTCTCCAAACTACAGTATCAATGACAACCATGTCTTCTTATGGATGAGTCTTCACAGCTTTGCACACTGCCCACGCATAGTCTCCAATAGCCTTTTCTGCTGCTGCTGCCTCTATAACCTCCGCTGCTTCTGCAGCCTCTACAGCCTCTGCTGCTTTTACTACCTCACACTCTGGTTCTTCACCCCCCACAGCAGCTCCAACGGTGTTCAACAGCCGCAGCAGTGTTCACTAGCAAATTCAAACAATGCTCCACCACCTCTGCTGCTTCTGCTACCTCATATTCTGGTTTGTTTGCAACAACCATCACCGACCATGCAGTCCTCTGTTTACTATTTTATGCATACCTGTCTTTGTCCATTCATTTCCTCTTTCTTGCTGGCTCTTCGACTTCCTTCTCGCCTACTTCAGCTTCCTCACTTGTTGGCTTGTTTGTCGCTGTAGCTTCCTCTGTCCATTCGTTTTCACAAGACACGTTGAATCAATGGGCAAGGATCAAGTCATCAGTGGAAAACACAAGTTCAAAACTTGTAACAGCGCTGCTTTGCCAATGATTGTGGGCATACACAGGGATGGCATTATTTAACGGACAGCCACGTCCTTATCATCATCATAATCACCATGATCTGGTCTCCCGCACTATCGGGACTGTTCCTCACAGTATTTTCGCCTCCACACTTTAGAATCAGAGCCACCCTTTTTTATCGCCGCTTTTATGTCTATCGGAAGCCTTTCTTAGGCTATATGCCTTCTATAAACCTTGGACTTACTTAGAATCAGAGCCACCTTTTTATCGGCGCTTTTAATCACCCATCGGAAGCCACCAACCGAGCCTTTAATCAACCATCACCGAGCGCTTTAATCAACCATCACCGAGCGCTTTAATCAATCCGCCACACTTATAGACATATATGGAATTACCATAAAACCCCTCATGGCCATATATAACCATATAATATCAATACACAGAACTAACATAAAAACCCGCTTAACTCGATGTACGTGGATTCTAAATCTTTATAATTCCGCCTTTATAAATTTCGGCGGGTCCAGATTTCGCAACCATAACAAAACTCTTAAGGCCTGACCTCCGATGAGGAGCGGACCCGATATGGCTTTAGACTCCCTTTAATATTGGTTTCGGGTCCGATGTATATCGGCACTCACTGTAAACAATAGTCCCAATCCTCCGACGGAACACGGACCTGACGCCTTCTTATACTCCCGTCTCTATACTGAATTCGGGTCTGGAATATCGGCAGGTTCACTTCAGCGGATTTGTAACGCGAAGGTTTAGTGGACCCGATCTCCCTTTAGGCTCTGTTTTATAATATTTCGGCTCCAATTATCGGCGATGTCACATATCGCTTCCCCGATCCTTCCAACACGATCGCTCTGATATGCCGATTTCCGATTAGATCTCCGCCGTCCATTATTCCTTCAGATCGGACGGTCAGCGCTAAATCCCACATCACGTCCATCACATATCGCATCCTCCATTCTCCATTCCCGATCGCCGATTAGATCGGGACCGTCGATCCGGATTAGTGATCGGACGGCTCACAGCTCATCGCACTATCCCATGTCAATTGCCCCTTCTTCTGCGACTTCATCTGGACCGTTGATCTGGCAGATCAAACGGCTCCTATGTATTCTCCCGCTTTGATGAAAGTTTGGCTTTGAACACAACTATATATATATTAAGTATTGTCTCCGATATGGCTCCTCTTGCTCTGGTGGCTCCTCTTGCTCCGATAGCTCCTCCGATATGGCTCCATCTGCTCTATTCCATTTGCTTCTCTTTTTTGGCATATATATGGCATATATATGCTCTATTCCGCTTGTTCTGTTTGCTCTTGTAGCTCCTCCTCTTTGGCTCCGATATGACATATACATGTGGTTCCTCTTGCTTAGTATGCACCTCTTGGCTCTATTTGCTCTGATAGCTCCTCCGATGGCTCCTCTTGCTCTGACACTCCTTCGATATGGCTCCTCTTCTTTGGCTCCGATATGCCTGTTTTGGCATATATATTATAGGAAACATTCATGGGTCTCCGATAGTTGTGTATGCTCCCGATATCTATTATCTGCGACATATATGGCTATGTTTGCTGCATTTGCTCCTCCTGCTTGGCAGTGTCTTTCAAAGACCTCCTTGCATATATGTCTGTTTCTGCATATATATGATATATATATATATATATATATATATATATATATATATATATATATATATATATCGCTCGGCTATACTAATGGCCTTTGCTCCTGTCTCTTCATGAATATGCTCTGCATCCCCTTGGCTTCATGTCATCCTCTAGTATCCAGAATATTGCCATATTGACATCAATGACAACCTAGTTCAACACTATGCACCTTACTGAGTGTGGAGGAAACGGACCAGCGTTGCAAGATGCCTAAAGTTATTGAGTATTGGGGCTAGATTCTTGCCTTGGGGCAGATGAGGTCTAAGCTAGGCGCAAGCTGTGGGGCCAATATTTGGCTACGGTAGATACCGATGACACTTATGCCTGGTTCCAAAAGTGGGAAAAAGGACAGAGATTCCTTGGCATTTCCTAGGTGTTGTGGAAACTTTCAGTGCCTGCTGGTTATACTAGTTCAACGGAGGGTGTAGGGAAAACGTGAAGTAAAAAATAACTAAATAAATAAAATGTTAAATTATTCAACTTAACTTTGGGATGAAGCTCCTTAAAGAGGGGGAGTATGTAATGTCCCCTAATAATAATAAATAATATAATATAATATTAAAATATAAATAAATAAATAATAAAGAAAAGATAATAATAGTAAATAAATAAAAATAATAAAGAAAAGATAATAATAGTAAATAACCAATAAATAATGAAAAGAATATAATAATAAAATAATAAATAATAAACTGGAGTTCTAAATAAATACATATAAAAGTAAACTATAAAAATAGTAAAAATAATTAAAGTTAAAAAAAAGTAAAAATGAATAAAATAAGAAAGAGTTAAATTAAGAGAAATATTAAATTAAGTAAACATTAAAGTAAAGAAATAAAAGTTTCATGTTGACACATGTAATGTGTGCATGTGAACACCTTTCCAATTTTTGGTCTATTTAATACATGACGAAGAAGATGCGATTCATCATTCTTTAATCCATTCTCTTGGGAGAAAAGTGTTGTGAGACAAAGGATTCCCTGGCAGTAGTACGTTGATTGAGGGCTCGAGGGTGGCCAACCATAGAAATATCATGTGCAGCTGAGCCTAAAATTGGGTGGACAGTTGTCCCCAAAATATTTGTTACATTTAGTAGAATTCAAAGAGCATTCAACTTCGAAAACACAAGTAAGGAATATCATCGCTACATGTAAGCTGTCTCTGCTCATATTTTTCAAAAATCTTACGTTACTTAGTTGAATAGTTGGGTGTTGATTATTAATCATATAAATTGATGTAATTATTTGTATGTCTTAAATCAGGGTTGTTACATGAGATCCTACTAGCCAAAGAAAAAATGGTGCCCTTTTCCTATAAAAGGGGTTTTCCCTCCAACTCAAATGCATTTGTGCGTTGGACTGTTGGAGAATTTGGAGAGGAGGAGGCTGAAAAAGTTGATGAGCTCATAGTAGGAAAATCGACCGAAGAAATTCAAATATGTGACTATCAAGTTGGTGGTTGTACCTTACTTATAAATTCTAGTGGATTATATTTCAATATTAGGGCATATTTTGGCCTTATGGAAACCCTCTCCAATTTTTTGATCGTAACAAAACTCTTTCTCATTTATCTTCATTGGAAAACAAATGTGGATCCAATAAGTATGTTAGGTAATTCAGGTGTAGGTGAAACATTTGCATTAGACACCTAATACTAAGGGTCTAGGAATTGGGGGGTTTTGTGGTGGCATAATGTAGCCATGTGTCTATAAATGATTATTACAAACATATGATACTCGAGTTCTGATAAAATGATGGTTTTGTGTAGATATGGTCGATTTTATAGCATTATCGTGAGAACAAGACTTTGAGGATCTATGGTCTTAGGTTCAAGCAAACTTGCAGTGAAAGGGGTTCTTGCTCGTTATGGGTTATTCAAGTTCTTTGAGAACCCTTTGATGAGGGCTAATGAGTTTTTATTCACTTGCATAGTGGACTTCTAGGACCCAAATCCTGAATTCATTGTGATAAAGAACTAGGAGATCATGATCACCATATAAGAAATATATGTTCAAACATGATTACCACCCTTGAGGGTGGTAGGAGATATACATCTAATACTTCCTCCGGAGGGACATTTAGATAAGTTTGTAGATGAACGCTGTGTGTAGGGTGCCCAAGGGAAGGACTCAGACATCTAGCTACATGATATAGATAGACTAGAGACACAAGTGACTGCAATAAATGTGATCCACATTGTGGGTTGCCATGCTCTACAAAAGGTTTCTGGATTGTAGTTGATCTTGGTAAAGAGTGTACTCGCAAGGAACTACTATGGGTGCGCCCGGATGTTACTAAAAAAACTAAAGTGCCAATCAAGATCATGCCAGAGGGCAATTGGAGGGTCTTTCTCATCGACAATGTAATCTAGATATTGGACATTTTCCATTCCAAAATACCATTTTTGCTTGTTAAAACATAGCTTGTGCTACTACAAAGTGTTAAATACCTATCGAATATGTTGCAAGTGGTCTTCCCAACTCTTTCTAAAGATGAAGATATCATCCATATATACAAACACAAAATAATTGTTTAAAGTTTACAAGATGTCATCCATCATCCTCATGAAAGTTGTTAGGGAATTCATCAAACCAAAGGGCATGACCAACCATTCAAAAGGACCCTTCGTGGACTTGAAAATGGTCTTCCATAAATTAGTTGGTTCTTTTGGAACTTGGTGATACTCATAATTCAAATCATTTTTTTATAAGTACTTAGTCCCCTTAAGCTAGTCAAGAAGGTCATGAATTCAGGGAATCATGTACCTGTTCTCAAATTTGATTTTTTTCAGAGCCTCGTAATCAATGTAGAGTCTCCTTGTTCTATCCTTGTTATGCATGAGTATAATTGGGCTTCCACAGGGTGCGAAACTTGGTCGGACGTGTCCTTTATGTAACAAACCTTAGATCTACAACTTGATTTCCACATTTACTAGAAGAAAGAAGTGATAGTTTGGCCCATTGTGTAGAGGTGAATTGGGTTCAGATCAATTGAATTCTCTACCTTAGAGTGTAAAGGTACCCCATGGGTGAGGAGAAGATGTACCTATACTCTTCCATAACCTTATCTCCTTTCCTATACTATGGGGAGGATCCCTATGTGGAGGTCATGGATGTGTCCATGATATTCTCCTTAATTTGAGAGTGAATCAAGAAGAACAAAAATTTCCCATTCTGGGAGATGATCTTGTTAACACCCAGGTTGTTCCCTTTGGCTCTAAGGGAATACGGCCGGGGTAACCACTAACCAATCTTTGGATTACAGTTTCTAGCCGAACTATAATCAGAGAGGGCTCTCTCTTTAAGGTTTGTCTCTATTCTGTGGAGATGTTAGGCTAGCTATGAAGTGAGGGTTTTTAGGTTTATACTTTGGTTGAGGGATGTCTTTCTGTACTACTGGTGAAAAATCTGCAGATGATTTTATTTTATTGGGCAATGGAGTCTGTGGCTACAAGTGGTTTGAAATCTTGAGGTGATTAACTGAAATTACAGGGCCATTTAAATACTTCATATTACAAAGTTAGATTATGATGATGATATGTAAACAACCAGTGAAAAGAAATTAAGAATTTTCCACTAAGCTGGGTGTGAGAAAGAGATAGATGCCTCAGGAGCAAACTTGAATTCCTGAAAGTATTTACCACAGTGAAAGATATAGTTTGAAAGTGTAGCAATTAAGAATTACACCTTATTTACTCTATCTGGAAGAAAACATTTGTAATAGCTTAGATTGAGTTCAGGGTAATCTGTGATTAAATCCTGGAACTATTCTTTTTCCTTGCAATATGAAAAGACTGGAAAACACATAACGCAGAGTATTAAAGAAGACTTATTGTGATATGAAATACGCAGGAATCCTGTAACCTTCAGCTAGACACCACAGTGCATCAAGGAACACAGAGCTTTTAGAAATTCCATCAACCTTTTTGTATTATTTCTCTGAGAATTTTACAGTGACAGAAGTCAAGAAATGTCATCAACAACAACCCTTGCAAACTCATGCGAAGGGGACTTTATAGAAATGTTTATACAAAATATCTCAGGCATTGAGTCATCTGAGAGAGAAACATCTTCATCATTTCGTATAGAAAAGTAGATAAGAAGTTATTACAGCTCTGAATACAACATAACTGCCCTTTATGTATGTCAGAAGATATTTTGACCTTTGGAGGCCACTGAGTCGGTTGGAACGCTTTTCTTTAATGCTGGAAAATGTGCCTTTACGGCTGCTGTGCTGTATTTTCTCGGCCCTACCACCTGTGTCTGTGCTTGCTGCTGTGGTGACCGAATAGCTCTGCTGAGTTGGCTCAGCTTTCATCCTTTCTTTGCATGCTGATTTTATTAAGTTTCCCTGTGCATGATCACTTATGAATTTGCAAAAAATTAATTTACAGGTTCTGGTTTGATAATATTAACTGTATCAATCTAGCCCAGACTTCCTGTGTGGGCAATTGGTGCCTCAAAATTGCCTCTATGGTCTCATCTGCCTCTGTGTATTTAAAAAAGTTTGGCTGCACATCAAACAGATGATTGATCTCATTCATGAGAAAAAATAGGTTTTCCACCCTGTTGTAGAGGATCTACCCTATTGCTGGCACTGATTCTGCTGATGTGCTGGGTTTTTTTGTAATTTGACTTGCAGCAAAGGCATTAACCCTTTTGGCATAGTTTTCATGGGTGAGCAGTTTTCCTACACTGCTTAGTATGCTGGGGAGACCCCTGTTCTGCAATGCCTGAAACCTGTCCATGAATCTATTGACCTCGGTCTGCATATCTTGGCTTCTCCTTTCCAATGTTCCAATCAGGTTTCTTAATGTCAGGACCCTTTTAACAACTGAGATGGTCTCAGTTCTGTTGGCAATTCCCATGGTGGTCAGCTGAGAGCTTGTCCTGTGATTTAATATATTGATCATTCTATTGGCAGCATCAGGCATGTTGCCAAGGTTTGCCCTTGCTCTGTGTATCTCCCTATTTGCCTTTGTAATGAGCTCTGACTGCTCATGTATGGTCTCAATGAAATGCCACTGGTCAGTATTGGACTGGCCAATGTTGGCCCATAGGACTGTTCTGAGCTCAGCTGTCACTTTATCACGTGTGAGCTCTTTCTCAAGCTCAGTTATCCTCTTTTTGAGAGCTTTTATCTCTCTTTCCTTCTCAGCCACATTCTGTTTGCTCTTATCATATTTTTCATTTATATTAGCCAAGGACGCTTTGGCTTGATTAAGCTCTGACATCTGAGCTTCCAGGACTTGAATCTCATTTTGAAGCTTCTGTATATCCAGACTATGAGTCTGCTCTGTTGTTGGTGCAGCTGTTGATGTAGATGGTGCTGTTGGCTCTGTTTGCTGAGGAGGGGGAGCAGCAGTTGGAGCATCTTCCTCTAGGTTAATTATTTCAGGAGGAGGCTAGGAGGTTTGACCTTCTTCTCTTTGTTTCAAGGCTGCCTGTAATTCTGCCTGTGCTGCCTCTGATTCTCCCAGCTTTTCTTGAGTCTGGATTAGCTGCTTATATAGAGATACCAACAAGGCTGTGGCATCTTGGTCATGTCTTTGCTGGGCAACTTCATCTGTTTGAGGATGAATTGTTGCTGGGAGTTTGATCTTTCTCCTCAAAGCTGCCATGTCTGCATCCCTCAACTTCAATATTTCTTGTATGCCCTTTATATCTTTGGGATCATGCCCAATCTCTATGATTATGTCTTCTAAGGACCTAATTCTGTTGTCCTTTGCTTGAGAGGATGCTCTCTCCAACTCAAGCTGAGCAGCTGTATTGTTAAGGCTATTCTCTAGCCTATAATTATCAAATGTTTTATCTGCCAAGGAGGCATATACCATCTCACCCGTTTGCTTATGCAATTCAATTTTGTCCATTGGGTGGATGTCCTTGGCAAGGACCTCAAGGTTGGTCCTCAAGTAGTCAGAGGCAGATTGAGGCTGCAATGTAGTTGGCATAAAATGACTCATGATCATCTTGCCTTCCTGCACATCATATGCAGACATGAGTCTTTGTTGATTAGTGGGAGCCATTTTTAATAAATGGTTGTACAGTTGAATCTTTATTGGCTCATTCCTCCTCTTTATGTCGATGAACTGCTGTTTGATGCCCAGTTCACCTTCTCTCTGCTGACTCGAGGAGCTCACTTCTCCTCCCACTGTTCTGTCCTGTTCCTGTTGAAAGGAACTTGCTGATGCTTCCCTGCTGGGTGGGGCCATGCCAAAAAACTGTCCCATTGGCATTTCTTCCT
The DNA here is from genome assembly GCA_031772625.1 of Pinus tabuliformis. Classification (NCBI taxonomy): domain Eukaryota; kingdom Viridiplantae; phylum Streptophyta; class Pinopsida; order Pinales; family Pinaceae; genus Pinus; species Pinus tabuliformis. The sequence goes on from CM062806.1 coordinate 114,594,668, forward strand.
CTGAGAAAGGATTGATTCTCTGTCTTTTCTCCCCATGAGTTGTTGATGTTGTAAGGGGAGTTTCTCTGTCCCTTTTCCTGCTTGTATCCTCCTTTTGTGGAGTTTGGAGGATTGATGCTTCAGCTGAGGTTTCTTGCCTTGGAGGCACAGTTTGTTGTGGCTGCTGCTCAGTGGTTCTAGGGGATTCCCTTGTTTTCTCTTGCTGGACAGGCTGCTCCTGTCTTTGCTCTTCTTGCTGTTGTTGTGATTGTTGATGCACTTCCTGCTGCAGCACTTCTTCTTGTTGTTCCACTTCCTTTTCCATTTTCTCTTCAGTCATGGGAGGTGGTTGCTCCTCCTCCATTTGCTTTTCTTTGCCTTTGTTGGATGTCTGTTGAGTGTTCATGGCAGCTTGCTGATGTGTTGTTGAAGATGAGGCAACTGCTCCAAGTTGCCTTCGAGATGAGGAGGAAACATGTCCACAAGTTTCCAAGTCAGCTTCCTTTTGAATATTCCTAGTCTCTCTTTCTAGCATCTCCTCACTAGTAATTTCCTCTTCTAAAGTGCCCTCTTTCCACATCAAGGAATTGGCATATTGCTCAATCTCAGGCAGCCTTACATGTGCATAGGTACCCAATTTGTATTTTATCCTCCTGAGGGAAATAAAATGATTGGGGTCATAGGGTGCCCATTCAAAACTGGTTTGCAATTTGAGGCCCTCTAGGATCCTATCTGCCTCTCTCCATCCCTCCTCTCTCTTGTTATATAGGAAAGGGCCTAGCTCGCTCCTTATCTTCAACTGCACCTTCTTGTTCTTGCTTTGGAAATGGTGGTAGTCGGTATTCCCAAATTGCCTGAAGTATTCTAGGGCAAAGAGTCTCATAGGGACATACCTTGGCAGCCTATACGACTTCAACTCACAGCCATATACTCTGATTACTGTGTGGTGTTGGTAAAAGTACCAATCACCAATGCTGTAGGATTTGGAGAGATGGAGAACTCTCTGCATGTCATCAGTCAACCTTGGAGGAGGAACACCATACAATAATGTCATAGCTGGATGAATGAACAGATCTATGAATTCACAGTATGTGTATGGTGATTGAGAGGTGCAATGAAAGACTGAAGTCCAAAACACAACTGACCTTGGATTCCCCTGGACATTAAATTTCTTGAGGGGAATGGAGAAACTGTCTGGTTGGTAAAATAAGAACAGATGGTAGATGTATGAGGTGTATCTGAACAACCTCTCCCTTGGTAGATTTATTAGCTGATCATGGATCTTTTCTGCAATATATGTGGCATAGTCATATTGAATAGCTGGAGGCTTTCCAGGAGAGAATATAGACAGCATTGCCATTATACTTTCATCAACATCCTCAATTCCCCTGAACCCCAGGACATAGCTGATCAAATCCACCAGCATTCTGCCCAAGTCATTCAGGTACTGATATCCAACAGGAGGAGTTCTGATAGTTTCAGAGCTTGGTTGTATGAATAGCTGGTTAATTTTGATGATCTGGTCATTTGACAAATTCCTCCCCTTCTTTATTAAGTTCACCATGGAGAGAGGGGTCAATGGTCTTGCAGTGTGGAAATGCAGCATCTCATTTATGCTTTCTGGGGTGATATGGAACAAGATTGAGCCTGAAGGAGTGAGAACAACTCTTTGGCATGGATCATAGCATTCCTGGCATCTGTGGATCAAGTCCGGAAGGGGATGGACTTGAGGAAAGTTGTAGATGGGCAAATTTGAGTCCCAAATCCCTAGGATATCAGCTCCACTAAGGTGTTGAGCTTTCAACTCATTTAGCATGTGAAGATTAAATTTGGAGCCCATTGGGAACCAGTCTATCATCTGATAATCAACATCTCCCAAAGCTTTCCATTCCAACTCTCTTTGAGGGGCATTGAGAGGTTTGATATTCAGGGCAATTGGTATTTCCATGGCTCAGAAGGCTTCTGAATTGTATGTGAACTAGTTGAAGTGAGCAGAACAACACAGAGGTGTTTCTTTACAAATGGAAGTGTGAATTTTAAGGACCAGAGGGTGAATTGAGCAAACATCAATTGAAATACTGTTTAAAGAACTGATTAAAACAGTAGCAGGACTGACAGGAGTTTTTCTATGGTGAATCTAGTCAGTTGAGGTTTCTAGTTCACGACTGCACGAACTAGCTGTGAGTTCAGGTCAATTTGTCAAATGCGGGCTCTGCAGAAGGTTTATTGTTCCACCAGTCTGAAATAGGTGCAGGTCACTGGGTGATTGATGGTGAAATCAGTGTTTTTTAGGCCTTATTAATAGTTTGCTTGCAGAACTATGATAAAACCAGGTACAGGGAATTATCTCTAGAAATACCTTGCAAAAGGCCGATAACAGGTTGGAACTGCAGGTACAATGGAGATGCCGACGGTCTCGGAATCAAATTTGGCAGGTTGGCGCTGGTTTGAACGTAAACAGCATGCAGAAATAACAACAGTTTCTTTTGGCAAAAGTGGAAAAAACATGAAATTTTGGCCAATATATGGATTTTTGGCATATTGGCGCGTTTTTTGGGATGATGTCAGCATGACATCATCAGGTGGGGTCGAAGTCGGATGACGTCAGCATGACGTCATTGGTGAGGTGGCAGGCTGTGACTGGTTCACGGGGATAATGAGGTGGCGGACATATCAGCGCGGGGGTGGATGGAGATGCTGACGCGGCTCTGACGTGGAGATGACACAGACCCGGCAAAACTGGCGGTAATCAAAAGGCGGTAATGGTTTTCTCGGACCGCCTACGATACGGCGATGGTTTTGTCAGAGGGCAACCCGAGAAACTGTGAGGGCAACGCGTGGCCGAGGCCTGACGTAACCCTTCGTCACTTTCTCGGGCGCTAATCTTCAGACGTCGGGTCCAACCCGATATGCATGTGGGTCGTCCGATCTAAGGCACCCGATCGGACGGTCGACGAGTCGATGAATAGTCCGGACGATAAGGCAACAGGGAGTAAATAAAATAACATTTTCTTTCGTAAGGCGTGCCCGGCGGGACCTTAGGTTTCGGCAGAAATTATATGGTTTTTGTTTGTATTTTCATACAAAATTATATCGCGCCCATACTTTGGCCAAATTGGAAAAAGTGGGTTTTTTGGTGTTTTATTTGCAATTGAAGCGGGTTAAGGATAAAAGGGGTCTTTTATAAGGTTTTCTTTAGCAAATGAAGGTTTAATGAGTCAAATGGATTCAAAAGAGGGGAGAGGGGTAAGGCTTAGGCTTATCAAACTGACCAGATGCCCATTTGATTCCTGACAGAGAACATATGGCTATAATGCCAAGGGGGGGATACTTATAGAGTGTTTGGGGTTTATACACCATGGTGTTAATAATAGTAGGGAAAGGGTAACATAGGGGAATTAATTAATAGAAGTTAATGGTTAATATGGGGGGAATGTAAGTGAGGAGTGATGTCACTAAGTATACTTGAAACTTACTTAGTTTAGGAAGTAGATCAAAATGAAAAGAATCTTAGACAATAAAAGTGGCTTTCTAATGAATAAAACCATCATCAAACCTCAAGTTTTTCTATGAATTTCAAATGATGAGGGGATGTTAGTAATAAATGGGAAAGGGGAAAATTGGGAAGTTAGACATGCTTCTTTGCCTTGCTGCAAGCTGATGGAGAAGAAGATCTTCTCAATTTATTGATTTTGCTTTTGTGAACAAGTTAGCACATATTCAATTTATAAGGAATGACATTTCTGCAACCCCTATCTGCCTACCCATCTACTTACCTAGCATTTTTTGTTTCTTCTTGGAGGGTGCACTTGGACTTGCAGACCCTTTGTGTGCCTTTTCTTTTCCTTTGGCTTTTTCTTTTGACTTCCTATCTAGTACTGCCCTTATTTCTTCCAAGGCCCCAGATTAAGCAGTTGGGAACCTTAATTCTCTACCTAGCTATTTGTCTGCCAAGATTAAACAGTTTGGACAGACTTCTTTCTCTATTCTACAACAGAAAATTTAAACATGGCATGATCCAGATTAGGCTGTTGGACCATCCATCAAAATTTGAGTAAATATGAAACTATTTGCACACCTTGTCTTCTTGGAAATATGGGATCTTTGTACCATCAAAGCAGAGCATATTTGGCTTTTGAATTTGCCAATCATGAAATATGAAACCTATTGGTATAGGTATCCAACAGTGGCTCCACATGGGGATGGTTTTTCTTCTTGAAAGACCAAGAACAGCAGGTCAGAATGCCTTGGCTCTTTGACTTTTCTTTAGCAAAACTTGGAGTCTTTTCTTCTTTGAAACATCAAAATTGTCAACTGTCATATTTGCAAAACTTGCTGAACTACAGCCCTTTCTTGCTTCTGCAAGATCCTTGAAACTAAGTTATTTACATGCTGAAAAAGGAAAACTATACACAGTAAATTATGTACAAGGGAACAGCCATGCTTTATTCATGGAAGGTAGTCAAAATAGTGGTTCAACATCCTGCCATTCACAGGACCTTCATCCAGATCAGTTTCATCAAGGTTCTTAAGAAAGTAAGTGTTGTTTCCTTGTACTGCTTGGATGATAAATGGTCCTCTCCAAAGGGAATCAAATTTTCCATGTTTACCTTTATCTTCCCTTCTTGAATCCCACTTGAGGACCTTGTCACCCATGTTGAAATCTTCAGCTTTGGTTCTTCTGTCAAAAGCTTTCTTCAGCTTCTCTTGTAGGATTTGAACTCTGTTATAAACTTCGTCTCTAGTTTTCTGTAAACAGATAATTTGATTGACCCTTCTTTGCATGTCATTGGGTTCAGCTTGACTCTCTTGCAGTAGTTTCATGACAGGGATCCCTAGTGATGAAGGAAATTTAGCTTCTAATCCATAGACTAGCTCATATGGGCTGACCCCTATTGATCTCTTGGTTGTTAGTCTATCTGCCCACAAAGCATTCACAAGTTTCTTATGCCAATTCTTTTTATTTTCTTCCAACACTTTCTTTATGATGTTGACAAGGCTTTTATTTGATGATTCAGCTAGGCCATTCCCTTGAGGGTAGTACGCAGTGGAGTGGCCCAAAGTAATCTGAAATTTGTGGCAGAAGTTGACCATCTTTTTGGATCTAAAAGCAGCAACATTGTCTGTTATTATCTTGTTGGGACATCCAAATCTAGCAAGGATATTGGCCTCAAGGAACTGAATGATAGTGGAGTCATTTGCTTGTCTACATGGGATGGCCTCAACCCATTTGGTAAAGTAGTCTGTGGCTGTGAGGATCCATCTATGTTGGCCTGAAGATGAGGGATGAATTTCTCCAATGAAATCCAAGCCCCATTGCTGAAAAGGTCTTTCTGTTGCAATAGGCCTCAGAGGAAGTGGCAGCAACTTTCTTTTTCCCTCAAATATTTGACACTTATGACATGAGGTAGTAAAGTTCTTAACATCAGAGAACAAAGTGGGCCAATAGTAACCAGCCCTCAGTATTTTATCCACAGTGGACTTCCAATACAAGTGTCCACCACAGTCACCTGCATGAAATTCTTCCATGATTTTGTTAGTCTCCTTTTCAATCAAACTGTTCAGTAAGATACCCTCATGGTTTTTCCAAAACAGATTGCCATCCATAACACAAAACTTTGAAGCTTTCATTTTTAAGAACCTACATTTAGTTCTGGACAGCCCTGGGGGAGCACACAGGTTTTGTAACACATAACAGATATCAAAATACCAGGGGGATTGTTCAAAGGCTACATTGATCTTTGGAGTCGCCAGCTCCGGTTCACTGTCCAGTTGGTTGATGTCCAAGGCTTGGAAATTTGTTTCAGACATTAATTTGGCCAAACCCTGCCCTTTTATCAGTTTTGTAGGTTTTATTTCAATATCAAATTCCAAAATGTTGGCAATCCATTTTCCTCTTCTGCCCTCTAAGTTTTCCTGAGTAAGTATATCTTTCACAATTGGGCTTGGTACATAGGCTATAACATGGGAGTATAGGATGTAAATCCTAAAGTCTTTAATAGCTTTGACCAAAGCATATGCTTGTTTTTCCATGATCTGGTATTTCAGGGGTGCATCTCTAAGAGCTTTACTAAAGAAAGCAATGGGTTTCTCATTTCCTTGGTCATCTTTCTGTAATAAAACAGCAGCAATTGTGTGATGGGAGGCAAAGGAAAATATGATGAATTCCCTATCAAATTGTGGATTTGTTAGAACTGGGGTTTGGGTGAGGGCCACCTTTATTCCTTCAAAGGCTTGACTTGCTTCTACTGACCATTTTACTTTTGAATCCTTTTTAAGCATGTTATTGAGTAATCTACTTAATTCGGCCAGATTTGGGATAAATCTCCTTAGGAAGTTGATTTTCCCCAAGAAGGCTTGTAATTCCTTCACATTTCTTGGATGAGGCATTTGTAAGATGGCTTGGATTCTATCTGGGTCAATCCTAATGCCATCTTTAGAAATAATGTGACCCAACAGTTTGCCTTCCTCCAATCCAAACAGGGATTTCTTGGGATTTAGGGAAATTCCATATTTTCTACAAGTTATGAATATTTGTCTTAGATGTTTCAAATGTTCTTGGTCAGATTTGGAAAAAGGTGTGAGGTCATCTAGATAAATGACAAGGAAGTCATGAATCTCTTTGGCAAAAGCAATATCCATTGCTCTTTGGAATGTGGCCCCTGCATTTTTCAACCCAAAAGGCATTTTAACATATTTGAAGGTTCCCCATGGGGTTGTAAATGCTGTTTTGTCTTGATCGTCAGGATGAACCAAGATCTGGTTGAAACCTGAGAAACCATCAAGTAAAGAAATTCTTGAGGCCCCCACTACTCTCTGCAAGATGTGATCCATCTTGGGTAAGGGGTAATTATCTTTCAAGGATACTTGATTCAAGTTCCTTAGGTCAACACAAAGCCTTATTTCACCAGTTTTCTTTCTTGTAGGGACTAAGTTTGAAATCCAATCAGAGAATCTGATTGGTGCTATGATGCCAGCTTTAAACATCTTTTGTACCTCTTGTTCCATTGCTGGGAGGAGCATAGGATTGATTCTCCTAAGTTTTTGTTTAAAGGGTTTTTGATCTGGCTTAAGAGGGATGGTGTGTTGAATTATAGAGGTGTCATAGGATTTTAAATCCTCATAACTCCAAGCAAAGACATCCTGAAACTCCTTGAAAAGGTCAATGTATTTAGGCTTTTGATCAGGGGGTAATGCAGCAGACAGCTTTATGATTTTGGGTTGTTCAGCAGTCCCAATGTTGCACTCTTCTATGGCAGTGTTGAGGGGCTGTATTTTAGGTTTGCTGGGAACATCATTGGAATCAAAAATATCTTCCAATGGATCTAAACCAGTGGGAAGGAAATTGTCCTTCAATTGTATAACTTCAGCCTCATCATCAGCTGTCTCCTCACAGTCAATTTGTTGAATTTCTAGTATGTTGTCTTTGTTAAAAATTGTAGGATGTGGCATTTGGTTAGCTGTTTTAGGTGATATTGCTCTGTTGTTCTGTTGATACTGTATTTGTGATTGACTTGCTCTATCATGTATTTGTGATTGACTTGCTCTTTCAAGTATTTGTGATTGACTTGCTCTTTCAAGTATTTGTGATTGACTTGCTCTTTCAAGTATTTGTGATTGACTTGCTCTTTCAAGTATTTGTGATTGACTTGCTATTTCAAGTATTTTTGATTGACTTGCTCTTTCAGTGTCAATACTTAGTCCTGAAAATTCTTGCTGCAAAGTCAAGAAATTGTTTATTTGCATGTCATCATCAAACACTTGCCAATCTTTAACATTATTTGGGACAGATGGTCTGTGTTTTATCTCGGCTGTAAAACAGTGGTGGGGCTCAAAGGGTAACTTGCAGGTGCTTGCAAATGTGGCCAAGCTATGAGCATGAAGGTTCTGAGTCCTAGGAATTTTGGTAATCTGAAATTCAGTGAATGAATTCAGTATTTCAGCAACAGCAAACCTATAAGACCTCAGTTTTTTGTCATTGGTGACAAAATTACCCTTGACTTGTTGGATAACTAGGTCTGAATCTCCTAGGATTGAAACTTTTATGACTTGTAGGGATTTTACTAGCTTGAGACCTAGTAGGAGAGCCTCATATTCAGCCATGTTGTTAGTGCACCTAAAGTTCAGTCTATAAGCTCTGCCCTCTGCATGACTGTTTTGTTTATTGTGTATCCAGACTCCAGCTCCTGCCCCTAACTTGTTGGCCGACCCATCAAACTCCATGAACCATAGGATCTCTTGTCCTAGGGGAGACTTAACAACTTCTCTGTGGTCTGGGATTGTGAGTTGAAGTTCTAGTTTTTTATTTAGTTCATCCTTTAGAACAGTCTCATCACTTGTTTGTATCAGTTGTACTCCTAGGACAGTAGTTTCTTGTTCACTACAGCCCTGCTCCTTTTTCAGTGTTTTGTTTTCATCACTATGTGTTAGACCTGAATTATCATTGAAGAGAATGTATGAATCTATATCAGAATGGACAACATATATGGGAAAATTTTGAGGTTTTTCTTCACTGCTGACCATATATTTCATAAGGGATTCTCTATATAGTCTCTTGGGTTGACCAAAGACTGTGATTGTGGCATATGACATGTCTAACTGTAAGGAACCTTGGAGTTTAGCCCCCCATGATCTTGATAACAACATTCCATATTTGGGTGGGATATCAGCAACTACAACATCCATTAAGATTGTTTTGTTTGGATATTGGACAAGGGATACACACAAGTCCTTTATCAAGCCCAAACATTTGACTTGGCTGGAGTCAAATGAGAACAGGTCCTTATATGGTCTTGTAATGTCTAGATTCAGCCTCTCCATCACCGATTTAGGCATAAGGTTATGAGAAGCACCTGAATCAAACATTGCATTGTGTAGTATCTTGTCATGCACATGTAAACTCACATAGAAAGGTAGTATCCCTGTGACTGCTATTTTTCCATCAACCTCTGGACCAAACAGCAATTCTGGGGTGTCATCCAACACATTGACATTATCTTTACTATGAGTTAGTTGAAGGGATTTCTTGATCTGTTGTTTATAAATGTCATGTTTGGCTAATTCTGAGAGAGGGATTGCCACTTTTAGTTTGCCAATTTCAGCTTCCAAGTCAAAAGGTTTTTCAGTTTGGAACTTAGTGTTGTGGGCAGCAACCTTTTCTTTGTTCACTGCGTTTTCTTCTTGATCTTTGTCTTGATCTTGGGGCTTATGTTTTTCATTCATCTTTTGAGGATGATTACTTGGGTTCGGCTGCAAAGAAGGTGCAGCTAGTGGCTGTGGAGTTGAGGGAAGTTGTTCAGTAGTTTCCTCAATGGTTACCTCCTTTGTAGATGAATCAGTTGTGTTTGTTGGTTCAGTGACTATGGCTCCTTTAGGCTGCAGCCTGTCCTTTGTTTTGTTAGGATGTGTTACGTTTATAGTTCTACTTCTCAGTTTGTATTGTTTATGAACTTCATAAACAACTGTGTCATAGCCTTGTTTAAAGTCAAATGATTCACCTGATTTGGTTTGGAATTGCACAGTTTTATCATCCTTTTGATCCTCTTGACTTAGGAAAACTTGGTGACCATCATTCAAATCCATCAGGTTGATGTGGGTGTCATCTTCTTGCTCATTTGAAGTAGATGTTTCCACATAGTTTTCTTGAAATGGAGGTCTGATTTCTGGATCATTATTGGCCTTGCCCACGTTTGGGTTTGGATTTCTCCTAAAATTGGGATTCCTGATAGGGTTGTTTGGTGGTGCTTCCCATGATGCTTTTCTCTCAACTGATTCCACCCTATCACCTAACCTCTTCATACCATTAAGTATTGCATCTAGTTTTTGATCAAAAGCTGTGGGTTCTTCCTTGTATATGTTTCTCTTTTCTAACCTTGCCCTGTTTCTTTTAGCAATCAGGTTTGCTTCTACTGTAACAGCTACCTTTTGGTCTTCTTCTAGGCTTTCAGGGGCTCTTTCCTTCAACTGAAATGCCATGTCAGGATCAAATCCATCAGGAAATTTGTACAAGGCCAAATCAGGAGGAGGTCTTAGGTTTTGTGGTATTGCATTGTATACATTGTTGAATCTAGCACAATACTCCAGAACGGTCTCTTGAGGACCTCTCTTGATTGTCTCATATTCACCTAGTATGTGCAAGGGGTCTTTATTTTTCTCCCATCTTCTAGTGAATGCTTGATAAAGCTCATCAGGGGTTGTGATAGTGTTTGCAGCAAGTGATCTGAACCAGGTTCTAACATCACCTGTCAAGCTCTGGACAAAGATTCTCATCCTCACACTGTCATCATCTATTTCATAGTTTTCAAAGTGATCTTGCATCCTCTTAGCATGTTGGATGGCAGAGTAAGGGCCAGTGGAGTCAAAGTATGTGATCTTGGTTTGGTAATCCTGAGGTAAGGCTGCAGGGTTGGCAGGCAACTGCAAGGGCGCATATCTTGCCATATTTACAAGGTTTAGGGGATTTACAGGGGTAGCTAGGATAATAGGAACAGTGGGTATCATAGGGGTAACAGGTGAAGCTGAACCTAGAGTGTGGTTCAAGGGAATATGTGCAGTGGATGAAGATGTGGGAGGAGGGCTTTGAGATGTGGATGGTGAACCAGGGGGAGTTGGGATGGACCAGAAAAGGACCTTAAATGGAGTAGAAAGATTGGGATAGTCTGTATCTGGGGTCAAATTAGCAGGCTGCTCCTGCCTTTGCTGCTTCCTAACGTTTCTAGGGATGGTGTTGGGATTATCAACAATGATGGGTGGGTTAGGGTCAGGATTTGCCCTAGTATGCCGTGGATTTTTCTTGGGAGCCAGTTTCTAACTGTTTTTTTGGTTTTTTTGTAGGGAGTTTTTTATATCTGCAAGGACTAGATAAGATTTTTAGAATGGCTATATATATTTCAAAGCTAAGATGAAGATTCACTGAAAAGCTCTTCCCTAAAGCTGTTAATGTTACACAAAAACAGTTTTGAAGGCCTCCTGACTGATTTCAGGCTTGATTTGTAGCTTTGGGAGATGTATGGAAATTAGAAAATTGTAAGAAGTCCCCAGTGGAGTCGCCATTTATGTTAACACCCAGGTTGTTCCCTTTGACTCTAAGGGAATACGGCCGCGGTAACCACTAACCAATCTTTGGATTACAGTTTCTAGCCGAACTATAATCAGAGAGGGCTCTCTCTTTAAGGTTTGTCTCTGTTCTGTGGAGATGTTAGGCTAGCTATGAAGTGAGGGTTTTTGGGTTTATACTTTGGTTGAGGGATGTCTTTCTGTACTACTGGTGAAAAATCTGCAGATGATTTTATTTTACTGGGAAATGGAGTCTGTGGCTACAAGTGGTTTGAAATCTTGAGGTGATTAACTGAAATTACAGGGCCATTTAAATACTTCATATTACAAAGTTAGATTATGATGATGATATGTAAACAACCAGTGAAAAGCAATTAAGAATTTTCCACTAAGCTGGGTGTGAGAAAGAGATAGATGCCTCAGGAGCAAACTTGAATTCCTGAAAGTATTTATCACAGTGAAAGATATAGTTTGAAAGTGTAGCAATTAAGAATTACACCTTATTTACTCTATCTGGAAGAAAACATTTATAACAGCTTAGATTGAGTTCAGGGTAATCTGTGATTAAATCCTGGAACTATTCTTTTTCCTTGCCATTAACAGTAAAGCTCATAAACATGAAAGAAAGATGAAAAGACTGGAAAACACATAACGCAGAGTTTTAAAGAAGACTTATTGTGTTATGAAATACGCAGGAATCCTGTAACCTTCAGCTAGACACCACAGTGCATCAAGAAACACAGAGCTTTGAGAAATTCCATCAACCTTTTGTATTATTTCTCTGAGAATTTTACAGTAACAGAAGTCAAGAAATGTAATCAACAACAACCCTTGCAAACTCATGCGAAGGGGACTTTATAGAAATGTTTATACAAAATATCTCAGGCATTGAGTCATCTGAGAGAGAAATATCTTCATCATTTCGTATAGAAAAGTAGATAAGAAGTTATTACAACTTTGAATACAACATAACTGCTCTTTATGTATGTCAGAAGATATTTTGACCTTTGGAGGCCACTGAGTCGGTTGGAACGCTTTGCTTTAATGCTGGAAAATGTGCCTTTACGGCTGCTGTGCTGTATTTTCTCGGCCCTGCCACCTGTGACTGTGCTTGCTGCTGTGGTGACCGAATAGCTCTGCTGAGTTGGCTCAGCTTTCATCCTTTCTTTGCATGCTGATTTTATTAAGTTTCCCTATGCATGATCACTTATGAAATTGCAAAAAATTGATTTACAGGTTCTGGTTTGATAATATTAACTGTATCAATCTAGTCCAGACTTCCTGTGTGGGCAATTGGTGCCTCAAAATTGCCTCTATGGTCTCATCTGCCTCTGTATATTTATAAAAGTTTGGCTGCACATCAAATAGATGATTGATCTCATTCATGAGAAAAAATAGGTTTTCCACCCTGTTGTAGAGGATCTGCCCTGTTGCTGGCCCTGATTCTGCTGATGTGCTGGGCTTTTCTGTAATTTGACTTGCAGCAAAGGCATTGACCCTTTTGGCATAGTTTTCATGGGTAAGCAGTTTTCCTACACTGCTTAGTATGCTGGGGAGACCCCTGTTCTGCAATGCCTGAAACCTGTCCATGAATCTATTGACCTCGGTCTGCATATCTTGGCTTCTCCTTTCCAATGTTCCAATCAGGTTTCTTAATGTCAGGACCCTTTTAACAACTGAGATGGTCTCAGTTCTATTGGCAATTCCCATGGTGGTCAGCTGAGAGCTTGTCCTGTGATTTAATATATTGATCATTCTATTGGCAGCATCAGGCATGTTGCCAAGGTTTGCCCTTGCTCTGTGTATCTCCCTATTTGCCTTTGTAATGAGCTCTGACTGCTCATGTATGGTCTCAATGAAATGCCACTGGTCAGTAATGGACTGGCCAATGTTGGCCCATAGGACTGTTCTGAGCTCAGCTGTCACTTTATCAAGTGTGAGCTCTTTCTCAAGCTCAGTTATCCTCTTTTTGAGAGCTTTTATCTCTCTTTCCTTCTCAGCCACATTCTGTTTGCTCTTATCATATTTTTCATTTATATTAGCCAAGGACTCTTTGGCTTGATTAAGCTCTGACATTTGAGCTTCCAGGACTTGAATCTCATTTTGAAGCTTCTGCATATCCAGACTATGAGTCTGCTCTGTTGTTGGTGCAGCTGTTGATGTAGATGGTGCTGTTGGCTCTGTTTGCTGAGGAGGGGGAGCAGTAGTTGGAGTAGCTTCCTCTAGGTTAATTATTTCAGGAGGAGGCTGGGATGTTTTACCTTCTTCTCTTTGTTTCAAGGCTGCCTGTAATTCTGCCTGTGCTGCCTCTGATTCTCCCAGCTTTTCTTGAGTCTGGATTAGCTGCTTATATAGAGATACCAACAAGGCTGTGGCATCTTGGTCATGTCTTTACTGGGAAACTTCATCTTTTTGAGGGTGAATTGTTGCTGGGAGTTTGATCTTTCTCCTCAAAGCTGCCATGTCTGCATCCCTCAACTTCAATATCTCTTGTATGCCCTTTATATCTTTGGGATCATGCCCAATCTCTATGATTATGTCTTCTAAGGACCTGATTCTGTTGTCCTTTGCTTGAGAGGATGCTCTCTCCAACTCAAGCTGAGAAGCTGTATTGTTAAGGCTATTCTCTAGCCTATAATTATCAAATGTTTTATCTGCCAAGGAGGCATATACCATCTCACCCATTTGCTTATGCAATTCAATTTTGTCCATTGGGTGGATGTCTTTGGAAAGGACCTCAAGGTTGGTCCTCAAGTAGTCAGAGGCAGATTGAGGCTGCAATGTAGTTGGCATAAAATGACTCATGATCATCTTGCCTTCCTGCACATCATATGCAGACATGAGTCTTTGTTGATTAGTGGGAGCCATTTTTAATAAATGGTTGTACAGTTGAATCTTTATTGTCTCATTCCTCCTCTTTATGTCGATGAACTGCTGTTTGATGCCCAGTTCACCTTCTCTCTGCTGACTTGAGGAGCTCACTTCTCCTCCCACTGTTCTGTCCTGTTCCTGTTGAAAGGAACTTGCTGATGCTTCCCTGCTGGGTGGGGCCATGCCAAAAAACTGTCCCATTGGCATTTCTTCCTCTGAGAAAGGATTGATTCTCTGTCTTTTCTCCCCATGAGTTGTTGATGTTGTAAGGGGAGTTTCTCTGTCCCTTTTCCTGCTTGTATCCTCCTTTTGTGGAGTTTGGAGGATTGATTCTTCAGTTGAGGTTTCTTGCCTTGGAGGCACAGTTTGTTGTGGCTGCTGCTCAGTGGTTCTAGGGGATTCCCTTGTTTGCTCTTGCTGGACAGCCTACTCCTGTCTTTGCTCTTCTTGCTGTTGTTGTGATTGTTGATGCACTTCCTGCTGCAACACTTCTTCTTGCTGTTCCACTTCCTTTTCCATTTGCTCTTCAGTCATGGGAGGTGGCTGCTCCTCCTCCATTTGCTTTTCTTTGCCTTTGCTGGATGTCTGTTGAGTGTTCATGGCAGCTTGCTGATGTGTTGTTGAAGATGAGGCAACTGCTCCAAGTTGCCTTCGAGATGAGGAGGAAACCTGTCCACAAGTTTCCAAGTCAGCTTCCTTTTGAATATTCCTAGTCTCTCTTTCTAGCATCTCCTCACTAGTAATTTCCTCTTCTAAAGTGCCCTCTTTCCACATCAAGGAATTGGCATATTGCTCAATCTCAGGCAGCCTTACATGTGCATAGGTACCCAATTTGTATTTTATCCTCCTGAGGGAAATAAAATGATTGGGGTCATAGGGTGCCCATTCAAAACTGGTTTGCAATTTGAGGCCCTCTAGGATCCTATCTGCCTCTCTCCATCCCTCCTCTCTCTTGTTATATAGGAAAGGGCCTAGCTGGCTCCTTATCTTCAACTGCACCTTCTTGTTCTTGCTTTGGAAATGGTGGCAGTCGGTATTCCCAAATTGCCTGAAGTATTCTAGGGCAAAAAGTCTCATAGGGACATACCTTGGCAGCCTATATGGTTTCAACTCACATCCATATACTCTGATTACTGTGTGGTGTTGGTAAAAGTACCAATGACCAATGCTGTAGGATTTGGAGAGATGGATAACTCTCTGCATGTCATCAGTCAACCTTGGAGGAGGAACACCATACAATAATGTCATAGCTGGATGAATGAACAAATCTATGAATTCACAGTATGTGTATGGTGATTGAGAGGTGCAATGAAAGACTGAAGTCCCAAACACAACTGACCTTGGATTCCCCTGGACATTAACTTTCTTGAGGGGAATGGAGAAACTGTTTGGTTGATAAAATAAGAACAGATGGTAGATGTATGAGCTGTATCTGAACAACCTCTCCCTTGGTAGATTTATTAGCTGATCATGGATCTTTTCTGCAATATATGTGGCATAGTCATAGTGAATAGCTGGAGGCTTTCCAGGAGAGAATATAGACAGCATTACCATTATACTTTCATCAACATCCTCAATTCCCCTGAACCCCAGGACATAGCTGATCAAATCCACCAGCATTCTGCCCAAGTCATTCAGGTACTGATATCCAACAGGAGGAGTTCTGATAGTTTCAGAGCTTGGTTGTATGAATAGCTGGTTAATTTTGATGATCTGGTCATTTGACAAATTCCTCCCCTTCTTTATTAAGTTCACCATGGAGAGAGGGGTCAATGGTCTTGCAGTGTGGAAATGCAGCATCTCATTTATGCTTTCTGGGGTGATATGGAACAAGATTGAGCCTGAAGGAGTGAGAACAGCTCTTTGGCATGGATCATAGCATTCCTAGCATCTGTGGATCAAGTCCGGAAGGGGATGGACTTGAGGAAGGTTGTAGATGGGAAAATTTGCGTCCCAAATCCCTAGGATATCAGCTCCACTAAGGTGTTGAGCTTTCAACTCATTTAGCATGTGAAGATTAAATTTGGAGCCCATTGGGAACCAGTCTATCATCTGATAATCAACATCTCCCAAAGCTTTCCATTCCAACTCCCTTTGAGGGGCATTGAGAGGTTTGATATTCAGGGCAATTGGTATTTCCATGGCTCAGAAGGCTTCTGAATTGTATGTGAACTAGTTGAAGTGAGCAGAACAACACAGAGGTGTTTCTTTACAAATGGAAGTGTGAATTTTAAGGACCAGAGGGTGAATTGAGCAAACAGTAATTGAAATATTGTTTAAAGAGCTGATTAAAACAATAGCAGGACTGACAGGAGTTTTTCTATGGTGAATCTAGTCAGTTGAGGTTTCTAGTTCACGACTGCGCGAACTAGCTGTGAGTTCAGGTCAATTTGTCAAATGCGGGCTCTGCAGAAGGTTTATTGTTCCACCAGTCTGAAATAGGTGCAGGTCACTGGGTGATTGATGGTGAAATCAGTGTTTTTTAGGCCTTCTTAACAGTTTGCTTGCAAAACTATGATAAAACCAGGTACAGGGAATTATCTCGAGAAATACCTTGCAAAAGGCCGATAACAGGTTGGAACTGCAGGTACAATGGAGGCGCCGATGGTCTCGGAATCAAATTTGGCAGGTTGGCGCTGGTTTGAACGTAAACAGCATGCAGAAATAACAACAGTTTCTTTTGGCAAAAGTGGAAAAAACATGAAATTTTGGCCAATATATGGATTTTTGGCATATTGGCGCGTTTTTTGGGATGATGTCAGCATGACGTCATCAAGTGGGGTCGAAGTCGGATGACGTCAGCATGACGTCATTGGTGAGGTGGCAGGCTGTGTTTGGTTCACGGGGATAATGAGGTGGCAGACATATCAGCGCGGGGGCGGACGGAGATGCTGACGCGGCTCTGACGTGGAGATGACGCAGACCCGGCAAAACTGGCGGTAATCAAAAGGCGGTAATGGTTTTCTCGGACCGCCTACGATACGGCGATGGTTTTGTCAGGGGGCAACCCGAGAAACTGTGAGGGTGACGCGTGGCCGAGGCCTGACGTAACCCTTCGTCACTTTCTCGGGCGCTAATCTTCAGACGTTGGGTCCAACCCGATATGCATGTGGGTCGTCCGATCTAAGGCGCCCGATCGGACGGTCGACGGGTCGATGAATAGTCCGGACGATAAGGCAGCGGGGAGTAAATAAAATAACATTTTCTTTCGAAAGGCGTGCCCGGCGGGACCTTAGGTTTCGGCGGAAATTATATGGTTTTTGTTTGTATTTTCATACAAAATTATATCGCGCCCATACTTTGGCCAAATTGGAAAAAGTGGGTTTTTTGGTGTTTTATTTGCAATTGAAGCGGGTTAAGGATAAAAGGGGTCTTTTATAAGGTTTTCTTTAGAAAATTAAGGTTTAATGAGTCAAATGGATTCAGAAGAGGGGAGAGGGGTAAGGCTTAGGCTTATCAAACTGACTAGATGTCCATTTGATTCCTGATAGAAAACATATGGATATAATGCCAAGGGGGGGGATACTTATAGAGTGTTTGGGGTTTATACACCATGGTGTTAATAATAGTAGGGAAAGGGTAACATAGGGGAATTAATTAATAGAAGTTAATGGTTAATATGGGGGGAATGTAAGTGAGGAGTGATGTCACTAAGTATACTTGAAACTTACTTAGTTTAGGAAGTAGATCAAAATGAAAAGAATCTTAGACAATAAAAGTGGCTTTCTAATGAATAAAACCATCATCAAACCTCAAGTTTTTCTATGAATTTCAAATGATGAGGGGATGTTAGTAATAAATGGGAAAGGGGAAAATTGGGAAGTTAGAAATGCTTCTTTGCCTTGCTGCAAGCTGATGGAGAAGAAGATCTTCTCAATCCATTGATTTTGCTTTTGTGAACAAGTTAGCACATATTCAATTTATAAGGAATGACATTTCTGCAACCCCTATCTGCCTACCCATCTACTTACCTAGCATTTTTTGTTTCTTCTTGGAGGGTGCACTTGGACTTGCAGACCCTTTGTGTGCCTTTTCTTTTCCTTTGGCTTTTTCTTTTGACTTCCTATCTAGTACTGCCCTTATTTCTTCCAAGGCCCCAGATTAAGCAGTTGGGAACCTTAATTCTCTACCTAGCTATTTGTTTGCCAAGATTAAATAGTTTGGACAGACTTCTTTCTCTATTCTACAACAGAAAATTTAAACATGGCATGATCCAGATTAGGTTGTTGGACCATCCATAAAAATTTGAGTAAATATGAAACTATTTGCACACCTTGTCTTCTTGGAAATATGGGATCTTTGTACCATCAAAGCAGAGCATATTTGGCTTTTGAATTTTCCAATCATGAAATATGAAACCTATTGGTATAGGTATCCAATAGATCTTACTACATTTCTTAGTAGAGATTAAAGAAATGGTAGTAGGTGGATCTACTATTGGTGCCATATTTAATTTTCTGGCAAAAGTAATAATAACACTATGGGTTTGGACTCATACAAAACATGACACTTCCATAAGTATGGTTAGCCTAATAGAGCACCACAAACTTCAAGAGGAGCAACATCATACAATATCTTGTCTGTGAATGACCTGATGTTGTAGGCTAGGTGACACTTTGGCTAACGTGTAGATCTCACTTTTGGTGGAAGCACCCTATGATGTATGGTTGTAGGTGTAGTGCTATTGGAAAAACCTACCTCTTAATGACCTTTGTTAAGATGAGTTTATTGACTCCTCCTATCGAAAATGAAACACAGTGAAGCACCCTTCGCCCACATTTGTCAGTGAAAGATATGATCACCTTCCGTTGGATCTTTACACTCATTTTTTTTGACCTTGGTGGTGGAAACGGTGCCGATGTGTTCCACATCAATGATTTTCCCCCCTATCTAGGTCTAGTTATGAGTCGAAACCTATGTATAACTCTAAATATTTTAGCTTGACCACTAGTGACTTCTTTGCGTGACATTCACTTGTTTTATGGGTGGGGCTCTTGTGGAACTCTCACCACATTCTCATGTCTTTCTTCATCTTCCCATTACCATTATTTTATTTTTGATTTAATGGGTTGTCCTGGGTTGGTCGACCCTAGCTTTGTCCTTTGTTTTGCGATTTTGGGATGCCCTTACCATGCTTCAGATTTACATATCCAACGTATTACTTCTTCTGTTAAATATTTCACTTTATTTTGATAGGATATTAGTATGTTGCACCAAATGAGGAGATGTCCATGAAATAATTTTCTTCCGTGATGTGTCTGTGCAAATAACCATTGTACTTGAGCACCATATTTTGCTTAGAGTCCTTGAAACCCAGCCTGATGCACAAGGTATGAAAGATATTTGTGAACTTTAGCACTTCTTGGTCCCTTTAATATTGTAGTGTGATCCATATCATGTAATTTTCTTTGTAGCTTCCAACAGGGCGATATTGTTCCTTAACAACATCCCTAAAAGAGTTCTAAGTGGGTGCAAATAAAAATAGTGCAGATTCCCCTATAACCCTTTTCACACAATAATTTTCCTACCAATCCTTGATATAATGAGGGTGGTGTTAAGGAGTGCAAAAGTTGTTTTTATTGGATTGAAAACGTCTTTTGTAATAATCAAATATCATTATTTGGTGTCAATGTTTCAAACCCACTACTAGAGTTCATTGTTAGGACAAATATGTAGGAACTAATATAACAAGGAAAACAAATAGTGTTGATATTCTCAAGAGAGTTCCAAAGTAATACGTTAGAGAGTTAATTGAATAAAAAACTCAAAAAAATAGCTACTAATGGTAAAAAAATGATCTAGACGTTAAAAATAGAAAAATGAAAATAAAAAGAATAATGTTAGAAACTACTATAAAAGTAATTGACATTTTTAGAAAAAATAAATGTAAAATTAATAAAAAATACCCATTACTAAAAATACTAAACTATAGATAGTCAAGAAGTCAATAAAACAACAAATTATTAATTCATATTAAAAGAATCAACAATAATAAAATTTATAAAATAGAAAAACATATAATAAATATGTTTTTCTCTTTCATTCATTCTCTATCGTGAAGATGTCTCCCCGTTGGGATTTGAAATGTCGACAAAATTCAAGCTACAATGTGGAGAATCCTAATCATCTTTTTATAAACAAATAGAAAAAAAATTGGAAATCTAACATTATTTCCCTGTACGAAGGGGATACATGGAATGAGATATGTTCTCTCGAAAAATAAAGGATCAAGATTGAAAGAAGAGTCTCTGACCTGCAATTTCTGAAGAATTGGTGATCATTTTTCCTTTTGGTCGTTTGACTCTTCTTCCATTCATTCTCTGTCTTGAAGATGGATCCCTACTAGGATTTGAAATGTCGACAAAATTCAAACTACACTGTGCAGAATCTGAATCATATTTTTATAAACAAAGACCACAAAAATTTGAAATATAACATTCTCCCTGTATAGAGGGGATACATGGAATGGTATTTCTTCTCTCAAAAAGTCAAGGATCAAGATTGAGATAAGAGTCTTTGACTTGCATTTTTTGAAGAATTGGTGATCATTTTTCCTTTTGGCCATTTGACTCTTCTTTCATTCATTCTCTGTCCTGAAGATGGACCCCTGTTGGGATTTGAAACGTTGACTATCCAATCTCTGCTCCTCTGCTTGCAACTACTCCACGACTTCCTAAGGTTCTTCCTTTGGAGCCAAAATCTCCTGATCTGAATGCAACTGAAGCTCCCTTTCTAGAGAACACTTCGTTACCTTCTCCTCATCAAACTTTACATCTCTCCTAAAAATTGTCATCCTCATAGATGGAAAGTACACATGACTACCCCAAAAATATGCCCAACTCAGTTGTAGGCTCTAGATTTTTCCTTGCATCCTTGAAAACACGACATTAAATTGATGATCCAAATATCTTGAAGTGTGACACATCTGGTTTCTTCCCTAAAAAATCTTCCTCTGGTGTAAACAATGTAAACTTTGAAACGGGAACTGTAAACTCAAAATAAGAGCTCTAGCCAAAAAAACCCTATAAAACATGAAAAACAACCCAAAAACAAAAAGTGTGTATTATGGAATGATGTTTTTTTTAGGGTTAATATTCAACATTTTTAAAAATTGGCAATAAAACCAATTTTTTTGCGCAAAATAAATGAAAAAAAAACACATTGATGTTGTTGGTAGAATAAGATTTTTCTTTTACGGGTATAATTTCAACATTTTTTAGTAATGGTGTTAAAGATAAAATAATGGGATCCAAAACACATTAAAATTCCAACAATTTTCATCCATGTCGTTAAACATATAATAACATGACAATAAAGATCGCTAACATTCTAATTCTTTTCAACCATAACATTAAAGATAATAATAAAAAAATTGACAATTTTTCAACCATAGAATTAAAAAACTTATTTCAACATATTTCAACCATGACATTATGAACACATTATATTAATAAATTAATCAAAATATCAATACTTGTAGATTGAATGAAACATAAATTATTTCTCTAAGTTATTGTTGCATTGTGAATATTCTAAACAAATAAATTCACAATAATTAAAAAATATAATCCAACAAACATAAAAGTGACTCATAACTTCATGTAACATCATATGAAAAATAAATTTGTATTTCAAGATACCATGCAAACATCAGTTATATAAATTGTCTTAGACAATTATTCAGAATCACTCATATTTTCTTGCACACCATCAAAATTCACATCTTCAGATGAATGACTGGATGTAGATAAATATGTTCCATAGTCTTCTCTTTCAT
This sequence comes from Pinus tabuliformis, assembly GCA_031772625.1. NCBI lineage: Eukaryota > Viridiplantae > Streptophyta > Pinopsida > Pinales > Pinaceae > Pinus > Pinus tabuliformis. The sequence continues at coordinate 114,616,350 of CM062806.1, forward strand.
CAACTAGTTCCCCATCTGAGTCAGCATGCATGCCCACCATTTCAGGTTTCAAGAATATTCTAAATCTATGACTGGGTTCAGTAGACTCCCATCTCAACATTGTTTCTTCTGGTAGCAACCTCTTTAGAGTCTTATCCTGAAGCGAAGAGTTCCTCTCTTTGTTAAATTGAAGTCATAAACAAGTATGCCAAAATCCTCCAATTTTAAGAGGTTTGTGTTGTGACGGTTATATTTCTACCCTTTCTCTTTATCTTTCCACCAATTTTTTTTATCAACTACCATCTCTGGCTTATACACACCATTGAATGGTTGTGTATTTGTGGCATACCAATGTACTTCAACACCTACAACATCTTCATTTTCTGTAATGACCTTTATAATATTGGTAACCCATAATGGATAGTCATGTGCATCTCCATTTGCTAACACTGCAATCATGTAACCCTCCTTAATATCCTTTACTAAACCTTGTAAAGGTCTTCCATGGCTTCACATTGTGCACAAGATATTATGGAACCAATATATATTTCTCTTTCCTCTACCTGTCAAGAATTAATAATACCTTGAGGTTGTTGTTGTTCAACAATGTTTCTTTCCTCATGTTCATTTGACACATTTTGTGGCCAAATAAATGGAGTCTTGAAAAGTATATATTCATTTGCTGATCTTGAAATGATATCGCTCTAATTATTGAAAAAATACTACCACCAAACTGAATCAATAACATCGAAGTACTCATATGTATATCTAATACATTTTTTAATTGCTTGCAAGAAATCATAATAATTTATATCTCTCTTCTTCCTTCATGCAATATGAACTTCACCAACTGCTTGTACTAACAATATATTTGATGTAAATATTAGATGATCTAGAAAGAACTTCAAAAATTTCAGACATGATGATGACACCCATTCTGCATTAGTTGAATACATTTTGCCCCATATTAGTGTTTTCCCATCAAATTTTTTTATATGAAATTGATGTTGGCAGGTAATGTCATTAAGTTGTTCAATGCATTTCTCCTCACCATGTGATCCCAGAATAAACCTTTGCATGTCAGTTGTTTCTTCCAACACATGAAAAATAGGCTTTGGCATGTATGATTTCTTAATACATTCAATTAATGATGGCAAGCTCCCAACATCCTTCCTCCTCAATGTGATTGAAAAATGACTGAACATCTGATCAATATGGTCATGAGGATGCCCAACAAGAAGGAAACCAACATTTACCTTCTAAGAAAATTCTAAATTCAACAATCATGTTTAGATATCCAAAAACAATCTGATTTCTGTTTTCATGACAAGTGTTGTCCAATTGTAGATACAAAACTTCAGGAAGATTACCAGACCAATGGGCAAGCACATCATGAATTATGGTTATTGTTAGATTTGCATCATTATGTATATTTAGAGTTGTGATGTAAACCCTTGGCAACATTGTCCCATTAAATACCATACAATCAGCGAAGTGAAACTAAATAAAAATTTCCTCGTGTAAATTTTTGGGTGTGAGAACAAAATGTGGTAGAAGTGTTTTCTTTTGGCCCATACCATCAACTACCAAACCCAAATATTTATTTGGATTATCATAACACTTCTTTCGATTCTTGTACAACCTTTTTCGATTCTTGTACAACCTTTTCCTTGCCCTTTTTTGTTGTTCACGATTCTCTTGAAGTTATTTGACTATGGAATGTACACATAACATATAATAAAGCTATTAATAAATACGTTTTCATAGTTCACGACTATAAAATTTTAAAAAATAATGTTATGAATGCTTACCTCTTTCCGCCCCTTAACATTTATCCCTTTTTATTTAAGAGAAGCATATGTACTCCAAAACCCTATCCTTGCCTTCTTAGGAATATAGACATTTTTGAATTGTATCTTCCATATCTTCACAAATTATTGATATGCAATAAAACAACCATTTCCTTCAACACCTTCTGCATATTCTTTGTATAAGTTGTAGAATTCTCATCTTGAGAAATTATCTAGAATATGTATTATGTCTGTATTTGGCATATACTCCCCATGCTTTGAAAAGAAGTATTTGATCCATGACATTGCAGTATTTGACAATGGCCCAAACTGTCATTTATGACGTACTTCTAAATAAAATGTGGGATATTTTTCAAAATTTTCTTGAATTCTTGACAAACAAAAATTACCAATTGAATGAAACATTTTGAAAACCTTTCTACAAATAAATAAAGAGCCAATATGATAATCATAACCTCACAATGTATATTACATGCACCCCACTAAATAATAATTTTGCATGTTTTTATTCATTAACAAATATATCTTCCTTTTCTCCAATGCAAACTTGAAATCCATATGTTTCAAGCAATCCTTTTGACAACATTCACTTGAAATGAGATCACTAATAGAACTTCTTCTTGTGAGATATACTTCTCTACCCCTTGTATAACTAGAACATCTTGGATTGATACAAAAATGTCTCCTCCTACTCCTCAATACAATGTTTGTTGGTAACATCTCCATTGTTGGCATTATGATTCAAGTGTTGTCCTTGATGGCAACTCACTCAGAGGTTGGTACAGATACTCAGAAGTTGGTTCAGGTGATGGCAACTTACTCAGAAGACAGATCCTAGTACAGCTTGCCAAGGAAGTTCATACGAAGACAGATCCTAGTACAGCTTGCCAAGGAAGTTCATACACGCAGGTTTGTTAAGCCCAAGTCGCGTGTACACGCAGGTTGGCTTCAGAAAAAGCGCGTGTATGTGGAAAAGCACCTTTGGTCCATGGCGGTTAGTCCTTGGAAGTTGTGCCTATGGTTTCGGACCATTGTATCTCGACGGGCGTGTCGATCCCTAGTTTTGAAGTTGATGGTATTGTGTTTCTATGGTTTTGGCTCTTGGTATTGAACAAGGCCTAAGGCTATATAAGGAGAAGATCACTAGGCAAAGAGTAAGCGTGTGTGGGTGTCTGACGCAGTGAGAGGATCTGGTATTGCTGGTTATCTGTTCGGGACGCTTGGCAAGGGTCGGATCTGACAGCAAAGGCAGAAGTAATCATTTCTAGATCTGCACGCGGGTTGCCTTTGGAGAAAGCGCGTATACACGCGGTTTTGGTACAGTGAAGTAGCGTATGCATGATAAGGGTTGATATTTCAGGTTGTTGCTGATTCTGGTGGTTGTTGCAGAGTTCTAGATTCTGGTTTGGGTTCTGTGTTCTTGATGACAGGGTTTCAGTGATTCGGTATTGGGTTGTTTAATGAATTATGATGCAAGTATAAGTTGATGATTGTATTACGGTAATGTTTGCTTTGTACTCTTGGATCCAGTCTGAAAATTGATGAAACGTGGTCCCTGAAGGTTGTAGGGTCAGCACCTACGTACTAGTAAATGGATCAGCTAGTACAAGAGCTGAGGGGGTTGTAGCTCCCTTCCAAAAGTAGTTGGAAAATGAGAGAGAGGGTTGTAGCCCTCTGCAGGTTGTAGCCTGCATACTGGTAAAGGACTGCACCAGTATATTGTAAAAGAAGTTTCTCATTAAAGAAGAAAGAGACGAATTGCAGCAGGTGGTTTTCACCCACATTGGGTTTCCACCTTATATCATGGTGTTCATGTGTGTGGCTCTTGTGTGATGTTCTGTTCTGTTATACTGCACCTGTTTACTGCTAAATTGCTTAATAATGTTCTGATGCATTTACTGAAGATAAGATTAACTGAATCATAAGATATCTGCATATACGCTAGTTGCTTTAGACACAGTCGCGTGTACACGCGGGTTCACTTAACTGAAGTCGCGTATATGTTTCTGAGTATGAAATTGAAAAGGTTTTATTGATCTGATAATACTGATTCACCCCCCCTCTCAGTATTATTTCCAACAATTGGTATCGGAGCCGGTCCTTCAGAGGAAGCTTGATCGCTTGAAGGAAAAGATCCATCAAAATGGCTAATCCAGAAAGAGAGGCACACATCAGGCCACCAGTCTTTGACGGGAACAATTTTACTCACTGGAAGATAAGAACCACTGCATATCTACAGTCTCTTGGAGCAGAAGTTTGGGGACTCATAGAAGGAGGATACAAATTCCCATCAGCAACTCCTACAGATCCAGCAGAGAAAAAGCAATATGAGCTCAATGCCAAAGTAGTTAATGTCCTATTGAGTACTTTGACTCAATCAGAATTTATGAAGATCATGCATCTCAAATCAGCTAAGGAAATATGGGACAAAATCGTTACAAGCTACGAAGGAGATGATCAGGTAAAAATAGCGAAGCTTCAAACTCTCAGAATCCGGTATGAAACTCTTAAGATGCGAAGTAATGAAAGCGTAGCTAATTATTTCCTGCGTATGGATGAGATTGTGAATTGTATGAGGGATCTGGGTGAAGAATTTGAGGAAGTTGTCTTAGTTCAAAAGGTTTTGAGATCTCTGTCTACTAAATTTGATTCTAAAGTATCTGCCATAGAAGAAAAGGAGAATGTGCGAAAAATTACCATGTCACAGCTTCACGGGATCTTAACTGCTTTTGAAATGCGACTAGAGGTACCACCAGAGGCCGCATTCGAAGTGTCAGAGGAAGAAGATGAGGTAAATTTTGTCAAGAATCTTGAACGGGGAACTGGACGGTTCAAAGATAAGCTGCCTTTCAAATGTTTTCTATGTGGTAGAGTTGGTCACTATGCTACTAGATGTCCTCATAACAAAGAAAGGATATATGAAGAAGATGGTAGAAGCTATTATTCCCATATTAAAAGTTCATTTAATGATAGTGAAGATATTAGAAGTCTCATGGCGCACAAGAAGAAGAATGCTTCATCCAATGATAGCGAGGATATTAAAAGTCTCATGGCACATGAAGAGAAGAATGCAGAAACTGAAGAAGCTGCCAAATTAAAAGAACTATTGGAAACAGAAACCAGGGTAAGGGAGAAATTGCAGGATATAGCAAAAGATCAGAGCACAACTATTCAGAGACTTGAATCAAAGATCCTCTCTCTAAAAGAAGATCTTGAAGATCAAGAACATGAAGTGATCAAACTAAAGCGACAAGTAGAAGAAGGGAGAAAAGTTGAAGAAGACCTAAGGAAGCAGTATCTGAAAAAGGAAGAACAACATCAAGTTGAGGTAAATATCTTGAAAGGTAAACTAGAAGAAAAGGATAAGCTTTTACGATTTCAAGATAGTTCTAAAGTCTTGGATGATATTCTTAATAGTCAAAGATCTCCTGCTATCAAGACTGGTCTTGGTTTTCATGAATATGTTGAAGGTGAATCTAGTTCACAAGGTGAGACAAGAAACTCTAATGAGAAATCTGAAATGCTCAAGGAACAACCAAGAAAAGAAATTCCTCAAGGAAGATCCTTTACTCCTAACTATGGACGTGATAGACGATTATTTCCTCCGCTGAATAAAGTTGAATGTTATGTATGTCATAATCTTGGACATGTTGCAGCCAGATGCAGAAGTAGAATGGTTCAAGAAAGATCATCTCATCCCAGGTATTTCAGAGGGTATTGCTTTGCCTGTAATGCATATGGACACAAAGCAATTGATTGTGATAGAAGGAACATGAAAAATATAAGGTGTTATACATGCAACAACTATGGGCATAAAGCAAGGGAATGCAGAAGCAGATTTCAAAATTCAAGACAAGGGGACCATACATCATCACAGTTGCAGGAATTGAAGAAGACAGAGACAGAAAGGTGTGGGACAACTCAGTCAGCTGACATAACAGACACAGGGGAATTTGAAAGTGATGAGATTCAGTATTCCATCCTGCATACGCTGAGATAATGAAGACAAGTCGCGTATATACGCGAGTTACATGCTGCAAAGTCGCGTATATGGAGAAAGGGCAGCAGAACAGATGGTTATATGGAGAAAGGGCAGCAGAACAGACCCAGGTTCAGTCATGGTTGGCTCAGGCTCAGGGGGAGCAGAACAGACTCAGGAAATGGTTCAGACATGGTTGGCTCACACTCAGGGGGAGAATATTCTTCAAATAATGCATTGTTGGCATTATGGTTAGAAGTTGTTGATAAAGTCTATGAAGATAAATGATACATCTTACTGTTTAGGAATGGTATTGCAGGCTGATGCTTATATCATGATGCTGTTGGTGGCTTTCATAAGTCTTGGTCTAGATATTTCGTCTCTATGTCATGTATCTCTTGTGATATCTCTTTTATGGTGTCAAGGTCATGTAACGGCCTATGTTGGTTTCCCCACTATGCCTGGGATGAATGATGAATGTATGTTGAGTCTTTTGGTGATAGGAAGGTCTTCTATAATGTATAAGTCCTTGTTCTTCTTGAAGAACATCTTTTGCAGATCTTGCCTACAGTCAAGGGGAGCATGAACAGCACAATTCAGCAAGAGCAGGATGGATAGATTGGTACACTTTGGCATACACAAAGGGGGAGCATAGTTGGAGATTTCAGCAAGTACTCAGGGGGAGTATGGACAGCAGAAGGTATACCAAAGAAGAGAATATCTTGGTCCGCCCTTTGCCCTTGATGTCAAAGGGGGAGAGTGACTTGGTGTAGTGGTTGCCATCAAGTCCAAAGGGGGAGATTGTTGGCATTATGATTCAAGTGTTGTCCTTGATGGCAACTCACTCAGAGGTTGGTACAGATACTCAGAAGTTGGTTCAAGTGATGGCAACTTACTCAGAAGACAGATCCTAGTACAGCTTGCCAAGGAAGTTCATACGAAGACAGATCCTAGTACAGCTTGCCAAGGAAGTTCATACACGCAGGTTTGTTAAGCCCAAGTCGCGTGTACACGCAGGTTGGCTTCAGAAAAAGCGCGTGTATGTGGAAAAGCACCTTTGGTCCATGGCGGTTAGTCCTTGGAAGTTGTGCCTATGGTTTCGGACCATTGTATCTCGACGGGCGTGTCGATCCCTAGTTTTGAAGTTGATGGTATTGTGTTTCTATGGTTTTGGCTCTTGGTATTGAACAAGGCCTAAGGCTATATAAGGAGAAGATCACTAGGCAAAGAGTAAGCGTGTGTGGGTGTCTGACGCAGTGAGAGGATCTGGTATTGCTGGTTATCTGTTCGGGACGCTTGGCAAGGGTCAGATCTGACAGCAAAGGCAGAAGTAATCATTTCTAGATCTGCACGCGGGTTGCCTTTGGAGAAAGCGCGTATACACGCGGTTTTGGTACAGTGAAGTAGCGTATGCATGATAAGGGTTGATATTTCAGGTTGTTGCTGATTCTGGTGGTTGTTGCAGAGTTCTAGATTCTGGTTTGGGTTCTGTGTTCTTGATGACAGGGTTTCAGTGATTCGGTATTGGGTTGTTTAATGAATTATGATGCAAGTATAAGTTGATGATTGTATTACGGTAATGTTTGCTTTGTACTCTTGGATCCAGTCTGAAAATTGATGAAACGTGGTCCCTGAAGGTTGTAGGGTCAGCACCTACGTACTAGTAAATGGATCAGCTAGTACAAGAGCTGAGGGGGTTGTAGCTCCCTTCCAAAAGTAGTTGGAAAACGAGAGAGAGGGTTGTAGCCCTCCGCAGGTTGTAGCCTGCATACTGGTAAAGGACTGCACCAGTATATTGTAAAAGAAGTTTCTCATTAAAGAAGAAAGAGACGAATTGCAGCAGGTGGTTTTCACCCACATTGGGTTTCCACCTTATATCATGGTGTTCATGTGTGTGGCTCTTGTGTGATGTTCTGTTCTGTTATACTGCACCTGTTTACTGCTAAATTGCTTAATAATGTTCTGATGCATTTACTGAAGATAAGATTAACTGAATCATAAGATATCTGCATATACGCTAGTTTCTTTAGACACAGTCGCGTGTACACGCGGGTTCACTTAACTGAAGTCGCGTATATGTTTATGAGTATGAAATTGAAAAGGTTTTATTGATCTGATAATACTGATTCACCCCCCCTCTCAGTATTATTTCCAACATCCATTTCATCATCATATGTATAAGAATTTATTGGAATAAAGAATTGATGAGAGGGGGCGGGGGTGAATCACTAATTTAAGAAACTCTTAATTTTATTTTTCTTACTATGTGTATAGTCCCTTCTTATGTTCTTTCACTTGTGAGAGCATTCATTCATGAAACAGTGAATCAACAAGATTTCAGAAATACATATTCAAATAAGAATCTCATGAGCAACACACATTTGATGCAGTGTTTTCACGTGGAAACCCAGAGGGAAAAAGCCACCAATTTGTTGTTTGTTTTATGATGTAAATTAAGCACCCACTTAATTACATATGTATGTTTGTGAGCACCCACTCACATGAGGCACATACCCCCTTTGTTTAGAAAGCACCAACTTTCCAAGAGGCACCAACCTGCCCTTGCCACTATTCTTCTATTTCATACAATTTTCAAACTAATAACATGGGCATACAATTTTACAAGTAAAATACCAGTAAATGGCTATCTTTACATTCAACTTCTACACTCTGGTTTCTCTGTTCACTTATAGTAGGTCTCCTCTTTCTTCTCACAAAAACACTTATTCTGCACTCTTCCTTCACTACCAAGGGCTCTTCAATAATTGTGTGCCAGTACTACCCTCATCATGCTTCACATTGCCCGCTCGCTGCTTCTGCTGCACTCTCAGGCCAAGTAAGCTCAGGTGCTTCACTCTACTTTCACAACAAACTCAATACATTCACACATCTGCTCAACTTCCCCAACATCTCAATGGAATTTCGACATTTTGTTTCTTTGCTACACTGAGCTCAATGTAACCTCTGCTGCCATCAACACTGCCCAAGAATGTACCCCTGGCATGGCCCTCCATTCTTCTACTACTTCACGCTTTACCAGTTTTGTTGCAGCATTAATTCATTAGCATGGGATTTTATCACTTTTTTGTCTCACTATGTGACTCTCCATTTTGTGAATTTAATTTTAGTCCCCTTGTACGTTTAACAAAAACTCCCCATGCTTATTCATGGCTCACATAGATTAGCTATACCTCCGCATGGCATCTTTGTTATTCATTTACATCTACTAAGCGTGCACAGGAGGTCTTCAGCCACCAACATTACTACTCTGCATTCAAAACTACAATTGTTGATCCATACACCTTTAATGCTTCATCGTACCATTATATCGACTTTCTTCCATCGTAGTGTTGTGTAGTGGTCCAACACTGTGAAACTATCAATTGTCGACATATGATTACGCCTATCCCCTTTTGTATTAGCTCTGTGCTATAATTACATCATAGGACTAGGGGTCATGACTTGAGGCTTAGTCTTGATGTGTTAAGCCCTTTAATGTTGTCTCGGGGCCTTTCCTCCTTTTTGTTATAGACATTTTTGTGCCTTACAGCATTGAGCATGAAATGTCCATAATATAAGGGATCCAAAGTCCCTAAACATGTTGTTCCTACCCCTAGAGGAACAAGGATAACAAACTACAGCAATTCACAGAAGTTCTCCACCTGAAAACACTCAAAAACAAGCCAATTCGGTATCATGTCAACTGCTCCACTGAGCATCTGCGCTGAATGTCAACTGCTCCACTATCTACCTGCGTTGAATGTCAACTCCAACAAAGGCTACCTGTGCTGAGCGTAATTGGACAAGTGGCAGGCTCATTCCTCAATGTGTCAATGCCCAGGAAGCTTCCAAAATGACACTTGCATCAAGGAATTCGACTGGTGATGAGTAAGAGGTTCCAAATCTCCAAGTGGAAGCAAGAACCTCCAAGTGGAATCAAGAACTGACAAAGGGAGAGGACACTAGTCACTTCTCAAGCTGACTCATCCTCTCTCCAAAAATCTATATATGGATCTCTCCTCCATGAGATCTAGAGGCTGGAATGTTGTGAATGCAAAGAATTGCTGCTAGTTTGAGATTTGAATCATTGGGTGCTTAATGCTTTGAAAGGGGGTGAAGATAGGAATTTCATTTGCTGGGAAGAGGCGCTGGATTGGAGCCTTCTGGGTTGTAACTCTTCTCAAACCCTTGTTATTCATCAATAAATCTATCTTGTTTTCTCCTATATGCTAATGTTCTCTTGATGTATGATTGCATTAGTGTATTTGATTTATCTAATCCTGAATCATTTGTGAATATGGATATCTATCTTTGAGTTGTGTTCTTCTCTTGTCGCAAGTAGCTGTTCTCTTGTGATCTCGCAGGTATCAAGTAGCTGTTCTCTTGAAGCTGGGCAAGAGAGGAGGCAAGTAGCTGTGAACACCAAAGAGGAAGAGGATCTAGATCGAGGGACAAAAGGAAGACATCATTAAGTCCATCGATCTCCCCTCTCTTTCAATTCATAAAGGAAAAATACTTAGATAGCTGTCTCTGTTTGTTGCTAAAGTACTATCACACTTTAGGTGGATAGGATCGTCCTGCATAGGCATTTTTCCCCACAACAAATTGGCGACTCCACTGGGGAAATTTGTTTTAGTCATTTTATTTGTGTTTCAATTATTTGTTTATTTCATAGACCCAACAACAACAATCGAACTGCATCTGTTTCTCAGATTGCAAAGTAGATAGTGCTGCCTTGATCCAGTCTTTGGATGAGTCTATGATCTGAACAAAAGACTCACAAATGATTTGATGATCCTTGTGATAGATATTAGTACCCCCCTCAAAGCATCCCTTTGATATTACCTTGCTTGTGTTTCTGGTTTGGCCTGAAACAGTGAATTTTTGAGCAATCTGTGACCCAGAACTTGAGGGAAACGAGAGTTTCTCCTCTCAGCGCAGACCCAGTGAAGGCAGTTTGCATTTCAACGCAGTTCCCGAAGGGGCTACCTGTACTGAATGTCAAACTGACTGTGTTGAACCTGCGTTGATCCAGTTTGGCCTAGTGCTACTGGGGTTCTCTTCCTTTTGTTGCCCTGTTTTGCTCTCTGTTTTTTGCAGCCTTTAACCAGCATAGGTACTGATCTGAAAACTCCTTTTCTTGGCTTGCATTCCGCCTCATTTTTGTGCAAAAATATTATGAATGTTTTTAAGTGTTTGTGACTTCGTTCATAGTTTTCCTTTACAAGAGTGAAGTAATCATCCTGTAGCCCCTGATTCAGATCTGATTGTGATCTTAGGAGAGAGTTCATTGGCTGTTTGCAGATTGATTATACATTTGCTTTTGTTTATGGTTTGAGTTTGTCTCTTTTAAAGTGTCAAAACAAGTATTCATTTCAGAAATCGTTATGTGTTGTAATCTCTTATACCCTCTCTGATTTCGAAAAAGTAATCTTGTTTGTATTGATCATTTAAAAGCAAATTCAAAGTTGTACAAAAAGCTTTCTTTGTAGGCATCAATACTAAGAAAGCGGAAAACAAACACCTGCATTGTGCATTTTGCATCTTGATAGTTTGCATGATTGATTTAGGAAAAGTGCATTAGAGTGTGTTGATTGCTCATTGTGAAAAGATGATGTCTTTCTTTTCCCTTTGTAGTTAGGATTTTCATCTGTTGAAAAGATTATAAAGCTTGCTTATCATCTTTAGACTGCATTTAGGAAGTTGTATCCATACATCTCGTGGTGATCCATAAAGGCAAACTGCTAAACAAGATCAACCTTAAAATAAACTGAATGAACTTAACAACGCTTTGTAACATAACGTACAACATAGAGGTCTAGGCTAGAGACGTGTTCCGGCGTCGTAAAACCTGGTATCTTACCGTTGAGTGGTTGGGTGATTCCTCCATGGTGAAGCGATAAGTATCAGTACGGATTGTGCTCCCACGTACCGTCGCGTATATATTGGGAGACCCCTATAGGAATAAAGCCTTTATCCATAGGAAGCCGTGTCGGCCGCCCTACGATTCGCAATGCAGTGAACACAACATTCACAAAGATCGACCGCCCGTACCTTAAAAAGTATTCTGCGGTTTTGCGAAAGGTTTGGCACACCCTCTGCCTAGAACTCCAGAGCAGTTCCTTTTGGCTTTTTCAGACTCTATAACGGAAAAATTCCATCCGAGCATTTGTCACTTCGGGCTCGTTAAAACATCGAAGGAGACTAGAGTCATCTTTAGCTTTTTCTCGACTCTTTAAAACTGAAAAAGCAAGTTGTGTCTAAAGCGTCGTTAATAAATTTATTTTAAACGGAACAAAATCACCCCCTATTCTTGCATTGATCTTTCGGTTGAAAAAATGGAGCACACCAACCAAGGAGTTCCCCTTGGTGGAAATCCTAGTCCCTTCTCCTCTTGGGGAGATGTTGGTGTGCCCCACATGGCCACATTGTCGCTTCCAGGACTGACAATTGGCCTGCCGATCTGGCTCTTTTCAACCAATGTAGTTCAGAACACCACAATTCCTGAACAGTCGAATCGACAACTAGATGAGTCTAGAGTTAACCTCCAGCCTTCTACCTCTTCCAACTCTTCCTCTCCTCCTTCCTCTTCGCTTGAAGGAACTGGTAAAGATAAAAACCAAGTTCCTAAGGAGAAGAAGGAGAAGAAGAAGAAAGAGAAAAAGAAGAAGGAGCCAAAGGCGACTGGGGGCAAACATGAGTCATCTAGAAAAAATCCACACACAGCACTGACCGGGCCTAAATCGCCATGTGTCATATGCAAAGGAGACCACTTCCATCGAGATTGTCCCTGTACTCCCCGGATACTAAGGGACTGGTCCCCCAGATTGCACAATCCGGTAGCATCAACCTCTGATAGCCATGTTGAATGTCTACCGTCAACTAGCGAGAGTGAAGGACAAAGAGGGAGAGCAAGATCTCCCTGCAGACTGTGTGAAGGCGATCACGCCATCCACCATTGTCCCTTTCTAGATGAGGCGAAGAGAGTTTTGGAAGATCGTCCGGTTTCACCGTTACGACTTCCTCCTGGATACAAAAAACTCGTGCCGAGTCCCTCGTTAGTTGAAAATCCAGCTGGCCCACTCAAGTGGTCAGCTGAAGCGTCGATCATTGAAAATGAACCCACTGAATCCGTACCTGACGAAAGTCAAAAGGTTGAAACGGCAGTTGACCCGGTATTGCCTTCAGAAGATTCATCTTCGAATGACTCCATCACTGAAGAGAAGAAGGATGACACCATCCAGATTCTTTTCATCAACACAGACTCCGACGAGCAAGGGGGCACCCCTCCCATTCCTTTATCGCAGGAAGGAAGTTCGTCATAGCGATATCCGGCCGTCTATTCGGTCCCACCACCAAGCAACCTGGTTGTGTCCTTTGACTGGAACCAACTAGGCAGACCCCGGTTGCCAGCAAACATACCATTTCGAATTATAGTTCAAATATACAGAATGGTTATGGCTGGCACTATCATTGATGAGGGGGCATCTGTGAGTATCCTTTCCTCTATTTCTTGGAAAGCGCTTGGTTCGCCAGCGCTTTTACTTGAGATGAGAAATCTATCAGGTTTTGATAAAGGAACCAGTCGCCCTTTAGGGATTCTCCCCAATGTGCCCATTACATTGAGGAAGAAGACAGTTCAAATGAACGTCATGGTCATTCAAGGACCCTTGGATTATAACCTACTCCTTGGACGAGACTATATATATTGCATGGGAGCCATTGTCTCCTCACTCTTTAGAGTAATGTGTTTTCCACACGAAGGAAGAATGGTCAAGCTCGTAGACCAACTTTCATTCCCAAGATCACGCATCGCAAATAGTCAAATACCAACCCTAAACGGTCTATTCATGCAAGAAATGCCTCCACCCCCAGTTCTTCTTCCCGATGAGTACGAGTGGTTCGGAAAGATATAACTGGAACCCAGGGGGCATGCATCCTGGTCTGCTTCGGGCAGAGAAAACCTTGGGTATAGAGTAGGTTTCCGCGGGAGAATATGACTAGTCCGTACCCCGTCCGTGATTGGAAGAGGGGTTGTTCTAGAATAAGATTATTTTGTCAAAGTTATGTGTTTGACAGATCACTCACCTTTGTCTATTTCGGTAGACATCACCGAAGAAATGTCTAGTTTGAAAGATTAACAGGACAATCTTTGGGTAACCTGAAAGAGGTAAGCCTCACCCATTAAAACAAATGTTTTGACGGAAAAGTAGGGGCAGCCTTGAAATTGTACTTTATACCTGGGGGCATGCAAACCTTTTGGAGTGCAAGCAAAGAGCGGTTATTTATCTGTTTTTTGGATTAGTCGTTTCCTAACTTGCATAAAGAAAGGATGTGGGGCAAAAGTCAAAATTTGCCAATTTAGGAGCATAGCTTTGTGAGGTGAAGCTCCATGAAAAATAGAATCTCCAGGAGACATTTCTTATCTTATGACTGGTATATTCGAGCAGTTTTTAGCGAAATAGTTCATGCTCGTTAAAAAATAAACATATGGTCGAGCAGTTTTAGCATACAGTTCATGCTCATTAAAAAATAAACGCAAAGATCCGAGCAGTTTTTAGCGAAATCGTTCATGCTCGTTAAAAAATAAACATATGGTTGAGCAAGTTCAAGCTTGTTAAAAAATGAACCTATCCCGGTAAATAACCTTTGTGACCGTAACCTTATCAGCCATAAAAGCCTTGGTCGTGTTTGCACCTTCACCTCCACTTTTCATTTGGCTGATCGTTCGCCTCCATATGATTGTTTACCCATTTTGAGGAACAGCTGCGAAGAGTGATTTCACTAAGCCATCCTTGTGACACTGCCGTGATTGGAATATTCCAAACTGTACCTGGAATCTGCTGCTGCCCTGTTCATCACTCGTTCCTCAAAAGACGAGTCTTCTTTAAGCTCTTTTCAACTGACTCGTAAAATATGAAAAGATTGCCGAGTTTAGGCCTACCAGCTCGTTAAACGACCGGAAGAGCTATCCCTCCTCTAGATTTTAATCTTTTTGGACCTGAGGGATTATTGCACAAAAAGATCGAGCGCTTGTTTAGTTCGGCTCGTTAAAACTATCGAAAATTCATCCCTTCTGTATTGTTTTATACTTTTTTGGACTTAAGGGATTGGATGACGAAAAAGGAACTTTGGAGTTAACTTTATGTACCTTTTTAGACTCTCTAAAATTGAAAAGGACCGAGTTATCTTTGTCGTTAGACTCGTTAAAAGCATTAAATAGCGACAAACTTGTCTTTAGACGAGAACGAGTTTCCCTATCGCTAGGCTCGTTAAAACATAGCGATGGGCTTGCCCGAAGGGCAAGTTATAGAACAAGCATATGTTATCCTCCTCAAGCTTGACAAAAATAATGAGGTACTGGTCAGAAATGACTGGGGAAAAATTGGGAGAAACAAGAAAACTTTGATGGTAGCAAGTCGCTCTTGAACATGACACTTTTCCTCCGTACATCGGGTTGGGTTATTTCATTCACCGGTCCCATCACCATGGTCTCGCCAAACCATCCACATTTGGGGTAATGCTACCAATCCATCGCATCAGTGTCGCCATATGTTCAAGAGAAGTCGTTCGAAAAGAGTCAACCGTGTCCCATCCACTGCCATACATTATCCTTCATCCGTTCATGACCGCCACCCTGAATCATATTTCACAGATCGTTTTCACCTCATCAAAATCATTAGCTCCGTTCCGTGTCATTGATGTGGGATTCATTAAGGCCCTCCTTTGATGGATCGCTTCTTGTCGACATCAGCTCATTATCCAAGAAGTTGATCTAGGAACAACCCCTTCAGTACTTTGAAGCTTGCATGCCTCAATGGCAGGTTTCTCACTTCCGGCGACAGGTATACATCAATGACCTTCGACCGAAAGATTTTGCGTGGTGTTCGACGCCAAGTCCTTTATTCACACCACGTGAATTGTACTGCAGTACCTTGAGGGTCATCATCCTTATAGGTGATTCCTCTCGCGCTTGTTAACGGTTTACATCATTGACCGGTAATCAAGCGATGTCTTTCCATGTTCGACTTCAGAAAGTTCTCACATGGATCGACTTGTACATCGAGTGAAGATCGGACGAGATTGAAGACCCCGGATCTAGTTCCATCCATCCGGGCTGCGATATATATTCAGGAAATAAAGACATTGACATGTACAACATTGCAGCAGATAATCATCCTACAGAAAAGGATGATGATTTCATCAAAATCATCAGTCTACCATCAGACGATTGTCTGTTCTATGTACAGAAAAATGAATTTATAAAGCTGAGCATGGGAAATGCCCGACTCAGCTAGATCATGAAAGCAGAATGAAAAATAATGTAGTGTATTGTATTGTATTACAGGTCTCCTCCCGGCAATTAATGAACTTCGGATCCCCCTGATAAAGCATTTCGCCCGATAAACAGCCTCATACATTAGGGGGCAACTGTTATAGACATTTTTGTGCCTTACAGCATTGAGCATGAAATGTCCATAATATAAGGGATCCAAAGTCCCTAAACATGTTGTTCCTACCCCTAGAGGAACAAGGCTAACAAACTACAACAATTCACAGAAGTTCTCCACCTGAAAACACTCAAAAACAAGCCAATTCTGGATCATGTCAACTGCTCCACTGAGCATCTGCGCTGAATGTCAACTGCTCCACTGTCTACCTGCGTTGAATGTCAACTCCAACAAAGGCTACCTGCGCTGAGCATAATTGGACAAGTGGCAGGCTCATTCCTAAATGTGTCAATGCCCAGGAAGCTTCCAAAATGACACTTGCATCAAGGAATTCGACTGGTGATGAGTAAGAGGTTCCAAATCTCCAAGTGGAAGCAAGAACCTCCAAGTGGAATCAAGAACTGACAGAGGGAGAGGACACTAGTCACTTCTCAAGCTGACTCATCCTCTCTCCAAAAATCTATATATGGATCTCTCCTCCATGAGATCTAGAGGCTGGAATGTTGTGAATGCAAAGAATTGCTGCTAGTTTGAGATTTGAATGATTGGGTGCTTAATGCTTTGAAATGGGGTGAAGATAGGAATTTCATTTGCTGGGAAGAGGCGCTGGATTGGAGCCTTCTGGGTTGTAACTCTTCTCAAACCCTTGTTATTCATCAATAAAGCTATCTTGTTTTCTCCTATATGCTGATGTTCTCTTGATGTATGATTGCATTAGTGTATTTGATTTATCTAATCCTGAATCATTTGTGAATATGGATATCTATCTTTGAGTTGTGTTCTTCTCTTGTTGCAAGTAGCTGTTCTCTTGTGATCTTGCAGGTATCAAGTAGCTGTTCTCTTGAAGCTGGGCAAGCGAGGAGGCAAGTAGCTGTGAACACCAAAGAGGAAGAGGATCTAGATTGAGGGACAAACAGAAGACATCAGTAAGTCCATCGATCTCCCCTCTCTTTCAATTCATAAAGGAAAAATACTTAGATAGCTGTCTCTGTTTGTTGCTAAAGTACTATCACACTTTAGGTGGATAGGATCGTCCTGCATAGGCATTTTTCCCCACAACACTTTGTATTGTGCTTTATAGAATTTTTTCAATCGCAATTATTTATCAAAACTTTTCCATAAGCACACGTAAGAAAACATCAACCTTTTTCATTTCTAACCAAGTGCCAATAACCACAAGCCTCCAATCGTCGGCCTCTAATATGATGTCACACTGCCACGTGGCACTTTTTGAGTGGTGACACATGTCAGTCAGATATGGCACATTACGTCACCCAATATCGTTGGATCTTCCTGCCACATGTCTTCATCAGATCTCACTTGAAGTTGCCATGTGTCTGCCAGAGGAGAGAGAAAAGGGACCCCATCAACCTCTCTTTCAACGAATTCCTTTGTTAATTTTATTTTGGCCTTCCCAACAACTTTCATCATAATCGATGTCTTATTCGAATCACAACATTTAAATGGTCCACCCTTGGGAAGATCCAATTTGTGATTGCCAATTAGCCTACAACCATGTGTCGATCACCTCTAATCACTGATATCTTAGTTCGCCCAACCTCTGATTGCCAATTACGATCGTTGATACACCAATGTCCTCAAGTACCGACCTCTTATTACAATCGTCGATATGGCTTGATCACTGACCTCAAACTGACCTCAAATCATCGATATTCTTGCCTTCTCAAGGTCTCAACATCCTGAACTTTAGCAGGTTATAATTTTCGAACTAGGAGTCCATTTTTGGACTTCCTAATATTGATGGAAATATTATTCAAAGGACTTTCCAATGGGGAGGATTTGATATAGGGTCTGAATCCTTCTGCTACAAGTAAAGTGACTGCAAAAATTCTCTACCTATAGTCCAAACACCCAATCATACTGCTGACCCTTGTTTGACATCAATGCTAATACTTACACAACCAGCCATCAAATTTCCAACAATATCCCCTTTGGCATTAATGGCAACACCATAAGCTCCCCCTCACGCTTGGCACAGTCTGCTCTGATGCCAATCTTCTCCCCCTTTGACATCAGTGGCAAAGAATACTTCACAAGCACTCCCCCTGAACCATTGCAATCTACTCTCCCATGAATTCCACCTGCTGAGTAGCTACCACCACCTATCAAAATGAAGTTATTTAGAGGGAGGAGTCATAACTCCTATGTGTTGCTTGAGATACTCAAATGGTTCCCTTGCCAGTGGCTTGATAAAGAGATCTGCTAGTTTCTCTTCAGTGGGTACATAAACAAGTTTGACAATGTTGGCTGTAACTTGTTCCCTCAAGAAATGATACTTGATAGGAATATGCTTGGTCTTTGAATGCATGAATGGATTTTTTGAGATATTGATTACACTTTTGTTGTCACAAATTATTAGAATGGGGTTAGACAGATCTACTCGTATATCCTTCAAGGTTTTCTTCATCCATAGAATCTACGTAGAGCAGGAAGCAACATCAATATTCTCTGCTTCAGTAGTTGATAGAGAGACAGAGCCCTATTTCTTACTAACCCATGACACCAAGTATTCACTTAGAAAGAAGGTTGCACTAGAAGTACTCTTCCTATCATCAAGGCCTCCAACCTAGTCTGCATCTGTGTAGGCCTTCAAATTGAAATTTTCACTGTTAGCACACCACAATCCATACTTTATTGTACCTTGAAGATATCTGAAGATCCTCTTGACAACAATAACATGGATTTCTCATAGAAAAGCCTGAAATATGGCCACAATCCCTATTGTTTGAATGATGTTTGGCCTCGAAGCTATCAGATATAATAAGCTTCCTATCATTGACCTATATTCAGTTTGATTTACTAGTGGTGTTCCATCTTCTTTGCACAATTTGCAGCCTGTAGTCATAGGTGTGTTGACAGGTTTTCAAACTTCCATTCCAAATTTCTTTAGAGTTTCCTTTAGATATTTGGTTTGGGATATAAACACTCCTTATGGAGACTGAGTAATATGCAAACCAAAAAAGAAAGATAAATCTACAATCATGGAAATTCAAAACTTTGTTTGCATACAATTTGCAAATCGATGCGCCAATTGTTCCACATCGCTGCCAAATATCATGTCATCCACATACACAACTACTATCAGTAGATGATCACCTTTAGATTTTACATGAAGATTTTTGTCAATTGAGCCCTTATTAAACTCATGTTGCTGAAGATACTTAGACAGATTTTCATACCAAGCTTTGGGGTCCTATTTCAAATCATAAAGGGCCTTCTTCAGTTTGCATATGAGCCCTTCATCAGAGGGGAGCATAAATCCTTTAGGCTGCTCAATATAAACCTCCTCTTCTAAATATCCATTGAGAAACACAAACTTCAAATCCATCTGATATACCTTCATATTCTTATGGACGACAAGAGAAAGAAATATTCTTATAGCTTCTAGTCGAGCTATTGGTGTGTTATAGACATTTTTGTGCCTTACAGCTCTGAGCATGAAATGTCCATAAACCAAGGGATCCAAAGTCCCTAAACATGTTGTTCCGACCCCTAAAGGAACAAGGTCAACAGACTACAGCTTCTCCCAGAAGTTCTCCACCAGAAACTGCTCAGAATCAGTCAAATCAGGATCATTTCAGAGGCTACACTAGCTAGCTGCATTGCATAGCACCCAAATGCACTGTTTAGGTGCGTTGCAACGCACTTGAATGCACTACCAGGGTGCATTGAGCGGGAAATGACAAATGGCAGCGTCATTCCACGAGGTGGAAAGACAATGGAAGCTTCCATAATTTTCTCCAATGACACTTGCCTCACTGAGTTCGACCAAGGATGAGTAAGAGGCTCTCAGTCTCCAAGTGGAAGCAAGAACTGACAGTGAGAAGCTGACTCATCTTCCTTGCATACATCTATATATGGATCCCTCATCCAAGAGATCCAGAGGCTGGAATTTTGATATTGCAAAGAATTGTTGTTGGTATTGAGAGTGACAATTAGATTATTGGGTGATTTATGCTTTGTTGGAGGTGAGGAAGGGAATTCTCTGCTGGGAGGTTGATGCTAGATCAGGACATCGGTTGTATCTCCTCCTGAACCTTTACTATTCTATCAATAAAACTATTTGGGTTTTCTCCTACATACTTGTGTTTCATTGATGATTGTTGCATTAGTATGTTTAGCTTATAATCTGATCCTAAGCTTTTTATGTACATGAACCTATGTCTTTGTGTAGTCTCTTTCTTCTTTGATCTTGCAGGTATTGTGCTGCTGGGCAAGTGAAGGAGCAAGGGGTTGGAAGCTATCAAAGAGAAGAGGAACTGGGCCAAAGGAACTAGCGGAAGACAACGATTAGTTCATCCTTTCCTTCTTTGTTTATAGTTCATAAAGGAGAATACACAAGTAGTTATTTATGTTTGTTTCTAAGGTACTGTCACACCTTAGTGGGATAGGGTCTTTCCGAATGGATACTTTTCCCGATAACAAAATGGCGACTCATTAATGTAAAAGCATCATCAATGTACGCCCCTGATTATCTTAGAGATTTTAACCTGTATCTGGCTGCAGTAGATACGACCATAGCAATGGTTTTAGTACAAGAAGTCGATGGAATTGAACATCCTATATATTATTTAAGCAAAAACTTAAATGATACAGAAAGAAAATATTTGTACGTTGAAAAGCTAGCGCTTGCAGCTGTTCAAGCGATACAGAGATTTCAACATTATGTCCTCTTTCGGAAAACTACCATTCTGTCAAATTGCAACCCCATGGCTTATATATTGTCGCGACAGTTACTGGGGGGCAAATACTCAAAATGGATAGCAATCCTACAAGAGTTTGATAAGGAATTTGTGAAATCCAAGTCAAAGAAAGCTCTATTTTTTGCAGAACTATTGTGCGATCTCCCATCGTCGTCCAACGATGAAACATCCGAAGAGTCAATTGTGGACGAAAATTTGTTTCTGATATCTTCAAGCAATGAGTGGTATGGAGATATCATAATTTATCTCCAAACCCAAAAATTCAGGCCAAACACGTCCCACTCTGAACAAAAACATATTCGATACCAAGCAAAAGACTACATGATCGTCGGTGATACACTTTACCGTCATGGTATCGATACGGTTCTGAGAAGGTGCCTCACCCACGAGGAGGCCGAGAAAGCCCTGAATGATTGTCATTCAGGCGCGTGTGGGGGGCATCAATCTGGATTTGCTACAGCACAAAGAATATTATGAGCACGATACTTCTGGCCAACAATGTTCAAAGATTGCATAACCGCAGTCAGAAGTTGCCATGCTTGTCAAATATTTGATAGCAAAACCAGAAGACCACCCGCACCTCTACAGCCGATAGTTGCTGTTGGGCCATTCGCCAAATGGGGCATCGATTTCATGACATGTAACCCCACCTCGACCACGGGGCATGGGTATATCATAGTCGCAGTTGACTATTTTACCAAATGGGCTGAGGCGATGCCTACATTAGATAATACTGGTGAAACAGCTGCCCTTTTCTTTTTCAATCATGTAGTCGCCAGATTCGGTGTACCACAGGCTATAGTCACAGATCATGGATCGCATTTCCGCAATCACATGATGGTTGAATTAGCTGCCAAACTGGGGTTGTCTCACGACAGCTCTACTCCATATTATCCGCAGGCCAATGGACAAGTTGAAGCGATCAACAAGGTCCTGAAACGCATGCTGCAAAGGATGATTGGAGTCCATGAAAGGAGATGGCATCTAATCCTGTACTCAGCTTTGTGGGCTTACCGAACATCGGTAAGGAATGCAACCGAGTTCACACCTTTCCAACTGGTATATGGCCTGGAAGTAGTCTTACCAGTCCAGTGTGAAATCTCGTCTCTCAAACTCGCAATTGATCTCCTCCCCGGAACTTCAGAAGAAGAGGCTCGTTTCTTGGAATTAATCCAATTGGATGAAACCCGTTGTGATGCCGCTCTGGCTAATGAAGCCCATAAGAAACGAGTCAAGGCGCAGTTCGACAAAAATGTCAAACCCCGTGTCTTCTCAGAAGGTGACTTGGTCTTGCTTTACGACCAAGAATCCGATAAATTGGGAGCAGGTAAATTTAAGTCTTTATGGATGGGCCCCTATATTGTTAAACGAGTATTAGCAAAGGGAGCCTACGAGTTAATGGATTATGACGGAATTCCACTGGCACAACCCCGTAACGGGTTGTACCTCAAGCGTTACTATGCATAAATAGTAACCAATATGCTTTTGTTATATTTTTGTTTTCGCTAAAGGGTTTGTCTTGGTTGAGTAATCCACTTTTTACACATATTGCAGATGTCAAACCAATTGGAAACATGTGTTGGATATGCCGACGGAGCGAGTCGTAGTTCGCGGAACTTATCCTCCGCAGCCTGGGCCATTTTCGATCCAAGCGGCGAGTTAGTAAGTTTCAGAGGTGTATGTATTGGTCGATCAATGAACAACATCACTGAGTATAGCGCGTTGATATAACTTCTCTCTGATGCCATCACACATGGTATACGCCGACTAATTGTCAGGCTAGACTCACAACTCGTAATACTACAACTCAATGGTATATATTCCATCCGAAATCCAGCTATTTATCGCATGTTCCTAAGGGTTAAGAATTTGGAAAGACAATTTGATCTTATTCAATACCAACATATTTCCAGAAACTTAAACACATTAACCGACTCATTAGCAAACTATGTGTTAGATAGACATTTGCAACAGTTATAAAAGGAAATACATCATCGATGTTTCACATGTGGATTATATAGCTCAATCGAAATAAAGCCCTGAAAATAAAAAATATATAGCTGTTTATGGTTTACATATAATGTTCTGTAACCAAGACAAAATCGGTCACACGACCCAAAAACTCAAAATGCTATGGGGCACCCTAGTCTAATGATGCTCGTGATAGCAAGTCATAGCCTGTGCAATCATGCGTAAGAGACGAGTCCATCGTCTGGGCACACCAGTAGTATGCCGCTATAACTGCAAAGGTAGCTCATCGATCCTCACATCTGGAATGCCAAGAGTGAGGCTCTCAATCTGCTCCTGCACAGCTGTAAGAGTCTCGGCCACATCAAGGTCGCGAAGAATAGCCCTTCCGGCAGCCTCTCCTACTGGAGCAACAGCCGGTACTCTCAAGCGAACTACTGTACGAACAGGACCAACATCTGCATGTACACATGAGTTTGATTAAATTCTTGATAGAATAAAGCACAAGGACATTACAAAGAAAAACTATAAACAGTAATATGGTCAAGAATTTTACCAATAGCACCCCACTGCTCTCCATCCGGCAGTACTAAATCTGGATCACCCCGGAAGTCCATACCAGCATATGGATACTCGGCATAAACCATCTCCTGACGATCAAACCACCTGAAGAAGGTATCAGAAAATGAAATCTGAGATTGACCAGCATGCCTAGACATATGGTCAACCCATCTCTGCATACGTGGCTCAGTAGGAGAAGGTAAGTCGAGCGCAATGTACTGCGGTTGTATCAGTGGTATCTTCTCCAAGGCAAAGGCGGTCAAGATAGAACCATACCCGAAGTTCTTCAATCTCCCGTCCTTTATCTTGGTCAATTGTTCTTTCATAACAAGAAGTACTGCATCAGACCAGTTGAACACCTTCGGTTGGAGGCATTCCAAGGCATGCTGCATATAGGATCTATTGGCTACATGAAGAGACGCACTGCCGGCCATCCTGCCAAAAGTAAACAAGATACTCCTAAGGGACCTGTCAGTGACATCACGGATAATGATCTTGCCGTCTTTACTCGGCTGAGATCCTTCTCTACAATACCGGCGGACGTAATCTCTCACAGAATCGCCTCCTCGGGTCGAACCTGACAAAGAGATGGGGGCACCCCGCCTCGACAATCCAGTCAAGAAATAGATGTCCACTGCAGTCAAGGGGATGCATTTTCCCCTAATTTGGAAAACTTGGTTGGTAGGATCCCAAGCATCGAGCAAATACTGCAGTAAGTTGATCTGTTGTCTCATGCTAGAAATGCGGAAGAACTTCAGCAAGCCACAATTCCGCAGCGCGTTCACTGTAACTGGATCATGTAGGGAAATCATGTCCTCTTCTTCATGCTCACGTTCTCGCCATGTAAGAGTCATCTTGCTCCCAAATCTCTGAAAAAACAAACAAGAGAGGAGTTAGATCCTGATTTTGGTGAGAAACAGGCAAAAATTCCATCAAAAATTGTGCAACAATTTTCATTTCTACGCCCAACGCACCTAGACAGTGTTCCAGCTGCGTTGAAGGTCAAACTTCCTTCATACTGGCTAGCATTCAACGTAGGTTTCGATGTACTAAGGGTGCGTTGATGGGAGAATGAATCCCTCAAACCCCAGGGGCTCAGAAAAACAGGAAATAAAGCACAGAATGCAGAATGGAAACCATGAAATGAAAGAGCTTAGGTTTAGCTCCTACCTGGTCCAGACAGCGCCGAGAATCATCCACAGAATCTCCCAAAATCAACTGAAGAAAATTGAGGGGGAAAAGCACCTCCAGAGCTCCAACAAACTAAGTTTAAATGAAATGGTAAAATGAGAGGTAAAAAACACTTTTAATTTACTTTTACGTAGTTCAAAGTAAAATATTAGCGTTATAATCTCATTTTCAAGCAAATATTGTTTGTTTCTAACTAGTTTGATGAAGCAGTCGAAAATTCAGTACAATCTTTGAAAGAACAAAGCTATTCTTGGTAAAAAATCAAAACAAGACCATCTATTCGAGCAGTTTTAGCACATAGTTCAAGCTCATTAAAAAATAAACATAAGACCGAGCAAATGTTTCCGCCCGCGTTTAAGCTCGTTAAAAAATGAACTATTCCCTGGTAAATAACCACCGTGAACGTAGTACTTCAGCCATTAAAGCCTTGGTTGTGTTTGCACCGTCACCTCCACTTTTCATTGGCCGATCATTCACCTCCATTTGATTGTTTACCCATTTTGAGGAACAGCTGCGAAGAGTGATTTCACTAGCCATCCTTGTGACACTGCCGTGATTGGAAAATTCCAAACCTTACCTGGAATCAGCTGCTACCCTGTTTATCACTCGTTCCTCAAAAGACGAGTCTTCTTTAAGCTCTTTTCATCTGACTCATAAAATATGAAAAGATTGCCGAGTTTTGGCCTTCCAGCTCGTTAAAGCGACAGGAAAAGCTATCCCTCCTCTAGATTTTAATCTTTTTGGACCTGAGGGATTATTGCACAAAAGGATCGAGCGCTTGTTTAGTTTGGCTCGTTAAAACTATCGAAAATTCATCCCTTCTGTATTGTTTTATACTTTTTCGGACTTAAGGGATTAGATGATGAAAAAGGAATTTCGGAGTTAACTTTACGTACCTTTTCAGACTCTCTAAAAATGAAAAGGACCGAGTTATATTTGTCGTTAGACTCGTTAAAAGCATTAATAGCGACAAACTTGTCTTTAGACGAGAACGAGTTTCACTATCGCTAGGCTCGTTAAAACATAGCGATGGGTTTACCCGAAGGGCAAATTATAGAACAAGCATATGTTATCCTCCTCAAGCTTGACAAAAATAAAGAGGTACTGGTCAGCAATGACTGGGGAAAAATTGGGAAGAAAACTCAAAGAACCTTTATTGGTAGCAATTCGCTCTTGAACATGACACTTCCACTCCGTGCCCGAGTCGGGTTGGGTTGTTTCATTCACCGGTCACATCACCATGGTCACATCACACCATCCACATTTGGGGTAAATGCTACGAATCCATCACATAAGTGTCACCGACATGTTCAAGAGAAGTCATTCAGAAGAAGTCACCCGTGTCCCATCCACTACCATACATTATACTTCATTATTTCATGACCGCCATCCTGAACCATATATCATCAGATTGTTTTCACCTCCATCAAAATCATTTGCTCCGTTCCGTGTCATTGATGTGGGATTCATTAAGGCCCTCCTTTGATGGATCGCTTCTTGTCGACATCAGCTCATTATCCAATAAGTTGATCTAGGAACACCCCGTTCAGTACTTTGAAGCTTGCATGCCTCAATGGCAAGTTTCTCACTTCCAGCGACAGGTATACCTCAATGACCTTCGACCGAAAGATTTTGCGTGGTGTTCGACACCAAGTCCTTTATTCACACCACGTGAATTGTACTGCAGTACCTTGAGGGTCATTATCATTATCGGTGATTCCTCTCACGCTTGTTAATAGTTTACACTATTGACTAGTAATCAAGCGATGTCTTCCATGTTCGACTTCAGAACAATTCTCACATGGATCGACTTGTACTTCGAGTGAAGATCGGACGAGATTGAAGACCCCAGATCTAGTTTCATCCATCCGGGTTGCGATATATATTCAGGAAAATAAAAACATTGAAATGTACAACATTGCAGCACAGATAATCATCCTACCAAAAGGATGATGGCTCCATCAGAACCATCAGTCTACCATCAGACGATTGTCTGTCCTATGTACATAAAAAATGAATTTATAAAGCTGAGCATGGGAATGCCCACCTCAGCTAGATCATGAAATCAATATGAATATAATGTATTGTATTGTATCTTATTACAGGTCTCCTCCCAGCATTGAAAGAACTTCGGATCCTCCTAATAAAGCATTTCACCCGATAAACGACCTCATACTTTAGGGGGCAACTGTTATAGAATTTTTTGTGCCTTACAGCTCTGAGCATGAAATGTCCATAAACCAAGGGATCCAAAGTCCCTAAACATGTTGTTCCGACCCCTAAAGGAACAAGGTCAACAGACTACAGCTTCTCCCAGAAGTTCTCCACCAGAAACTGCTCAGAATCAGTCAAATCAGGATCATTTCAGAGGCTACACTAGCTAGCTGCGTTGCATAGCACCCAAATTCACTGTCTAGGTGCGTTGCAATGCACTTGAATGCACTACCAGGGTGCATTGAGTGGGAAATGACAAATGGCAGTGCCATTCCACGAGGTGGAAAGAAAATGGAAGCTTCCAGAATTTTCTCCAATGACACTTGCCTCACTGAGTTCGACCAAGGATGAGTAAGAGGCTCTCAGTCTCCAAGTGGAAGCAAGAACTGACAGTGAGAAGCCACTAGTCAAATCATGAGCTGACTCATCTTCCTTGCATACATCTATATATGGATCCCTCATCCAAGAGATCCAGAGGCTGGAATTTTGATATTGCAAAGAATTGATGTTGGTATTGAGAGTAACAATTAGACTATTGGGTGATTTATGCTTTGTTGGAGGTGAGGAAGGGACTTCTCTGCTGGGAGGTTGATGCTGGATCAGGACATTGGTTGTATCTCCTCCTAAACCTTTATTATTCTATCAATAAAACTATTTGGGTTTTCTCCTACATACTTTTGTTTCATTGATGATTGTTGCATTAGTATGTTTAGCTTATAATCTGATCCTAAGCTTTTTATGTACATGAACCTATGTCTTTGTGTAGTCTCTTTCTTCTTTGATCTTGCAGGTATTGTGCTGCTGGGAAAGTGAAGGAGCAAGGGGTTGGAAGCTATCAAAGAGAAGAGGAACTGGGCCAAAGGAACTAGCGGAAGACAACGGTTAGTTCATCCTTTCCTTCTTTGTTTATAGTTCATAAAGAAGAATACACAAGTAGTTATTTCTGTTTGTTTCTAAGGTACTGTCACACCTTAGTTGGATAGGGTCTTTCCGAATGGATACTTTTCCCGATAACATGGTGCAAAGTTTTCTTTGAAATCTACCCCTTCTATTTGGGCATACCCTTTGCAAACCAATCAAGATTTGTTCCATATCATTTGACATTGATCATTCATTTTTTTCTTGAAAACCCACCTGGTTCCAATAACATTTTTCTCTCTCGGCTTTGGAACAAGCTCCCATATGTCATTTTTTTCAATATGGTCTAATTCTTCATTCATGGCTTTCACCTAGAACTTATCTTCACTTGCTTAGCATAGGTTATTGGGTTCTATCCGTGATAGTAGAGCCAAATTTGCATGACTTGTACTGCCCATGAGTTTCCTTCTAGTCTACACACACTGTCTTTGATTTCCAAGAATAAGACTCTTAGGATGTTCCTTCTGTACATACTTGGAAGGTGTCTTTGGCCTTGAAGGCATGCCTTCTTCTTCACCTTCATTGTCTGAATATGTTTCATTTAGGTTAACAGACCTCAAATTTGAGCTTTCTTCATCATCTGAATTCATTTTGTTTCTAGAGCATTTAGGCTGTCATCCCACTCCATCTAATATTACATTGATGCAATCCTCAATCTCCCTTATTCACTTGTTGTGACACTAATATCCTTTGCTTGGAATACAATATACGAGCAATATTCCTTCGTCAGCGTGTGAGTCAAACTTCCCAAGGTTCATTTCATTCCTTTTTAATAAGCACTTGCTCCCAAACACCTTGAGATGTTTAGCTCATGCATGTCTTCCCTTCCATAACTCATAGTGAGTTTTATCACTATTAGGCCTTAGTTGAGCTCTATTAAACAGATATATTGCTCCCTGGGCTTCTTCTCCCCAGAAATTGTGAGACATTCCCACTTCATCTAACATTGCTCTGGCCATTTCTTGGATTGTTCTATTTTTCCTCTCTAATACTCCATTTTGTTGAGGAGTTCTAGCCAGTGAATGTTGCCTCCTAATGTTATGCTCTTCATAGAAATCCTCAAACACTCTTGATGTGAACTCTCCCCCTCTGTCTGATCTTAAGCTTTTTATTTTCAAATATTTCTCATTTTATACCTAATCTTTAAGCTTCTCGAAATGAGAAAATGCCTCCAATTTTTCTTTTAAGAGAACAATCCAAGTAACCCTGGTGAAATAATCAATGATAAGAATGAAATACCTTTCTCCTTTTGAGTTATTTTCTCTAGTTGGGCCACAAATATCTGTGTGAATGAGTTCCAGAAGTATGTATGAGGTGAACTCTTTCGATTTGAAATGAGTTCTAGTCTACTTTCAAAACTGACATGACTTACAGATTATGTTATCAGGGTTCAAAAGTCTTGGTAATCCTTTCACTTATCCCAGCTTGCTGACTTTTATTAAATTGCTAAAATTCGTACGCCCAAGCCTCTTGTGAAACAAACATGCCTCACTTGTTTTTCTTAAGTACCAGTTAACACTGGAATCATCAAATACATACATTACTGTGGGTTCTTATTGCTTTTCCCACCAATTTTCCATTCTTTATATTGTGGATCTCATAGTCTTTGGATCGAAAGGTCACATCATAGCCATTATCACACATTTGGCTAACGCTGAGTAGATTCTGTTTGAGACCTTCTACATACAACACATTATGTGCTTCTATTTTTTTATCAAGACTTGCCACACATTTACCCTTAATTCTTGTTGGGGCATTGTTTCCAAAGGTGACATTGCTTCCTCTATATTTTTCCTTAAGTGTCAAAAATTTGGTTTTGTCTCTAGTCATATGTTTTAAACATCCACTATCCACATACCATTTGTTCCATGGTTATGACCTGATATGGAAAGACCACACCGCATGCCTTCTTTAGTTTTTTGTTTCTAGCCCCCATTATACTTTCAGATAGTTGATTGTCTATCATACTGGGACTTAGACAAGTGCATTCAAACCTGCATCTGCACTCACTTTATTTGTGCCCAAAATTTGTACATTTGAAGCATTCTACTTCACTTAGTAAGGGAGAGAAGACATTCTAATTTCTAAGAGAGGAAAATTGAGACTCAGAAATCGGGTGTATATTATATCTGAGATTTTCATTTCTTTCAACTTTAATTCTTCTACAATCAATGGCTTTATATCCAAATATATAACACTTATAACAATGACCATAAAACAAACAGGCATGCTTTTTGTTAAGAGCATTATGAGATTGAGTAGGAAAATACCTTGGTCATTTGAATGATTGGTTTGTTCTCCTTTAATGATCTCCCCTTTGTCCAGCTCCTTTTTTGTCTTCATTAATTCTTTCATGATGCTTCTTCCCATGACTTTGTGGTTCTTCAAATCCTGTGGACCTAAAGTTTATGTTCCTAACTGAAGATTCTTGTGTCTTAGACTATCCCAGACTGGTTTTGATTCCTGAAGGCCTTTGACTACTCAAGATCTGATCTAGTTTCCTTCACCCTTCATCAAAATTTTCATTCAGAACCTTCTCGGTCTTTGTTTTCTCAAGATTGATTCTCAGAGAGACAACCTTTGCTTCAAGACTCTAACAGTTCTATTCCCATTCTTGAATCGGGTCTTGAAGAACTTATTCCTTTCATTTGGCCTCCTCCTGCTCTACTTTTAAAGACAGAATATCATCTTTTCATATCTGTGAGCTCATCTCCATTTTTAACTGGAGTACCTCTCGTTTCAACTGCTTGTTCTTATTTTCCAGTCTCTCACAGTTCCCGTGATTTTCTTTCTTTAAAAGGACTAGATTGTCCTTTCTCTTGATAGCTTCTTCAAGATTTTATTTTTGATAAGTATACTCCCCATTATAAAGTTATACATACAGTCTATAATTGTTCCCTCGGTTGCTTATTCTTCTTCCTTTCCTTTTTTAATTCATCGAGGGCACTGATAAGTTCCCCTTCAAGGTCTACTACTCTTTCTTCTTCTTCCTCTTTAGAATCCATAATACCTTGTTTCTTGGAGTCTATTTCAATGGCCATAAGAAGGTACTTACTTGACTCATTCTCTAATGACTCTTCAGACTCTAACTCTGATTCTGACTTGTCTTCTTTGGAATAGAACCCCTTCTTCTTATAGGGATTTTTCTTCTAATGTATCTGAGACTTGTTGCCAAATTTTAGATCCTCTTCCATTTTAGCCTTCTCTTTATAAGGGAAATTGGAAGAGAAATGTCCAACTTTACCATAATCAAAACACTTAAAGGGAAACTTCCCTTTATGTTTTCCTAATCCATGCTTTAGTTTTCTAGCTACTTGAGCCAACTACTGATCAGATTCACAACTAGAGCAATCTTGATGGTATTTGTGCTCCTTTCCCTTTATATATACTTTGAATGTTGCTTCCTTTGGTTTAGAATTATCTATTCCTACTCTCATATCATAAGTTATGAGAGTACCATGCAGCTTATCCATCTTAATATCCTTTAAATTATCCATTTCCTTAATAGCTGAGATTTTGGCATTAAATCTCATGGGTAGAGATTTCAATATTTTTTGAACGATCATCTCTTCCTTGACTTCTTCACCAATTCCTCTAATCATAATAACCACTTCATCAACATTGAGGAATTATCCTGCTATGCTTTCATTCTCATTCATCTTCAAGCTTTCAAACCTCATTTTGAAAGTCTGAAGTTTCACTTTCTTGACTTTGTTATCTCTTTCATGACGTTGGTTCATATTTTCCCACATTTCATAAGAATACTTACAATGCATAAATTTTACAAGTTCTGATTGACAAAGATCAACAAGAATGGCATGCTTGGATTTACCATTGCTCAGATATATTTTTTTTCCATCTCCATGAGTGGGGAGAATATGAGGGACATTGTAGTTTACTAGTACTAATGTCAAAACATCTACTCCCAAGGGCAAAATATATGCTTCCATTCTCACTTTCCAAAAAGCATAATTGGCCCCATCAAAGATCGGTACTCTACTTGAGTAAACTTCCTAACTCTCTTGCCTAGACATAATTCCTTATATATCTACCTTCCAGTGTTTAAATTATTGCTGAAGGAACCTTGCCTCTGATACTAATTTTTGGAATAAGGAATTTTTGAGGGGGGGTGAATCAGTAATTTAAGAAACTCTTAATTTTCTTTTTCTTACTATGCTTATAGTCCCTTCTTATGTTATTTCACTTGTGAGAGAATTCATTCATGAAACAGTGAATCAACAATATTTTAGACATACATATTCAAATAACAATCTCATCACTAGCACATATTTGACATGGTCTTTTCATGTGGAAACCCAGAGGCAAAAAACCACCAATTTGTTGTTTTTTATATGATGTAAATTAAGCATCCACTTAATTATGTCTATTGGTTTTTTAGAACCCACTCAAAGGAGACACTGACCCCCTTTGTTTAGAAGGAACCAACTTGCCAAGAGGCACCAACCTACCCTTGCCATTGTCATACTATTTGCTACACTTTTCAAACTGAAAACAGAGGCATAAAATTTTAAACTAAAATACCACTAAATGGTTGTCTCCATATTCATCTTCTGCACTCTGGTTTCTATGTTATCTTAGAGTAGGTCTCGTCTTGCTGCTCACAACAACACTTTCCCTACACTCTGCCTTCACTTCCAAGGGCTCTTCACTGATTTCGCACCAGCACTACCCTCACCGTGCTTCACACTACACGCTCACTACTTCTGGTGCACTCTCAGGCCAAGTCAAGTCAACTGCTTCACTCTTCTTTCACATCAAACTCAATACATTCACACATCTTCTCAACTCCCCCAACAACTCAATGGAAGTTTGGTGTTTTTTTCCTCTGCTACACTAAGCTCGATGTAGCCTCTATCAACATCAACACTGCCCAAGCATGTACCCCTAACATGGACCTCCATGTTGTGCACTTAATCTTAGTCCCCCTACACATTTCACAAAAACTCCCCATGCTTATTTATCGCTCACAGAGATTAGTTGTACCTCTGCATGTCATCTCTATTCTTCATATACATCTACCAAGTGTGCCTGGGAAGTCTTCGACCACCAACATTACTCCTCTGCATTCAAAACTACAGTTTCTGACACATACACCTTTAGTGGATACCTATACCATTATATCAACATTCTTCCACCGCAGTGTCGTGTAGTGGTGCAACAGTGTGAAAATGTCGATTTCTGACTTTCGATTATGTCTAGCCCCTTTTGTATTAACTCCCTACTATAATTCCATCATAGGACCGAGGGCCATGACTTGAGGCTTAGGCTTAAGGCATGAAGCCCTTTAACGTTGTGTTAGGGCCTTTTCTCCTTTGTATTGTGCTTTATCAAAAATTTTCAATCAAAATGATTTATCGAAACTTTTCTATATACACACATACAAAAACTACGAACTGCGAATTCCGATTGACCTTGGCCCTTTTTGTTTAACCTGCTTTTCACATTTTTCTCCACAGTACCGAGGGCTTAGCCTTAATGCATTAAGTCTTTTAGTGCTCTATCTGGGGCACTTTTCTTATGTTAAATCTTTGTACCCTCAGTTCCATGACCACATGCTTAAACACTCGTGACCATGCTTTTAACACATTGTATCCCCGCACAGCGTCGTTGTTCATTTGTAACCAAGTGCCAAGAGCCACAAACCTCCAATTGTCGGTCTCCGATATGATGGCACACTACCACATGGCACTTTCTGAGTGGTGACATGTGTCACTTAGATATGGCCCATTAGTCCACCCACTATGTTCGGAACGGCTTGCCATGTGTCTTCATTGGAGCTCACTTGAAGTTTCCATGTGTCTTCTAGAGGAGGGAAAAAAGGGACCCCATCAACCTTTTTTTCTGCGAATTCTTTTGTTAATTTTATTTTGCCATTCTTTAAGGCTTTCATCACAATCAACATGTTCTTCAAATCACAACATTTAAATGGTCCACCCTTGTAAAGATCTGATGTGCGATTTCCTATTAACCTACAACCATGTGTCGATCGCCTCCGATCGCTGATATGGAAATCTGCCTAACCTCTGATCGCCAATTGCGATCACCGATACGCCGATGTGCTGA
Source organism: Pinus tabuliformis (assembly GCA_031772625.1). Taxonomy (NCBI): domain Eukaryota; kingdom Viridiplantae; phylum Streptophyta; class Pinopsida; order Pinales; family Pinaceae; genus Pinus; species Pinus tabuliformis. Next base: position 114,650,230 of record CM062806.1, read on the forward strand.
AGTGCTGACCCCTGATTGTGATCACTGATATGGATTAATTGTTCACCTCTAATTTTGATCACCAATATGGAAGTTTTCTCTACCTCTAATTGTCGATATTCTTGCCTTCTCAAGGCCTCAACATCCTGACCTTCAACAGGTAATAACGTTCAAACTAGGAGTCCATTTTTGGACTTCCTCATATCGATGGAAATTTTATTCAGAGTAATTTCCAATGTGGAGAGTCTGATATAAGCTTTGAGTCCTTCTGCTACAAGGAAAGTCACTACAAGATTTCTCTTCATATAGTCCAAACACCCAATCATACCGTTGACCCTTGTTTGACATCAATGCCAATACTTACACAACAACCTATACATAACCAACCATCAAATGTCCAAAAACATTTTCATCACCATTAGGAGGAATATTATCCTCACTATGATCATTTTGAACATAGTTAGGAAATTCATAACCATCATTGTTTGAAAAATATTCATTACCATTCTCAGTTGCTGGAAATTTTTCACTACCATCATCTGTGCTTTTGAAATATTGGCTTGGAGGATATTCATCATCATCTTCATATTTCCCTTCGTTAGTGCTACCCTCATAGTCCTTAGAATTAGGACTAATTGGAAAATTTAACTCTCTATTTACATGATATTCTTCATCCTGTGCTTTGTCATTTTTTCTCTCATAGTCATTAGATTAGGACTACGTGGAAAATGTGAATCTTTATTTACTAGAAATTCTTCATCTTGCCCTTCATCAATACTTCTCTCATAGTCCTTAGGATTAGGACTAAGTCGAAAATGTGACTCTCTATTCACCAAAAATTCTTCATTCTTCCCTTTGTCACTGCCACTCTCATAGTCCTTAGGATTAGGACTAAGTGGAAAATGTGACTCTCTATTTACTAGAAATTATTCATCATGCCCTTCATCACTACTACTCTCATAGTCCTTAGGATTAGGACTAGGTGGAAAATGTGACTCTCGATTTATTTGAAATTCTTCATCCTGGCCTTCATCATTGCTGCTCTCATAGTCCATAGGATTAGGACTAAGTGGAAAATGTGACTGTCTATTTATTTGAAATTCTTCATTTAACCTTTGCCAGTGTTGCTCTCATAGTCCTTAGGATTAGGACTAAGTGGAAGATTTGACTCTCTATTCATAGTTAGATATTTTTTGTTATATTCGTTAATATGAATAGAGTTGTTATGTGACAAAGATGTTGATGGTTCACAAAGTGAAGCTTCACTATCAAAAGAATCCATGACTTTCAAATAGAATAGTTTGAATGATCCAAATGCACTCGCTCTTAATGATAATATATAGCTTAAAGAATGAAAATTTCCCTCCAAAAATTATGTTTGAAGTATTTCCCTCCAAATATTTCTTCTATAATTTATTGAAAATTTTCTACTAAAATTCTCTCTTGAATATTTTGAATCTAATTTCCATTCAAATTTTCCAAAAAAAGAAAATTGTTTAATACATTCCTTCAAAATTAAACTAAATCTTTTACTTAAACTATATAGCATCTACTACACAATTGATTTTTTTTTATGACATCTTTTATCCCACATGTAACATAAATTACTTTATTGTCATAATATTAACTATATATTAATTTTTTGTAATTTTTTTAATACCACATTCAAGAAGCGATAAAACAATTCCATAATTTCACTATATAATAAATTTCGTTATCACTATTCTGTAAATCACTAATCTGATGTATCAAAAATAGTGCTCAAAATTTAAAGTGTGTGACAGAGGTCGAAACTTGAATGATTGGATAGAGCTTGGCGACCTGAAATCAAATGCAACTTGTTTCACTCAAATTCGACATTGGATGCTCTGAGAATCACGTTTTGTTCATTTCGGGAAACAACTAAAACATTGAAATTTGGGTTGCATGGATGCCCATTCAGCAGTCCGTACGCTGACCGGGCCATGACTTGGTAGGTTGAGTGGTCCTCCATCGTCCAATGTATGGTGGACACCTAGCGTAGCATGGTTGGTTGCATTTGGTGAATTTCTATTGGTTGAGGGTTTGTGAAGTGTCCCAATGAGGGAGAGCCATGTGGGCCAATCAGTGGCTACCACATGGCCTCCTCTTGGCCATGAAAAATTTTGTCTCTCCAAGATGAGCCTCTATGGTGTTCGAAGCTGAGACCTCACACATATTAACCAAGGCCAACACCACTGTGCCGCCGTGTTCCTTATTTCAATAACATTGAATGGTTCTATTTGAAGTTGAATCAATGCACATATGGGGGAGGGGTTGGGCTAATTCCTATCCTTTGGCTACCCCTGCACCATAGGGCCGCAAGGAGGGGGACAAGGGCTAAGGCCTAGCCTATTCCTGATGGCCCTTTGCAAAGTTGTATGCCCACAGTCGTAATCGGGATCGCGAAAGAGACGGGGACCGACCTCAAGCGCTATGGGGACTCAATGTGACCAATAACATGGGTGGAGGAGGGGCTAACCCCTAGGGTCCATCCCACGGTCATCACATGCACCACAAGACTAAGGGTGATCGAAATCTTGATTAGGGGAAAAAATTTGCTCAAAAAATCAAAGTGTTAAGAATCACTCAAAACCTGAACGACTGCGTCCATCTCGGTGATACACTCCCAATGCGACTCATTTCACTCAAAACGGAGCTCTTATGAGGAAGATATCGCATTTTGTCTGATTTGCCAAACATAAGAATTTTGAAAGAAAAAAAGTATAGTCGCCACCCAATTAGCAGTCTGTATTGTTGACGTGGCAGGTGACTGTGCAAGTCAATGTTTGGTGAACAGCTAGTGATGTCACGCCAAATGGCACTTTCTAATTGGTCGACAGGTTGGTCAATTGGCTTTATTTTACTGGAAAGGGGAGGAAAAATGAGAAGGAGACATGTGTCAAGCCCAGAGGTCACCACATGTCCCTCCCCAAATGCCTGGCAGAATCGGCGCGTAGTGCAAAATTTTGTTTGCAGGTTGGCGGAGTTGAATCCACGACCTCGCCCGAATAAGTGCAATGATCTATCACTATACCACCACCATAGGTCTTAACCAACTATGGGCACAATATGTATTTAATGTGGTAGCTGTTGGCAATTGGGGGAGGAGAGGACCAGCCTCGCGGGCCAACCCCCTCCACATGTGACCACAACTACAAAACCAGAGGCCAACGGTTAGCACTAACTGCGTGCTTAATGCGCTAACTGCAAATTATGCTAATTAAACTATGTTTATACGTTAATTAAGCGAGATTAACTTGGCAGAAGTTTGGCGGGACCGATAAATTCGATGCTAACTCCAAATTTGGTGGGGTTAACTTGAGCTTCTCCAGATTTAGTGGAGTTTTCCTAGGGAAAACTAAAGAGGCCATAACTTTAGCATTTTTCAACCAAGTTTGGCTCAAAAGTAGTCATTCCTAGATGATTTGGATGCTCTGAACACAATGGAACAGGTTGCAGAGGCAGAAAGGCACTTATGTATGTGATTTTACTACGTTGAATTTTAAGGAAGCTTAGGGCCACCAGGAGAGGAGGTCAAGCCTAGATCAGCTGAAGTCCAATTGCAGAGCTTGGACAGTAATTTTTGTGATTTTTGGATCTTTTGATTCCAATTGAACAGGTTGAAAAGCCATTGGAGCACTGCAGTCACATGTAATCAAAGAATTGACCATTAATCCAAAGAGGGCCTAGCCATTGAAGCAGGTCCAAGGAGATGTAGCCCAGGAGGGGTGAACTCCTTTATCAACTTTGTGTTATGAGTTTGTTGTGTTTTATTTCTCTGAAATTTACTTGTTGTATATGTGTTTTAAACAACTAATTAACCTCATAAATTGCTCATAAAAGGCACATAACACTTGACACATAGTTCCTTACATTTTGGTTAATTTGAGACGATCCTAAACACATTTTTAATACTAATGAGAGAGCTTGCATAGCATTAACAAGTTTTCCCGACATTTCAGATCAAGTTGGTACCAAAGCAATGTTAGCTCATTTTAACCCTGAGATGGCTTGCCAAGGTTATCTAGAAAATTAGCTATTGGTTTTGTATTTGTGCAAGGAAAAATTAACTGTGTGCAAGTTTATGTGTATAATACTTTCTCAAGCTTTGTGAAGCTTTTTGATGCGTTACAAGTGTGATGGAAGCTTCAACAAGTGATGTTTCTAATCCATCTTCCTTAGCAAAACTCTTTGATTTAGAGATGTTGCAAGAGCTTATCATCATGAGAGATATAGTGAAAGTGTTGTATGAAAATATGAAGGAGAACATTATACTTCAAGAGAAGTTGATGGCCATGAAGGAGGAGAAGAAAGAGCTTCTTGAAAATATCCATGAGATCAAAATTCAACTCCATGATGCCAAGGAAACCCTAGCCATGTATGTGCATGAAAATGAGGTATGCAATTCAAGTTTATCTTTAATTTCCTCTCAAAATGAATGTTTTGGTGCTTTTGAAAGACACACTAGAGGAATAGGGTCCAAATTATTGATGAATATGGGCTATGAAGGTAAAGGGTTAGGCAAACATACACAAGGCATAGTTGAGCCAATTTTTGTTGAGGAAAGGTCTAGGTATTTGGGTCTTGGTTATGGACAACATGATGGAGAATGCTCCAAAGCCAAAGAGGCACATGAAGGTATTCCAAGAAGGACTTTCATTACCTCAAGCTTGTGAATTTTGTGTTCATGAGGAATGCAAAAGTTTTATACCCACTTTGCAAGAAGATTCTCATAAGCATGCAACTAGTGGAAATTTCAAACAAGAGGATGTTGAAAGCTCTAAGGTCATTGAAACCATTGTTGGTATTCTAAAGAGAGCCACTACCTCATCAAATTCACCTCCTCAAGAAGAAGAAAAAGTTGAATGTGCAATGTATAAATCTGCCTTTAATCAAGTTTCTTTTGATTATGATAAACATGGTAAATCTTCACATAAGATTTGGAGAAAATTTACATGCTATTTTGTGGTTTTAATAACCATATTGTTTCTAGGTGTTGGAAGAGGATAGCCATACACAAGAAACTTTCAAAACAAAAGAGACAGAAAGCCAAAGGTCCATTGGATAATATTGAAAATAAGATGCAATAATTTTGCACTCACTGCCATAAGCAGGGTCATCTTGTAGACAAGTGTTGGACCTTACATCCAACAAATCATCCACCACATTTAAAGAAGGTGGAGAGAAATTTTGGCAAGAACGGAAAAGATGATTCCATAATTGATGTGGGTCAGGATGATACACATGATGAAGTTTAGTTGAAAGAAGTGCCATTGAAATGGTTTGTAAAGAGATGGTTAGATTTCTTAACCAATTAAGGCCTTGAATTTCTTTGGATAATTGATGAAAATCTTGCCTTATTGATGCATTTCCTTGTTATTTGGATGCATTTCCTTTCTCCTGAAAGTATGATGCATATTTCATGAAGCAAGATGTTGGAAAAGTAGAGTTATGTTGACTCACTTAGATGCAGCAAAGATGGCAATTTTCAACTACAAATTGGCATGCATGTTGCATTCTTGAACTTGCATGTTTATGCCAGGAAGGTGTTTGAAAGTGGAGTATGTTGACTCACTTTATTGCAGCAAATTTGGTGATTTTAGCTCTTTAAACACTCATACATACCAATGGGATTCTTGTGTTGGCATTATGACATAGATTTGGAACTATGAAATAGGTGTTGTCCTTGATGGCAACTCACTCAGATGAAATATCATAGTTCAGATTCACAGATTGAAGAAAGAGAGGTATACGCAGGTTCCCCATTGACCAAGCTGAGTCTACATGCGGGTTAGCAAACCAAAAGGAGCGTATGGCATACAGACGCACTTTCACAAAAGGAAAGGCACGTACATGTTGGAAAAATAAGTTTTAGTCCATTGTATTTTGATCCATGGTATTGGTCCAAGGTATCTTATCCGAAGTGTTCACCCCGGGTATTTGGTCCAAGGTATTGGTCCTAAGTGGTTTTGGTCCATGGTATTGAGTAAGGCCTAAGATTATAAAAGGAGGAGAAGATCATTAGGCAAAGTCACTCAAGTATTGAATATCTAATGAAGAGAAAGACCTAGAATATAGGTTATTGGGTTATGGTGCATAGCTGGATCTGAATCAAGGATGAACCTTAGTGGTTGATGAAGGATAAGATCTAATGATGGGTTAAGATATTAAGGCTTGAAGTGAAGTATCTTTGTGTGGTTTTGATATTTTATCTGAATAACTGGCGCATGTTGTAGTCTGTAAATATGATGATCTGGGTATAACTAAAGTCTAGAATTTTTGTAAAGATTAAATCATCATTTACAGATCTGTACGCAGGTTCACTTTAGAAAAGGCACGTATACACGCTAGTTCTGCATATCAAAACAACGTATACATCTTAAATTTGATTTGAATATCTGTATGTAGGTTCGCCTTGAGAAAAGTGTGTATGCACGTAGGTTTGACACATTGAAGTAGCGTATACCTCATAAAATATGCTTTAGCTACTTCTGTTTGCTGTTGCAGTGTTCTAGGTTCTGGTTACTGTATTCTAGTTACAACATTCTGAAAAGTGATTGATTGATTTAGTTGTGGTTGGTGCAAAGGAGATTGGTTGATGTAGATATATTTGATGTTTGAATGATGTTATTGATGGATCCAGTCTGAAAATTTATGAAACGTGGTCCCTAGAAGAAAAGAGAAGGTTGTAGCCTTCTGTAGGTCGGCACCTACGTACTAGTAAACATATCAGCTAGTACAAGAGCTAGGGGGTTTTAGCTCCCTTCCAGGAGAAGCTGGAGAACGAGAGAAGGTTGTAGCCTTCTGCAGGTAGAAGCCTGCGTATTGGTATAAGACTGCACTAGTACAAAATTGTAAAAAGAAGTTTCTTATTAAAAAGAAGATAGAGACAATTGCAGTAGGTGGTTTTCACCCACATTCGGTTTCCACCTTATATCTTGTGTTCATGTGTGTGATTGTCTGTTCTTTTTATATGGTTCTGATGCACTGATTAAAGATCAACATATGATGAATTAACTGAATCATAAGTTTTGCAGGATATACGCTAGTTGCCTTAAATACAATTGCGTATAAACGCAAGTTCCATTAACTGAAGTAGGGTATATGAATCTAATTATGGAAATGAAATATTATTGACTTGCTAATACTGATTCACCCCCCCCCCCCCCCAAGTATTATTTCCAACAATTGGTATCAGAGCAGGTCCTTCAGAAGAAGCTTGATCGCTTGAAGGAAGATCTATCATCATGAGTAACTACGAAAGAGAGGGATCCATTAGACCACCAATCTTTGATGGGAGCAACTTCGTTTATTGGAAGGTAAGAACCACAGCCTATCTTCAATCTCTTGGAACAGATGTCTGGGAAATCGTGGAAGGAGGATATACATTTCCATCAGCAATTCCTACAGATACGGCAGGTAAAAAGAAATATGAAACCAATGCCAAGGCTATCAATACATTATTGGGGAGTCTGTCACAATCAGAATTTGTCAAAGTTATGCAGCTCAAAACCGCCAAAGAAATATGGGACAAGATCGTTCTAAGCTATGAAGGAGACAATCAGCTAAAATGTGCAAACTAGCAAACTCTCAGAATTCAATATGAAACTCTCAAAATGCACAATGATGAAATTATAGCTATTTACTTCTTACGTATATATGACATTGTTAATTGCATGAAGAATTTGGGTGAAGAGATAAAAGAAGTTACTTTAGTTGAAAAGGTTTTAAGATCCTTATCTACTAAGTTTGAATCAAAAGTATCTGCCATAGAAGAAAACCAGGATCTTCAGACTATTACTATGACACAGCTGCATGGAATCTTAACTGCTTTCGAAATGAGAAAAGGAGGTCCATAAAATATGAGAGAAGCTGCATTCAAAGCTTCAGGAAAAGAAGAACTCAATGAATCGGGACATATTTCAGAAGGAGAGGAAGAATCAAACTTTGTTAAGAACCTTCAACAGGGTTCCAGAAGATTCAGAGGTAAATTACCTTTCAAATGTTTTGCTTGTGGAAGAGTCGGTCATTGTGCTACCAAATGTTGTCATAAAGATAAGCTTGATAAAGGTAAGGAATTAGAAAAATGGAATAGAAAACAAAGTGTAAGTAAGAAGAGCTACTATACGCATGAAGATAGCGATGGTTTATCAAATAGTGATGAAGATGAAAATAGTAATGACTATAGACTTCTGATGGCTTTTGAAGATGATGATTTCTTGGATGCTTTAGATGAAGATGACCTTTATGAAGAAATCTCTAAACTCAAAATCTGTTTAGAAGAAAAGAATATGATTATAGATACTCTGACATTCCAACTCACTGAAAGAGAAAAACACAATGAAAAACTAGAATGTGAAATTGTGGGTCTAAGAGAGGATATTGAGAAAACAAAAGCTCTCAATCTTAGATTTGCTAAAGGATCAGAAACCTTAAATGAAATTATCAAAGTGCAGCGTTCTCCTCTGATAAAGACAGGTCTTGGATATACTGAAGAAGCATCCCAAGCACAGAAGCCGTCAACCTCCACTAAAAGCTATCTTGATGCAACAAAGAGCAGTGAACAGTTTGACAATCGACAACAAAGGCATAAAGCATATCACCAGGTAAATCAGGCTCAATTCACTTCAAGGATGAATAGAAGCTACAACCAACCTCAAGTAAATCATACTCAATCTGTTTCAAGAATGAATATCAATAGCAACTACAATCACCAGGTCAGTAGATTCGATAATCGCAGGAACTTCTTTAATGGCCAATGTTTTTCATGTCATAACTTTGGACACAAAGCTGCTCAATGTGTTACTTACAAAACCATCATGACTAGAGAAGAATGAAATCAAAGGAATGTGACGGGGATCATGAAAGGGACCTACAATAACTTTTCTCTTCTTGAAAATGAAATAGAATGCTCTATCTGCAACAACTTTGGTCATGAAGAATCTGAATGCGGGAGTAAATTTCAGCAAACATCTCAGAAGGAGCAAACTTCATTAAATCCCAAAATATGGAGAAATAAAGAACCGCAAAAAGAAAGATGTGGTATAGCCTTGAATGCAGAAGGACAAGAAAATTAGTGGTACATCGACAGTGGATGCTCGAAACACATGACAGGTGATAAAGAAAAACTTAAGTCATATAATGCATTAGAAAAAGAAAAGAAGGTCTCATTTGTAAATGACACTCCTGTTGTCATAGAAGGTAAAGGTTCTGTTCTCTTAAAAGAAAAATTTAAAGCTAGGCATGTTATGTATGTTGATGGTCTAAAGCATAACCTGTTGAGTGTCAGTCAAATGTGTGATCAAGGAAATGAAGTAGTATTTCGATCAAATGGATGTGTTGTTCATGAGCTTGATATAGGAGAAACTGTGATCAAAGGTATAATAACTCCAAACAACTTATACATACTCAAGGGAGGACAACAACAGTGCTATATAAGCAAAAATGATGAACACTGGCTATGGCATAGAAGATTGGGGCATCTAAGCTTCTCTCAAATAAGAAAAGCATGCAAATTCCAGGTTGTTCATGATCTTCTTGATATCAGCATCCTAGAAAATACAATATCCAAATCATGTCAATTTGGTAAACAGACCAGAGCGCACTTCCCTGAAAAGGAAGGATCAGCTAGTAAGCCTCTTGAACTTGTTCATACTGATTTATGTGGACCATCAAGGAAAAAGTCACCTCGTGGAGAGGAATACTTTATATTGTTCATTGATGATTTTTCCAGAATTTGTTGGATAGGGATTCTAAAGCATAAAGATGAATCTTTTGAAAAATTCAAAGATTTCAAAGCCTTGGTTGAAAATTAATCAGATCGCAAAATCAAATGCCTCAGATCTGATCGAGGAGGGGAATTTACCTCGGATGAATTCTTTGACTTTTGTGAAGAACATGGAATAAAAAGGCAATTCTCCACTGCAAGGACTCCTCAGCAAAATGGAGTGGTAGAAAGGATGAATAGAACTGTTCAACAAATGGCTCGTGCTATGCTAGATGAGTCTGGAACTCCTGCAACCTTCTAGGGTGAAGCTGCATTCGCTGCTGTCACTATTCTCAACCAAGAAAATGTTCGGGTAAACAACACTCAAACTCCACATGAACTTTGGTATGGTAATACTCCTACTGTAAAATACTTCAAAGTTTTTGGAAGAAAATGTTACATCAAAAGGACTGATGAAAAACTTGGCAAGTTTGAACCCAGAGCAGATGAAGGAATTCTCCTTGGTTACTCTTCCCGAAGTAAAGGATATAAGTGTTATAATAAAAGACTTGGGAAAATTATTGAAAGTATTGATGTTGTGGTTGATGAAGCATGAAAAAATCCAAAGTAGGTAAAAACCGAAGATTGTGGAGAAGATGAGGATTATCCTCCCACATCAAATCAGACTAATTCTGAAGAAGAAACTAATGAAGCACCAGAAGAATAGATAACGGCAGAAGAAAAGACTCCATCCAGGTATGTTTAGAAAAATCATCCAGAGACTCAAATTTTGGGACAGAAAGAGGCAGGTGTGCAGACAAGAAGAAATATTACAGAAGCTTCAAGCTATCTAGCGTTTCTTTCCTCCATTGAACCTTAAAATGTAAATGAAGCATGCAAAGATGAATTTTGGGTCAAGGCCATGAATGAAGAACTTGAGCAAATTGAAAAGAATAATACTTGGGAATTAGTTCCTAGACCTCATGATAAGAATATCATAGGAACCAAATGGATATTCAAAAACAAGCTAAATGAAAATGGAGAAGTTATTAGAAACAAGGCCAGACTTGTTTGTAAAGGATATTCTCAACAAGAAGGTATAGATTTTGAAGAAAATTTTGCACCTGTTGCTAGACTTGAAGCCATAAGAATGTTCCTTGCTCTTTCTAGTTTTCAGAAATTCAAAGTATACCAAATGGATGTAAAATCTACCTTTCTTAATGGAGACTTAGAAGAAGAAGTATATATTGAGCAACCAGACGAATTCATCCTTGGAAATGATGCAAAACTTGTATGCAGACTTAGAAAGGCTCTCTATGGTCTAAAACAAGCTCCAAAGGCCTGGTATTACCGTCTTGAAAAATACCTCCATCAACAAGGTTTTTCAAAAGGATCAGTTGATAGCAATCTATATACAAAGATTGACAATAATAAATTGCTAATATTTGTTGTGTATGTTGATGATATCATTTTTGGTAGTAATGAAGAAGCCATGAGTCGGAATTTTGCTTCAATAATGTAGAAAGAATTTGAAATGTCCTTGCTTGGTGAGCTTACATATTTTCTTGGTCTACAAGTTCAACAAAATAAAGATGGTATTTTTATATCATAAACCAAATATCTCAAGCTGATCTTGAAAAAATACGGCATGGAAGATTCTAAACCAGTATGTACCCCAATGGTAACAGGATGTACTCTCAGCTCAAATGATGAATCAGTAGCAGTACATCAACCAACCTACAGATCCATGATTGGTAGTCTGCTTTATCTAACAAGTACCAGAGATCATGCATGCAGTAGGAATAGTTGGAAGATTCCAAGCAAATCCAAAGGAATCACACCTCTAGGCAGTCAAAAGGATTTTCAAATATCTTCAAGGAACACAGAATTTTGGTTTATGGTATCCTAGAGATATAGATCTTACACTTCATGCATATACAGATGTAGATTGGGTAGGAAGTGTTGATGACAGAAAGATCACTAGTGGTGGTGCATTCTATATGGGTTCCAAATTAGTGTCTTGGTTTAGCAAGAAACAAAGTTCAATTGCATTATCTACAGCTGAAGCAGAATATGTGGCTGTTGTATCTTGCTGCACACAACTCCTTTGGATGATGCAAACATTGCAAGACATTCAGATCACATGTACTCCACCCATATCCATTCTATGTGATAATACAAGTGCCATCAGTATTTCAAAGAATCTAGTCATGCATTCCAAGACCAAGCACATACCCATCAAATGCCATTTTCTACGTGAACAAGTGCTTGAACAAAAGGTCAAATTGGAGTATGTCCCCTCCAAAGAACAGGTTGCTGATATATTCACCAAACCACTGCCCAGAGAGACATATGAATATCTCAGATAGAAGCTGGGAGTAGTTGATGCATCATTCTGCTGTTAAAACTTATTTGTTTCAAAGAAAAGCCGTTATGCATGAGTTTCATGAAGCGTATCCACGTACATACACCAGTATCTGTGGATACAGTCGTGTATATGTTGGTTTGAAGAAAAGCAGTGGGCCAAACTTAGGATAAAAGGAGTTTGATATGGGTCTGACAGTGATCATCTGGCACAGGTTCAGGGGGAGCATATACTTCTCATAATGCATTATTGGCATTATCTTAGAAGATCTTGGTACAAATTCACAGTTGTTTTTAATTCAGGTGGAACAGATTCAGGGAGAGATCATGGATGCTGGTCTGGATGCTGATAGTTGCTGATGATTATCATGGTCTTGTTTCAAATATTTGGTCTCTATGTCATGTATATCTTTTAATGTCAAGGTCATGAAACGACCTATTTTGTTACCCCACTATGCATGGGATGGATGATGTAATGTTCTTGTTTTAACATGTATAAACAATTGATATATCCCCACTTGGTTGGGTGGATGAGTCAAACTTGGTATATCCCCACTTGGTTGGGAGATGGATGTATGTATGAGTCATTGGTGATAGGAAGGTCATTTATGATGTATGTATAGAGTCATGTTCTTCTTTTAGAACATATTTTTGTAGACCTTGCTTATATTCAGGAGGAGCATGGAGCTCAATCAACACACTTCAGCATATCAGAGAAATACGCATGAACTTAGGGGGAGCATAACCCTTTGCCCTTGATGACAAAGGGGGAGAGTGACTTGGGGTTTCCATCAAGTCAAAAGGGGAAGATTGTTGTCATTATGACATAGATTTGGCACTATGACACAGGTGTTGTCCTTGATGGCAACTCACTCAGATGATAGATCACATTTCAGACTCACAGATTGAAGAGAGGTATATGTAGGTTCCCCATTGACCAAGCCACGTGTACACGTGGGTTAGCAGACCAAAAGGAGCGTATGGTGTACACACGCACTTTCACAGAAGGAAAGGTGCGTACATGTTGGAAAACTAAGTTTTGGTCCATGGTATTTGGTCCATGGTATTTTGATCCATGGTATTGGTCCAAGGTATCTGATCCGAAGTGTTGACCCCAGGTATTTGGTCCATGGTATTGAGTAAGGCCTAAGATTATAAAAGGAGGAAAAGATCATTAGGAAAAGGCACTCAATTATTGAATATCTAATGAAGAGCAAGATATAGAACACAGGTTATTGGGTTATGGTGCATAGCTGGATCTGAATCAAGGATGAACCTTAGCGCTTGATGAAGGATAAGATCTAATGATGGGTTAAGATCTTAAGGCTTGAAGTGAAGTATCTTTGTTTGGTTTTGATCTTTTATCTGAATAATTGGTGCATGTTGTAGTCTGTAAATATGATGATCCAGGTATAACTGAAGTCTAGAATTGTTGTAAAGATTAAATCATCATTTACAGATCTGTACGCATGTTCACTTTAGAAAAGGCACGTATACATGCTGGTTTTGCATATCAAAACAATGTATACATCTTAAATTTGATTTGTAGATCTGTATGCAGGTTCACCTTGAGAAAAGTGTGTATGCATGTAGGTTCTACACATTGAAGTAGCATATACCTCATAAAATATGCTTTGGCTACTTCTGTTTGTTGTTGCAGTGTTCTGGGTTTTGGTTACTATTTTCTGGTTACTGTATTCTAGTTACAACATTCTGAAAAGTGATTGATTGATTTAGTTGTGGTTGGTGCAAAGGAGATTGGTTGATGCAGATATATTTGATGTTTGAATGATGTTATTGATCGATCCAATCTGAAAATTTATGAAAGTTGGTCCCTGGAAGAAAAGAGAAGGTTGTAACCTTCTGTAGGTCGGAACCTACGTACTAGTAAACATATCAGCTAGTACAAGAGCTAGGGGGTTTTAGCTCCCTTCCAGGAGAAGCTGGAGAATGAGAGAAGGTTGTAGCCTTCTGCGGGTAGAAGCCTGTGTACTGGTATAAGACTATACCAGTACAAAAATTGTAAAAAGAAGTTTCTTATTAAAAAGAAGATAGAGACAATTGCAGCAGGTGGTTTTCACCCACACTGGGTTTCCACCTTACATCTTGTGTTCATGTGTGTGATTGTATGTTCTGTTTTATTGCACTTAGTTACTCTTTATATGGTTCTGATGCACTGATTAAAGATCAACATATGATGAATTAATTGAATCATAAATTTGCAGGATATACACTAGTTGCCTTAAATACAGTTGCGTATACACGCAAGTTCCATTAACTGAGGAAGCGTATATGAATCTGATTATGGAAATGAAATATTATTGACTTGCTAATACTGATTCACCCCCCCTCTCAGTATTATTTCCAACATCTTGTAATTGTGATTTTACTTGTGAGAGAGTTGAGAATTGTTATACATGCATGAGAGTTTGTGTGTGTGAATAGTGGAATTTTTAATAGTTTCATTATGCTTGAAGATGCATTAGTGATTGACTTGTGTTGGTTGATTGCTTTGTTAACATGTATGTTGTCAACTTGAGAATGTTGATCACTTTCACATGCATGAGTGTTAGCTTGTGTGGTCGATTGATTGTTACATGTATGTTATATCGACTTGGAAGAGTTGATTTTGTCTCTAAAGACGAAAGGGAGATGTGAAAAATTGTTTCACGAGAACGTGGAATTCTTGTTGTAAATCGTCAAGTTGTTGTATATGCTTTTGCTTGACTTGAAAGTCAGTTGTTTGAAGAAGCATGTTTTGTTTACTTGTGTTTAGCCGATGGTTTATACACCAAGATTTAAGAGTGCATGGCGATGTTCACATGATGTGACATTTCTTTCTTTGAAGAAGAAAAAGGAAGAGGTCATCAAGTTATATTCTTGCATGAGTTTTTTTCAAGGTTAATGGTGTTTCTTGTGACAAGATGTCGCAGGATTTTGGAAGGTCCACGCTTGAGCAAGAGACTCATGATTAGCCTTCATTCTCAAATCATGACATGAGCAGCATGTTAATACTGGAGGATGATGGAATCAAGAAGCGAAAGTGGAAAAAAATGCCAAAAAAATTGCAGCCCTTGTAAAATATCAAATGGTTTACAATGTGATTTGATGTGTTGATGCCAAGAAGTGAAAGAGATGGCGAATGCATTCTTCCAGATGTGGAATTTGGAACCGTAGAGGTAAAATAATGATCATTTCTTTTCTTGTTATTACTGATATTGGAACTCGTTTCTGTAGTTCACTCAGATGGGCTTAACTTGGAAAATTGGTTTCGAAGGAGAAGCTTGCATCAAATGCATGTGTTGCAAAGGAGGAACATGATTCTCAGTTGGAAGGCCATCAATTAGATTTCCAAGCACTGAGTGATCGCTTTGGTAAAACAGGGTGTTTAATCAGCAAGCAGCCAGCAAGTGTTGGATTGGGTCAGCAACAAAAGGAGAACATTGGTGTTCCAAGCCATTTCCAAGGCAAGGCATGTCGGTGAACCCAAGTGGTTGTCATGGAGATTTTTCTAGGTAGAATCAATTAATAGAACTTGGGAAGGAGAAGAGTATTCAACTCTCATCAGATAACCAGCTTTTTTGGGTCCAAAATCTTGTCAGTGGGAAGGAGTGATCGAAATATGGATTAGGGGCAAAAATTTGCTCAAAAAATCAAAATGCTCAGAATCACTCAAAACCTAAACAAATGTGTTCGTCTCGGTGATAGAATCCCAATGCAACTCGTTTCACTCAAAACAGAACTCTTGTGAGGAAGATATCGCGTTTTGTCTGCTTTTCAGAATAGAAGGATTTTGAAAGAAAAAAAATACAGTCACTACCATTCAGCAGTTTGTACTGTTGACGTGGTAGGTGACTATGTAGGTCAAAGTTTCATCAATGGTAGTGAGATCACGCCAAGTGGCACTTTATGATTGGTTGACAGTTTGGTGAGTTGGCTTTATTTTACTAGACAGGGGAGCACCAATGAGAAGGAGACATGTGGCAAGACTAGAGGTCGCCACATGTCCATCCCCAATGGCTGGACCAATGAGAAGGAGACATGTGGCAAGACTATAGGTCGCCACATGTCCATCCCCAATGGCTGGACCAATGAGAAGGAGACATGTGGCAATCCCAGAGGTTGCCACGTGTTCGTCCCCAAAGGCCTTGAAAAATCGGCGCACAGTGAAAAATTTTGTTTGAAGGTTGGTGGAGTTGAAACCGCGACCTCTCCCAAACAAGCGCAATGATCTACCACCATACCACCACCACAGGTCTTAACCAACTATGAGCGCAATATGTATTTAATGTGGTAGCCATTTTTGGTTGGGGGAGGAGAGGACCAGCCCTGTGGGCTAGCCCCCTCCGTATGTGACCACCACCACAAAACCAGAGACCAACGGTTAGCACTAACAGCGCACTTAATGCACTAACTATAGATTATACTAATTAAACTGTGTTTATCCGTTAATTAAGCAGGATTATCTTGGTGGAAGTTTTGCAAGACCGATAAATTCAGCTCTAACTCCAAATTTGGTGGGGTTAACTGGAGTTTCTCAAGATTTGGTGGTGTTTTCCTAGGGAAAACTGAAGAGGCAATCCCTTTGGCATTTTTCGACCAATTTTGGCTCAGAATGAGTCATTCCTAGATGATTTGGATGCTCTGAACATAATGGAATAGGTTGCAGAGGTAGAAAGGCACCTGTGTATGTGATTTTTCTACATTGAAGCTTAAGGAAGCCTAGGGCCACCAGGAGAGGAGGTCAAGGCTAGATCAGCTGAAGTCCAATTATAAACCTTGGATAGTCATTTTTGGGGTTTTTGGGTCTTCTGAATTTAATGGAGTAGGTTGAAAAGCCATTGGAGCACTGCAAGTGTATGTAATTAGATAATTGACCATTAAGCCAAAGAGGGCCTAGCCATTGAAGCAGGTCCAATGAGATGTAGCCCAAGAGGGGTGAACTCCTTTATCATATTTGTGTTATGATTTTGTCGTGTTTTATTTCTCTACAATTTACTTGTTCTATATGTGTTTTAAACAGCTAATTAACCTCATAAATTTCTCATAAAAGGAACATAACACTTGACACATAATTCTTCACATTTTGGTTAATTTGAGACGATCCTAAACACATTTTTAATACTGATGAGGGAGCTTGCATAGCATTAACAAGTTTTCCCAACATTTCAAATCAAGGGGCACACGTGGAGACAGAGGCTAGACAAAGCCCCCAAATTTTAGCACTTTTTGCAGTCATATGGCCGCCATGTGACCAATAATTTTGGGATTGGAAGCTTAATGGCACCTTTAACGGTCCTAGAAAATCACCCACTGAGTGAGAATGTTGGTCAATTTTTCACACCATTTCCACGTTTGGGGAACTTAAGCCAGGTTGGTGTCGAATTGGAGGATGGCTACATGGAGAATTTGGGAAAATGAAGAAAGAAGCATAAATTTCTTAGTTTTTCACCAAATGAGGTCCGAAAAGAACCAAAATGGAGTATTTTACTATTTTGGAGCCATTGGAGATATTTTTTTATAATTCTAAGCATTTTAACTTGAAGTAAACAAATATGTTTTTAGCATAATGGAAGAGGCCCAAGATTGGAAGCTGGACTAGGAGATGCAACGCAGGAGGGGTGAACTCCTTTATCATTTGTTGTTTTGTGTACATTGTTATGGTACTGATGTATTCTTTATTTTCTGCAAAACTGAGATAAAAATCATCTGTATGTCTTTAGTAAATTGATCCTTGACCCAAAACACATATAATTTACACTTGAAAAATTGTCTAAAAAATATTCTAGTTTATACATTCAAATCATTTTTCATATCACAGCCCAGGTTTTTGTGAAGATTTGATTTATTTGGAAGTGTTTTTATTATGCTTATAATGTTAAAGCTCAAAAGAGGAGAAGGAAAACTTGTGGAGCCAAGTTCCCAAATTGTTTCAACGAGAACAAACACACCTCAAGTTTCAATAGTCATGGCACATGAAGAAGGTCCTGAAGAGATGTTTGAATATGAGAAGACTTTCAGAAAAGAATTCTTTGAGACGCCAGAGATTGTTAAGGTTCTATATGAGGAGAGGAATTATAGACTGTATGGAGAGAGATCAAAATCTCATGGAGGAAAAGGATACAAACCTCCAAAATGGAATGGAGGAAATGGTGACAAACTACTACCCTCACCTCCATCCTCATATTCATCTTCATCCTCATCTTGAAATTCTTCCACCCTTTCACAAACACATCCAAATTCCCTAGTGGGTCATGGTAAAACGCCTTTGCTTAAGCTTGACATTAAGTTTGAATTGCCTATGCACAATGGAGAGGTAAATGCAGAAATATTAAATAATTGTATTCATCATATTGAAGTGTATTACAGGATACAAACAATCAAAGATGATGAAACCAAGATTCGTCTTTCTTCTATTAGATTGGAAGGTGCAACACTAATTTGGTGAGAAGCCAAATCTCAAGAGGACATGACTAAAAATGGTAAGGTTTTATCCTCTTCGAGTTATTTTGTTGTTGCAATAAGAAGGAAATTTTATCCATTAGCATAAATGAAAAAAACTATTATGGAATGGCATAAATTTAGGCAAGCTAAAGGGAAAAATATGCAATCTTATACTCAAGAATTTACGAAAAGAACTTTGATTTTGGGTATAGATTTTTCCTCACAAGATACTTTTCTCAAATACATTGGAGGATTTCATAGTTATTTGATACATACCATTCTAATGTTTAACCCTACAAAACTAGATGAAGTTTGTGTTTAGGAAACTCATTTAGAGGCAAGAGGGAAAAATGTTTCTGAAGAAACTAGTGAGACTTCCTTTGAGTCTAGAGAAAAAGGAAATGGTAAGTTAAAAGGAAAAGGAAAGAATAATTCTACCATCAATATGGAGAAATAAAATATCACATGTAAACATTGTTCCAAAGAGGGCCGTGATGAAGATCATTGCTGGAAACTTCATCCAGAAATGAGACCCAAGAAGTTTAAGAATAAGGAGAAATAGAAGACAACTACAACTACACAACAAGATTTAGGTTCAAATTCTAGAGATGAAACAGAGATCATAGCCATGGGTTTGAAATTTGAGGAAATTGCAAGTAATATTTCTTCAAATTGTCTCAATGAAACTCAAGATGAAAAAATAATCATAGAGCTTTTTCATATTAGAGTTATTTCAAAACATACCAAGACAGATACATTGTTGGATAGTGGTTCACAAGAAAATCTTATCTCACAAGACATTGTCAAGAAGTTGAATTTGGAAATCATTCCTCATCCTAGACCTTATCCCTTAGGTTTGATATGTGACAATGCAAAATTGCATGTGACCAAATGATGTAAACTGAAATTTACAATCACTGCAAACTCTTTAGATGAGGTAGAGCTTGATTTAATTCCAATTGATATATGTGGTATTGTTTTGGAAAGCATATATCTATATGATAGGAGAGATATTTTTCATCACCATGAGAAAAAAATCTCACTTGTTCAATAATGGGATTGAGTAAATTGTTAGAGCACACAACAAGAAGTCGAATGCATCTCTTGTAAATGCAGGACAAATGAAGAGGATTGTTAATCCTAGTCAGAACTTTGCATTTTTAATGATCAAACATTAAGGTGTTGAGGAATCTAAAGCCTTTAAAGGATATGAATCAAGTTCGAAATCCAATTTCATTGATGTTTCTAATTCATGTTGTTACACAGCAAATTGTCACTGTCATCCAGTCAGTGTCCCTACTGTGTCATAAACTCAACTTCATGCTCTCTGAATTGGCCAAAAAACCCACTTTGCCAAAGTTTACTGCATCAGCGCGCCTGTTATTCAAATATCCGCGCTGACTGGCGGCTCATAGTTTATCCAGTGCGCTGCCAGCGCGGAAGCACATCACTTTTCCGCGCTGGTCGAAATTCATGAGCCAGCGCACCTCTTCTGAGTATTGAGTCGCGCTGACATGACTTCCCTAGTCATTGAGGCGCGACATCAGCGCACCAGTTGTCTTATAATCCGCGCTGATCCTGTTTGGGCGAATTTGTTCCAACAGCCAACCTTCCAGATGCCTCCAGACCTGGTTGTTGGCCTTGTGAGTATCGCCCTTCCTTCTATGGCATGTCTGTTCGTCTTATGGGCCACCTTCCTTGGAGATGAGCTTATCCTTCCACCCTCCATGGAGACTCCTTCTCCTATATATTCCTCCACCATTACTATCAGCAGCTAGTTCTCAGTTTGTGGAAATAGACTTTGACATTAAGGAATTCATAGTTTTGTGTGCTGCTAGTAGATAGTATGGTGTGCTAGAGTGTGGATTGCTAGAGAGCTAGAGAAAGGTTATGAAGTCTTAGAGCTTTGTGTGAAAGAGAGTTACTTGATTTGGGAGATCCACTTCTTGGGTGAACGCTTATGAGATCAACTGGCTGGACCCTCTCGAGAAGGATGCAGCGTCAGAACTTGGTTGTATCTTTCCTCTGATTATTGATTACTAATAAATGACTACTATTATAGTTCCAATCTCATTGTTGATTATGGTAATGTTGATTTATTTCTTTTCTGACTGAAATATAGTTGTGCTTGGGTGAATATTATGCTTGTATTTGTCTCTTCCTTTGCACGTGCAGGTGTCCGTTTGCAAGGATTGCTGGGATTGTGACCTGCCGGAGCAAGGGAGCGGGAATACCAATTCTACTTCAACTATAGCGTGGGATTCCAGGTTGGTCTTCTCATTTCACCTTTAATGTACAACTAGGAACTTGCGTAGCAGCGTGTTTGATTGTTGCTAGACCCATGCTGGGCTAGTAGGGATCGCCTCTATCCGTAGAGGGGATTTACCTCTCCAACAATTTGGCGACTCCGCTGGGGAGTCCTTGTCCGTGTCTCTTGTTGTTCATCCTTGATTTTGAATTTGGTTGTCACTCTCTTGTTGAGATTTGGGGATTGTCTTCTCTGTTTCATACTTCCTGGGTACATCTGGGAAATGCCTTAATTGCCTAGAAAGATTCTACCTTTGGTTTGGGAGATTTTGCTTTGATTTTACTTGCTTTTTGCTCTCAGCGCGGATTCATTCCAAACAGACGCGCTGACGTCGCTTGGCTGCTTCTTTGTCTTTCTTGTCGTCGCGCCTGTACGCTAAACAGTCGCGCTGACCTCGTTTTTGAGACCAGCACTCTTATCCCGTGTGCTTCCGCGCTGACGTCGCTTTGGTGCTTTGTTGTCTTTCTTGTCGTCGCGTCTGTATTTTACACAGTCGCGTTGACCTAGACAGCGCATGTATCCTGTGCGTTTCCGCGCTGACGTCGCAAAGTTGCTGAAGGCCTTTCCTTGTCGTCGCAGAGTTGCTGAAGGCAACCCACGCTGAGCCTGTAAAATTCATTTTTGTCCAAATTAGCTTCCTGAACTTGTTACTGTGACTTTCCCCTCTTCTCCCCACTTAGTCTATGACTTGTTTTTATTGCTTGAACTCTGAGATACTCGTTTACGAAGTCTTGTTCCGCAGGGTTTCGTTTTCACTCATTTTTCATTTTTGCAAAATACCTTTCTCTTTGTTTTCACTGCTTGGTTTGTGTTTGCACCATGACTTTTACAATTGCTGGGTTGTTTTGAATCTCTAATTGGCTGATTGTAACTCTCATCCTTCGGGTGTTTGCTCATCTCTTTTGATTTCGCACTCTACCCTGGGACATCTGGTGGCCGTGTGCGTGTCAAGCCTTCCGTAGGGATCTTGTTTTCTTGTTCGACCAGCCAACTCTAGATTTGCTTTGTACGCTTGTTTGGCGATTGTTGAAAGTATTTTGGTTGTGTTTCCGAGAAGTTTTGCTTCCTCCTCGCTTGAATTCATGTTTGTTTTGCCAAGCTTAGATCACATAGCTCGTGCGGAACTATTGTTTTCCTGTTGATTTGGAAATCTCTTTTGGTTGTTTTGGGAACTTTGTGTGATTTCATTAAGTGTTTTTCTTGGTGTTCCGGTTCCTCCAAATTAGTTTTAGATGCTTTGTGCCATTGAAAAAACAAAAACAACAAACTAGTAGCTTTGCTTTCGATAGTTGAAAAGGAAAAGAACACTTCATTGATTCGCATTTTCAAAAGAAAAGTTTCCTTTCCTTGTTCTTAGTTGCATTAGCTTGTTTGCTTGATTGTGATCATTTTGTTTGATTGAAAAATTCTCTACTCTCTCATAGCTAGGATTCATCGAATGAAATGACTCTCTTTGGCATGTAGTTTGCATCTAGGTAATTGTGAGAGAACATACGATAGGACCTGAAATCGAAACTTAATTGAAGATCAACCATAAAATAAACCGAATAAACCTAAAAACGCATTGGAACTAAACGCAAACATCTAGAGGTCTAGGTTAGAGACGTGTTTCGGCGTCTTTAAACATAGTCACTATTGTTTCACATTACGGTTGGGTGATTCCTCCTTCTGTGACTCGATAGTGGTCTAACACGGATTGTGCTCCCACGTACCGTCGCGTATATAGGGAGACCCCACTAGGCTTTTATCCTTCATCCATAGGAAGCCGTGTCAGCCGCCCTACGATTCGCAATGCAGTGAACACAGCATTCACGAAGATTGACCACCCGTACCCTAAAAAGTATTCTGTGGTTTTGCGAAAAGTTTGGCACACCCTATACCTGGAGTCTCCAGAGCAGTCACTTTTGATCCTTTTCGGACTCCCTAAACGAAAAGGTGCCTGTGAGCGTCTTGTCACTTCGTGCTCATTAAACATTCGAAGGAGACTGGAATCATCTTTTCGTCCTTTTCTTGACTCCCGAAACATGAAAAGGTCAAGTTTAATTCCAGTGTCTTAAAAATTTATTCGGCCACGATAACATTTCCTGGTTAGATCTTGTGCACGCTAGTTGAGTAGGGTTTTTTATCGTTAGTTTCCTTTCGGTTTTGTCTGGGGTTGTCATCCTGGCTGACCCGTCCACCCCCGATCCAAGTGATCAAGGTTCTCCATCTTCTGTCACTCCCGAGGTACCAGTTGTAAGCGATACTCTTCCTATCAACCCGAGTATCCAACCTATCAACGTACGTGCCCCAGGCGACTTAGATTACGTAGAGGATTGGAACCCGACTTGGGAAGGTGACGAGGACGATTTTCTTACCCCTCCCGGTATGTCATCTCCGATGTCTAATGTGGGGGAGAACTCTCCCCATGCCAGTGAGGCACCCGTGGTTACAGACATTGAAAATCCCACCCCAGCTACTTCTCCACTCCCCCCGCGATATTCGTCGGTAAGGGACAGAATAGCTGCTCGGATACCTATTACGACTATGTGGGATCCTAGCCTCATTGCTACCACGGAGCCTTTTGTTTCGCAATCCCAGTCTACTCCTGTTACCTCTGTTCCCACACAACCAACGGTTTGTGTAGCATATTCGACTCCGGTCATCAGTGCTGTCTCAGCGTCTTCATCTACAAATCCTGGTGCTGGTCCCTCTCACAGTCAAGTAAGTAGTGGCCAGCCGGCACTTTCATCAGGAGTTGTCAATCTTGCACAAAGTGCTCAGCCCTCTTCTGGTGGTGTTCCAGGAGCAGGGCCGTATGATGCCCATGGGCAGCCCATTCTGGATCCAGATTACCAAGGTCCACTCTTTTATTATGATGCTAGCGGTCAGTATCTCGAGCTTGTTTCATCCCTGCCTCGTCAACCTTTCGTTGAAGTCTCGGTACCTCTCGAGGTTACTTATGACCCCGTTACTCATATACGTCGTGGACGCCAGATCAACCCTGGGCAGTCTCAAGGACCACCCAATCAAGGCCAGCCGCCTTATGTGCAAACCCCGCAAGGGCAACCACTTTATGGCCCGCCTTACCCAGGACAATATGGGGGCCCACAGGGACAACCCTACCCGGGACAACCCTCGGCCGTTGGAGGTCCGTCGTATTCATATCAGAGTCAACCTACAGGATATCCAGGGCAACCTGGTACCCAGCAAGGTTACCCAACTGGACAACCAGGGCAGCCTTACATTCAACAAGGCCAACCTGGCTTCCAGCAAGGGTACCCGTCTGGACAAACTGGGCAAATTTATACTCCTTAAAATCAACCAGCAGTCCAGTAGGGATATCCTCTTGGGCAGGGGGGGCAACCCTACTCACAGCAGGGCCAACCCACTGCCCCATCTGGTCATTTTTCTGGGCAGGGTGGGCAACCCTACGTTCAGCAGGGTCAACCCACTACTCAATCCATCCATCCTTCTGGGCAAGGGGGGCAGCCTGCTATACAGCATGGCCAACCCACTGCTCAGCCTATGCACCAGGGGGGACAGCCTGCTATACAGCAAGTCTAGCCCTCTACTCAGTCTGCGCACCCTGGGGGGCAGACGGGCCAACCTTCTATGCAGCAAGGTCAACCCGCTGTCCACCCTAATCATCCATCTGGACAAGCTGGCCAACCTCAGGGTCAACCAGCTGTTCAGCCAGCTCAGTCATCCATTCCGTAAGGACAACCCTTGGTAGTCCACGGACAACCTGGCACCCAGCAAGTTCGTCCTGCTGGCCAACCAGGTCCATCTCAAATCCAACCAAGTCAACCTTCGGGACAAATGATTCAACCTCAGCCGGTTCAAGGATAATATGCTGGTCCCCAAACTCAACCGGGTTATCCAATGCAAGGTGGGCCTCAGGCCCAACCTTCCTATCAAGCACAGCCTACTTATCAGGCTCAGTATGGAACCCAGCAACCGTATGGCTACCAGCAACCCCAAGGGCAAACTCAATTTGCCCCGTATCAAAATTATCAACAACCGCAGGCTATTCCTTACCAGAATTATCAGTATGCTCCACCTGCAGGTCAAGTTGCTAACACATGGGGTGCTGGGGGGCAGAATCAGGGTCAACTGTCCACATATGGACAAAATCCGTATGGGCAGAACCCCTCCGGACAAGGTCCCTATGCGCCAGGCCCTTTTGGGCCAGGTCCATCGGGACAAAGTTCTTATGCGCCAGGCCCTTTTGGGCCAGGTCCATCTGGACAAAGTTCGTGGGGGCAACCACCATCTGGTTGGAACCCTAATACTGCCTTGAACCCTCAGCCTCAAATGTCCTTTAACCCGCAGTTGCCATTTTTAGCAACGTTGGAACTTCTAGATGTGTCCAAGTTAACAAATGACCCTATTTTGCATAATCCATATTGGCCACAAGTTCCAACTAAAATACCCGGTGATTGTCCAAAGTTTGACAGCAAAGCTGGTGAAGATCCTCAGGCCCATGTCATGACTTATCACCTTTGGTGCTCATCGAATTCATGGCTTGATGACTCTATCCAGCTTCGCCTCTTTCAGAGGACTCTCACTGGTTCAGCTGCTAATTGGTATATTGAGCTGAATCGCGGCATGTTTCAAGATTTCAACTCGTTGGCTATGGCGTTTTTAACCCATTTTCAGTTACCCATTCGGTACGAGACCGGGACTAATCTCCTCACGTCTCTGAAACAGGACATGGTGACGCATATATCTGATCACATACATGAATGGAGAAGGCGTCGTCGCTTGATCAAATTCTGGATTCCTGATCAACTCCTGACCGATTGGTTCACGACCTCCTTTGTCCCTAAAATTGCAAAAGATATCGCCATGGGAGCTTGTGTAACTGAAGAGCAAGCGATCGCACGAGCTCAGTACCTAGACTTAGTGTACTCTCAGTCAGGTACTCTATATGAGTATTTGCCAGATGCCCCGAGGCCAGGACAAACCAAAGCTTCACCAAAACCATCTGTTGATGGAGTCATTGGTTCTGTGAACTCGTCACCCAAGAAATCTGCCGCGAACTCTGGGAAACAAAAGCAGAACGCTTCTAATGAAAATGCTTCTTAGAGCCAATCTAAGTCTGGAAGTACCTCCGAGGTAAACGTCGTTCAGTCCACCACGACGGATAAATCCTCAAAAGGGAAAAAGAAAGGGAAACCTAAAGAGAAATCTGGACAGCCCAAGCAGGATGCCCCTAAGGCTCCCTCCGACGAAGGAGCCAAGCGCAAACCCAAGTATCCTTGTCTCATCTGCGATGAGGATCACTACACTAAGGACTGCCCTAGGCGATCCGAAGTTAGTCGATTATTAAAAGGCGCTCCTGGGACTCCTGTCGTGCTTAAAGAGCCTTTCCCTTCCCAGCAGACTCAAATGGTGGCCGATTCGTCTCAATCATCTTCCTCGTTCGGTTCTCAAGTGTTCATGGCTGGATCTATTCCCGTCTATGTTTCCACTCGAGCAAAGGACTATCCATCTAATGCCGGGAAAGAGCCGGAGGTTCCCTCCAGCGCTCCTCCGTCCAGTTCTGGTCCTCTCCATATCGAAAGGCCCAGTGCTGAGACGATCCCCCGACCCCCTCCGAAAGGTGTACTCAGGAAGTCATCTTATAACCCCAATGCTCGTGCCGCCCAGCACTATAGCATTGTCGAGGACTTAGCTCAGGCTCCGTCTGCTATGTCCGCGTTAGAATTCCTCCAGAGCTGCCCCTCCCAGAGGAAGTCCCTGCTATCAGCTATTGGTGGCATCGACCCGGCAGATTCAGAATTGATTTCTTTTGATCTCGAGGGTTTTACGCAAATATTGCCTCACCAGGTTGCTTTCCTTATACAGGTAATCATCAATAGCAAAAAAATTCATCGTACGGTTATTGATGAAGGTGCCTCAACCTGCATCATGTCTGTCGCTTGCTGGAAAGCTCTTGGTTCTCCTGCTTTGAGTCAGTCTTCTACGACCTTAGAGGCCTTCGATGGAAGAGAATCTCGTCCATTTGGTATCCTCCAACGATTGCCCATTTCTTTAGAAGGCAAAACCGTAGAGGTAGAGGTTGAAGTTGTTGACGCTAATCTCACTTACAACCTCCTCCTCGGACGGAGCTGGACATATGCCATGCAAGCCGTGGCTTCCTCCTTATTCCGTGTCATTCGTTTCCCTCACCAGTGGAAGATTGTCACAGTGGACCAGCTCTCTTTTTTCGCCTCTTCTTCTGAAGGAAATGTGCCATTTGTGGAGCATACTTCTAAATCTCTTGAGAGTGTGGGTGCCGGACTTTTCAAAGATCCCACTTTGATGGGAGTCTTTCCCCTCCCACCTCCGAATCTCGCCCCTATCAACATGATCTCTGTACGTTCTGATCTGTTGGTTCTTCCTCCCGCGAATCAGGAAGATTCTTGGGGTGATATGATGCCGTTGAGTCCTGCCGAGCTCAACTACATCGAGATTCTCGCTGCATCGGCTCCCCCTGATGAACCTGCTCTCCCGAGTAGTGTTCCCGATTCATATGATCATTTCCCTTGGCTAGGAGACGAACCTACTTCGGACCCTCTGAAGGAGATATTCCCGTCCGATGAGGCCATCATAGAGACAATGTCTCTAGAAGAGCCGCCTTGGTCAGATTACCACCATCGCTCTTCGTTTCTCCCTCCCCATCCGGAAATGATCGCATGTCTCGAGCGGTTTGCTTCATCCGTCCCATCTCCGCCCCTCCAAACACCTATTCAGTTATATCAAGTGTCTTCGGAGGGAATTTGGGCAATATCACGCAAACCCAGCCTATCGACATCTCTGTCAAACCAGGGATCATCGAGCATATTCATATCAGAGTCACTTGCACTCCAGAGGAAGTTCAACTCTATACTGCTTTATTTCGCGAGTTTCGTGATGTTTTCGCATGGTCTTACGAGGAAATGCCCGGCATCGATCCCAGTATAGTGGTGCACGAAATACCTACATATCCAGGTGCTAAGCCTGTCCGCCAGCGCTTACGCCCTGTGCACCCCCGAAAGGCTGCAGCCATCAAGGCCGAAGTCGAAAAGCTCCTTAATGCTGGTTTTATTTACCCCATTCCTCTTACGGATTGGGTGTCCAATATAGTCCCCGTGAATAAAAAGCAGGGCACTATCCGGGTCTGTGTTGACTACCGTGATATCAATCGTGCTTGTCCAAAGTATAACTTCCCTACGCCCTTCATCGATCAGCTTATCGATGATTGTGCAGGAAGCGAAATTTACTCGTTCACGGACGGCTTCTCTGGCTATAACCAAATCAACATAGCACCCGTGGACTAGCATAAGATAGCTTTCATTTGTCCTTGGGGTACCTTCGCTTATAAGAAGCTCCCTCTCGGTCTTAAGAATGCCGGGGCCACTTTCCAGCGTGCGATGTCGTATGCTTTTCACGATATCCGTCACATCGTACAGCCTTATCTGGATGACCTCCCAGCTCATTCAGCTAAGAGTCAAGACCATCCCTCTCATCTTCGCGAAATTTTTCTCCGCTGTCGACACTATCGAATTCGGCTTAATCCTCATAAGTGTGTCTTCTGCGTGGAGTCTGGCCGACTGCTCGGGTTTATCTCCTCCCGAGAAGGCATCCGCCTGGATCCCCTCAAAGTCGAGGCCATCTTGAATCTTCCTCCCCCTGCCTCTTTGCAGCAATTGCAGAGCTTGCAGGGTAAAGCGAATTTTCTTAGACGATTCATCCCGAATTATGCCGAGGTGGCTAAAGGCTTCACACGGCTATTAAAGCGAGACACACCCTTTCGATGGGACGCTATCGCTCAGGAGTCTTTCGAGCGACTCAAGGACCTCCTTGTCTCGGCTCCACTCTTAAGACCTCCGAACTACCACCGTGATTATGTTCTTTATTTAGCTGCTGCCGATACCACCATCGGCATGGTTCTAGTGCAGGATGACGATGCTGGCAATGAGCACGTAATCTATTATCTTAGTCGCAATCTTTTGGATACAGAAACTCGCTACGCGCATGTCGAGAAGTTGGCATTGGCAGCCGTTTGTGCCGTCCAACGATTTCGGCACTATATCCTATTGCGTACTACGACCGTGATTTCCGACTGCAACCCAATGACCTACATTTTGTCACGTCAATTACTGGGGGGCAAATACTCGAAGTGGATTGTGATCCTCCAAGAGTTTGACTTGGAATTTATTGCTGCCAAGTCAAAGAAGTCTCTGGTCTTTGCCGAGTTACTCTGCTCCTTGCCATCTCATTCTACACCATCCCGTCTGGAAGAGCATATCCCGGATGAGACCTTGTTTCTCATCAGCACCCTCGACCCTTGGTACGGGGACATCATCGTATATTTGCAAACGTCTTCCTTTCGTCCCAATGTATCGAAAGATGCTAGACGGAGGATTCGTCACCAATCTCAACCTTATCGCATTATCGGCGATACCCTGTACCGCATCGGCATTGACTCTGTTCTCCGCCGCTGTTTAACTCATGAGGAGGCTGAGAGAGTGTTAAATGACTGTCACTCCGGTGCTTGTGGCGGTCACATGTCTGGCTACGCTACTGCCCAGAAAATTCTCCACGCTGGTTATTTCTGGCCTTCTATCTTCAAGGATTGTATCCTTGCCGTTCGTGCATGTCATGAATGCCAGGTTTACCATCGGAAAATGCGTGCACCTCCTGCACCACTGCACCCTGTTGTTACCGTAGGTCCATTTGCCAAATGGGGCATCGATTATATGTCCTGTAACCCTCGTTCGGCCGGGGGGCATGGGTTTATCATCATTGCTGTGGATTATTTCACCAAATGGGCCGAAGCGATGCCTACACTGAACGAAGATGGTTACACAGCGGCGCAGTTTTTGTTTAATCATGTCATTACTTGGTTCGGAGTCCCTCAGGCTATTGTCACAGATCACGGAAAACATTTTCGTAATCACATGATGATGGAACTAACGACCCAGCTAGGCTTGCGTCAAGATAGCTCGACGCTGTATTATCCTCAATCCAACGGCCAAGTTGAAGCTGTGACCAAAGTTTTGATCACAATGCTCCAACGTACCGTGAATACACACAAGTCTAACTGCCATCTGATGTTGTTCCCTGCCTTGTGGGCTTACCGGACCTCTGTGAAGGACGCCACCGTTTTCACTCCTTTTCAGCTTGTTTATGGACTGGAGGCCACCCTTCCTGTCGAGTGTGAGATTCCTTCGTTGAAGTTAGCTGTCGAGTTGCTCCCCAACACCACTCCGGTGGAGGAACGACTTCTCTATCTAGAACGGCTAGACGAGACCCGTCGCTTAGCTTCTCTAGCTATTGAAGCACAAAAGAAAAGGGT
Organism: Pinus tabuliformis; assembly: GCA_031772625.1. Taxonomy (NCBI): domain Eukaryota; kingdom Viridiplantae; phylum Streptophyta; class Pinopsida; order Pinales; family Pinaceae; genus Pinus; species Pinus tabuliformis. Next base: position 114,680,359 of record CM062806.1, read on the forward strand.
TAAGGCTCATTTTGACAATACCATTCAACCCCGTTCCTTTGTTGAGGTTGATCTAGTACTGCTCTACGATCAAGCTAAAGATAAGCTGGGGGCAGGAAAACTCGAATCCATGTGGCTAGGCCCCTATATTGTGAAACGAGTTTTGCAGAAAGGCGCATATGAGCTGATTGACTACGAAGGAAACCCTCTCGACAAGCCCCGCAACGGGCTCTATCTCAAAAAATATTATGCATGATTGCGTGCACTTAGTTTGTACATACACATGTTTTTACAAGTGTGTTGTGTGTGCATGAGTTCGTTTTTGCTTTGGTGTGAAGGCGTGTTTGCCTCTTATTGTGTTTTCTGTTCTCTTGTGCAGATGTCTAGTGCACCTTATGTAGGTTTCGCTGATGGCGCCTGCCGTAGCACTTGCAATTTGTCTTCTGTGGCGTGGGTGATCTACGATCCTCACGGAGAATTGATAGACCTTCAAGGTGTCTGCCTAGGTCGTACCACTAACAACGTTGCCGAATACAGCGCTGTAATTGAATTACTAGCCGAAGCAGTTGACCTCGGCATCCGGGAATTAGTGATGAATCTGGACTCTCAGCTGGTCGTCCATCAACTCAACGGGCGATATTCCGTCAGAGACCAACGCATACTAAGGTTGTATCTACGTGTGAGATTGCTGGAATGGAATTTTGATTTCATTACTTATCAACATATTCCTAGACGATTAAATACGTCGACTGATGCATTGGCAAATCATGTGTTAGATAGGCATCTGCGTAATAGATAAACATCATACAGGAAGATATAAACAGCATAATAAGACCATAAGCATGTGTAAATAAATTTTCCAAGCATAGTTTGCATAAGTGTGTGCTTTTAAGCTTGCAACAAATATAAAAAATATATGGATCACATGTTGTGCAACTCATACATTAGATCACATTTGTATCAGGCATTTGCATAACATATAAAAAACATCATCACATGTAACAAGATCCATCAAAAACCGGTATGTATATATATCGTGTGGCGCTCGAAGGCGCTCAAAAATAAGTGTATGTGTCAAAAATAAAGAGTCACTGTTCTCCATACATTCGAGACATATGTCTCTCAAAACATCAAAAAGAAACCTAGGCGACTACTGTGCTGGGTTGTGCTCTCTGTAGCACACAGCCGCTCGTGCCACCCGCCTCAACAAGCGGTGCACCCTGGGTGCCACCCCCACTGTATGGATCTGGTGCTCTATGGGAACCTCCTCGACTCCCTGATAGTCTGGCACGCCCTCCAGCAACCCCTCAAGGTTGCGAGCTATGGTCTCTGAAGTATCAACTCCTGGAGGAACCAAGGCAAGGACTCCAGCTCCTTGCCCCTCTCTCCGTGCCTCTGGGGCTAAGCCGATGGGTCTAACAGGTCCCACATCTGCACACCGTGACATTTATCAAGACATATGCATAAAAATCAAAAAACATTAAAAAACTCAGAAAAATCAAGTGTCATACCTCCATCATCCCAGTGATCTCCCGTAGGCAGTGGCATGTCAGGATCGTTGCGGAAGTCCATACCTGCGTATGGCCAGTCCTCAACGAAAATGATCTAGTGCTCCAACCACTCTCGAAATATCACTCCCCAAGAAGTTGGCCGGCCACCACCTCCGCGTGGCATAATGCGAGCCCACCGAGTGGCCCTCGTCTCCCAGGGACCTCTAGGTGGATCCACGGCCATAGTCTGCAGCCGCATGGCTGGCACCCGCTCCAGAATGAGTGGGAGTAAGAGCGAACCATAGCCAAACTATTTCGACTCTCCGCGCCGACAGTTGCTAAGTTGCCTCTTCATGCTGTTGGTCACCGCAGTGGCCCAGTCAAACACGGTAGGCTGTAGACAATCAAGAGCTAGCAGCAGGTGGGTCTTCGAGGCCTCGTGGTTGGCCAAGCTTCCCGCTGCCCGGGTCACCATAAAAAGGATGGTGCGAAGGACTATATCTCTCACCGTGGGAATTGACACCTTCCCACTCCGCGATTTCTCCGCCCCTGGACATACTTGAGCCATAAGTTGGTCGAGAGTCTCGCCACTGGGCCGCTGCCCCTCCAGAATGGGCCTCGCACCCTGGCGCGTCAATCCAGTCAAGAAATATATGTCCATGTGGTCGAACTCAATGTCTTTACCACGGATGGTAAATTTGTCGTCTATTGGGTTCCATGACCGGATCAGGAACTCAAGTAAGCCATGATGAGCTCTCAAGCGTGGAGTCAGGAAGAATTTTAAGAATCCGCACGCCCGCATGGCATCCCGGCAATCCGCTCTCGCAAAAGCAGCTACATCCTCAACATCATGAGCCCTCTCTTGCCACTGGAAAGCCATTGTGTCCTGCATGAGCATTAAAAAATATTAGAGTGCTGGCTAATAAAATTTTCACGTTCAAAACTTAAAAAACAAAATTTTGTTGCGCCAGCGCGGCTATTTTTAAAACAGCCGCGCTGGCATTGGCCACCCTTTGTATTTTCTCCAGGTCAGCGCGAAAGAACACGGGTTTTCCGCGCTGACCGGGAAGGTGGTACGTTCACTTCTAATTCGATCAGCGCGGTCCCGAGCGAGAAATCCGCGCTGACTGAGAGCGCACCAACGCTCCAAAAAATTGCCAAAACGGCCATTTCCCACTGTTAAAATGCTTGAAAAAGGACTCAAATAAGAGCGCATGGCCAGAGGAACCTACCTGGAGCAAGCCGTTCGCTGAATGGTGTCCGCACGAGGAAGAATTGGCTCCGTCAACTTCGCAGCTCCACAACGTTCTCAAAGGCTCAAAATGGTAACTATGGTAAAAATGACTATTTACCCTTCTATTTATAGTAAAAATGGCTTATTTCGCCATAGGTTTTACGAATGTGGGTTTTTGTCGCACTTTTACCATGAATTTAGCGGTTTTGTCAATGTATTATGCCTTGATGCATGTTTTATTATGGTTTTCATCATATCGAACGGATTTATGCGGGTATTTTTACTGTGCAGGTTCTCAAACATGGTGAAGGCATTATGGTCCTGATGTACTTGATCCCAAAAAATGTCGTCTTTAAGCTCTTTTCTGACATGAAACAAGAAAAGATAGCCGAGCTTCCTTTCAACTCGTTAAAAGGAATGAGAGGCGGTCGTTTTAACGCTCTTTTTCCGACCCTTTAACTTAAAAATATTGCCGGGTGTTTTTCATTTCGCACTCGTTATCGGCTCTAAAATGACGTGCTTCTGACCGCTTTTTTACTTTTTCGGGTCGAAGTCACTATTTACGAAAAGTACTCCTCGATCATTTTGGTCGGGCGGTTCTTCCGGGTATTGTTTTATACTTTTTCGGGCCCGAGAGACACAACTTTACGAAAAAGGACCCCCCCTGGAGTCTCCTTTTCGCTGTCTTTTCAGACTCTCTAAACAAGAAAAGACGCCGAGTTTTTCCGTCGTCAGACTCGTTAAAACTTAATGACCTCGGGTATCGTCAACATGACACTTCTTCAAGCATATGCTATCCTCGTCAAGCTTGTCATCCAAAAATAACCGGGGTACCTGCCAGAAATGGTGGGGAAAATGGAACTGTAATCATAGTCGTGTCGGTAGTATGTCGCTCTTGAACATGGCACTCCTCCGCTTCGTGTCTGGGTGGGACCATCTCATCTTGTTTTTCACTGGCCTCCGTGGGTTTGGGTTATCCTATTTGACCTCTCATCTGCTCATTTTCCTTGTCACCATGACCTCTGCTCATTTGATGTCAAATACTGCCAAGTCCACTGTCGTGCCGCCGATATGTTCAAGAGAAGTTGACCTCTGCAAAGTTACAATCTATCCCTGATGCCTCACATACTTCTGATTCATCACGCTAATCTTCCTTTGTCTCGTGTCGATGATGTGGGAAACATTATGGCCCACCTTCGATCAAGGTTACCTCTTGTCGACTTCAGCTCATTATCCAGGATGGTGACTTAGAGACCCCTTCCAGGTACCCTAGAGCCTGCATGCCTCAATGGCAGGTTCTTCGTGTTCGACGGGTGGTTTCCATCATTGGCCTCCGATCGAATGATTCCGCGGGTGTTCGACGCCAGCTCATTGATTCGCATGCCATGGATTGTACCTATAGTACCTTGAGGACCATTGTCATTATTGGTGGCCCCTCTCGCGTCTGTTAACAGTTTTCATCATTGACTGGTAATCAGACGATGTTCATGCATGTTCGACTTCAACTCATGTATTCACGTGCTTGAACTTGTACTTTGTTCGGATTGGGATGGAGCGCAAGACCCTGGTTCTAGTCTCTTGTGAGCCAGGCTGCGATTTTTGTGGATTGATATTACATGACTCGTTGATGGATGGCTGCGACCATACCTGACTCTTTTAGGGTGGCTGCGACCATACCTTGTTATCATCATGGTCTCTTCAGCTGGGTGGCTGCGTCCATACCACAGACCTTTCTCTATATGTCTTTTGGATGGCTGCGCCCATACCTAGACTACATGTAATCATGCTATCAGTTGTATATACATGCAGGTCCTTCCTGGTGGTGTTCCAATTCGGCGAGTCTCGTAAAGCATTTCACCCCTCCCACTCTCTCGGGCTTCATGCTTTAGGGGGCATCTGTTACACAGCAAATTGTCACTGTCATCCAGTCAGTGTCCCTACTGTGTCATAAACTCAACTTCATGCTCTCTGAATTGGCCAAAAAACCCACTTTGCCAAAGTTTACTGCATCAGCGCACCTGTTATTCAAATATCCGCGCTGACTGGCGGCTCATAGTTTATCCAGTGCGTTGCCAACGCGGAAGCACATCACTTTTCCGCGCTGGTCGAAATTCATGAGCCAGCGCACCTCTTCTGAGTATTGAGTCGTGCTGACATGACTTCCCTAGTCATTGAGGCGCGACATCAGCGCGCCAGTTGTCTTATAATCCGCGCTGATCCTGCTTGGGCGAATTTGTTCCAACAACCAACCTTCCAGATGCCTCCAGACTTGGTTGTTGGCCTTGTGAGTATCGCCCTTCCTTCTATGGCATGTCTGTTCGTCTTATGGGCCACCTTCCTTGGAGATGAGCTTATCCTTCCACCCTCCATGGAGACTCCTTCTCCTATATATTCCTCCACCATTACTATCAGCAGCTAGTTCTTAGTTTGTGGAAATAGACTTTGACATTAAGGAATTCATAGTTTTGTGTGCTGCTAGTAGATAGTATGGTGTGCTAGAGTGTGGATTGCTAGAGAGCTAGAGAAAGGTTATGAAGTCTTAGAGCTTTGTGTGAAAGAGAGTTACTTGATTTGGGAGATCCACTTATTGGGTGAACGCTTATGAGATCAGCTGGCTGGACCCTCTCGAGAAGGATGCAGCGTCAGAACTTGGTTGTATCTTTCCTCTGATTATTGATTAATAATAAACGACTACTATTATAGTTCCAATCTCATTGTTGATTATGGTAATGTTGATTTATTTCTTTTCTGACTGAAATATAGTTGTGCTTGGGTGAATATTATGCTTGTATTTGTCTCTTCCTTTGCACGTGCAGGTGTCCGTTTGCAAGGATGCTGGGATTGTGACCTGCCGGAGCAAGGGAGCGGGAATACCAATTCTACTTCAACTATAGCGTGGGATTCCAGGTTGGTCTTCTCATTTCACCTTTAATGTACAACTAGGAACTTGCGTAGCAGCGTGTTTGATTGTTGCTAGACCCATGCTGGGCTAGTAGGGATCACCTCTATTCGTAGAGGGGATTTACCTCTCCAACACATGTGATAAGATGTTTCAGGGGTCTAACATGTTGCCTCCTAACATAGGTAAACAAAATGAAGTAAATTTGCAACAGTAGGCATCATTGTTGAACATTGGTATGAACAAGATGCCAGTGTTAGAGAGTGCAGAGGTCAAAGAGAAAACGCAAAAGAAAATTGACAAAGATGAAACTGGTTCCAAAACTTATTCTTATGGGTTTCATAATGTGTTGGCTTTGAAAAGGGATGGTACATGGCCATGGCGATCACATTTGGTCAAGAGTCGAGCCAAGTACAAGGCTAGGCATGGGAAGCATCGTCATGACAACAATGTTCAAGGTGAGAAGAATTTGAGATTGGTTAAGTTTCCTTTGATTAGAGACCAAGAAGGGAATGTGTCTATTCCTTCAAATGCAGTTTCTTGTTCTGCATATTATGAGAAATTGCAGCAAGATGTCATCTATGACAGCAAGACAAGGACTCCAAAATCAAGGAAAATGATGTATTTACATGAAAAGCTCAAAATCACAAATTCAAGCGAATTTCAGTGGATTGAGACTGGAAGGTTGAGGGAACTTACCCTCATCTATTTGTTGACTAATAAAGAGCTTTTGGAGGTCCAAAATCTTCCAATGGGGATGAGTGATCCAGTGGATCAAAATAGTGCTCAAAATTCAAAGTGTGTGGTAGAGCTCAAAACCTAAACGATTGGATAGATCTTAATTACTTGAATCCAATGCAATGTGTTTCACTCAAATTCGATAGCAGATGCTCCCAGAGTCGTGTTTTGTTCGTTTTGGGAAGCAAATAAAAAATTGAAATTCAGGTTGCAGGTGTTAGTGTCAGTCAGTTCAGCCTGTCACCAGTGATCAAATATGCTCTTACAAGTTGTTTTTATGGTTTCAAGTTGAAATTTTGTCATTTCAGTGAGTCTTCAAATAAAAATATGATCATTGGCTAGTGTGTCTAGGGTTATTTCCACTCTCTCAAGAATTTCATATGCTGGTCACTTTCATCACTCAGTTGAGTCTACCATCATGAAAACATCATTAACATCACTTCATTCACATCATCATGGTCTCCATTTAGCTCAGTCTCACCATTAGGTCATTAGGGTTAAGGTCATAAAATTAGTCATTTCATGTGTAAATCTGACAAATGAGGAGTGGCAACAGGTAAATTTGTTCAATAGCACTTGATTTCAAATGCAATTTATTTTTTTATATGTAATAATGTTCCTAAGGTTAAAAAGTTACAAGAAGTGTTCAGAAGGCTACAAAGCTAAAAAAGAAAGTGAATTGGTGAGGTGGGCCATCCTACCTCATTAATCACTTAGACGCCAAGAGAAAGTTATAAAAGCACATGGAGGAGCTCATTCACACTCATTTTCACTTGTCCACCATCCTAGCATCGAGCTCTCCCCTCTCCTTTGCAAAAAAATGTGATTCCATAGCCCTCACTGGCAAAAATTGGCCCTCGTTGTGCACAGAGAGCCCACTCTACGCACCTAGACAGCACACTACGCACAGGAGGCCTTCACTGCACACAGGGCATAGTTGACCAAAATTGGTGTTTAACCACCAAAATCTATTTTTCAAAGCTCCTCTTCAATCATTTCATCCTCCAGGATCTATAACAAGTAAGTTTAATCATTTTCTTGCCCTCCTTTACCTCATATGTCAAGAAATCGATCAAATACTTCTTCTCCTAGGCTTTACATTATTTTCATGGTTTTGATCTTCAAATGATGAATTGCTTCCCTAAACCTCAGATTACTTGTCCCTACACCTCTATTTGCAGCTAATACACCATCTCCAGATGTCACAAAGCCTTATCCCCTCATTTTCTATCATTTTCCTCTAAACCCTAGTCTACCCTATCTATTTCTAGGGTTGGCCTATGTTTTGGTATTTTCCACCCCCTCCTTTCACTCATTTCCCAAAATTCCTTCTTCCCCTACTCACTGATATCATCCGCTACCCTCCTAATTTTTCTTAAAAATTTAGGCAACTCCTAAGTCTATCATACCACCTTATTCCCTCACAGCAACAAATTTCTCACCTAGGGTTTGAAGTATGGAGCCTGACTCATCACCATTAGAGGAGAGAAATATTGTAGCTTGTACTTGGATATTTTCTGGAAATCAAAGGATATAGTTTGCAGCTATTATCTAGGAATTCATGTGCAATAAGTTTTTTATGTTGTTTTTTCTATGTTACAGATTTATATGAAAGATATTCATATTCTCTTTCCACTCATCAATTCTTCAATGTTTTTCCTTACAGTTTATAAACAGAATTGGTTTCATAAAGATATGTTTTGATGGAAAACTCATTATGTGTTACTTTATTTCTTGCTTAATGAATTCATTTTTCATGCTCATTAAGACCTTTAGCTTCTTCTGAACACTACACTACACCGATAAACCCTAAGATACATCACAAAAGTATAGTTACCTAACTCCTTTATATATTTATTGTTGTAACCCTTTGATCCTCTAACCTAGCTACCTAGTTTTTATCCCTTATCCAGCAACAAAACCCAAAATTCTCCAAAACCTACCTGAGCCTAGCTATCTAGCCTAAAATCCTTTACATTCAAGTCATCTCTTGACTGTGATTTCATAGAGAGATCCCTCTCTAGTTTGGTAGGGCTAGCTACCAAACTAAAAGCTTGGACTGTTGTTACCTCTGTCGACCTCCTCTCAACCTGGGACATTGTGTAGGATAACATTTTGGGGTCATTGTCGAGGAAACAAGAGATCATATCTTCCCTGGGAAAGAATGACAAAGATCAGATCTGATTTACTGATGGTGGACATTGATCAGACACATATGAAGGTTGAAATCATTCACTTGGCAACTCCAAATCAGTTTCAAATTTAATTCGAAGACTCCACTAGAGGATGAACCTTACCAACATAAACATGAAAGGACAATATGGGAAGATCAGGTATTCAAGTTGGACTTTCATCCAACACTTCATGTTCTTTATTGTAAATTATGTATTTTCTTTCCATGAGAATGTTAAGAAAGTTTTCGAGAGTATATTGTATTTGAGAAAAGATCCCAGACTTGCATTTGATTCCTTTACTTTGAAGATTGTGAATGTTGGGCTAATTTATTGACTAAATTAACACAAGTATTTAAGTATCAATCCAGGTTTGTAAAACTTGGAGGCAAATCCACAGTATATGGACATCAGATATAATCAAGTTTAGAAGATAAAATTTGAAGATTTAAAGAAGTACATATTACAAATATAAAAAACTATTTTAACAATTTCTAATTCATTTATGTAATATATGAGGGAAGAGGCTCCTAACTTAGGAGAACCAAGTTGTCCTTCCCTACAATACTACTTTCATGAAGATAAATCTAAGAGCACTAATTAAAAATGGTTTATGATGCAAAAGATGTAAAAGAAGAGGCTCCTAACTAAGGAGGTCCAGATTGTCCTTCTTCACAATCCTACTATATCACGATCATCATTGCTTCAAACCAGAAATGCATAAATAACTTCAAATAAGAAATGGAGAATGAAATTCAGTTTTAGTTCAAGATCAAATAGAAGGGGAATTTAACTTAAATTCTTGTGTGTCCCTTCATATGTAGATTAGAATTAAAATAATATTCATTTAGAAATCATCACACATCTAAATACATTTGAAACAAGAACTAATCTATGAAAACTATGAAAATTGAACCAAGAAGTGCACTTAGCTTGGTGTGGGGGCCCTCCACCCTTGCCTTGCACACTTGAAGAAATCTCAGCTACAACAACTTCAGTAAATCAACCAAGTATGAACAACAAATTGAAATGAACAAGTTCTTCAAATTAGCTTCCAACTCCAAAGTGTCTCAGCATAAAATTATACAAAAGTTACATATAAACTACATTTATAAGCCATCAAAGTCTTGGCTTTAAATAGAGGTTTTGTGAAACAAACTGATCTATATTATCTCTAACACTCATATCTATTCATATCCACCTATCTAAGTCAAACTCATTCAATTCATCCCAAGAAATATGGTAAATCCCATAAAATCTCAAAACTGCCCTATTTCCTAGGGATTTTCTAGTGACTAGTCATGTTTGACCAGCTTTGATCGGGCCTAATAAAGCTTGTTTTGACCAAACCAAGTGGATTTAGCTCAGTCCTAGTTCCCAAGCTTTCCATTCATGCATCCAACTCGAGCCCAAGTGTCTTGCAAATATTTCATCCACATAGCTATTACGGGAATTTCTGATTCAGTCCAAAATTGCACTTGAAACTCAATTTTCATAAAAACTTCTAGAAATTGCAAAATTAAAATTAATCACCTGAATATGCATAAAATACATCAAAATGAGATGGATGTGATGGAAATGGATGGAAAATATAAATATTAATTAAGTTTCCTTAAGCAAAAATAGACCAAAACTGAGGGCCAACATCTCCCCCTAGCTGATCTTCAAGCATGTCCTCATGCTTGTTTCTTCCTTTTGACTTTTTACTTCTCTATGCTGTCTGATCTATTGATGTACCTGTGGCTCTGTCCCTTGAAGATGAAGCTTTCTCTTGAGCTACCTATAAAAGGATATCTATGCTTTCATGTACTTCTTCTCTTTTCTTGTAGATGACATTCTTTACCTATCAGTGGAAAAATTATGACTTGGGCTATGTATTATGGAGTGATGGGAACAAGAATGTCTCCGATGTGTGATGAGGTTTCACCATCAACATACAAATTCAAAAACTTTACACTATTCCTCATCTGATGATAAAACATCAATAAGTCATTCTGGATGAGCAGCTTCAGAGAAGACAACAAATAAAACTTGAATTTTGCAATACATTTTGACACAGGATTCATGTCCCTCTCAATTTAACAATATCAAAAATTTTACTCAAAGGATCCAATATCCAGTTGCTCTTACATCTCACTAAAAGAAGCAAAAAAATTTTATGTCTAGGCATTCACTTTCAATTTAGCCACTGGTTTACCCATGCAATCTGCAAAATATGGGTCAAAAGAACCATAAAAATATCCCAAATAGAAATGAATTTGAGAAAACTGCTCACGTGGAGCCTAATTAGGCTCATTCTGAAGAAAACCCATGTTTTTGTTTTTCAAAATTCATTTTATTTTGCTCAGAAAAAGCAACGAAAAATAGTGGCTTTTTAACAATTTCGAATTTGAGTTTGAATGAAACACTCCTCTTTGTCCCTCAAAAATCGAATTTGATTTCTGGAAATGAATATTGTAGAATCTTTTGCTTCCATTTTTCTACTTTTCAACTCACCCCATTCTGAAAGTTCAAAGTCTACATTCTGTTCAAAACTAACCCTATGCACACCCTTGCTCTTGTAATTCTGAGGCTTGCTTCCATTAGATAAAATTTTGTGATGCATATTGGTAAGGAAGAAAACACTCACGGAAATGCCAGCAATGATAAATATCTGAACTGTTTTGAAGATATAGACAAACGGACTTTTCTTCATCAACAAAATTTCTCTATCAAAACATGCTCTGAAAAGTTCCATTTTTTTCAAACCTTATTCCTCCATTGTGAGAGATGCTGGGTGGATTTTCTTTATGATAATTCTGCATTTAATTGTGGAAAGCAAAGATGAAATGTTGATCTTTGAAATGCCAATACTTGGCGAGGAAGCACCAATAAAAAAAAAAATCCAAACACAATTCCAAAAACTGAAGTAACAATAAACCTCAGAGATTATCTATGCTGACAACCGTTTTTTTAAACTTTACTGAATTTTACCAGACAAGGCCGATATTTCTTCAAGAACCATCAAGGCCATGATTTATGCCCTCGGCCTCCAAAACTAATGCAACGTTTTCTTTGAGCCACTGGTTAATACCTTTTCAGAAATCGAATTCTGGAAAATCGATTTTCTGGTCTACTATCAAATTCTGGCTGATATATTGAATTCTAGGTTGTCACTGTTTAAAAATGAAAAGAAGGCTTTGTGTTTTGCACTTCCGCTTCTGGAATGAGATTTTCAATCTTCTGGCATTAACTTGAAGTCCCAGACTTCGAGTTTGAATTGCCAACAACCCACCTCCACTTCGATCTGATATCTAAACTGACAGTTGTTTTAAAAACTAATTTATCTGCATTCCCAATTAAGCTCAAACACCGTGATTTAGGGAATTTGTAACTTACAACTCAATTTCAGAATTTGCCGGTGTAATTAATGAGATATGCTCCAGATATTTTTAAATCCATGACCACATTATTCCCTGGCAATTACGATTTTTCCACTCAGCTTTATCTCCAGCGCCAATTTAATTAAATAAAATTGCCTTCGATATTTGCAAGGATTCGTTCATTAAATTAATGGCAAATATGTGGCAATCGCTCAGGTTGTTTAACTGAAGTTTTAGCTCACAATGCAATGCTTAACACGAGTATTTTTCCTTGAAATCCGCTAACAGTTGGAGGCGATCTCTTACCTTCTTTCACGGGATTTCTGGAGTCTGGTGGAGCGCTGCTAACGTTGAGAGAATTACGCTCTCTTATCTCTTTGAACCAATGCATTATTCTTCTCACAGCTTGCTTATATATTCTGCGTTTTGTTTTATGGCTCCAGCTTCTTTTCACACGGTGAAAGGCTCAATTATGGAAAATAACATTACAAAGTTAGTTTGACTTTTTTTTTTACCTTTCCAAGTCATCTTCTATCCTGCGTACCCGTAGCTGCCATGTTTGCGTCCTTCCTGTGGCCACGTTCTTTGGATCCATAGTGTACAGGCCTTTTTTACGGCTTCAATAACTGAGAGAGTGTGTTATGGTTCTGCGTAGCTGTAGCTCTATGTTATTTTCTGCGGCCTCACAGCAGCTCTGTGTTAAGCTATCATTTTGCTTCAAGTTAGAGCAATTTTCGCAGCCGGGAATGTTTCACTATGGCTCCAGATTTTTTCTACAGCTCTCAGGGTTCCAAACTGCATAATTCTCTGAGTTGCAAAACTACAAACTTCTCCTTTGAAAATTTGACCGTGATGTTGAAAATGCTGTAATTTGACCGGATATTATGCACAGAACCTTTGACTGTCATATGTATTACTTTGTTGCTATGAATTATTATCCTGTCTTCCACCTTCTCCAAATATTCATTCATCATTTCTTCATTGGGTTTTCATTGTATTGTTAGCGATCATGCTATAATAGCCTTACACCATCGTATCATATTACCATTTCAATAGTATTATTTTTCATAGGTTTAATACATTAATTATTTTGTATGTTTTCTCATAATGCGCATATCCCATATGTTTGGTAATATATCTCTTTAATTTTAAAATGACCATTTAGGTCATGTTTAAAATTATTTCCCATAATACTAATGTTTTATTTGTGGTGCAGGTTTTAACTTATTAAATCCTCACTTTGATCCCTTTTTCTTTATGGAAAAATACTTAGGGTTAGGATTATGAAATGAATATGGAATATATGAAGGGAATGTAGAATATAAGGGTTATGGAATGAAAAATATGTATATATGTACATTGGATTAGGTATAGGGTAAATGTAAATGTAGAATATAGGACAATGGGCATAAAATAATGGATATAAGATGAAGGTAATGTAATGAATATGCATTCAGGTATTAACTCAATTTTAACAAAGTCTAAAAATTTCTACAAAAAATTGAATTTACAAGAGCAAAATTGTGCACTTACTATACTTGTACTTCCCTGATAGTATTGGATGAATGTTGTTGTTCTTTAACAATATTGGATGAAGTTGTCTTGATCGAATATCATAGATAGATAGAAACATAGAGCTTATTTATGCTTCCTGTTCTACATTCTTCATTGATTCTGGTCCATTGATTGTTGATGTCATTCAGGTCCCTCTACAATTGATTCATAATAACTCAGGTCCCTTCTGTCATGTACATTTTTATGCAATATATACATGTTTTTGCTAACATTTCAGGTCCCTCTGCAATTGATTTCAAAAATATTTCAGGTCCCAACTGCCAACAATACAAGTTTCGTCGTCAATTCAGCTGCACAACTAAGTTTCTTTTTGCGAATCTTCCCCCCTTGCTGATGGGAAGACTTGTCCTCAAGTCTTGTTTATTTTGGAGGATGATTCCTGCAAACTCAAACTGAAGAAATGGTAAAACAAAATAGAGAATTCATATTGGCCAAACAAGTTGGTTTTCTGATATGAATTCGAGTTTGTATTGTGCCACTTTCGTGGATTTTCACAACCAAACTCCTTTATTATTTTTGATCTTTTTCTATTTTTTTTTATTTTTTCCTTTTCTAGATGGAGGTGGGGTGTAATGGAGTAGGGAAGTATGAAAAGCTTATGAAAGAGGTTATATTGAAATCATGATTTAGTAGTAAATGGATAGACAATACGTCTAGACTTCAACATGCATGGTTGCAGAGCTTAACATACGGTATGGATGATGGATGAAATCATGAACAATATGGTTTATGAAAGACTTCTTTGGAGATTGATGTGACTTGACATGGTACAGAACTTGACTACTTCTTCTGATGATTAGCTTCATGTCTTTTTGCCTCGATCTCTATCATGTTGTAGGGTTTGTTGATGTTGTTGGTCAACATTTAAGAGCAAGCTTCAAGAGTTTGAGTTTCATTGAATGAACTCAACATTAGGTGAATTTTCACTTTTCTTTGACTTGAACATTTGTATTCATATTCTGGAATATGAATTTGACTTTGAAAATTACTTCATCCATGGAATTCACTCCTTCATTCTTCCTATGACCTGCAAAAACATAGCACTTGCCTGCAATACAATATTAGATGATGGAGGAAGAGAGGTGTACAGTCTCTCTTCTTCCAATAAACATGTAAATCATTACAAGCATTGCTTAGAAAACAAGTCCAAAGATGATATACAAACAGAATGCATTTATTTACCCCTTGAGGAATGGTGGCCAACCTAGACCTCCTAGCGGTATTTTGTTTACAAAATATTTGTTTTATATCGAATTAGAGTGATTCCAAAGCCAAGTTGAAGTGAATTCATATGGCTACCTCCAGTATAAACAGGTTTTCAAAATGGTTTAAAATGATATGGTAAAAATTATAAGGAGTGCCATGTTTGATAGAGTTGCTTGTTAATTTTTAACTAGACCAATAGTCACTGTTTGAAGTGTAACTTCTTCGATAAAGATTAGATAAATGTGATTCCACTTGGATATTAAAGTAGATTCATTTTTGTATTTCCAGTAGAAACATGTTTTAAAAATTCTTAGGCGTGATATCACAAAAGTTGTGATGAACAGGCCTAGGAGGCAGAGTTTTACTACGCTGTTTTGAAGACATGCAGTCACTAAATGTGGCATAACTTTTTCATTTCACCTCCAAATGGGATGATTCAAATTGTGTCTTAAAGTATACTTAAATATATATCTCCCATATAAACAGGTTTTGAAAAGAAGATTATTTGGTATTTCAAATATGCCAATGAACAGTCAAGACCTAGAATTGTCACCATGCAGATTTTTCGACAAGCAGTTAGTATTTCAAGAATAACTTTTTCATATGATACCTGATTGAAGTGATTCAAATTGATTTGGAAACTATATTACAAGGGATATCTTACTTATGAATCTCAGTTAAAAATTTTTCGATTAGACACCTCAAATATAGGTTGTACTAACTCTATCCTCAACATTTCACTTGAGACCTAGTTTTGATTTTGATCACATTTTTATTTGTGATATAAATTGAAAACTTCAAAATGGATTCCAAAACTAGATTTCAAGAGATATGTAAAAAAACCATGATTTCAGAATGATCCTATATGGTTACCAAAAATAGGCTTGTTCTTACTGCATTTTTCCATGTAGTTCTTTCAAATGAATATTGAACCATGATTTGAAGAAATTGTTTGAAACAAATTTATTATGGAAGTCTTATTGTGAATTCATTCTACTTGTTTATTTATTCTATTCTATCATATTCTATTTTACAAAAATAATTCATTCTCTCAAGTATAAGAGAATTTCCAGTGCATCCATTTTCATAACAAGATCATAAGTAAACTCATATCCAAATTTGAAAAATATACTTTAATGAATGTTTGGACATCACAATTTATTTGATCATAAATATTTGATGAGGAAGAATGTTGAATAATGGAGTAGTCTTGTAGCCTATTCTTTAACATCATTTTTTAGATCTTGTCATTGAAAATGGATTTTGTAGTTTTTTTTTTTTTTGGGGGGTTTTGTTTTGAAAACCTAATTTTAGGATCTCTATTTCTAGGCATAAAGAAACATAACTAAGAGAAATGTGTCTTAAATAAATTTTTAGTGTTTTTGTTTATCTTCTATTTGACTATGCTGATAATTACCTCCCCGACAACGGCGCCAAAATGTTGGGCTAATTTATTGACTAAATTAACACAAGTATTTAATTATCAATCCAGGTTTGTAAAACTTGGAGGCAAATCCACAGTATATGGACATCAGATATAATCAAGTTTAGAAGGTAAAATTTGAAGATTTAAAGAATTACATATTACAAATATAAACCTATTTTAACAATTTCTAATTCATTTATGTAATATATGAGGGAAGAGGCTCCTAACTTAGGAGATCCAGGTTGTCCTTCCCTACAATACTACTTTCGTGAAGATAAATTTAAGAGCACTAATTAACAATGGTTTATGATGCAGAAGATGTAAAAGAAGAGGCTCCTAACTAAGGAGGTCTAGATTGTCCTTCTTCACAATCCTACTATATCACAATCATCATTGCTTCAAACGCGAAATGCAGAAAGAACTTCAAATAAGAAATGGAGAATGAAATTCAGTTTTAGTTCAAGATCAAATAGAAGGGGAATTTAACTTAAATTCCTATGTGTCCCTTCATATGTAGATTAGAATTAAACCAATATTCATTCAGCAATCATCACACATCTAAATACATTTGAAACAAGAACTAATCTATGAAAACTATGAAAATTGAACCAAGAAGTGCACTTAGCTTGGTGTGGGGGCCCTCCACCCTTGCCTTGCACACTTGAAGAAATCTCAGCTACAACAACTTCAGTAAATCAACCAAGCATGAACAACAAATTGAAATGAACAGGTTCTTCAAATTAGCTTCCAACTCCAAAGTGTCTCAACATAAAATTATACAAAAGTTACATATAAATTACATTAATAAGCCATCAAAGTCTTGGCTTTAAATAGAGGTTTTGTGAAACAAACTGATCTATATTATCTCTAACACTCATATCTACTCATATCCACCTATCTAAGTCGAACTCATCCAATTCATCCCAAGAAATATGGTCAATCCCATAAAATCTCAAAACTGCCCTATTTCCTAGGGATTTTCTAGTGACTAGTCATGTTTGACCAGCCTTGATCGGGCCTAATAAAGCTTGTTTTGACCGAACCAAGTGGAGTTAGCTCAGTCCTAGTTCCCAAGATTTCCATTCATGCATCCAGCTCGAGCCCAAGTGTCCTGCAAATATGTCATCCACATAGCTATTACGAGAATTTCTGATTCAGTCCAAAATTGCACTTGAAACTCAATTTTCATAAAAACTTCTAGAAATTGAAAAATTAAAATTAAACACCTGAATATGCATAAAATACATCAAAATGAGATGGATGTGATGGAAAATGGATGGAAAATATAAATATTAAGTAAGTTTCCTTAAGCAAAAATAGACCAAAACTGAGGGCCAACAGTGAATACAAATTTTGATTTTGATCAAGACCCTTCTTCTGAATCTTATGATGACCATCTTCAACTTGATGAGCCTCAAGACATCAAGGTTAATCCTATATATTTTTTACATACTCCTATACCTTGTAAAATTCTAAATAGATACAAGCCACTCCTCTTATCTCCTATACTCCATGATTTCCCTAAAAATTATTACAAATATCTTCCCAAGTTTGATGGAAAATATGGTAACATCACTGCTGAAAAACACATTCAAAGTTTTGAAAATTTTCTTGAACTTTTTGAGGTTGAAGAAGATGATGTCAGTATTAGGATTTTTTCTTTATCTTTTCAAGGTGAAGCCAGGAAATGGTTCAAAAACATACCAGCCACAAGAATTTTCGATTTTCACCAATTTGTGAAAGTCTTCCTTGATAAATGGGTGATCAAGAGAAATCCTTTTCTGATTTTTGAAGAATATAATCATGTGGAAAGACATCCAGGAGAAATAGTGCAACACTTTTGAGCTAGATTCAATCAAGTATACCATTCAATGCCCGTTGATATAAAACCGCCTCCCAGTTTAGCTCTTTTACACTACCCGAATGCCTTTGATCCGGAAATGGCATTTCAATTGAGAGAAAGGAACACTACAACACTTGAAGAAATGAAAGACAGTGAAATAGCTGTGGAAGCTAATTTGGTGGTCAAAAGGTCAAAGTTGAAAGAAGAAGCGAGGGAGAACATAGAGAAGTAACACCCGCCATCTTCAGAAGTGAAGCTCAACATTCTGGTAAGCATAATGGAATAAATGATGAAAAAGATCATCATGAGAGATGAAATTGTTTTTCAAAAACACCATGTCCCACTTATTGCAGAAGAAGAAGAGGTTGTCGACCCTAAATATTATCCTACTCATTCCAGTTACCATATATCAAAAAGTGATTGTTTTATGTATTCATTTATGGACAGTCATGAAGATGGATTTGTAGATCAACCCATGGAGGATCAATCTGTTGATCTAATGTGTATGTTTGATGTCATTCCTTATAATGATGAGTTACCCAAGTATGATCAGTATGATGATGATTATGTTGTTGAAATAGAGGCTGACTCTACAAGGCAATCAATGACATGTTTTTGGGAGGAAGAAGCTTCATTACAGCAGCTCAGATGTAGCACTCAGCCTATGCATATCAATCATGACAGCAATGAAGAGAATCTAGAAAATTTCAAAGTAGGTGAAAGGTCTTTGCCTTTATGTTTTACTTCATTTCAATTACTAAGAGAAAAATTTCCTAAGATTAGAAATCAGAAGTCTTTCAATTGTGATATTGAGCACGAAGAAGACAATGAAATTCTTGATTAGGACTCCTTACCTTTGTGTTTCTCTTCTTTCGAAATAATAAGAACAAACTATAAGGTTACAAAGGAAGCAAATAAGAAAGTTAACAACAATTAGAAGCCTTCTCCTAAAGTTGTTGAGAATGTTGTTTGTAATATAGAATCTTTTTTCAGTCCACAATCACCTTTACCGAGCAACATTCAGTTTGAAAATGTAGCCAAAAGTGTGGAACATGAAGATCTTGTAGAAAATCATGTAGCCTCATTGGAACCAGTAGTAGTCTTCTCAAGTTCTCCTTGATCCAATAGTTTATGTTGTGGATGATATCTGTAGTCAAAGTTCCTCCCCATTAGTTAACTATGAGCTTCAAAACAAATATTACACGAATTTTATCAGCCAACTTGCTTCATTGTCTTGTTCAACAGGAGTTCCATTACAAAGTTCATCCAAAAAAACATCTACATTTGTTTTGTTTGAGAATGACAAACTTCATTTTATGAAACAACCAATGTCTAAAAAGGCAAAAGATTCTTGTCTTGTTGTTGATAATCAAGAAAAGGTAGTCATTCATGAGTTTTAGGATCCTTTTGTCAAGTTGCAGCAGTCATCAAGGGAGATGAGTTTTATTATATTTATGGATCATGTACACATGTTCAGTGGACACTTGGAGTGGCCAATCTTTTTTTTTTTCTTGCGTGCTCGAGGAAAGTGTGGGCATGATTCAAATAAGTATCCATTTGCTGGATTGGTTACACTGAAGGGATCATTACACATGATTGTATATACATTTTTAGCAGGTTGGATGTTATCATCAGAAGTTTGAAGCCCGAGGAGAAGGCCACAAGGCTTCTATGATCAGTTGTTGTTGTTTTTTTTTTAAGTTGTAAAGTCAGTTTTTTAGTCAATATTTTTTTTATAGTCAATTCAGTCAGTTTGTCAATCCATTTTCAGTTTGATTTTGGTCTTTACATTTTTACTCCATAAACGGTGTTCTTGACACCTCCTAAGGAGCTACCATCCCCAATGGAGCCAATGTTAGTGTCAGTCCATTCATCCTATCACCAGTGATCAAATATGCTCTTACAAGGTGTTGTTAGGGTGTCAAGTAAAACAAAAATCATTTTAGTGAGTCTTCAAATAAAAATTTAATCACTGGCTAGTGTGTCTAGGGCTATTTCCATTCTCTCAAGAATTTAATATGTCGGTCACTTTCATCACTCAGTTGAGTCTACGATCATGAAAACATCATTAACATCACTTTAGTCACATCATCATGGTCTCCATTCATCTTAGTGTCACCATTAGGTCATTAGGGTTAAGGTCACAAAATCAATTATTTCAAGTGTAAATCCAACAAATGAGGAGTGGCAATAATACTTGATTTGTTCAATAATACTTGATTTCAAACATAATTTATGTTTTTATATGTAATAATTTTCCTAAGGTTCTAAAGTTACAAGAAGAGTTCATAAGGCTACAAAACTAAAAAAGAATGTGAATTGGTGAGGTGGGCCATCCTACCTCATAAATCACTTAGACACCAAAGGAAAATTATAAAAGCACATGGGGGAGCTCATTCACACTCATTTCAATTGTCTACCATCCAAGCATCGAGCTCTCCCCTCTCCTTTGCAAAAAATTGTGATTCTGTAGCCCTCACTGGAACAAATTGGCCCTTGCTGCACACAGAGAGCCCACGCTATGCGCCTAGATAGCACACTACGCACAGGAGGCCTTCGCTGTGCACGAGGCATAGTTGTCCAAAATTGGTGCTTGAACACCAAAATCTGTTTTTAAAGCTCCTCTTCGATCATTTCATCCTCCAGGCTCTATAACAAGTAAGTTTAATCATTTTCATGCCCTCCTTTACCTCATATGTCAAGAAATTGATCAAATACTTCTTCTCCTATGGTTTACATGATTTTCATGGTTTTGATCTTCAAATGATGAATTGCTACCCTAAACCCTAGATCCATTTTCCCTACACCTTTATTTGTAACTAATATGCCATATTCATCTGTCACAAAGCCTTATCCCCTCATTTTCTATCATTTTCCTCTAAACCCTAGTCTACCCTATCTATTTTTAGGGTAGGCTCGTGTTTTCATCTTTTCCACCCCCTCCCCTCACTCATTCCCAAAAATTCCTCCTTCCCCTACTCACTAAGATCATCACCTACCCTCCTAAATTTCCTTAAAATTTTAGGCAACTCCTAAATCCATCATTCCACATCATTCCCTCATAGCAGCAAATTTCATTGTTTTTGCATTCCTTTCACCTAGGATTTGAAGTATGGAGCCTGACTCATCACCATTAGAGGAGAGAACTATTGTATCTTGTACTTGGATATTTTCTATAAATCAAAGGATACAGTTTGCAGCTATTATCTAGGAATTCATGTGCACTAACTTTTTGATGTTGTTTTTTCTCTGTTATAGCTTTATATGAAAGATATTCATCTTCTCTTTCCATTCATCAATTCTTCAATGGTTTTCGTTACAGTTTATAAAAGTAATTCTTTGCATAAAGCTCTGTTTTGATGGAAAAATCATTATGTGTTACTTTCTTTCTTGCTTAATGAATTCATGTTTCATGCTCATTAAGACCTTTAGCCTATTCTAAACACTACGCTACACTAACAAACCCTAAGATCCATCATAAAAGTATTGTTACCTTGCTCCTTTATATCTTTTGTAAGATCCCCTCCTAGGGTCCTCTACCATATCTATATTCTCTAATTTTAAATGCAATAAAAGGGCAATAATTTATTTTCTGACAAGACATTTAAATGATGATAATTCACCATTTAAAAATATAATTCCTACAATTTAAATAGTGAACATTTCATTTCAATCACTTACATGAGTAATCTATGCATAGAGGAATACCTGTACAGATGGCCCAATGGAGATGCCCTTGAGCTGCTACTCCTGCTGGAATGCTCCTCTTGACTACCGACTGGATTTACCTTCCAGCCAACTAGAAAATAATTCCTAGCCCAGGAAACCTCCATAGGTTCCCCAGCCCTCCGAGCCCAAGTCCAACTAGATGTAGTGTGTGTCCAAGATAAACAATACTCCCCTCCTCTCTCTCAAACAATTCCTCCAAAACCACAGCCAACCAAAACCAAAATCAAAACCAAGCATCCTCTTCCTCCCCTCATCCTTCCCCTTTTATGCCCCCCTCTCTTCTCCACCTCAACCACCTCTCATTAATGTCATAACTTCTCCCTCATCCTTACATTTGACTTCTCTTCTCCCAAGTAAACATGAGAGGACATTTGGGAATGTGATATGAATATAAAATTGGGTAATTAATTGGAGAGGACCATGTCTTCTCCCAAGTAAATGTGAGAGGATGTTTTGGGGATGAGAGATGAATATATAAATTGATAATTAATTGGAGAGGACCATGTCTTCTCCCAAGTAAATGTGAGAGGACATTTTGGGGATGAGAGATGAATATATAAATTGGTAATTAATTGGAGAGGACTATGTCTTCTCAAAATTTAAAAATTTGGAGAGGTAAATAACAAAATTTATATCAGTACCAAATTTACAGTTTCATCAATGTAGGTATGTACCAATATTTCTTGATAAGTATAAGTCCATATTTTAAGGAAATTTAAACACTTAGTAAAATTTGTAGGATAAGATTAAATAGGGCATTACATCTTTGTTGTTGTAACCCTTTGATCCTCTAACCTAGCTACCAAGTTTTTCTCCCTTATCCAGGAACAAAACCCTAAATTGTCCAAAACCTACCTGAGCCTAGCTATCTAGCCTAAAATCCTTTACATTTCAGTCATCCCTTGGCTATGATTTCATAGAGACAGCCCGCTCTGCTTTGGTAGGGCTAGCTACCAAAAAAAAAGCTTTGCCTATGGTTACCTCCATAGATATCCTCTCATCCTGGGACATTGTGGACGATAACAGCAGGTATGCCTAGTTAGTGGTTCGTACGCTGACTAGGCCATGACTTGGCAGGTTGACTGGTCCTCCATAGGCCAATGAATGATTGACACTTGGCGCAGTATGGTTGGTTCCATTTGGTGAATTTCTATTGGTTGAGGGTTTGTGAAGTTGCCCAATGAGGGACAGCCACATGGGCCAATCAATGGCTTCGACGTGGCCTCCTCTTGATCGTGAAAAAATTTGTATGGCCAAACCAGGTCTCTATGGGGTTCAAAATTGACACTCATACATATTAACGAAGGCCAGCAACATTGCGCCACCATGTTCCTTATTTAAATAATGTTTAATGGTTCTATTTAAATTTCAATCAATGGACATATGAGGGAGGAGCCAAGCTAATCCCTATCCCCTAACCACCCCTACACCATAGCATCGTGGGAAAGGGGCCAATGGATAGGGCCTAGTCCATCCCTCATGGCCCTTAGCATATTCGTATGCCCACAGCCATAACCAGGAGCGAAAAAGAGACGAGGGCCATCAAAAAGGGTCCAACCCCAAGCCCTATAGGGCCTCAATGTGACCAACAGTGCGTGCAAAGGAGGGGATAGCCCCTAGGGGCCATCCCATAGTCATCACATGCACCACAAGACCAGGGGTGTGTGTGGAGACAGTAGCTAGATAGAGCACCAAAATTTCGGCACTTTTCGCTGTCATATGGTCGTAATGCGACCAGGAATTTCGGGACTGGGGATTAATGATGCCCTTAATGGTCCTACAAATTCATCCACTGAGTGGGAATGTAGGCCAATTTTGTGTGTCGTTTCTACATTTGGGGCGCTCAAGCCAATTTGAGGCTGAATTGGAGGATGGTTAGCTGGAGAATTTGGGAAACTGGAGAAAGAAGCATAAATTTCTCATTTTTTGGCCAAATTAGGTGCAAAAAGAACCAAAATGGGGGTTTTTGAATGTTTTGGAGCCATTCGATATATTATTCTAGCATTATGAGTACCTTAAATTGAAGTAAAAACATATTTTTTAGCATAATGGAAGAGGCCCAACATTGGAAGCATGACCAGGAGATGTAGCCCAGGATGGGTGAAATCCTTTATCATTTGTTGTTTTTTGTTTGTTGTTATGGTTCTAATGTCTTCTTTATTTTCTGCAAAACTGAGATAAAAATCATCTTTATGTGTTTAGTAAATTGATCCTTTACCCAAAAAACATATAATTAACACTTGCAAATTTTTTTAAAAAATCTTCAAGTTTATACATTTAGATCATTTTTTGTATTAGAGCCCAAGTTATTGTGAACATTTGATTTGTTTGCAAGTGTTTTTCTAATGCTTACAAGGTTGTACCTGAAAAGAGGAGAAGGAGAACTTTTGGAGCCAATATCTCAAATTGTTTCAAGGAGAACAAACACACCTTAGGCTTCAATAGTCATGGCACGTGAAGAAGGTCCTGAAGAGATGTTTAAAGATGATAAGACTTTCAAAAAAAAATTCTCTGAGATGTCAGAGATGGTTAAGGTTCTGTATGAGGAAAGGAATTCTAGAGTGGATAAAGAGAGCTCAAAATCATATGGACGAAAAGGAGACAAACCTCCAAAAGGGAATGGAGGAAATGGTGACAAACCACCACCCTCACCTCCATCCTCATATTAATCTTCATCTTCAACTTCAACTTCTTCTACCCTTTCACAAACACATCCAAATTCCCCAAGTGGTCATCGTAAAATTCGTTTTCTTAAGCTTCACATTAAGTTTGAATTTTCTATGTACGATGGAGAGCTAAGTTCAGAAATATTAGATAATTGGATTTTTCATATTGAAGTGTATTGCACGATACAAACAATCAAGATGATGAAACCAAGATTCATCTTTCTTCTATTAGATTGGAAGGTGCGACGCTAATTTGGTGGGAATCCAAAAATCAAGAGGACATGAAGAAACATGGTAAGGTTTTATCCTCTTGGAATGATTTTGTTGTTGCAATAAGAAATAAATCTTATCCATTAGCATACACACAAAAATCTATTATGGATTGGCAGAACTTTAGGCAAGGTAAAGGGAAAAATGTGCAATCTTATACTCAAGGATTTAGGAAAAGATCTTTCATTTTGGGTATAGATTTTTCCTCACAAGATACTTTGCTCAAATACATTGGATGATTGCATATTTATTTGAGACATACCATTCTCATGTTTAACCCTAAAAAACTATATGAAGTTTTTGTTCAGGCAACTCATTTAGAGGTAAGAGGGAAAAAATGTTTCTGAAGAAACTAGTGAGAGTTCCTTTGAGTATGGAGAAAAGGGAAAGGGTAAGTTTAAAGGAAAAGAAAAGAAGAATTCTACCATCAAGATGGAGAAATAAAAGATCACATGTAAACATTGTTCCAAGTAGGCCCATGCTGAAGATCATTGCTGGAAACTTCATCTAGAAATGAGACCCAAAAAGTTTAAGAACAAGGAGAAAGAGAAGACAGCTACAACTACACAACAAGATTTAGGTTCAAATTCTCGAGATGAAACAAAGATCATAGCCATGGGTTTGAAAGGTAAGGACATTGTAAATGCTAGTTCTTCAAGTTGTCTCAATGAAACTCAAGATGAAAAAATAAGAATAGATCTTTTTCATATTAGAGTTAATTCAAAACATACCAAGACAGATACAATGTTTGATAGCAGTTCACAAGAAAATATTATCTTAGAAGACATTGTCAAGAAGTTGAATTTAGAAACCATTCCTCATCCTAAACCTTATCCCTTATGTTGGTGTTATAGTGGCTACAATCACCCTCCAAAAGTTTGCCTTAGCTTCGTTTTGGAGCCTCCCTTCCGACCTTCACAACAGCTTGCCATGCTTCATCAAGTTCACAAGATTCAGTGTTTTGCTTGCACAAAGTCAGCCTATCGATCATAGCTTGATGCTTTCCCCTCACAGGTTGTTCACCCGGACTTGGTCTAGCTCGAGGTTGAGCAACTTCCCCAAGAAAATTGTGCATTTCTGGAAGGAAACCATCCTTCCATCTAGAAATTGCGCAATCCTGTCTGGCAGCCTATTGGGCTCCAATATTGCACAATTCTTCTAGTCAACACTCCCAGTAGGAATTGTGCAATTTTCCCCAGCAGGGCTGCTTAGCCTAGAATTTGTGCAAATCTGGGCAATAGTCAGCTGCTCTGCCCAGAATTTGTGCAAATCTCCTGGGCAATCAACCCAACTCCCAGCCAGAAATACGCATTTCCTTCAAGAAGTCAAGCAGTCTCTTGCATGTGCAGCTAAGTTGATCGGTTCCCTCCAGGACCAAGAAAAATTGACTTGCATGCATGAACTACTTCTCCCAAAGAAGCATGCAAAGGCATCCCTTGTTTCAAGGATCTATGTTTAGCAGTTGGAGGTTACATGAAAGGATCATTTCAGAAACCTCAGGGATCTATGTTAAGCAATTGGAGTATATTGAATGCAATGAATGCAGCAAATGCAACGAATGCAACGGATGCAATGAATGCAAGAGGAAGGTTGTTGACAACACAGAGGCAGAGCAAAGTTGCAAGATCAAGTAGATCCACTAATAATGAAAGAAACTTTGGAGATAGGCTATGAGGTGACGATGCAACATGAAGATCACGTGAAGACAAAGAATGGAACAAAGAAGGAGTTTCATATGCTAAAGTAGCAACTCAGGAAGGACATGAAGTTGCACAGATAGATGAATGAGTTGTAGTAGGAACAATAACAGCACTAACGCAATATGCACTCATGGATGAAATTGTGCCCGTACAAGTTAAAGATCCATTCCAGCAACTGGCATGAAGTAGACATGGTGAGCAGTGCTGTTGATCACATGCAAGGGATTCAGCAACATGCATGTCATTGTGCACACGTATGCAATCCAACCCACTGAGTACACTCACCAAGGTGAAGACAAGAAGCATGTCCAACTAGAGTTGAACATGTACTTCGGTAAGTTGATGTGCATGACCACTAACACACACTTGAAGATGAGCATGGACACTATGCATCAGTGTGCTTCCGGTTCAGCCGCACCCAAGAAGACCATACGCATGTTAGCAGACGACTTGGATGGAGCCAAACTCATGCACTGATTGCAACGGAGGCAAGATTTCTCTTCAGCAAGATGTCACCATGAGGTGCATGCACACCATCACGGACAACCATGCTTTGCATCATCTCACCACCTTCACCATCACAAGCTTGTCAAAGAGTTGGTCTCATCATAGTGGACCGAGTGTCAGCGATGTCTTGTAAGGCTTTGCTCAAGCCATGTTGTCTCACATGAGTACATGTGCATTGTAATCTTGAGTCATGTCAAGTGTAATTCAAGTGTCAATAGTTGGATGTAATAGTCATAGAGTAGGTGAAGAGTCATTAGGGTAGTTGAACTATCACAAAGGGGAATGTCAATGGTCACCCCACCCTTTGCTATAAATAGTCCCTCATAACTCATTGTATAGGCTTTTGGTCAACCAAGCTTCTGATAAGACTATCTTGGAAAGAGCTTGGATAGTATTGTAACGCGCCTTGGCTTCTCCACTAGACGGAGCTAGTTCATCTCTTTGGAGGAGAGGCAGATGTGGTTGTAACGTTCCACTGTTGGGGCTGGCAGGTTTACATGGATGTATTGTATGATGGGAACTTACACTTCTTTATATAATAAGAGACAACACATTTTCATGCATATGTTGTTATTGTAGTTGGATTGCTCTAGTTGCTTTAATGATGTATGTTGTTTAACTTACGTATTTGTGTATGAACTGCTTTGTATGAAATTATATGAATCTTGTTGCAGATGTGTTGTTGTTTTAACCATCACTTTGGATTGTCAACTAATCTGCTTTCCATCTTGTGATGCATCTTCGCTCATGTGTTCCCTTCCCAACTGAGTATTGATACAGGTTGTCAAGGGGCGCACTCATCCCAACCCACTTGTGTTAGAACCTCTCATTCACCTTCCTTGACTCACTACAGTGGTCACACCCTTGCTACTGATAGAGTTATCTTACTTGCCTCTGTACGACATCGTGGTCAAGGCATTACCTTACAACCCATTGTTGGGACTCCAACACCAAATGATCTAAGGTCTAATTGGGACTTCTTATCAGGGAGATCCCCTTGACATATTGGCAGGTCCAGCACCATCACCATTTCTAGCGCTAGAAGGAGGGCCTAAAGACAAGTTGTGTCCTCTCATCTAGTTTTGAGCCTTTGAATATCTTTCATGGAGTCTTGCACTCTTCTTCCCCCGCCGTGTTTTTCGAATCTTAAAGATGTCTCTATCACAGGGGAGTTTTTCAATCTCTTGTCCACTTTCACGTATGATGGTGAAGGTGAAGTGGCCTGGCCTGAGTACTTACATGACTTTCTTTCCATTCTTCATGAGGAAGATGAGTTTTCTAACAAACAGGCTGGTTTGCTGCTTGCATACACACTTCGTGAATCTCCATTTCGTTGGTTACTCAGCCTACTGGCTGACACTGTGCACTCATTCAAGCACTTTTGTGATCTTGTTGAGGACACGTTCTATCATTTTGATCTTGACCATCTTGACCAAAAACTGTTATAGCAATAGAGGGCTCCACATGAATCGGTTATTTATTTTTGGTAGCGCTTCTGTGACTTGCAGTTTCAAGCTCCGAGGAGCCAGATGAAATTTTATTATCAATGGGACCAGTTTGAGTATTTCCTTAAGAAATATTCCCATCCCAAGAGAAAGTTTGAGATCAAGCCTCGCTCAAGATTCTTCATTGATGAAGCTGTGCATTCTCATGTGGATGCGGGCACTGTCTCGGCTGACTGTCTGCCTCCCTCTCATTCAACAGCTCCACCACTTCCCAGTGATGTTGGGGATCATGCTCACACACCTGTTCATTTTTCACATTCTCCCAACATCACTTCAATCAATTTTTGCGTAGATTTGGTTGTGAGTCCTTCGAGTTCTCATATTCTTTCTTTTCTATGACCTCCGTCTTCGCACTCGGGTGTTCCTCTGAATGATGTTGTCATGCGTTCGTCCATTCCAAACTCTTCACTTGTTGTGAACGAGGAACAACCCACTGACGTAGTTGGTGTTTCATAACCAACATGCACTGTCATTCATGAAGAGTATGAGTGGTAGCTTGAACATCAACACTCGGTGAAGGATGACTCCCTTCCATCCGAGCCTCCTCTGTTCTTGCCTAACCTCTTTGGTGAGCTTGATGTCCATGATTTTGCATGTGTGTTTTCATCCACAGATGCACCCATTGTTGACCACTCGCAGGACTCACTGGATGTTGGTCCATCATTCGAAAACGGAGAGGATAATTTATTCGTTGAAAATCCACTTGATCCTTCATCTGTCTTTTTTGAAAACACAAAGGATGAGTTTGTTCAATTTTCATCTACCCCTCTATTTGATTCATCTGATCATGAGGATGTCGATGAATTCATTGATTTTTCTAATCATAGTGGTCGTGATCCATTTTCTTCCATTTTTTATCACGATCATGACTCTATCACAATTGATCTTCGAAGCCACTGGTTTATGATGATCTACCTAATGATGAAGTTGAAACACCCAAGACTATCAAGGCACTTCAGCCCAAGCTGATGGTTATGTCAGTCCCTTTCTCTCTTGGGGTTAGTCTCACTTCCGATCATGAAATTGTTCAATCACCTAATGCTCCTCATCACTCATCTATATGCATTGAATATTCATCTAACACACAGATCACATTTCCTCCACTCAAACTACACAATCCCATTGCTCATGCATTGGAGGAGTCTTATGTTGCAAGCACTCATTCACGATGCAAGTTATCTTTGTTTCTTTCATTTGCTTGCATGTCACAATCAAGAGTGTGCTTATGCTTTAAAGTTGCGCACAGTGTCACACAACACCATGATAAGTCCACGACTTATCGTCATGTACCTGCACTCACCTATGTCCTGTGGGAACTTTGAAACATGAAGTGTGGTTGTCTTTATTGTTATGTCTTTCTTTCTTGCTAGATCACACAACTGGGTTGCTCACGGACCAAGCCTTCACCAACATGGATCTACCAATGCACTTGTGGCTACATTGGAAGTATCACTTCACGTGATCAGGCCCATGCACCATTAGTGTGGGAGTAGGAGTAGTGTTTCCTTTCAATTGTTTGCTTGCATTCATGTTTGCTTACATGCTTTGTTTGTTGGTTTGTTTGCTTGCTTGTTTCCTCACTTCCTTTTCTTTCACTTTTGCTTCTGCTCTTGCATTGCTTTGTTGTTTGTTAGTTCGCTTGTTTCGTATAGTTCACTTGTTTTGTTCGTGGGTTAGTTTTGCATGAAATCAAGTATGACCCTTGAAATGAGTTGGGTAAAGTACAAGAAGGCTTGTACAAATATCACTACTTGGTTATATGTCATCTTGCATGTATGATGAGATTGTTACTTTTTGTCCATAATATGTCGAAGGAAAATACGTACCATTCGAAGTGAACCTTGGTGAAAACACAACGCTTGCACGCTAACTAGTGCCACCTTCTCTAGTCGATTATTTTTGGGTTAACCCTTGTCAGCTTAGTCAAGTAGAGTAAGGTGAGGGGGGGGGACCTTAACAGGCATGCCAGAGATACAATAAACTACTTCTCTACTAGAACAACCTCTTCTGCTCTCAACAAGTCAGTATCCCTCTTCTGCCTTTGAAATGAATAAGTGCTATGCATAGTTATGAAAATGAAAAAATGAAAAAGTCAAAAAAATCAAAATGAAAAATTAATAAGGTTAAAGAAGAGAAAGGATTCCTACGCGGGGAGGTGATGCAAGTAATTTTGTCAGGGTACTGACCAGGCTTGCTAGTAGTGGAGCCATGCTTGTGTTCCTATGTGACTCCATCGAGGTACTATCCAGGCCTGATGGCAGTGGAGCAACACCAGAGATGAAACTAAGACTCTGGTGACTACACTGCTTGTGCACCAATATACCCCTCAACCCCAATCAAAACAAATGTGTTTCCTCAGCTTGGAATGTGTGTCAATTGACCAAGAGTTTGGCAGATTTTACATCTTACAATCGAGCTAGTGTGAAACCAAAAGGAGCTAAGAACTGAACAATGCTTCCAGAAGTGTTAAACTTGCTTTTCATGAACAAGGTCCATTCAGAGAGCTAGAGTTCTACCAATGTGTCGCCAAGTGTTGCAGCGACTACAACCACCCTCCAAAATTTTGCCTTAGCTTCGTTTTGGAGCCTCCCTTCTGACCTTCACATCAACTTGCCATGCTTCAACAAGTTCACAAGCTTCAGTGTTTTTCTTGCATAAAGGCAGTCTGTCAATCATAGTTTGATGCTTTCCCCTCATAGGTTGTTCACCTACACTTGGTCCAGCTACAGGCTGAGCGTCTTCTCCAAGAAAATTGTGCATTTATGGAGGGAAACCATCCTTCCCTCCAGAAATTGTGCAATCCTTTCTCGCAGCCTACTAGGCTCCAAGATTTTGCAAGTCTGCCAGTCAACACTCCCAGCAAGAATTGTGCCATTTTCCCTGGCAGGGCTACTTAGCCCAGAATTTGTGCAAATTTGGGCAACAGTCAACTACTCTGCCCAAAAATTGCCCAAATCTCCTGGGCAGTCAGCCCAACTCCCAACCAAAAATGTGCATTGCCTTCAAGCAGTCGAGAAGTCTCTTCCATGTGTAGTTGAGTTGATCGGTTCCCTCTGGGACCAAGAAAAAATCACTTTCATGCATGGGTTGCTTCTCCCAAGGTAGCATGTAAAGGCATCCCTTGTTTAAGGGATCTATGTTTAGCAGTTGGAGGTTACATGCAAGGATCATTTCAGAAACCTCCCACCAAGTGTCGCTTTCCCTAGATTCATGGCATGCGCGTCACAACCTCGATGTTATCAAAACTCATCAACCGAACGCTGCAAAGCTCATTTCTCACATAAACCTTGCAACTCTGACATCCCACATCACATCTAGGAGCATTCGGCACAATCAACTCAATTGTTATGGGGTAAGCCAGCTTCCCATGCCTTATGTTGCATTTCTGTCGCTTTTTGTGTTTACGCTTGTATGAGTATTGTTTGCTTGATTTCTTTGAATGCTTTTTGTATTTTACATGTATATTAGCTTGTCCTATCATTGCTTCAGTTTTTGTCAACATCTCACTACTGTCGCATGCATGAAAGTGTTTTTCGCAAAAAATGGCTGATTCGGCGACTCACCTCACTCACATGCATGTTATTCCATTTTCTGAATTTGTCATTCACCATTTGCATGCATGATTGTTCACTTATGCTTACACTTAGTACCACCACGCATTCAAACTCACATTCACTTTCAGTTGCCCGTCGGTGAGTCTGGGAAGTCTTGGCCCGAACTCTACCTCACCAAGATAGCATTGTGCAATCTTGAGAGGGAAGGCTCTGCCTTCTTCTCTAGAAATTCACATTTCTTCCCAGCAATTTTTCCCTGGCCTACTTTGTGCAATCCTGAGGGACAGTGACTGCTGGCCAAGAAAATTGCAGAATGCAATCAATAAGCCTGTAGCTATTGCCAGCTCAGATTGCGCATTGCACAATCCCAATAGTTAGCAGCTAGAATAGACTATGCATTACGTAGTGCCAGCAGTCAGCCAGTCTCCCAGCAGCCCAAACTATGCCTTGTGCAGTCTTGGCAATCGGTCTGCCGAAATCCCGGTCGAAATTACGCAACCTTCATGATCAGTCACACAGGTATGCTTCAAGTCATTTCTCAAGTTCATTTTGGTTTTCGAATGACATATTTCTTGCCATGAGTGTTGTGATGTCTCCAAGTATTGCAGGTGTTCATCTGCCTCTGAGCAGTGCAGGTGCAATGGTTTCCAAGAGATCAAAGTCGAAGACACCGTTCAAAACCCACGTGGAGATGCAGCCAATCAAATGTCTATGAGCTTGTGTTGGGCATGGAATCCCCCCATAGCATTTTTTGGGGCTCAAAGCCCAAGTTTTGGTCAAAGGTTTTGTAAGACTCCGCGAATTGTAGGCGCAGAGCGCGAAGTATAGGATGAGTCATAGGGTTGTCTGCCCTAAAATATTGTAATGTAATGTAAAGTCATGTCGGCCTACCCATGGTTCGCAAACCATGGGAGAGTATAAATATAACGAGGCTCTAAGTGTAAAGATAGAGAATTAGCGAGAAAGAATGAAGAAGCAATAGGAGAATTCTGAGTTGTAGATCTAAGTCTTGGGTCGTAGAGTAGGAAAATGCTCTGCAGCTGAGTGTCAAGAGGCCTAGTAGAGTCGACAGCTGAGTGGACAAACCCCTGCAGCTAAGTGCGTAGGGTGGTGTCGAGTCTGTAATCGGGATTGAAGATTAATAAAGAAAGGTTTATTATCTGAGTTTCCTCTTACTTTTATGCATTTATATTGTTTGATGATTGTGCGCACTTATATGAATTTTGAATGATAAATACGAATACTGGTCTCACACAGATACGTTAAGTACTATAATATTAATGCAGTAAGTATAAGGAATCAGGGTAATACTTTCTTCGCACCGCAAACAGAGCTACGCGAAGGCAGCTTCATGGTTGTAAGGGATAGATAGCTGCGCAAAGCAACGTGTGCGAAGGGTCGAACTGCGAACCTCCAAAAAATTGTCAAGACATCCCTAGGGTGTGGAAACCTGGTTCCAGCACCCTCCCATACTACCTCGGGTGAGACCTCAGTCCATGCACCATGGAATGTTGCCAAAAGGTTCGGTAGTTTCGAGATTTGTTTGGCTAAATCACCTCCAAACTTGGGTCAGGCCCCAACAAGCCAACAAATGGTTTCCTTGTCGGGACCGCAATCTACATAAGGGATGTCTGATGTCGTGCCACTAGAACCCAACAAAGAAAGAAATTGAAGATTGGTTGGACAAGAAGATTCATGAGTTTGCAACATAGGAAAACAGAACTCTGCGAGTATCTAAGGAACAGTCGTTGGAGTGCTACTTGTATACGGAAATCCACGAAATTTTCTTTGCATCCTTTCCTTCTGAGCTGTATGAGTGGATGGCGAAGCTAGCAGACAGCCAAGGAAGGTGTAGGCTTGAAAAACCAATAGTGTGGACTTCGGAATTAGTGCACAGACTAGAAGCATCAGAAGATAAGTTCACGCAAGTTGTGGACCATTGGCTCGACCGGATAATAGGAGGATTTATCACTGAGTTTGTAGTAGACACAACTATTAGCTACAGTGAGGCAAAGCAACGTTTTCTCAAGGGACCGCGAGGTAAGTATATTAAATCTTTGAACACTTGGATTAAGATGCTATTGTGTGAAAAGCGGGTTATGTGAATATATTAATGTTTGGGACTATGCAGAGCGGGAAGATGTACAAAAGCGGAAGTAGTGAAGAATTAGAAAATAGTCCCGTAATTTCAACCTCGTGTTAGAGAAAGGATGAGCTCGCAAAGGTTTCTCCAAGAAGCGCAGTCAGTTTGATAAGGAAGCAAATTCCATGTTTACCACCTCCACCCACACTGCCACCCATTTCACCCCCCTCACCTCCATCTCCACCCACTCCACCTTCGCCACCTCCACAGTTCTGTATGGCGAGTCCAATCAAACTACCAATATTCAAAGGAGTAGGGAATGAAGATCCAGACCAATTCTGGTTCGTGGTAAGAGAGGTACGGGAAGCACAAGTTGTCACGGATGACAATATTAAGAAAGCCACACTGGTAAGCATGTTGGAGGATTGCGCATTAACATGGTATATCAAGCATTCTAATGACCACCCAAACGCAGGAATTGTAGAAATCCAGGCCGCGTTAAATAGGGAATTTGGTAGGCCAAATTCAGAAACACAATCAATCATCAGGTTTAAACAGATCACGATGCTCCCGGGCGAGACCCCCTGGGATCTGGATCAACGACTGAAGAGTACGATTCGCAAAGCCAATATGACGTTGACTGATGGATAGCATCATGCATGGTTTGTATTATCTCTGACACGGCATTTGAGGATGGTGTTGTCACAACAGAAACTTCCCCCCTAGGCTGAAGCATTGGAAATGGCAATGAGATTACATGAGACCCCTATACAAGACCCTAGATTGGGAGTCCAAAAAATCCACGCACAGCTACAAAATCTATGACTGGAAATGTAGAGTTTGAAATAGGATAGGGCACCTCGGCCAGAGGTGCGTGAGGAAGTATGGTGCATAAAATGAAAAGGCCAAGGCCACGACAGAGATCATTGTCCTGTCTTCGCGAACAACTTGACAGGAGGAGGGTTGATGCCGTTGAGACCAGAGGCACAGGCAGGGCCGAGCATGGCACCTGCTTTATGGTGTGCGATTTGTCAGATAGGAGGGAAACACAGTATGGATAATTGTCATTTGTTGTAGAAGTATACGTAGACATCCCAACAATTGTTTTGTAATTTCTACAGGTCGGTAGGCCACAAGGAATGCACTTGCCGTAGTTACGAACTAATGGTGGATCGAACCCCTGCTTATAGGGTGCAGACCAAAACATGAGCCCTTGACCCAAATGTGGGGATGGCGTGCACTGGATTTCAGGGGCGTGGTCGAGGATGAAGTGGAATGGGACCAGGAAGGGGTCATGGACAACTAATTTGTTACAATTGCGGAGGGCCAGGGAACTATGCCCGCGATTACACCAACCTAACAAGGATATCGTGTTTGTTTTGTGCTCAGTTTGATCATGAGACAGAAGATTGTCCTTCATTGATCACAAGGATGCGTGAAAAAGGGGTATTCTAGCCCCCTCCGACTCAGAATATACAAATGATGAGGTCTGAGACACGTGAAGAAGACCCGAATGTAGACATGATGCTTAGAAGTGGTATGACCATGGGAGATGATAAGGGGAAGTAGCCAGAAGAAAGTACATGGGTTCGCAAGGTTCCTTCAAAGGAACCCAAGTTTGAATTAGAATGCGCAAAGGAGACATTCATGGAAGCTAAGAAGAGCTTTACATAGGCCTCCACTTTAGGTAGTAAGGATCAACTAGAACCAGGAATGGATCCTTCAATGCTCACTACCTTTCTGGAGACATGCATGAAACTGTTGCGCGATAGAAAAGCAATTAAGGGGCTACAGGAACTGATCACTAGGTGCGCGGGGTCAGGAGAACCGCACGTGGTCCGGAAACTGGTGAAGCATGCGTTGTGCATTAGAAGGGAAATGAGGCTGACTGCGCAGATTGGTGAGTATGAAATGGATCAGCTAATCCTAGATCTAGGTTCGGACGCAAATATATTACCAAAGAAAACATGGGAATGCATAGGCAGACCCTTGTTACAATGGTCCCCTATTCAATTACGAATGGCGAACCAACAGAATATTTTTCCATTTGGAGATTGCAAGGGGTAACAATAGATATTGAGGGTGCGAGCGCGCAGGCAGATTTTGAAGTAATAGAGATTGTCGATGATAGTAACCCCTATCCCAAGCTGCTAGTAATACACTGGGCCAACGATATGAATGGAGTCATAAATCTGAAGAAGTGAAAAATGATCTTCAAGAAAAAGTCACGACGCATAGTAGTACCACTGGATCTAGTCGCAGGAGCGCGCTATGCTGAACCAATGCGCGACGATGATAGTGATGATGATCTTGATTGTATTTACAAGATAACTGTGCAAGACCAGGATTGGGTGAATCCGACTGCAGATGGGAGAATCGCGTGGGAGCATGAAAGATCCTACACTTCAGATTCAGACAAAGAAGTAGAGCGATGATAGAATCGGCTGCACGAGGTAACAATGCTTAATTGCAACATGATGGTTAGATCACTACATTGTGTGACAAAAAAGGCCAGGGAGCTGCCAACATATGATGGATTGTTAGCGGTGGATGAATTTCTGAGAAAATTTGAAAGCACAGTACCAGAATAGCAGCGATTCGATGCGCTGAAGTGGGCACTGTGCACAACACCCGCACGATGGTGGGGTACGCATCAAGGAAATTTTGAGGACTGGCGCGGATGCAGAAGGATGATGCACCTACAATTTGGGAAACTGCAAATACGACTAGTAGACAAATATGAAAAATGAGATGACCCACGTACGTACCTCGCAAAATGGACTAAGGTCTACAAGGAAGAGCCACAGCCTAAATGGGTACATTTATTCTACCATACCCTGGATGTCATACCCAGGAACTGGTATACTGAGACAAAGCTCCAACAGGGTACAGGTGAATGGGATGTCTTGTGTGAGGGTTTTTTGTTAACATTCACATTTCAAGACCATTGGTCAGATACTATAGATGATGCACTGCAAGCAGTAAAAGCCGCCATCTTCAAAATACCACAAGAGCCAATGGAAGTACTTCAGCCAATATGGGCGACACAGTTAAGCAATGCCCTAGAGTGTTATCATGTGCAAGTGGAAGAGGATGATGAGGACCCACAAAATATTAATATCCCCGAAACAGAAGGTTGTCGCGAGGTTCAAGGACCATTAATTGAGGATCCCGACATCACCGCGCCACTAAAAAAAAAGCAGGTAAACATTGGCACAGAAGCGGAGCCAAAGTACGCGACGCTTGGGGACTATTGGGATGATGCTATGGTAGATAAGGTCACTGAGTTACTCCATGAATACCAATACTTGTTCCTGACCAAAATTACAGACTTAAAAGGGATCATTGGCGACTTAGGGATGATGAAGATCACTCTGAAACCAGACGCGAATCCAATTAAGAAACGGTCTTACCGTTTGAGTCCAAAGTATAAATAAAAGGTCCACGATGAATTAGACAAAATGCTCATAGCCAAAATTATTGAATCAGTAGAAGAATCCGACTGGGTGAGTCCTATGGTAGTGCAGGAGAAAAAATAGAAAGGCGAAATAAGAATATGCGTGGACCTCAGGAAGCTTAACAACACCTGTGTACACAATCCATTCCCAACACCATTCACAGATGAATTATTGGAGAATTTTGGCGGTCAGGAAGTTTACTCATTCATGGATGGCTTCTCAGGCTACCATCAGATCAATATCATTCCAGAAGATAGGATCAAAGCAACCTTCACAACAGAATGGGGCTACTTTCAATACACCATTATGCCCTTTGGACTGAAGAATGTTCCAGCTATATTTTCATGCATTGTGGTGGCCACGTTTAAAGAATGCATCCACAAGTTCTTGGAGGTCTATCTGGATGATTGGACTATCTTTGGATTAGTTAAACACCATGTAGCGAGCTTACATTTGATGCTGGATACCTGTCGGCGACACCAAATTGCGCTGAAGCTTAAGAAGTGCATCTTCCTCGTTCCCTTTGGAAACCTGCAGGGACATGTGGTCTGCGAACAAGGCCTAATGGTGGACCCTACGAAGATTTTCATTATTCTAGATTTGGAAGCACCACGAAGTGTTAAACAACTGCACGCTACTTTGGGGCACACTGGATACTATAGGAAGTTCCTCAAAAGCTATGCCCAAATAGCAATGCCGATGGAAAAGCTATTGAAGAAGGATGCTACATATTGTTGGAATGATGATTGCCTGAAAAGTTTGGATGTCCTCAAGGAGAAATTGGTATCTGCTCCCATCCTAGTCTTCCCAAAATGGGATGTGGAATTTCATGTACATGTTGATGCATCGTGTATTGTGTTGGGAATCGTATTCACACAGGAAGGCATGGAGGGCGTGGATCACCGGATCGTATTTTCAAGTAGGAGATTATCCAAAGCTAAAAAGAACTACTCTACTACTGAGCATGAAGGGCTGGAAATGGTGTACACATTCCAAAAATATCGACACTATTTACTTGGCAGACATTTCAAGATGCATACCAATCATTCCGCGTTAAAATACCTGGTGAACAAGCTTGTGTTGGGGGGGCGCATATGCAGACAGCTTTTACTATTTCAATAATATGACTTTGAGGTCATCGTCAAGTCGGGATGCCTAAATGCAGGACCATATCACTTGTCATGAATTGAGACGGGTGACGAACCAACAAATTTGGACGAGGAACTACCCGATGCACAGCTTTTCGCAGTGCGCATCGCGTATGACCACTTCAAGGATATAATCCATTTTCTAACAATAGGGACTGCACCAAAGGAATACTCAGTCCAACAAAAGAATGAATTAGTGGTGCACACGGCAGACTTTTCTGTCATTGTGGGGCACCTCTACAAAATGGGAAATGATGAGATATTGTAAAGATACGTACCTGAATTTGAACAAGGACAGATCCTCACGGAAGCACA
This sequence comes from Pinus tabuliformis, assembly GCA_031772625.1. Classification (NCBI taxonomy): domain Eukaryota; kingdom Viridiplantae; phylum Streptophyta; class Pinopsida; order Pinales; family Pinaceae; genus Pinus; species Pinus tabuliformis. Next base: position 114,719,217 of record CM062806.1, read on the forward strand.
TGGGGGTACTGCAGGAGGACACTATGCAGGACGCACGACTGCACAAAAGATTCTTCGCGCTGGGTTATGGTGGCCAATCCTACATCAGGATTCAAAAGCACACTATCGGGCTTGCGACATATGTCAAAGGACTAGAAAACCATCACGAAGGGCTGAGATGCCACTAAATCCACAAATGACACTGCATCCATTCGAAAAATGGGCAATCAACTTTGTGGGACCAATCAAACCTTAGGGAAAGATGGGTGCGTACTACGTCATTACCGCAACAAAGTACCTGACACAATGGGCGGAAGCACAGCCGGTCAAGGACTGCACGACCGCTACAACTGTGAAGTTTTTATTCAAAAACATGTTGACATGATTTGGTTATCCGAAATTCTTAATGAGTGATCGTGGAACACATTTCCTCAATGAAAACATCAGCGCGCTCACAACAGAGTTCCAGGTGTATCATCAACAAAGTACACCATACCACTCGCAAGCTAATGGGACAGTAGAGGCATTCAACCAAATACTGGGGACTTCCCTGACCAAAGTATGTAACGCGCAGCGAAACGACTAGGACCTACGCATACCTACCTTATTATGGGCATACAGAACAAATGCAAAAAATTGATGGAACAGACACCTTTCCGGCTAGTCTATGGCACGAAAGATGTCATGCCAATGGAGTACGTCATACCTAGTCTATGAATCACAGCACTCACAGGCATGTCGAACCACGAAGCCTTGGAAGAAAGGCTCACACAATTAGAAGAACTCGAGGAAGAACGATTTCTAGCTGGATTTCATCAGCAGGTAAAAAAGCAGCATGAAAAGGCTTAGCACAATCGTCATATCAAGTTGTGCACCTTCAAGGTAAATGACTTAGTACTGTTGTACAACAGTAAATTTGAAAAATTCCTAGGAAAATTCAGAATGCACTAGCTAGGACCATATGTGGTTAAGGAGGTTACAGACGGAGGTGCCATCCAGCTAGTTAAACTAAATGGCAAACCCTTCCCCAGCAAGGTAAACAGCAGTCGCTTGAAGCCCTACATGGGTGGGCTGGCTATTTGAGTAACCGACTGCAGCACAATCTTCGCGACCTGAGGAGTCGAACCAAGGTGCGTGACTATAAACACACGTAGTAGATGCCGCTACCAAGGTCAGGACACAATTTAGCAAGCATGCAGCAGGCCCAGCAAACAACAGAACAATGTGCCGCGGACCTCCAGGCAGTACGGGAACAGTCGGAGGGGCTCCATGCCAAGATCTCCGTGCCAGCAGAGTGACTGGGGATGAGTCACAATGATTGTGTTGGGGGCATGTTGGGCATGTAATCCCCCCGCAACATGTTTTGGGGCTTATAGCCCAATTTTTGGTCAAAGGTTTTGTAAGATTCCGTGAATTGCAGGCGCGTAGTGCAAAGTATAGGATTGTTATAGGGTTGTCCACCCTAAAATATTGTAATGTAATGTAAAGTCATGTCGGCTTACCCATGGTCTGTGGACCATGGGAGTGTATAAATAGAGCGAGGCTCTAAGTGTAAAGATAGCAAATTAGCGAGAAAGAATGAAGAATCAATAGGAGAATTCTGAGTTGTAGATCTAAGTCTTGGGTCGTAGAGTAGGAAAAGGATCTGCAGCTGAGTGCGCAGAGGCCTAGTAGAGTTCGCAGCTAAGTGCGCGGACCCCTGCAGCTAAGTGCACAGGGCAGTGTCGAGTCTGTAATCAGGATTGAAGATTAATAAAGAAAGGTTGATTTTAAATACTATGTATCTGGGTTTCCTCTTACTTTTATGCATTTATATTGTTTGATGATTGCGCGCACTTATATGAATGTTGAATGATAAATAAGAATACTGGGCTCACATAGATAAATTAAGTACTATAATATTAATACAATAAGTATAAGGAATCATGGTAATACTTTCTTCGCATTGCAAACAGAGCTGCGCGAAGGTAGCTTTATGGTTGCAAGGGATAGATAGTTGCGCGAAGCAGTGTGTGCGAAGAGTCGAACCGCAAACCTCCCAAAAATCATCAAGACATCCATAGGGTGTGGAAACCTAGTTCCAGTACCCTCCCATACTACCTCGGGTGAGACCTCAGTCCACGCACCATGGACTGTTGCCGAAAGGGCCTATAGTTTTGGGATTTTTTTGGCTAAATCACCTCCGAACCTGGGTCATGCCCCAACAAGCCAATAGCTTGACTACTCACGAAGATATCAAGTTGTTCATAGACAAGAACATCAAGATATCATGGCAAGTAGCATCATGAACAATAGCTAAAGGAAACATACCGAATGCATCGAATGCAATGAATGGAAGAGGAAGGTTATTGACAACACAAAGGTGGAACAAAGTTGCAAGATCAGGCAGATCCACTGATAATGAAAGAAACTTTGGAGACTCAGGCTATGAGGTGACAGAGCGAAATGGTGATCAGATGAAGACAGAGAATGGAACAAAGAAGGAGTTCCATATGTTGAAGTAGCAACTAAGGAAGGACATGAAGCTGCACAGACAGATGAATAAGTTGTAGTAGGAATAGGAACAGCAGTGGGCGCAATATGCACTCACAAATGAAACTGCGCCCATACAATTTAAAGATCCATCCCAGCATCTGGCATGGAGCAAACATGGTGAGAAGTGTTGTTGATCACATGTAAGGGATTCAGCAGCATGCATGTCATTGCGCACACGCATGCAATCCAACCCATTCAGCACATTCACCAAGGTGAAGACAAGAAGCAAGTCCAACTGGAGCTGAGCATGTAGTTCGGCAAGTTGATGCGCATGACACCAACACACACTTGAAGATTAGCACGAACACTATGCATTAGTGTGTTGCCAGTTCAGCCGCACCCAAGAACACCATGCACATGTTAGCAGACGAGTTGGATGAAGGATCCAAACCAATGCACCGGTTGCAACTAAGGCAAGAGTTTTCTTTAGCAAGATGTCACCATGAGGTGCATGTGCACCATCACGGATGGCCAATCTTGGCATCAAGTCACCACCTTCACCATCACAAGCATGTCAAAGAGTTGGTTTCATCACAATGGACCAAGTGTCAGTGATGTCTTGCATGGCTTTCTCAAGCCATGTTGTCTCACATGAGTACATGTGCATTGTAATGTTGAGTCATTTCAAGTGTAAGTCAAGTGTCAATAGTTGGATGTAACATTCATAGAGTAGGTGAAGAGTCATGAGGGTAGTTGAACTGTCACAAAGGGGAATGTCAAGGGTCACCCCACCTTTTGCTATAAATAGTCCCTCATAACTCATTGTATAGGCTTTTGGTCAGCCAAGCTTCTGATAAGACTATCTTGGAAAGAGCTTGGGAAATATTGTAACGTGCCTTAGCTTCTCCACTGCATGGAACTAGTTCATCTCATTGAAGGAGAAAGCGGATGTGGCTATAACGTTCCACTGTTGGGGCTAGTAGGTTTACATGGATGTATTGTATGATTGGAACTTACACTTCTTTATATAATAAGAGCCAACACATTTTCATGCATATGTTGTTATTGTAGTTGGACTGCTCCAGTTGCTTTAATGATGTATGTTGTTTAACTTACGTATTTGTGTATGAACTTCTTCGTATGCAATTATATGAATCTTGTTGTAGATGTGTTGTTGGTTTAACCATCACTTTGGATTGTTGACTGATCTTCTTTCCAGCTTTTGATGCATCTTTGCTCGTGTGTTCCCTTCCCAGCTGAGTACTGATATAGTTTGTCAAGGGGTGCACTCATCCCAACCCACTTGTGTTAGAACCTCTCATTCACCTTCCTTGACTCACTACAATGGTCACACCCTTGCTACTGATAGAGTTAAGGCATTACCTTACGACCCACTGCTGGGACTCCTACAGCAAACGGTCTGAGGTCTAATTGGGACTTCTTACTGGGGAGATCCCCTTGACATGTTGGTAGGTCCAACACCGTCAACAATTGGATATGTGACAATGCAAAATTGCATGTGACAAAAATATGTAAACTGAAATTTGCAATCATTGAAACTTTTTAGATGACATAGAGCTTGATGTAATTCCAATTGATATATGTGGTATTGTTTTGGAAATCCTGTATCGATATTATAGGAGAGATATTTTTCATCGCCATAAGAAAAAATATCATTTGTTAAAGAACGGGATTGAGTACATTGTTAGAGCACACAACAAGAAGTTGAATGCATCTCTTGTAAATGCGGGACAAATGAAGAGGATTGTTAATGCTAGTTAGAACATTGCATTGTCGATGATCAAACATGAAGGTGTTGAGGAATCTAAAGCCTTTCAAGGATATGAATAAAGTTTGAAATCTGATTTCATTGATGTTTCTAATTCATGTGATAAGATGTTTTAGGAGTCTAACATGTTGCCTCCTAAAAGAGGTAAACAAAATGAAGTAAATTTTTAGGAGCTTGCATCATTCTTGAACATTGGTGTGAACAAGATGCCAATGTTAGAGACTGCAGAGGTCAAGGAGGCAATGAAAAAGAAAATTTACAAAGAGGAGATTGGTTCCAAAGATTCTTCATGTGGGTTCCATAATGTGATGGCTTTTAAAAGGGATGGTGCATGGTGATGGCAGACACATTTGGTCAAGGGTTGTGCCAAGTACAAGGCTAGACATGGTAAGCATCATCATGAAGATAGTGTTAGAAGTGAGAAGAATTTGAGATTGTTTAAGTTTCCATTGATTAGAGACCAAGGAGGGAATGTGTTTATTTATTCAGAGGCAGATTTTTGTTATGCATATTCAGGGAAATTGCAGCAAGATGTCATCTATGACAGCATGACAAGGGCTCAAAAGTTAGGGAAAATGATGTATTTACATGAAAAGCTAAAAATGAAAAATTCAAGAAAATTTCAGTCGATTGACACTAGAATGGTGAGGAAACTGTACCCTCATCTATTTGTTGACTGATAAAAACGTTTTGGAGGTCCAAAACCTTCCAATGGGGAGGAGTGATATGATGGATCAAAATAGTGCTCAAAATCCAAAGTGTGCAACCGAGCTTGAAAAATAAATGATTGGATAGACCTCGGTGACCTAAATCCAATGCAACTCTTTTCACTCAAATTTGACATCGAATTCTCTCGGAATCATGTTCTGTTTGTTTTGGGAAACAACTAAAAAAAAAGTGGAATTTGGGTTGCATGGATGCCCAATCATTAGTTTGCATGCTAATTGGGCCATGACTTGGTAGGTTGACTGATCCTCCATCGGCCAATGAATGGTGGACACTTGGCTTAGCATGGTTGGTTCCATATGGTGAATTTGTATTGGTTGAGGGTTTGTGAAGTGGCCCAATGAGGGAGAGCCACATGGGGCAATCGGTGGCTTCCATGTGGCCTCCTCTTGGCCATGAAAAAATTTGTATGTCCAAATTGGGCCTCTATGGGGTTCAAAACTGAGACCTCACACATATTAACCGAGGCCAGCACCACCATGCAACCTTGTTCCTCATTTAAATAACGTTGAATGGTTGTATTTAAATTTGCATCAATGTGCATATGGGGGAGGGGCTGAAATAAACCCTAGGGGCCACCCGTGCACCACAGAACCGTGGATGGGGGGCCAAGGGCTAGGGCCTAGCCTAGCCCTCACAGCCCTTTGACCAGTCATATGCCCAAAACCGTACCCAAGAGCATAAAAGAGACAAGGGCCAACTAGAAGGTGTTATCCCCAAGCCCTATGTGGCCTCAATTTGACCAAAAACATGCGTGAAGGAGGGGCTAGGCCTTATGGGGCCTCCCATGGTCATAACATGCACCACAAGACTAGGGGCATGCGTGGATACATGGGCTAGATAGACCCCCAAAATTTCGACTCTTTTCAAAGTCATATGGCCACAATGCAACCAGGAATTGTGGGATTGAGGCCTTAATGGCACCCTTAATGGTCCTAAAAATTCATCCATCGAGCAAGAATGTAGGCCAAGTTTATGCGTTGTTTCAGCGTTTGGGGTGCTCAAGCTAAGTTGAGGCTGAATTGGAGTATGGTTAGCTAGGGAATTTTGGAAAATGAAGAAAGAAGCATAACTTTCTCAGGTTTTCGCCAAACTAGGTGCAGAAAGAACCAAAATGGGGGTTTTTAACTATTCTGGGGCCATTTGAGACATTGTTTTAGCATTATGAGCACTATAAATTAAAGTAAACACATATTTTTTTAGCATAATGGAAGAGGCCCAAAATTGGAAGCTGGATCAGGAGATGTAACCCAAGATGGGTGAACTCCTTTATCATTTGATGTTTTGTACATGATGTTATGGATAGATGTCTTCTTTATTTTCTACAAAACTGAGATAAATATAATCTTTATGTGTTTAGAAAATTGATCCTTTACCCAAAGCAAATATAATTTACACTTCCAAAATTGTTTATAAAATCATCAATTTTATACATTCAGATCATTTTTGGTATCATAGTGTAGGTTATTGTGAAGATTTGATTTGTTTGCAAGTGTTTTTCCGATGCTTACAAGGTTGAAGCTGAAAAGAGGAGAACGAGAACTTGGGAGTCTCTCAAATTGTTTCAAGGAGAAAAAACACACCTCAGGCTTCAATAGTCATGGCACATGAAGATGGTACTAAAGAGATGTTTGAAGGTGAGAAGACTTTCAGAAAAGCATTCTTTGAGATGTTAGAGATGGTTAAGGTTCTATACGAGGAAAGGAATGCTAGATTGTATGGAGAGAGCTCAAAATATCATGGAGGAAAAGGAGACAAACCTCCAAAAGGGAATGGACAAAATGGTGAAAACCCACGACCCTCATCTCCATACTCATCTTCATCTTCATCCTCATCTTCAACTTCTTCTACCCTTTCACAAATGCATCCAAATTCCCTAAGGGGTCATGGTAAAACTCTTTTTCTTAAGCTTGACATTAAGTTGGAATTTCCTATGTACAATGGAGAGGTAAATGTATAAAGGCTAGATAATTGGATTCGTTAGATTGAAGTGCATTGTAGGATACAAAGAATCAAAGATGATGAAAGCAAAATTCAGAGTGCTTCTCTTAGATTGGAAGGTGAGCCACTAATTTGGTGGGAAGCCAAAACTCAAGAGGACATGAAGAAACATGGTAAGGTTTTATCCTCTTGGAATTATTTTATTTGTTGCAATAAGAAGGCAACTTTATCCATTATCATACATGCTAAAATCTATTATGGATTGGCAGAACTTTAGGCAAGCTAAAGGGAAAAATGTGCAATCTTATACTCCAAAATTTACGAAAAGAGCTTTGATTTTGGGTATAGATTTTTCCTCACGTGATAATTTTCTCAAATACATTGAGGATTGCATAGTTATTTGAGACATACCATTCTCATGTGTAACCCTACAAAACTAGATGAATTTTGTGTTCAACCAATTCATTTAGATGCAAGAGGGAAAAAAATTTCTGAAAAAACAAGTGACAGTTCCTTTGAGTCTAGAGAAAAAGGAAAGGATAAGATCAAAGGAAAAGGATAGAAGAATGCCACCATCAATATGGAGAAACGAAATATTACATGTAAACATTTTTCCAAACAAGGCCATGATGAATATCATTGTTGGAAACTTCATCCAAAAATGAGACCCAAAAAGTTTAAGAACAAGGAGAAAGAGAAGACAACTACAACTACACAACAAGATTTAGGTTCAGATTCTGGAGATGAAACAAAGCTCATAGCCATGGGTTTAAAAGGTAATGACGTCTAAATTACTATTTCTTCACATTGTCCCAATGTAACTCAAGATGAAAAAAATAAGAATAGAGGTTTTCAATTTTAGAGTTAATTCAAAACATACCAATATAGATACATTGTTTGATAGTGGTTCACAGGCAAATATTATCTCATATGACATTGTCAAGAAGTTGAATTTAGAAAAAAATCCTCATCCTAAACCTTATCCCATAGGTTGGATATGTGACAATGCAAAATTGCATGTGACAAAAATATGTGAACTAAAATTTTCAATCACTGCAAACTCTTTAGATGAGATAGAGCTTGATGTAATTCCAATTGATATATGTGGTATTGTTTTGGGAAGCCCATATCTATATGATAGGAGAGATATTTTTCATCACCATGACAAAAAATATCATTTGTTTAAGAATGCGATTGAGTACATTGTTAGAGTGCACATCAAGAAGTTGAATGCATTTCTTGTAAATGCGGGACAAATGAAGAGGATTGTTAATGCTAGTCAAAACTTTGCATTGTTAATGATCAAACATGAAGGTGTTGAGGAATATAAATCCTTTCAGGGATATGAATCAAGTTTGAAATTTGATTAATTCATGTGATAAGATGTTTCAGGAGTCTAACATGTTACCTCCTAAAAGAGGTAAACAAAATGAAGTAAATTTGCAATAGAATGCATCATTTTTGAACATTGTTGTGAACAAGATGCCAATGTTAGAGAGTTCAGAGGTCAAAGAGAAAATGAAAAAGAAATTGATAAAGAGGAAATTGGTTCGAAAAATTCTTCTTATGGGTTTCATAATTTGTTTCCTTTGAAAAGGGATGGTGCATGGCGATGACAATCACATTTGGTCAAGAGTCGAGCCAAGTACAAGGCTAGACATGATAAGCATCGTCATGATGACAGTATTCAAGGTAAGAAGAATTTGAGATTGTTTAAGTTTTCTTTGATTGGAAACCTAGGAGGGAATGTGTTTATTCCTTCAAAGGAAGTTTAATTTTTTGCATATTCTGGGAAATTGCAGCAATATGTCATCTATGACAACAAGACAATGACTCCAAAATCAGGGAAAATGGTGTATTTACATGAAAAGCTCAAACTGAAATATTCAAGAAAAGGTCAGTGGATTGAGACTGGAAGTGTGAGGTAATTGTACCCTCATCTATTTCTAGACTCATAATGAGATTTTTGAGGTCCAAATCAGGGAAAATGGTGTATTTACATGAAAATCTCAAAATGAAAAATTCAAGAAAAGGTTAGTGGATTGAGACTAGAAGTGTGAGGGAACTCTACCCTCATCTATTTGTTGACTCATAAATAGATTTTGGAGGTCCAAAAGCTTGCAATGGGGAGGAGTGATACGGTGGATCAAAATAGTGCTCAAAATTCAATGTGTGTCACAGAGCTTGTGTTGGCTTAGTGGGGCCTGACCCGGGTTCAGAAGTGATTTAGCCAAACAAATCCTAGTACTACTGGCCCTTTCGGTAACAATCTATAGAGCGCGGACTGAGGTCTCACCCGATGTAGTATGGAAGGGTACTAGAACCAGGTTTCCACACCCTAGGGATGTTTGATGATTTTAAGTGGTCCACGGTTCGATCCAGAGTGCTCATCATTACGCGCACTTACCCGCACCTCACAACCTGAGAGCCTGCCTTCGCACAGCCCTATTCAAGGGGCGAATAGTGTTATTTCCCAAGTCCCTACTCGCAGTCTGATATTAGTTGATTTACTTAACTTATTTGTACGCTTTCAGTTATACTTAACAATATTCACCATACAAGTGTGCACAATAAATAAACAGTATAATTGCAAGTAACATCAAACATGTAATAACTTAGAACAGATACACAGAAGTGGTAACATAACTTCGCTTTATTATTCTCTTCCTTTGTTTATAGACTCGATTCTACCCTACACACTTAGCTGTGGACTCTACTAGGCCTCTGCGCACTCAACTGCAGAGCCTCTTCCTACTATTATGACCCAAGACACTTAGACTTTTCCTCTACACTTCGTTGACCATCAGATTTCATTCATCTCTTTCCATGACTTTACAACTTAAAGCCTCGCTCTATTTATACAATCCCATGGTCTATGGACCATGGGTAGGCCGACACTACATTCAACACTTAGGGCAGACAGCCCTATGACTCTAACATACAATTCGCGCTCCGCACCCGCACTTCGTGGAGCTTTACAATAATATTACTCAAAACTTGGGCTTTGAGCCCCAAAACATGTGGTGGGGGGATTCCATGCCCAACAAGCCCCCAACACAAACATCGTGACTCACCCTCGAGTCACTCTGTCGGTGAGGTGATCTTGGTGCGGATTCCCTCCAACTGGTTATGAACTGTCCGATGTCCTCAACGCACTAAGCTCCTGCTTGTTGAACCTACTGCATTCTCTCTTCTAAAACCTTTGTAACTAATTTGTTCCCTTACAGTTGTACCAACATGTCTTTATAGTCCCACGCCCTTGTTTGACTCCCTGGAGTGCGAAGACTATACTGCTGTCAGCTAGTCAGATAGTTGGCCCTCCTGTGTAAGGCTTCAAGCGGCTACCATTCACTTTGTGTGGGAAGGGTTCTCCATTTAATTTGACGAGTTGGACCGCGCCTCCATTTGTGACTTCCTTAACCACGTATGGTCCTAGCCAATGCATTTTGAATTTTCCTAGAAATTTTTCAAACTTACTGTCATATAGCAGTACTAAGTCATTGACTTTGAATGTGCGCAACTTAATATGGCGATCATGCCAATCTTTTTCACGCTGTTTTTGAACCTGCTGATGAAAACCCGCCAAGAATCATTCTTCCTCCAGTTCTTCCAATTGCGCGAGTCTTTCCTCAAGAGCTTCATGGTCCATCACTCTTGTGATTGATGCTATTCGTAGACTAGGTAAAATATATTCCATTGGCATTACAGCTTCCATGCCATAGACTAATCGGAAGGGTGTTTTTCCTGTTAGTTTTTTTCACATTGTTCGGTAAGCCCATAGCACTATCGGTATGTGTAGGTCCCAATCGCTTCGCAGCGCATTGCACACTTTGGTCAGTGCGGCTTCTACTATCTTGTTGAATCCCTCTAATGTCCCATTTGCTTGTGGATGATACGGTGTACTCTTCTAATGATATACCTAGAATTCTTCCGTGAGCACACTCATGGTTTCATTCAGAAAATGTGTTCCACGGTCACTCATTAAAATATTTAGACAGCCAAATCAAGTCAACGCATTTTCAAACAAGAACTTTGCAGCTGTAGCGGTCGTGCAATCTTTGATTGGCTATGCCTCCGCCCATCGTGTCAAATATTCCGTTGCGGTGATGATGTAGTGTGCACCCGTCTTTACCTGAGTTTTTATGGGTCCCACAAAGTCGATTTCCCATTTCTTGTATGGCTGTAGTGTCATTTGTGGATTTAATGGCATCTCATCCCTCCGCAATGGTTTCCCCGTCCTTTGACATATATCACAAGCCTTACAGTATGCTTTTGAATCTTGGTGCAAAGTTGGCCACCACAATCCTGTGTGGAGAATATTTTGTGCAGTCGTGCATCTTGCATAGTGTCCTCCTACCATGCCCCCATGTGGTTCCAAGAGGATCTAACGTTGTTCAAATTTAGGGATGTATCTTCACAATATCTCATCATTGCCCATTTTATATAGGTGCCCCGGGATGACAGAAAAATTCGATGCATGCACCACCAATTCCTTCTTCTGGTGGATAGGCTATTCCTTCGACACGGTCCCTATAGTCAAAAAGTGTATTATATCCTCAAAGTGTCCATCCGTGATACGCACAACAAAAAGCTGAGCATCAAGTAGTCCCTCCTCCAAATTAGTGGGTTCTTTGCCTATTTCAATGCGTGACAAGCGATCCCATCCTACATTCAGGCGTCCCGGCTTTACCGTGACCTTAAAGTCATATTCCTGAAACAATAAGAGCCATCTGCAGATGCACCCCTCCAACATGGGCTTATTGACTAGGTATTTTAGCGCAGAATGGTCAGTATTGTTATCACTCAGGTTGTTCCCTGCCTCCTGGAGGGAATACGGCCGAGGTAACCACTAACCAATCTTTTAGGTGCAGGTCCTAGCCTACCTGCAACCAGAGAGGGCTCTCACTTTGTAATTTAGCTTTGTTTTGAAGTATTTTAGGCTAGTTATGATGCACAGAGTTTTGTTTTGAGTTGGTTGGATGGTGATTTCAGGTAGAGCTGTGATGCAAAGTCCAGAATAGTCTATACCATTGGGCAATGGAGTCAATGAGGGTGTACTGCTGAAAGCATTTCTTAGGTAAATGGTAATGCTACAGAGCTAGATAGGCAGTCTAGGAAAAATTTTCAAGTCTGGAATTTGATGGAATGAGGTCATGGAATGAGAAGCAATCAAGAGTTTCTCGTTATGCTGGCAGAGGGAAAGTGAAAGTGTATGAATATTATCCAGGAGCAATTAAGAATTCCTAAACAGTATTCAAAATGAACAAATTAGTGCGAACATAACCATTTAAGAATTCATATTCATGACCAATCCTGAAGAAAACATATTTAATAGCAGGGATTGAACAGAGGGTGCATTTAAGCAAATCCTGGGCTATTGTTCCTTCTCTGTTACCAAGATTATGAAACATACATGGAAATTGCAAACATAGAAAACATAAAACAAAGATTAGAATAACTTATTGTTCCATTGAATGACACAGGAATTCTGTAGCAGGTCCCAGAACATCATTTGCAGATTCAGACAGTGCAGAAACCATGAACTTCAACAACCATTTGCATTAGAGAGTCTCAGAAATTACAGCGTAGCTTAGAGAGAAAATCACCAACCCCAAATACATATTATGGGGAGGTATTTATACAAAAAGGGAGATACAAAATATCATGAAGATAAGTCTTGAACTCATAACTTGCTTTACCAACTCTTAAGAAGCAGTAAATGAGGGAATAAATGTTGTAATAAATATAAATGTGCTAGCTGTCCAATTAGTCAGAGATATGTTGACTTTTCTGGGTTGTGCGAGTCGGCTGCTTGCTGCGCATTCATTCTGGGTTTACTGTCTTGATGCTGGTACGCTGTTTATTTCTGTCTTGGTCTTCATCACTGGTGCTTTCTTCCTTTGTATTCAATGAGCTGTAGTGACCATTCCATTTCTGCCTTGCACTGCTTTTCCTTCCCTTTGACAAGTGGATCGTGCTATCTGTATGTGCTGACCTGTAGCTGATCAAAAAGAATTAATAAACAAAATCACCTGAGCAATGTCTCCATCATTCCTTTCCACCAATCCTCTGTAGGAAACTTATGTCTTTGTATCTTTATCAGTGTTTCATCAGCTTCAGTGTATCTATAAAAGTTTGGCTGGACTTCAAAGAGATGGTTTATCTCATGTTCAATATAAAACAGATTTTCCAGCTTGTCATAAAGGCTCTGTCCAGAGGGAGGTCCTGTTTCTTCTGAGGTGCTTACGGAAGCTATAATTTGATTGGAAGCATAGTTATTTACTCTGTTGGCATAATGCTCATGTGACAGCAATTTCCCAGCGCTAGTTACTAAACTGGGTAGCCCTCTGCTCTGTAATGCTGTAAACTTTATTCTAAAGTCATTTACCTCTGCCTGCATTTCTTGGCATTTCCTTTCCATAGTTTCCACAAAATTCCTAAGAGTCAGCACCCGTTTCACTAGTAAGATGGTATATGTCCTATTCCTGATACCTATTGCTGCTAACTCCTCTTTGGTATGAGTGTTCAGGAAGTGAATCATTCTATTTGCTTGCTCAGGCATATTTCCCAAAGATGCTCTAGCCTTTTGATTTTCAAATTGAGCTATGCCTATCAATTCCATTTGCTCATGTATGGTCTGAATTGATTGCCATTGGTCAGTAATGGATTGGCCAATCTTGGCCCACAAAACCTTCTTGACTTCAGCTAGGGTCTTATCAAGAGTGAGCTCCTTTTCCAGCTCCTTTATTCTTTTCTCTAGGGCTTTGACTTCCCTTGTCTTCTCGGCTACATCCACGTTTGATTTGTCATAACTTTCCTCAATTTTGGCCAGCTTTTCTTTGACCTCTTTCATTTCTGCCATCTGTACTTCCAAGGCCTGTATTTCTTTCATCATATTTTCCATACCCAAACTGGCCTCTTGCTCTGCTACTGCTGTAGTTGTTGCTGAAACCGGTGCTGAGCTTGAGGTACCTGCTTCTGATGTTGGACCAGTGGGAGGGACTGTTGTGGTGGCCGTAAGAGGAGTAGCTGTAAGAATCTGAGTTGTTTGAATTGGCTGTGAGGCCAACTCTCCCTGTCTTCCTCACAATGATGCCTCCAAGGCACTCTCTGTTTCTATCAATCTTTTGTGCAAGCTCATAAGCAAAGTTACCACATCCTGGTCCTCTTTTTGTTGTGCTACCTCTGTGGTTTGGGGATGTAGTTTCGCTGGCAGCCTGAGTTGTCTTTTAAGGGCTGCTATGTCTTCCTCTTTCTTTTTGATCAAGGCCTGAATGCCCTTCGGATCCTGGGGATCATGTCCCAACTCTATAATAATCTCCTCCAAAGACTTGATTCTATTGTCCTTGGCCTGTGATGAAGCTTTCTCCAATTCTAGTTGGGCAGTAGTATTATGCAATGAATTTTGTAATCTATGGGCCAACAATGTTTTGTCGGCCAAGGTAGAATATACCATTTCGCCGGTCTGCTTGTGTAATTCAATCTGGTCCATTGGATGGATATCCCTGGAGATAACTTCCAGATTGGTTCTAATATAGTCAGCAGCTGATTGTGGTTGGTGCGTTGTAGGTCTGAAATGACTGAGGGTCAGTTTGCCTTCTTGAATGTCGTAGGCTACCATTAGCCTTTGCTGATTAGTGGGAGCCATTCTTAGCAGTTGGTTGTAAAGCTGGAACCTTACTGGCTCATTTCTAGCCTTAATATCAGTGAATGATTTTTTAATATCAGAGCCCTGTCTGCTTTGTTACCTGGTGGATGTGACCTCCACCCCTTATTGTCTTTCTTGCTCTGGCTGGAAGGAGTTGGCTGATGTCTCCATGCCTGGGGGAACTTGTTGTCCAGTTGGCCCCTCTGATATTTCTTCCTCTGAATAAGGATTCAATCTTTGTCTCTTTAATCCTTGCTGATCTGTAGATGTCCCTGGAGGTGTCTCTTCTTGTCTATCCCTTTTCTTGGCCCTTTCCTCATTGAGAGGAGTTTGTAATACTGGGATTTCAGTTGCCTTTGCTTGAGTAGAAGGGTCTTGCCCTTGACTTTGTTCATCTGTAGAAACCGGTCGGTCTGCCATTGTATCTTGCTGCTCAGAATGATGCACCTGCTGCTTTGAATGCTTCACCTGCTGCTCTGAATGCTGCACCTCTTTACCTTTAGATGTCCCTGTAGGTGGAGAACTCCCCTGGGTCGGTTGTTGTGAAGTTGTGGCAGAAGATGTACCCGCTCCCAGGTGTTGAGGCGATGTAAAAAAAACCTGTCCAAAAGATTCCAGGTCAACTAATTTTTCAAGGTCTTTGATTGCTTTTTCTGTTATCTCTTCTTCAGTATGCTCTTCAATTAGTGTGCCCTCTACCCATTCTTGTTGATTAGCATATTGTTCAATTTCAGGGATATTGCAGTGTACATATCCTGCAAGCTTGTGTTTGATCCTTCTAAAGGCTATGAAGTGATTGGGGTCATAAGGTGCCCAATAAAAGCTTTGTTTTCGCAACAGAAAGTATTTCAAAATCTTATCTTCCTCTTCCCAGGCTTCTTCTCTCTTATTGAAAATAAATGGACCCAATTGATGTCTTATCTTGAGCTGTGCCTTTTTGCTTTTTCCATAGAAATGAATCATCTCTGAATTACCAAATTGCCGGAAGTATTCCAAGGCAAAGAGTCTCATAGGGACATATTTTGGCAGTTTGTAGGGGGCTAATTCACAACCATAAATCCTGATTACTGTGTGGTTTTGGTAAAAGTACCAGTCACCAATGTTGTACCTTTTGGAAAGCTGTATTTTGCATCTCATCAGTGAGTCTGGGAAGAGGAGTGCTCACCAGTAAGGAAGAAGCTGGATGTATAAATATGTCAATAAACTCGCAGTAAGTATAAGGAGAGTAATAAACATGGTGGCAAACTGATGACCAAAATATTATAGACCTTCGCTCCCCCTTAGCATCCAACGTTTTGAGGAAAACTGGGAAACTATCAGGTTGATAGTACAGCAGTAAATGATATATGTAGGAGGTATATTTGAACACTCTTTCTCTCTCCAGGTTCATGAATTTCTCATGGATCTTATCAACTATGAAGGTAGCATAATCATATTGGACAGCAGGGGGCTGTCCTGGAGCAAACATGGACAACATCACTAAGATTGTGTCATCAACAAACTCACTGGTTTTGAATCCTAGGATGTAGGAGATCATGTCTACCAGCAGTGTCCCTGTTTCTTTGAACCAAACATGTAGATAAGGAGGAGGTTGCCGGGGCTGACAATCTGGTTCCATGAACAACTGGGCAATTCTTGTGATCTCTGAGCTAGGTAGTTTGGCACCTTGGTCAAGCAGAAGTTTCATGGAGAGAGGAGCCAGAGGCTTTGTTGGCTTAAAGTTTAGCATCTCATTTATGGATTGAGGGGTGATGTGAAACAAGACAGTCCCAGATGGAGCCAAAACTGCTCTTTGAGTGGGTTCATAATTCTCACAACATTGATGGATGAGATTAGGGAATACATTTACTTGTGGGAGATAGTAGACAGGCATGTTGGACTCCCCGATACCAAGGTCATCAATATTGCTTCTGTATCTTTTTCTTATCTCACAAAAAGTTTCAATGTGATATTTGTTGCTCAGTTCAACTGTTTCCTTCATTTGGAAATCCCTGTCAGCAAGGGGCAGCCACTCCAAGTTCTTATGTGGTGCATTTAAGGGGGCAATATTTAAGGCTACTGGGGCCTCCATGATTTTACTGGGATTATAATTGGATTTGGTTTAGGCTTCAACAGGAAAACAGAGTCCTGACAGTGGTTTTTTGGCAAGGAGATTTGAGTTCTGTGCAAAGCAGTTCCTGCTGAGTAGAGTTTAAGGGAAATAAAGAGTATGCAGGGCTCTACAACAAGTAAGCTTGCAAGGAATGGAGATAGCAGGGGTTTTGCAGATAGTCTTTAGTGGTTCTGCGGGCGAACTGGAGCTGGATTTCGAACCTTAATGGCAATTTTGCAGAGGGCTATAGGGTAAACAGGTTTTCTTTGGAAGCAGTGTTGAGTGGTGAATCGAAACCGGGAGGTTCAGAGATTAAAGCTCACTTCAATCACATTCAGTTCTTTCGGAGGTCATTTTTAACAAAGAAATTTGAGAAAACAGGGTTTAGGGGCAAGAGTCAAATAAATACCTGTTTACTCGCGACCTTGCGGTGAAATGGAGTTGCAGGTAGAGCCGAGGAGGTCGGGGTGGTAGGTTGAACACGCGTGGACAGTCGCCTGGGACGTAAATGGTGGACTGAATGTAAAAAATCATGCATGAAATTTTGCAATTGGTCGCGCAAAAACAAATAAAAACATCACTTTCATTGGTTTTTGACAAAAATTTGCGTTTTTGCAGGCCTTTGGCGCTTTTTTGTGGTGATGTCAGCATGACGTCACATGGTACTGTAGCAAGGTACTGCGGGTAACGTGGCGCCTGACGTGGATTGGTGACAGGGCAGCCACGGCGGACTGTATAGCAGTGGGAGTGATGATGCAAAAGCCGACGCAGAGCTGACGTGGGCGACAGAGAGGAGAGGCGGTAAGCGATTTGGTATCGGACCGCCTTTGGTACGGGGGCAGTATGTGTCAGCGCGGGCCCGATGCAATCAAAACGGGCCATGCGTCTCCACGTACGGTGGAAAAACCGCCTTCTATCGGGAGTTAACCCTCGTACAGCGGGGTCGCTCCGATATCGGCGAGGGCGGATCGGAGGGTTGACGGGATGCATAGTTGTGGGTATGATACGGCGCGGGGACTTGCCCGTATTTAATATTATAATATGTCGCGGGGGGGTTTAAAACTTTGGATTGTGGGTTTTATGTTTGCGCGAGCTTGGTTATTGATTTAATCGAATATTAAATCAATCCCAAAATATACAAGCGCGGAGGGTATTGAGGCTAGGTTTATGTGTGGGGGGCGGACTATGGTTATTAATTTAACCGAATTTTAGATTAATCTTGAGTATTTTGGATGCAGAAGGGTTAATACAAGTCCCAAATGGACATAGTATTCCCCAATCTAGGGTTATATGGCTATAGTGCCAAGGGGTGGGGATATTTACATTTTTTGGGGTTTTTAATATAGTTTTTTGTACCATAGGGATAGGGAAATGATTAAGGGAGCTATATAATAGGGTTACATGTTAATATGACTTTATGGAATGAAACTGTATGGGTGGATGCTAAGTATGTGGAGTGAAGACTTAGACATAGGAAGATGAAAGGAGTATGGAGTAATGATTTTTACACAAGAAATGTGGCTTCTTTCCACTAAGTGGAGTCAAGATTCAACTTAGCATTTAGCATGAAATGAAGTGAAACAGGACCCTTGGGCAGATCCCAAGCTCTTTGAGGGGATGTTAGTAAAAGATTTGTGGGGAATGAAAGGGAAATTAGTCATGCTTCCATTGTCCTACAATCCAACAACTGCCTTAATACTTATGTCACTGATGATGTGAATCTTTCTTCACAAGACAAAAGTGAGCACCCACCTGCTTCTGCAGCCTCCATCTACCTGCCCAGCCTAATACACCTAGCATTTTTTCTTCCTTTTGATTGGGTGCACTTAGACTAGCAAACCCTGATTGTACTCCTTTATTTTGACTACCCTCCTATCTAAGTCTACCCTTATCTCTTCCAAGGGCCCAGATTAAGCAGTTGGGCTCCTTAATTTCTCTGCCTGTCTACTCATCTGCCAAGCTTGAACTATTTGGACAGATGTTCATTCTCTATTCTACAACAGCAAATTTAAATATGGAGTGGTCCAGATTGAACTGTTGGGCCATCCATCAAGTGTGATAAGTAGCAGTATCTGCACATTGTGAACTCTCAACGAGATAGCAGTGGCATTTTGACTGGCCACTTTCCTGGTATTTTGGTTTGGGGTTCATTTTCTTTTCTTTTTGTTGACCAATTTACTCTTTTTGCCCTTTGATTTTTCTTTTAGGGCATACCCTCTTTACATTTTTTTATTTTTCTCTATCTGTGTACAAAATATGGAACTTTTGCAGCATGAAAAGTTGAACATATTTGGCACTTCCCTGGTCGATCATGAAAAATGAAACCTATTGGTATAGGAACCTAATAGTGGCTCCACTTGGGGATGGCTTTTCCTGGTGAAAAGTCAAGAACAACAGGTCAGATGGCCTTATTCTTAGTTGGTTGTTGTAATTTCAAAACTTCCTTCTCCTGGAAACCAATGATCAGAACCTTTGTAGCATGTGTGCACTTCTTATGAGCTGATTTGTGCAAAATTACAGCACTGTCTTTGCTGGCTTTTCTGAGTGCTTATCATCATCTTTATACTTCCAAAGTTTTCTTCTTGATATCTTGTGGTAAACTCAAAATATATATCAAAGTGGTATTATTCCTTGACCTTTTCCTCAAAATCTGCTGCACCTTGTCCCTTATCTAATTGTTGTAAATGAAAACTGATGGAAATACAAATATTTATGTACAATATACAGTAGTGTTTGTGTTGATCAAAGGGAATCAAAATAGTGCTTGAGCATTCGTCCATTGACTGGACCTTCCTCAGTATCTTTGCCATCCAAACTCTTCAGAAAATAGGTGGTGTTACCTTGTACAGCATGAATAACATATGGTCCTTTCCAAAGAAAATCAAATTTTCCATGTTTCCCTCTATCTTCCCTCCTAGAGTCCCATCTCAGCACTTTGTCTCCTATGAAGAAATCTTCGGCCTTTTTTCTTTTGTCAAACATCCTTTTCAGTTTTTCTTGTAGGACCTGGGTTATGTGATATACTTCCTCTCTTGTCTGCTGCAAGTGAATAGTTTGATTGATCCTTCTCTAAATATCATTAGGTTCTGCTTGTATTTATTGCAGCAACTTGATCACAAGGACTGCTAAGGAGGAGGGGAACACAGCTTCCAGACCATATACCAATTCATATGGACTTGTTCCAATGGATCTTTTGGTGGTCAATCTGTTTGCCCATAGTGCATTCACAAGTTTTTTATGCCAATTCTTTTTATTCTCCTCCAAGACCTTTTTGATGATGTTGATGAGGCTTTTATTGGATGAATCAGCTAGGCCATTACCTTGAGGGTAATAGGCTGTGGAGTGGCCTAAGGTAATGTGGTACTTATGGCAAAAGTTGATCATTCTTTTGGACTTGAATGCAGCAGCATTGTCTGTAATAATTTTTTCTGGACAGCCAAATCTAGACAAGATGTTGGTTTCTAAGAATTGCATGATGATTGAGTCATTGGCTTGCCTACAAGGGATGGCTTCTATCCATTTGGTAAAATAGTCTGTGATAGTCAAAATCCACCTGTGCTAGCCAGAAGAGGAAGGGTGAATTTCACCAATGAAGTCTAAACCCCATTGTTGGAACGGTCTTTCAGTTGAAATAGGCCTGAGGGGTAAAGGTAACAGCTTTCTCTTGCCTTCAAAGATCTAGCATTTTTGGCAAGACATTACAAACTTTTTCACATCAGTAAACAGGGAAGGCCAATAAAATCCAGCCCTTAGGATTTTATCAGCTGTTGATTTCCAATATAAGTGTCCTCCATAGTCACCTGCATGAAATTCCTTGAGGACTTTGTCAGTTTCATCCAATGTTAGGCAATTAAGCAAAATACCTTCGTGATTTTTCCAAAACAACACATTATCTATAATACAAAACTTTGATGCTTTCATTTTCAAAAATCTCTTTTTAGTCCTGGACAACCCTGGAGGAGCTTGCAGGTTTAACAATACAAAACATATGTCAGCATACCAAGGTGTTTGTAAAAAGGCTTGATTGATTTGTGGAGTCGCCATCTCCTGTTCATTATCCAGTTCATTAATGTCAAGGGCTTGGAAATTGGTTTTAGTCATCAATTTAGCTAATCCTTGTCATTTTATGAGTTTTGTAGGCTTGATTTCAATATCATATTCTAAACTATTGGCTATCCATTTGCCCCTTTTACCTTCAATTCCTTCTTGAGTTAAAATGTCCTTAACCACAGCATTTGGAACATAGGCTATCACATGAGAGTATAGGATATAAACTCTAAAGTCCTTGATGGCTTTTACAAGGGCATAAGCTTGCTTTTCCATGACCTGATATTTTAAGGGAGCATCTCTAAGAGCTTTGCTGAAGAAAGCAATGGGCTTTTCACACCGTTGGTCATCTTTTTGTAATAGGACAGCAGCAATAGTATGCTCAGATGCAAAGGAAAAAATGATGAAATCTCTATCAAACCTGGGACTTGTGAGGACTGGTGTTTTTGTCAAAGCTCTTTTGATGTCTTCAAAGGCTTGTTTAGTTTCCATCGTCCATTTGACTTTAGAATCTTTCTTCAGCATATTATTTAACAGTCTTATAAGCTCAGCCAAATTGGGAATGAACCTTCTTAGGAAATTGATCTTTCCTAAAAAAGCTTGCATTTCTTTGATGTTTCTTGGATGAGGCACTTGAAGAATGGCTTGAATTCTGTCCGGATCTATCCTAATGCCATCTTTTGAAATTATGTGACCTAGGAGTTTACCTTCTTCTAGGCCAAACAGTGATTTCTTTGGATTCAATGATATGCCATATTTTCTGCAAATTATGAACACTTGTCTGAGATGTTCTAAATGTTCTTGGTCTGATTTTGAAAAGGCAGTGAGATCATCAAGGTATATGACTAAGAAATCATGGATCTCTTTGGCAAAGGCTATATCCATTGCGCTTTGAAATGTGGCCCCTGCACTTTTGAGTCCAAAAGGCATTTTCACATATTTGAAGGTTCCCCAAGGTGTTGTGAAGGCAGTTTTGTCTTGATCATCCGGATGTACTAAAATCTGATTGAATCCTGAGAATCCATCTAACAATGAGATCCTAGAGGCTCCCACTACCCTTTGTAGGATATGGTCCATTTTTGGTAAGGGGTAATGGTCTTTGAGAGAGACTTTGTTGAAATTTCTCAAGTCAACACACAGTCTTATCTCTCCGGTTTTCTTCCTAGTAGGCACTAGATTGAAATCCATTCTGAGAACCTGATAGGTGCAATGATTCCTGCTTCATACATTCGTTTAACTTCCTTTTCAATCAAGGGAAGGAGGACAAGATTCACTCTTCTAAGCTTTTTTTTAAAAGGTTTTTGATTCTCTTTCAAAGGTATAGTGTGTTGGATGCCCGAAGTATCATAGGACTTGAGGTCCTCATAACTCCAGGCAAAGACATCTTGGAACTCTTTGAATAACTCAATGTATTTCAATTTCTGATCAGCAGGTAATGCCTTGGATAGTTTTACCATTTTGGGATTTTCTATGGTTCCAATGTTGCAGTCCTCAATTTCTGCATTGAGGGGTTGCATTTTTGGCTTCCTTGAAATATCATTTGAATTGAATAAATCCTCCAAAGGAGTTAAACCCGTGGGCAGAAAATTATCTTTCAGTTCAATTACTTCATCTTCTGCCTCAGCTATTTCATCAAGATCTGTTTGCTTCAGCTCTTGTAAATTTTTGTCATCAAAAGTAGTTGGATGCAAAATCAGATTTGCTGTTTTAGCTGATATACTTTGCTCAATTTTTTTTGTTTGTTGATGATCATCCATGGTGCTTGTATCAATGTTCATACCTGAGAATTCCTCCTTGAGAGTCAGGAAATTATTTATTTGTGTATCATTTTCAAAGACCTAGCAATTTTTTACATTATCTGGGACAGCAGGTCTGTGTTTGATTTCAGCAGTGAAATGGTGATTGGGTTCAAATGGTAGCTTGCAAGTGCTGGAAAAAGTTGCCAGGCTATGTGCATGTAAATTGTGCTTTCTAGGGATTTTGGTGAGTTGAGATTCTGAGAAGGTGTTAAGTATTTCAATGGCTGCCCCTCTGTAAGCTCTCAACCTAACATCATTTGTAACAAAATTTCCTTTCATCTGCTGTATGATCAAATCTGAATCCCCTAGAATGGAAACCTTCGTTGCCCCCAGACCTCTGATCAGTTTGAGTCCTAATAAAAGGGCTTCATACTCGGTCATATTGTTTGTGCATCTGAAATTTAACCTATATGCATGACCTTCAGCATGGTCATTTTTCATGTTGTGTATCCAAACCCCTGCCCCTGCTCCTAACTTGTTTACTGATCCATCAAACTCTAAGTACCACAAGATCTCTTGGTTATGCCTAGCCTTAAGAGTTTTAGGAGGCTGTTCAGTGGGCAGATTTGGCTCTTGAATGTCAAATGATGTATTATTTCCCTTTGTTACATCAATCATATCAACAGTTTTCTGATCTTGAGCAGCAGATTGTTCATTCATACTTTTTGTTTGTGCTGCTACTAGTAATTTGACATCAGTTTTGGGACACATGCTAGCATTGTATAAAATGAATGAATCCATATCGGAATGCATAGAATAGATGGGGAAGTTTTGAGGTTTTTCCTGACTGCTAACCACATATTTCATTAATGTTTCTCGGTATAATCTCTTTAGCTGTCCAAAGATTGAAATAGTGGCATAGGACATGTCTAGTTGCAAAGATCCTTGGAGTTTTGCACCCCAAGATCTAGATAAAAGCATACTGTACTTAGGTGGAATATCAGCTACCACCACATCCATCAAGATTGTCTTGGCTGGGTATTGGACTAAGGATACACAAATATATTTGATTAGACCTAGACACCTGACCTGGCTGGAATCAAATGAGAACAAGTCTTTGTAGGGCCTTGTTATATCCAGGTCCAGTCTTTCCATCACAGATTTAGGCATTAGGTTGTGGGAAGCTCCCGAATCAAACATTGCATTATGCAGCACTTTGTCATGAATGTTTAAGCTCATGTAGAATGGAGGAACTCCTCCATCTACGGATTTACCATTGACTTCAGGACCGAAAATCGGTTCTGGTTGATCATCAAGAACATTGACTGCATCCCTATTCTCTGGTATTAGTAGTGACCTATTGATTTTCTGTCTGTATACCTCATGTTTAGCCAATTCAGAGAGGGAAATAGCTATTTTCAGCTTGCCTATTTCTATTTCTAAGTTAAAAGGTTTCTCTATCTAAATTTTTGTATTGTGGACAACAAACTTTTCCTTTTCGGCTGAGTTTTCATTGACCTTCTTTTGATCATGAATGCTGTTTTGAGGTAAATTTGTTTTGAAATTATTTTCAGGAGTGCTGTTTGAATTTTTTTTTGAGGGAGAGAATGTGAATGGCTGATTTTTAGAGGGGTGTACATCTGATATGTCTTCCACAGTGACTTCCTTTGGGCCTGAGTCTGTTTTATCAGAAGGTTCTGTCAGGACAACTTTATCTTTTGCTTTCTTTGGCTGCTTGGTATCCTTCAGCTTGGTAGGTTCAGGCACATCTATGGTTCTACTTCTTAGTTTGTACTGTTTATGAACCTCATAGACTGCTACGTCATAGCCTTCCCTGAAATCAAATGACTCTCCGGACTTGGTTTGAAATTGATTGACATTATGAGCTTCTTGGTCTTCTTGGGTTAAGAAAATTTGTTGCTCACTATTCAATCCCATTAGATTGATTTGGGTGTCCTCAGTTGGTTCACTAGACGTTGAGGCTTCGGCATAGTTCTCTTGAAATGGAGGTCTGATGTTCTGATCAGGACCAGCCCTCCCAACATTTGGATTTTGATTTTTTCTAAAGTTTGGATTTCTAGCAGTGTTACTTGGTTGACCTTCCCATGATGATTTCCTTTCAATGGTTTCCACCCTATCCCCAAGTCTTCCATACCTTTGATTATTGCATCAAGTTTTTGTTCAAATGCTGAAGGCTCTTCTTTGAAGGTTGTTCTTCTTTCAGCTCTCGCCCGATTTCGTTTAGCAATGAGGTTTGCCTCCACACTAACAGCTATATTCTGCATGTCTGCTAAGCTTGGAGGGGCTCTTTCTCTCAACTGATATGCCATATCAGGGTCAAATCCATCAGGAAATTTGATCAAGGATAAATCAGGTGGGGGTCTGAGGTTTTGAGGAATAGCGTTATACACATTGTTGAACCTAGCACAATAGTCTTGGACAGCTTCTTGTGGGCCTCTTTTCAAATTGTCATATTCTGTCAAGATGTGTAAAGGGTATTTCTTCTTTTCCCATCTGTTTAGAAAGGATTGGTAGAGGGCATCTGGATTAGCTATAGAATTTGGAGCAAGTGCTCTAAACCAAGTCCTTACATCACCAGTTAGACTTTGGAAAAAAATATTCATTCTTACATCATCATCATCAATTTCATAATTTTCGAAATAATCTTGCATTTTCTTTGTGTGTTGTTGGGCTGTATAGGAGCCAGTACCATCGAAATATGTAATTTTACTCTGATAATCCTGAGGCATAGCCCCTAGATTTCTAGGTAACTGTAAAGGAGCATAATGGTTTGCCATGTTTATAGGGATAAATGGGACAACTGGAAGAAATGGGACAGCTGGAACAACAGGGACAGCAATGGAAATATGTGCAGTGGATGGAGGTGTGGAGAAGGCACTTTGGGACGTGGATGAAGAACTAGGAGAAGCAGCAGAAATGTGAGGACGGACTGAGGCTTTAGCAGGAGTTGGGATATAGCTCTGCTGAACTGTTTCAGGGTCTGAATCAGATCAAGTTTGGATTTTCAAAAACAGTTGGAGGATTTCGGTCAGGATTTGACCTGGTGTAACGAGTTTTCTTCTTTGGAGCCAACTTCTAGATTTGTTTTTGGTATTTTTCAGGTAATATTTTAAGATCACAGTTTTTTCACAATTTTCTACAAAAGTTTCTTTGAAATATGGGAGGCTTTAGGATTTTCTTTGAACCTGTTAAAGTAGGGAAACTAATCAAATCTTTGGAACAATTGTTTATAGCCTAAAACTATACTGGAGATTAACTGAAGCAGCTTTTATTTACTCCTGTAAATGTAGAGCAAAGACAGTTTCAAAGGCTACCTGGCTGACTTCAGGCTCCATCTGTAGCTTTAGAAAATAGACAGCAGTTGCAAATAACCATTCAGAGGGTCCCCAGTGGAGTCGCGAATGATGTTATCACTCAGGTTGTTCCCTGCCTCCTGGAGGGAATACGGCCGAGGTAACCACTAACCAATATTTTAGCTGCAGGTCCTAGCCTACCTGCAACCAGAGAAGGCTCTCTCTTTGTAATTTAGCTTTGTTTTGAAGTATTTTAGGCTAGTTATGATGCACATAGTTTTGTTTTGAGTTGGTTGGATGGTGATTTCAGGCAGAACTGTGATGCAAAGTCCAGAACAGTCTATACCATTGGGCAATGGAGTCAATGAGGGTGTACTGCTGAAAGCGTTTCTTAGGTAAATGGGAATGCTACAGAGCCAGATAGGTAGTCTAGGAACAATTTTCAAGTCTGGAATTTGATGGAATGAAGTCAGGGAATGAGAAGCAATCAAGAGTTTCTCATTATGCTGGCAGAGGGAAAGTGAAAGTGTATGAATATTATCCAGGAGCAATTAAGAATTCCTAAACAATATTCAAAATGAATGAATTAGTGCGAACATAAGCAGTTAAGAATTCATATTCATGACCAATCCTGAAGAAAACATATTTAATAGCAGGGATTGAACAGAGGGTGCATTTAAGCAAATCCTGGGCTATTGTTCCTTCTCTGTTACCAAGATTATGAAACATACATGGAAATTGCAAACACATAAAACATAAAACGAAGTTTAGAATAACTTATTGTTCCATTGAATGACATAGGAATTCTGTAGCAGGTCCTAGAACATCATTTGCAGATTCAGACAGCACAGAAACCATGAACTTCAACAGCCATTTGTATTAGAGAGTCTCAGAAATTACAGTGTAGCTTAGAGAGCAAATCACCAACCCCAAATACATATTATGGGGAGGTATTTATACAAAAAGGGAGATACAAAATATCATGAAGATAAGTCTTGAACTCATAACTTCCTTTACCAACTCTTAAGAAGCAGTAAATGAGGGAATAAATGTTGTAATAAATATAAATGTGCTAGATGTCCAATTAGTCAGAGATATGTTGACTTTTCTGGGTTGTGTGAGTCGGCTGCTTGCTGCGCATTCATTCTGGGTTTGCTGTCTTGATGCTGGTACGCCGTTTGTTTCTGTCTTGGTCTTCATCATCGGTGATTGCTTCCTTTGTATTCAATGAGCTGTAGTGACCATTCCATTTCTGCCTTGCGCTGCTTTTTCTTCCCTTTGACAGGTGGATCGTGCTATCTGTATGTGCTGACTTGTAGCTGATCAAAAAGAATTAATCAACAAAATCACCTGAGCAATGTCTCCATCATTCCTTTCCACCAATCCTCTGTAGGCAACTGATGTCTTTGTATCTTTATCAGTGTTTCATCAGCTTCAGTGTATCTATAAAAGTTTGGCTGGACTTCAAAGAGATGGTTTATCTCATGTTCAATATAAAACAGATTTTCCAGCTTGTCATAAAGGCTTTGTCCAAAGGGAGGTCCTGTTTCTTCTGAGGTGCTTACGGAAGCTGTAATTTGATTGGAAGCATAGTTATTTACTCTGTTGGCATAATGCTCATGTGACAGTAATTTCCCAGCGCTAGTTACTAAACTAGGTAGCCCTATGCTCTGTAATGCTGTAAACTTTATTCTGAAGTCATTTACCTCTGCCTGCATTTCTTGGCATTTCCTTTCCAGAGTTTGCACAAAATTCCTAAGAGTCAGCACCCCTTTCACTAGTAAGATGGTATCTATCCTATTCCTGATACCTATTGCTGCTAACTCCTCTTTGGTATGAGTTTTCAGCAAGTGAATCATTATGTTTGCTTGCTCAGGCATATTTCCCAAAGATGCTCTAGCCTTTTGATTTTCAAATTGAGCTATGCCTATCAATTCCATTTGCTCATGTATGGTCTGAATTGATTGCCATTGGTCAGTAATGGATTGGCCAATCTTGGCCCACAAAACTTTCTTGACTTCAGCTAGGGTCTTATCAAGAGTGAGCTCCTTTTCCAACTCCTTTATTCTTTTCTCTAGGGCTTTGACTTCCCTTGTCTTCTCGGCTACATCCATCTTTGATTTGTCATACCTTTCCTCAATTTTGGCCAGCTTTTATTTGACCTCTTTCATTTCTGCCATCTGTACTTCCAGGGCCTGTATTTCTTTCATCATATTTTCCATACCCAAACTGGCCTCTTGCTCTGCTGCTGCTGTAGTTGTTGTTGAAACCGGTGCTGAGCTTGAGGTACATGCTTATGATGTTGGACCAGTGGGAGGGACTGTTGTGGTGGCCGTAAGAGGAGTAGCTGTAAGAATCTGAGTTGTTTGAATTGGCTGCGAGGCCAACTCTCCCTGTCTTCCTCGCAATGATGCCTCCAAGGCACTCTCTGTTTCTATCAATCTTTTGTGCAAGCTCATAAGCAAAGTTACCACATCCAACTCCTCTTTTTGTTGTGCTACCTCTGTGGTTTGGGGATGTAGTGTAGCTAGCAGCCTGAGTTGTCTTTTGAGGGCTGCTATGTCTTCCTCTTTCTTTTTGATCAAGGCCTAAATGCCCTTCGGATCCTGGGGATCATGTCCCAACTCTATAATAATCTCCTGCAAAGACTTGATTCTATTGTCCTTGGCCTGTGATGAGGCTTTCTCCAATTCTAGTTGGGCAGCAGTATTATGCAATGAATTTTGTAATCTATGGGCCAACAATGTTTTGTCGGCCAAGGTAGAATATACCATTTCGCCGGTCTGCTTGTGTAATTCAATCTGGTCCATCGGATGGATATCCCTAGAGAGAACTTCCAGATTGGTTCTAATATAGTCAGCAGCTGATTGTGGTTGCTGCGTTGTAGGTTTGAAATGACTGAGGGTCATTTTGCCTTCTTGAATGTCGTAGGCTACCATTAGCATTTGCTGATTAGTGGGAGCCATTCTTAGCAGTTGGTTGTAAAGCTGGAACCTTACTGGCTCATTTCTAGCCTTAATATCAGTGAATGCTTTTTTAATATCAGAGCCCTGTCTGCTTTGTTGCCTGGTGGATGTGACCTCCACCCCTTGTTGTCTTTCTTGCTCTGGCTGGTAGGAGCTAGCTGATGTCTCCATGCCCGGGGGCACTTGTTGTCCAGTTGGCCCCTCTGGTATTTCTTCCTCTGAATAAGGATTCAATCTTTGTCTCTTTTCTCCTTGCTGATCTGTAGATGTCCCTAGAGGTGTCTCTTCTTGTCTATCCCTTTTCTTGGCCCTTTCCTCATTGAGAGGAGTTTGTAATACTAGGATTTCAGTTGCCTTTGCTTGAGTAGGAGGGTCTTGCCCTTGACTTTGTTCATCTGTAGAAATCGGCCGGTCTGCCATTGTCTCTTGCTGCTCAGAATGATGCACCTGCTGCTTTGAATGCTGCACCTCTTTACCTTTAGATGTCCCTGTAGGTGGAGCACTCCCCTGGGTCGGTTGTTGTGAAGTTGTGGCAGAAGATGTACCCGCTCCCAGGTGTTGAGGCGATGTAAAAAACACCTGTCCAAAAGATTCCAGGTCAACTGATTTTTCAAGCTCTTTGATTGCTTTTTCTGTTATCTCTTCTTGGCATTTCCTTTCCAGAGTTTGCACAAAATTCCTAAGAGTCAGCACCCTTTTCACTAGTAAGATGGTATCTGTCCTATTCCTGATACCTATTGCTGCTAACTCCTCTTTGGTATGAGTGTTCAGGAAGTGAATCATTCTGTTTGCTTGCTCAGGCATATTTCCCAAAGATGCTCTAGCCTTTTGATTTTCAAATTGAGCTATGCCTATCAATTCCATTTGCTCATGTATGGTCTGAATTGATTGCCATTGGTCAGTAATGGATTGGCCAATCTTGGCCCACAAAAATTTCTTGACTTCAGCTAGGGTCTTATCAAGAGTGAGCTCCTTTTCCAGCTCCTTTATTCTTTTCTCTAGGGCTTTGACTTCCCTTGTCTTCTCGGCTACATCCATCTTTGATTTGTCATACCTTTCCTCAATTTTGGCCAGCTTTTCTTTGACCTCTTTCATTTCTGCCATCTGTACTTCCAGGGCCTGTATTTCTTTCATCATATTTTCCATACCCAAACTGGCCTCTTGCTCTGCTGCTGCTGTAGTTGTTGTTGAAACCGGTGCTGAGCTTGAGGTACCTGCTTCTGATGTTGGACTAGTGGGAGGGACGATTGTGGTGGTCGTAAGAGGAGTAGCTATAAGAATCTGAGTTGTTTGAATTGGCTGTGAGGCCAACTCTCCCTGTCTTCCTCGCAATGATGCCTCCAAGGCACTCTTTGTTTCTATCAATCTTTTGTGCAAGCTCATAAGCAAAGTTACCACATCCTGCTCCTCTTTTTGTTGTGCTACCTCTGTGGTTTGGGGATGTAGTGTAGCTGGCAGCCTGAGTTGTCTTTTGAGGGCTGCTATGTCTTCCTCTTTCTTTTTGATCAAGGCCTGAATGCCCTTCGGATCCTGGGGATCATGTCCCAACTCTATAATAATCTCCTCCAAGGACTTGATTCTATTGTCCTTGGCCTGTGATGAAGCTTTCTCCAATTCTAGTTGGGCAGCAGTATTATGCAATGAATTTTGTAATCTATGGGCCAACAATGTTTTGTCGGCCAAGGTAGAATATACCATTTCGCCGGTCTGCTTGTGTAATTCAATCTGGTCCATCGGATGGATATCCCTGGAGAGAACTTCCAGATTGGTTCTAATATAGTCAGTAGCTGATTGTGGTTGCTGCGTTGTAGGTCTGAAATGACTGAGGGTCATTTTGCCTTCTTGAATGTCGTAGGCTTCCATTAGCCTTTGCTGATTAGTGGGAGCCATTCTTAGTAGTTAGTTGTAAAGCTGGAACCTTACTGGCTCATTTCTAGCCTTAATATCAGTGAATGTTTTTTTAATATCAGAGCCCTGTCTGCTTTGTTGCCTGGTGGATGTGACCTCCACCCCTTGTTGTCTTTCTTGCTCTAGCTGGAAGGAGTTGGCTGATGTCTCCATGCCCGGGGGAACTTGTTGTCCAGTTGGCCCCTCTAGTATTTCTTCCTCTGAATAAGGATTCAATCTTTGTCTCTTTTCTCCTTGCTGATCTGTAGATGTCCCTGGAGGTGTCTCTTCTTGTCTATCCCTTTTCTTGGCCCTTTCCTCATTGAGAGGAGTTTGTAATACTAGGATTTCAGATGCCTTTGCTTGAGTAGAAGGGTCTTGCCCTTGAATTTTTTCATCTGTAGAAACCAGCCGGTCTGCCATTATCTCTTGCTACTCAGAATGATGCACCTGCTGCTCTGAATGATGCACCTCTTTACCTTTAGATGTCCCTATAGGTGGAGCACTCCCCTGGGTCGGTTGTTGTGAAGTTGTGGCAGAAGATGTACCCGCTCCCAGGTGTTGAGGCGATGTAAAAAACACCTGTCCAAAAGATTCCAGGTCAACTGATTTTTCAAGGTCTTTGATTGCTTTTTCTGTTATCTCTTCTTCAGTAAGCTCTTCAATTAGTGTGCCCTCTACCCATTCTTGTTGATTAGCATATTGTTCAATTTCAGGGATATTGCAGTGTACATATCCTGCAAGCTTGTGTTTGATCCTTCTAAAGGCTATGAAGTGATTGGGGTCATAAGGTGCCCAATAAAAGCTTTGTTTTAGCAACAGAAAGTCTTTCAAAATCTTATCTACCTCTTCCCAGGCTTCTTCTCTCTTATTGAAAATAAATGGGCCCAATTGATGTCTTATCTTGAGCTGTGCCTTTTTGCTTTTTCCATAGAAATGAATCATATTTGAATTACCAAATTGCTGGAAGTATTCCATGGAAAAGAGTCTCATAGGGACATATTTTCGTAGTTTGTAGGGGGCTAATTCACAGCCATAAATCCTGATTACTGTGTGGTTTTGGTAAAAATACCAGTCACCAATGTTGTAGCTTTTGTAAAGCTATAGAATCTTTTGCATCTCATCAGTGAGTCTGGGAAGAGGAGTGCTCACCAGTAAGGAAGAAGTTGGATGTATAAATAGGTCAATAAACTCGCAATAAGTATAAGGAGAGTAATAAACATGGTGGCAGACTGATGACCAAAATATTACAGACCTTTGCTCCCCCTTAGCATCCAACTTTTTGAGGAAAACTGGGAAACTATCAGGTTGATAGTACAGCAGTAAATGATATATGTATGGGGTATATTTGAACACTCTTTCTCTCTCCAGGTTCATGAATTGCTCATGGATATTATCAGCTATGAAGGTAGCATAATCATATTGGACAGCAGGGGGCTGTCCTGGAGCAAACATGGACAGCATCACTAAGATTGTGTCATCAACAAAATCACTGGTTTTGAATCCTAGGATGCAGGAGATCATGTCTACCCGCAGTCTCCCTGTTTCTTTGAACCAAACATGTAGATAAGGAGGAGGTTGCCAGGGCTGACAATCTGGTTCCATGAACAACTGGGCAATTCTTGTGATCTCTGAGCTGGGCAGTTTGGCACCTTGGTCAAGCAAAAGTTTCATGGAGAGAGGAGCCAGAGGCTTTGT
This sequence comes from Pinus tabuliformis, assembly GCA_031772625.1. Taxonomy (NCBI): domain Eukaryota; kingdom Viridiplantae; phylum Streptophyta; class Pinopsida; order Pinales; family Pinaceae; genus Pinus; species Pinus tabuliformis. The sequence goes on from CM062806.1 coordinate 114,751,518, forward strand.
TGGCTTAAAGTTTAGCATCTCATTTATGGATTGAGGGGTGATGTGAAACAAGACAGTCCAAGATGGAGCCAAAACTACTCTTTGAGTGAGCTCATAATTTTCACAACATTGATGGATGAGATCAGGGAATACATTTACTTGTGGGAGATAGTAGACAGGCATGTTGGACTCCCAGATACCAAGGTCATCAGTATTGCTTCTGTATCTTTTCCTTATCTCACAAAAAGTTTCAATGTGATATTTGTTGCTCAGTTCAACTGTTTCCTTCATTTGCAAATCCCTGTCAGCAAGGGGCAGCCACTCTAAGTTCTTATGTGGTGCATTTAAGGGGGAAATATTTAAGGCTACTGGGACCTCCATGATTTTACTGGGATTATAATTGGATTTGGTGTAGGCTTCAACAGGAAAACAGAGTCCTGACAGTGGTTTTTTGGCAAGGAGATTTGAGTTCTGTGCAAAGAAGTTCCTGCTGAGTAGAATTTAAGGGAAATAAAGAGTATGCAGGGCTCTGCAACAAGTAAGCTTGCAAGGAATGGAGATAGCAGGGGTTTTGCAGATAGTCTTTAGTGGTTCTGCGGGCGAAGTGGAGCTGGATTTCGAACCTCAATGGCAATTTTGCAGAGGGCTATAGGGTAAACAGGTTTTCTTTGGAAGCAGTGTTGAGTGGTGAATCGAAACTGGGAGGTTTAGAGATTAAAGCTCACTTCAATCACATTCAGTTCTTTCAGAGGTCATTTTTAACAGAGCAATTTGAGAAAACAGGGTTTAGGGGCAACAGTCAAATAAATACCTGTTTACTTGCGACCTTGCGGTGAAATGGAGTTGCAGGTAGAGCCGAGGAGGTCAGGGTGGCAGGTTGAACACGCGTGGGCAGTCGATTGGGACGTAAATGGTGGACTGAACGTAAAAACTCATGCATGAACTTTTGCAATTGGTCGCGCAAAAACAAATAAAAACATCACTTTCATTGGTTTTTAACAAAAATTTGTGTTTTTGCGGGCCTTTGGGGCTTTTTTGTGGTGACGTCAGCATGACGTCACATGGTATTGTAGCAAGGTACTGCGGGTAACGTGGCGCCTGACGTGGATTGGTGACAGGGCAGCCACGGCGGACTGTACAGCAGCGGGAGTGATGACGCAAAAGCCGACGCAGAGCTGACGTGGGCGGCAGAGAGGACAGGCGGTAAGCGGTTTGGTATCGGACCGCCTTTGGTACGGGGGCGGTATGTGTCAGCGTGGGCCCGATGCAATCAAAATGGGCCACGCGTCCCCACGTACGGCAGCAAAACCGCCTTCTATCGGGAGCTAACCCTCGTACAGCGGGGTCGCTCCGATATCGGCGAGGGCCGTCGGATCTGGGAGGGCGGATCGGAGGGTTGACGGGATGCATAGTTGTGGGTACGATACGGCGCGGGGACCCGCCCGTATTTAATATTATAATATGTCACGGGGGGTTTAAAACTTTGGATTGTGGGTTTTATGTTTGCGCGGGCGTGGTTATTGGTTTAATCGAATATTAAATCAATCCCAAAATATACAAGCGCGGAGGGTATTGAGGCTAGGTTTATGTGTGGGGGATGGACTATGGTTATTAATTTAACCAAATTTTAGATTAATCCCGAGTATTTTGGATGCAGAAGGGTTAATACAAGTCCCAAATGGACATAGTATTCCTCAATCTAGGGTTATATGGCTATAGTGCCAAAGGGTGGGGATATTTACATTTTTTGGGGTTTTTAATATAGTTTTTTGTACCATAGGGATAGGGGAATAATTAAGGGAGCTATATAATAGGGTTACATGTTAATACAACTTTATGGAATGAAACTGTATGGGTGGATGCTAAGTATGTGGATTGAAGACTTGGAAATAGGAAGATGAAAGGAGTATGGAGTAATGATTTTTACACAAGAAATGTGGCTTCTTTCCACTAAGTGGAGTCAAGATTCAACTGAGTATTTAGCATGAAATGAAGTGAAACAGGACCCATGGGTAGATCCCAAGATCTTTGAGGGGATGTTAGTAAAAGATTTGTGGGGAATGAAAGGGAAATTAGTCATGCTTCCATTGTCCTGCAGTCCAACAACTGCCTTAATACTTATGTCACTGATGATGTGAATCTTTCTTCACAAGACAAAAGTGAGCACCCACCTGCTTCTGCAGCCTCCATCTACCTGGCCAGCCTAATACACCTACAATTTTTTCTTCCTTTTGATTGGGTGCACTTAGACTAGAAAACCCTAATTGTCCTCCTTTCTTTTGATTGCCCTCCTATCTAAGTCTACCCTTATCTCTTCCAAGGGCCCAGATTAAGCAGTTGGGCTCCTTAATTTCTCTGCCTATCTACTCATCTGCCAAGCTTGAACTGTTTGGACAGATGTTCATTCTCTATTCTACAACAGCAAATTTAAATATGGAGTGGTCCAGATTGAACTGTTGGGCCATCCATCAAGTGTGATAAGCAGCAGTATCTGCACATTGTGAACTCTCAACGAGATAGAAGTGGCATTTTGACTGGCCACTTTCCTGGTATTTTGGTTTGGGGTTCATTTTCTTTTCTTTTTGTTGACCAATTTACTCTTTTTGCCTTTTGATTTTTCTTTTAGGGCATACCCTCTTTACATTTTTTTATTTTTCTCTATCTGTGTACAAAATATGGAACTTTTGCAGCATGAAAATTTGAACATATTTGGCACTTCCCTGGTTGATCATGAAAAATGAAACCTATTGGTATAGGAACCTAACAAGTATACATCTTGAAATTTCCTCCTAGTAAATAATGTCGGTATTTTTGGAGTGCATACACCATTGCCAACCCCTCGCACTCGGTGGTGGAATAGTTCTTCTCGGCTTTAGAGAATCTTCGACTTGCAAATGCGATAGGGTGATCTACGCCCCCCGTGCCCTCCTGCATGAATACTGCTCCCAGCGCAATACACGACGCATCAACATGTATGTTATCACAAAATCAAGCACTGAAGGGTTGCTGATCAGTTAGACTCTGTGTAACCGTTTCAGACCAAGCTTTTGACTAAGGATTAGCCTCCCTAGCCTGAGAGGGCTCTCTCAAAAAAAATTATTGATTTTAAATGTTGATAAGAGGGCTAACTCTTGTACAGTAGATTTAATGAACTTACTGGCTGGACAAACATACAAATACATCCATTGGGCTTATGGAGTCAAACATGCTACAGCAAACAATGATATTTCCTCTACATAGAAATCAAGGCATGTGACATTTAAATGTTCAAAACATAACTCTTATAAGACCACAGTTCATAGAAGAGTACAGGAAGTCAGAGCAACATATGTGAATTTTGAGTGATTACTCCTCTAAGCAACTGAAAAAAAACATGAAGGACAAAGTACAACAACACATCTTGAACATGGAAATGTGGTATGAATCCTGAGAAGAAAGGCATATATCTTATATTACTGAAAACTGTTCTATATACAAGCCAAAATAGCACTCTGTTTTCATAAAATATCCAACCTTGATTACATAGATCTTCCAGCTATATATAGAAACATCATTCTAACTACTTAGAGCTTCCTCCTCCAGCATGAGGGGAGCTCGATGACTGTCACTAATGACACCTATTTGCTCTTAACAAACTCATAAATACAATAAGAAACTAACTGTAGTGTTTAAGAGTCCTAAACCAATTATAACTCTAACTCTGTCTTCTTCATCAATTGATTCCTCCTTGCAGCTTTGACACCTGGCTTTTTCTTCGTTGGGCTGAGATGACATGGAATGAGCAATTAATGTCCCATATTGGCGTTGAGCACCGAAAGCTTTGATCTGTTCTGTGTTGGCTGAGAATAACCCTAAATTTTCGGTTCTGGTCCCCCATCACCGAGTATGCAGCAACTGGTACCTTAAGCCTTTAATAACCCAAGAATATAGGGTATTACCATGTTACTGATATGCTTACTGACATGCTGGAAGCTTCTTTGATAGACAGGTGTGCCAACCGAAATTTTTCATATGCAGCTCCCTCCAAACCCTAATCACCGAGATTAAAGTGGCTTTATGACCGAAAATTCCAAACTTAGGTTAAAATTTTTCACCTTTTGTTAAAGGTATACATGGCGTATGTTGACTGGCTGTAGAAGCTTCCTTTGATCCCCTTTATGTCACTAAGGTGTTCCCTTCACAATTTTTTGATTCTGCCATCAAACTGTTTATCTGTGTTTCAAAACAACACCTACAGCAGTTTCGCAGTTTCGTAGCGCGCTGCGAAACTGTTTTAAACAATTTCAACTTTTCCTGAGATTTTTAATGCACTGCCACGTGATTGCAAAATTCTTTCTGACCATGGATATGCATAACAGGTCTACATGCCTTCAAAATACTGAAACTAAACAAAATTTAACCAAAATTTAGAATCTCATTTCTCTTGAAATCAACAACCTTATTTAGCAGCTAATTTACTTAGTTGTGGCTTCAATTCTGCAACCTCCTTCCTCATGGCTTTGTTTTCAGCTCTTAAATGCATGTTTGTCTTTTTGATGACTTTGGCCTATTTGAGAGCTGGAACTGTCCATGTGTAAATATCAGTCACTGAACCCTCTTGGCCTGCTAGGGTTTTACTTCCTTTCAACACAGCTTTTCGGTAATTAGCATACCTGACTGCAACCTCTCTAGTGGCACTGTTTACCTTAGCAATATCAATTTCTGTTGCCTCCAACTGATCCTTTATGGCTATGATATTTCCCCCTTGGGAAATAATGACTTTTCTATTTGAGCCTTTTTGCTTGATTTCCTCTGCCTCCTCTGTTCTGGGTAATTCTTCAGATACCTCTATTCTAGGCAGTTTCTTAGCTTCCCTTGCTTGCTTTCTTGTGAGAGGTCTTCTTGGTTTGAAGATAAACTCATCACCTGGTTCCTCAAACCTCAATCTTTTAGAAGCTCTAGATTTCTTAGTGCTTTCCGGTGTTGACTGTGTCAAGTCAATGTGCATTGGTTCAATGTGCACCGGTTCAACCTGCTCAAACTCAATGGCTTCCAACAAATCACTCAAGCTGGCCTTTGATACCGGGCTTTCCTCAACAACCATTTCTTTGCCTTTTTCTTTGCTTATTTGACTCCTTGTCCTCACCCTTGACACTTTTTCAGATTCATTTGGTCCAGGTATAGTCTTCTTCTGCTAAGCTTCTTTCTTTGATGATGGCTGAGGCTGTTCCTTAATAACCAGTGGCTTGACTGGCTTCCTTAACTGTGATTTGACCTTCTTTTTACCCTTAGCCTCCTTCTGAAGTTCAGCTAGCGTGGGTTCTTCACTTGACTGTTCTTTTTCTCTAACTGGCTGTGGAGTCAGGCCAGTTTTGCTTTGAAAACCCGCCATAAAAATGAAAGAGTCCCAATCCCTACCTATCTTCTGAAGACCATTCAAAACTAACAATTTAACCAGACCATGGTGAAATAAAGATGTCTCATAGTCATCCTTTCTTAACTTCACTTTGTCACACATTTTTCTCAGACTTCGAAACAAGTAAAAGGGAATGTCAATGGATGTTTTACCGGTAAAATGTAGCAGCAACTTGAAGTGATAAGAATATACTTTATTATATCTCCCCTCACAAGTTAAGTACTTCTGAATACAGGTGAGAAGGAGGGCATAATGCTCCTTCACATAGTTTCTAGGCACAGCCTTTGTCAGGTCCTCATTCACATATGCTTCTTTCAAGAATTCTTTGCATGGATTCATATCGAACTTGAAGTTCTTGAACCATTCTTGCCCCCCTCTTGGAATCTCAGTTACTGCAGCTATTTCCTCTGGAGACACTTTAACCTCTAACATAGCTATCTTGGAATTCAAACCGGTGAAGTTTAAAGCAAAGTCTTTTGTTACCTGAGCATGGCCACCCTGCAGCTTCTTACAGAAATTCCAACAGCCGGCATCCTTGAAGGCTTTCCTCACACCCTCATCTCTTAATGCTAAGTCTAGACCTTCGGGCTCTGTTCTCTGACATTTTCCAGACTGGTGTTCTCTCCTTTCCATCTTTCCTTTGAAAACTTTGCACTGCCAATGAGCACAGCTTCAACTGAAATGGTAATTCAATCCCTCTTTGGCTCAACCTCGCTTGTAAACAGGCTCCCTTGAACGCAGCTTCACTCGCAAACTCACATATACTCATCACACGGGCTGGTCACTTATGTAGCATTCACAATCATCATAAAGATCTACGCATAGTAAAACTCATTTGAATTAACACTGATGCGCATGCCTGCAACTCTATTGGTGGAGTGATGGTTTATGAGTGTTTGGGAGGTACGAAAAACTGACTTGAGTGGACAAAAATGGTGACTCATTAACGGACTTGACTCTTTTAGAAATATCTGCTGCAAAACGCACGAATCTGCGATTTCGCAGCGCGATTAGTTCAAAATTGTCATAATGCGCTGCGAAACGGCTTGATTGTGACGCTGCGAAATGGCTAAACGATAATTATGCACCGAAACTGACCAATCAGAGTCTGCGCTACGAAATTACGGAAAGGAACGGTGACATGGATTGGACAAGACATGTCTTATGCAAGCATGATGGTGAAGGATGACTGATAGAATTAGAGTGTACTTTACATCAAATACGTTTGAAGCTTCAACCCTAAGTAAGAAACATAGACTAAAAACCATTTAACACCAACTTTAGACATTTTAACTTGGACAAAGGGTTATATACAAATGTTTATAGTTCTAAGTGATAACAGTGGCTCCACTTGGGATAGTGTGCTCCTGTAGTACACTAAGAACTTGTAGATCCAGTGCTTTATCCATTTCCTAAAAACACACACAAAGTTGACAAGCATTCCTTTCTAGCTTTGTGGGCCTTCTCCTCGGGCTTAAGCTTTTTTGTTCAGCTTGTCATTTATTTTCAACAGGAAAGATTCATAAAACGGTTATATACAATGTTCATGAGATACTTGGCAGAATTTTACTGATTGTAATGCTTTAAGAACCTGCCATTAACAGGTCCTCCAGCATATGGTGATCCATCCACTTCCTGCAAAATGTAGGTGTTATTTCCATGGAAAGTAGAAATCTGATATGGCCCTTTCCACAAATTTTCAAACTTACCATGTTTACCTTTCTCTTCAATTCTGGCTTCCCATTTCAGGACTTTATCATGAATCTGAAAAGTATCCTCTTTGATCTTCTTGTCAAATGCTCTCTTGACCCTATTCTGATTTTGCTGATGACTTTCAAACACCTCACTTCTTTTCTCCTGCAGAGCTATAAGCTGATTGATCCTTCGCTGTATGGCATTTGGTTCCTCCTCTAATCCTTGAATCAGCTTCATTACTGGTACCCCAAGAGATGTTGGGAAAATAGCCTCTGCTCCATACACAAGTTCATATGGTGATGTTCCAATGGACCTCTTTGTGCAAATTCGATCAGCCCACAAGGCATACTTTAATTTCAAATGCCAAGCCTTTTTATTTTCTTGCAGCAGCTTCTTAATAATTCTCACAAGACTCTTGTTTGAACTTTCAGCTAAGCCATTTCCCTGTGGATAATAAGCAGTGGAATGACCAAGGGAAATGTGGTATTGATGACAAAAATTTATCATTCTTTTGGACTTAAAAGCATGGGCATTGTCTGTGATAATCTTGATTGGGCAACCAAACCTTGATAAGATGTTATTCTCTAAGAAGGAAATTATTACTGAGTCATTTGCTTGCCTGGTGGGTATTGCCTCTATCCACTTTGTAAAGTAATCGGTGGCTGTGAGAATCCAACGATGCTGTCCTGATGAAGGAGGATGAATTTCCCCTATAAAATCTAATCCCCACTGCTGGAAAGGTGCTTCAACATAAATAGGAACCAATGGCATTGGCATGAGCTTTCTCTTCCCTTCAAATACTTGACATTCATGGCATGTTGCTATCTTTTTATAAATATCTCTGAACATAGTTGGCCAAAAATATCCAGCTCTCAAAATTTGGTTTGCAGTGGCTTTCCAATAATGATGACCTCCACAATCCCCTTTATGAAACTCATCAATTACTTTATCAGCTTCTTCTTCAATGAGACAATTTAATAATATTCCTCCTGCATCCTTCCAAAATAAATTTTGATCATATACAAAATATCTGAGAGATTTCAGCTTGGTGAACCGAGCTTTAGATTTTGAGAGGTTATCAGGGGCTCTATTATACTGCAAGACAAATGCTACATCCTTATACCATTCTGAGATTAAATTTTTTTTATTGATTTGGACCAATTCTTCTTCATTCTCAGAAATTTCTGAAATTTCTGTGCTAAAATTTATACCAATAGAGTCCAGATTTGACTGAGTTAACAATTTTTCTAAGCCTTGGCCCTTTACCAACTTGGTGGGCTTAATCTCAATGTCATACTCCAACAGCTTTGCTATCCATTTCCCTCTTTTTCCATCTGGATCAGCTTGTGTAAGAATATCTTTTATAACAGCACTTGGCACGTATGCAACAATATGAGAATGCAACACATAAATTCTGAAATCCTTAATTGCTTTCACCAATGCATATGCTTGCTTTTCTAAGATGTTATATTTCAATTCAGCATTAGCCAATGTCTTGCTAAAGAAAGAAATGGGCTGTTCAATACCTTGACTTCCCTTTTGCAACAAGACTCCAGCAATTGTATCTTCAGAAGCAAATGTGAAGATCAGAAACTCTTTGGTAAAATCAGGGCTGATAAGAACTGGTGCTTGAGAGAGTGCCTTTTTGATCTCTTCAAATGATTTCTTTGCTTCAACTGTCCACTTGAAATCTGCTCCTTTCCTTAACATTTTTGTTATATGTTTGACCACCTCAGCAAAATTTGGAATGAATCTCCTAACAAAATTAACCTTTCCAAGAAAGGATTGAACCTCTTTCTTACTCCTTGGCAAATCCAGCCTTTGAATAGCACTAACTCTATTAGGATCAATCCTAATTCCCTCTTCAAAGATAATATGTCCAAGCAATTTGCCAGAAGTCAAAGCAAAAATACTTTTGGTTGGGTTTAAAGAAATACCAAACCTCCTACACTTTAGCAGGATCCTTTCTAGGTGCTTTAAGTGGTCTTCTTCCTTCTTTGAAAAAACTGTGATATCATCAAGATATACCACCACTGATTTATCTTTTTCTTCAGCAAAAGCAATGTCCATAGCCCTTTGGAAAGTTGCTCCTGCATTCATGAGGCCAAAGGGCATTTTTGCATACATAAATGTGCCCCATGGTGTAGTGAAAGTTGTCTTCTCCTGATCATCTGGATGGACAAGGATCTGATTATACCCTGAGAAGCCATCAAGCATAGACATTCTTTGGGAACCAACAATATTTTGCAAAATGAAATCCATTTTGGGAAGAGGGTAAATATCTTTCAGTGAAGCCTTGTTTAAGTTCCTGAAGTCTATACAAATTCTAATCTCCCCATTCTTTTTCCTGACCGGTACCAAGTTAGCAAGCCAATTTGAAAATCTGATTAGAACAATAATATTGGCATCAAAAAGCTTTTTCACTTCTTTTTCAATTAGTGGCATCAAAAGAGGATTAATTCTCCTTAATTTCTGCTTAAAAGGCTTCTCATTTGGCTTAATTGGGATGGTATGTTGTATGATTGAAGAGTCATACTGCTTCAAATCAGCATAGCTCCATGAAAACACATCAATAAATTTCTTCATCATTTCAACATATTTGACCTTCATATCAGCTGATAAGAACTTTGAAATTTTGACTAATTTAGGCACAACTGAGTCACCTAAATTACAGCTCTCTATTTCCTCTTCATTGGCTTGCAATCTTGGTGCTTTAAACACATCATTCTGATCATATAATTTTTCAAGTGGAATAAGGCCTTTTGGAATTAGATTGTTTTGCAGCTGCAACACCTCAGACTTTTCCTTTGTCTCTGCTAACATATTCTGCTGATCAATTTGATTATGCTCAAATTCTCCTTTCAACTCTAGGAAATTTCTTACCTGCTGATCATCTTCAAAGACTTGCCAGTTTAGGATATTATCTGGGATGACTGGTCTATGGCGAACCTTCACTTCATAGCTGTCAGAAGAATGCTTGGGAATAATAAACAGGCTGGCTGCAACAGCAAGAGAATCTACAACAGAATTTTGATCTCTGGTTTTTATACTGAAGGTATAGGATTGAAATTTTTCCAATAATTCCAACACTAAATTTCTGTAGGCTCTCATCCTTGCATCCTTTGTTTGATATGCACCTTGTACCTGCTTAATGATCAATTCAGAATCTCCACAAATAGCAATGTTCTTTGCCTTCAATTCTATCAAGGTTTCCAGGCCTAACACCAGAGATTCGTACTCAGCCATGTTATTGGTACAATCAAAGTTTAGTTTGTATGACAAAAACTTACTTTCTTCAGTTGGACTAGTGATCCAAATTCCAGCTCCTGCCCCTTCTTTTCCTGCTGCTCCATCAAAGTATAATGACCAACAGCCCATGATATCTTCTTCATCTCCTTGTTGTCCTTCATGACTCTGATTTTCTGCTGATTTATCTTCCAATTCTCTCCCAACTGACTCATTAAAAAGGATAGCTGAACCAAGACCAGTATCACATGAGTAAATAGGAAAATTTTGAGGTTTTTCTTTGCTGCTCACCATGTAGGCCATCCTTGTTTCACGGTACAACCTCCTCTGCTCACCAAACACTGGAATAGTAGCATGTGTGAGATCCATCTGCATTGTGCCCTTGATTTTGGCTGCCCAAGACCTTGAAAGCAGCATTCCAAACTTAGGTGGGATGTCTGCAACAACAATATCCATAACAATGGTTTTTGCTGGAATTTGTTGTACACCCACAACCACATCTTTTATCAAACCTATGCAATGAACTCTCTTAGAATCAAAGGAGAATAAATCCTTATATGGCCTAGTAATTTCTAACCCCAGTCTTTCCATAATTACTTTAGGCATAAGATTATGTGATGCTCCTGAATCTAACATAGCATTATGTAAAGTCATGTCATGGATAGTAATGCTTATGTAGAAAGGTGGGAACTCTTCATTTTGTTCATCCTCAAGCCTTGGACCCAAGCAGATAATAGGATTATCTTCTTGTACATTTAGGATATCAGCCACCCCTGGTTGTGAATTAAGCATTTCAACAATTTTGCTTCTATACTTATCTACCTTGAGAATTTCATTAAAAGGGACTGATATTTTAATCTTTGCAATCTCATTCTCAATATTAAAAACAGAGGTAGACTTGTCACTTTCCTTAGGAGGAGAAGAAATCTGAATGTCCCTTTTGTCAAGAGGAGGATCAACTTTACTTTCACCTACCTTTGCTTTCTCCTTTTTATCATCAGCTGTCCTTGAGGTATTCTTCTTGAACTGTGCTTTGTCTGCTGTAATAGGAACATCTCTATTCCTGAGATTATACTGCTTTTGTATCTCAAAAATAGCATGCTGATAGCCCTTTAAAAAATCTGAAGGTTCTTCCTCTGACTTTGTCATGCTGGACTCATCATGTTCCTCTTTGGTCAAGAAAATTCCTGACCCTTCTTCATCAAAGCAATGAATAGATTCCTCAGGTACTTCAGGTTCTTCTTCTTCATCCACCAAGTTTTGTTGAAAAGGAGGTCTCACTGGAGGATCTGCCTGCTGATTTCTATTGTCTCTTGGCCTTTGCTGATTTTGAGGCCTTCTAAATTGAGGGTTTCTAAATCTAGGCTCTTGCTGTGCTTGGGGAGCAGCAGTATTCCCAAGTGCTAATTGATCCATCAACTTTTCCATGGTTCTCATCATGGTTTCAAACTTATCTTCTTGAGCAGAGGTAGAAGGCTTCTCCTCTTCCTTTATCTTAGCCTTTGCCATCTTCGACTTCTTGGCAGCAAGCATATTCACATCTACCTTAACTGCATCATTTTGCATGTCAGCCAGAGTAGCAGACTCTCTTTCTCTGAGTAAAAGGGAGAAATTTGAATCAAATGACTCAGCGTATCTTAACTGTGCCAAAGCTCCAGGAGGTTTCAAGTGTGCTGGAATAGAATTATATACCTTATTAAACCTCTTAGAAAAGTTTTGGACAGTTTCATCTGGAGCTCTTCTTAGATTATTGTATTCAGTGAGGGATTGAACAGGATTGGTTCTATTTCCCCATTTCCTCAGAAAGCTATCTTCAAACTCAACCCAACTATGAATGCTACCAGCTGTTAGGGCTTTAAACCATTTTCTGACTTCCCCAATGAAAGTCTGAGCAAACAATCTCAGTTTTACATCTTCATCATCCACTTCATATCTATCAATAAAATCATTGAATCTATCCACATGTTCCTCTACAGTAATATCTTCATCCCCTCCCCATGTTGGAATCCTAGCAGCATATTTATTAGGAAGATCATGTAAAACAGCAGGGAGAGCTAGAGGAGCATACCTAGCAGGTACGGCCATAATGAATGGAGGAGCAGTGACAGCAGGTATTGTATGACCAAAGGGAGAAGATTTAGTGTGAGATGATGTCTGAGAACTGTTTGCACTAGCAGAGGCAGAAGATAAAGTACTGGTACGGAAAGGACTGTTTGGACTTTGCAAACCACTGACAAAAGAACTCCAATTAGGGAGAGGTAAACCAGTTTTAGAATTGAGCAACACTTCAAAAGGATCAAGCTGTTTGAGCTGATTTAAGTCCTCTTCTTCTAACAGCAATTCTGAAGTGACAACCTCCCAAAACTCTTCCTTATCTTTTTGTGACACTAAAGATGAAGTATCAATGCCTCTCTTTTGTAAATCTAAAATAATTCCAATCAATTCTTCTTCGTTTTCAGACCTCAACAACACCTCTTGAATTTTATCATCAACAATTTTATTTTCAGGACTTCTTGAAAATTCAGGAAACAAAGATTTTGAAATGTTTGAAGTACCTGGTATATCAAAAAATCTTTGTCTACTCCTTGAGATAATGTTAGGATTATCCACTGGACTAGGTGGGTTTGGGTCAGGATTACTCCTTGTGTATCTTCCTCTCGAAGCCACCTTTTTAACTTTAAGATTGAATGGAGTCACCAAGGTAGAATGCAGCCTCGAACACCTTCCTGAGCTTCTGCTACCTTCAGAAATTCAGTCTTCAAATTTTCGGGAATGAGTAATCTTCAGGCTCCCGGCAGACGCACCAAAATGTTATCACAAAATCAAGCACTGAAGGGCTGTTGATCAGTTAGACTCTGCGTAACTGTTTCAGACCAAGCTTTTGACTAAGGATTAGCCTCCCTAGCCTGAGAGGGCTCTCTCAAAAAAAATTATTGATTTTAAATGTTGATAAGAGGGCTAACTCTTGTACAGTAGATTTAATGAACTTACTGGCTGGACAAACATACAAATACATCCATTGGGCTTATGGAGTCAAACATGCTACAGCAAACAATGATATTTCCTCTACATAGAAATCAAGGCATGTGACATTTAAATGTTCAAAACATAACTCTTATAAGACCACAGTTCATAGAAGAGTACAGGAAGTCAGAGCAACATATGTGAATTCTGAGTGATTACTCCTCTAAGAAACTGAAAAAAAACATGAAGGACAAAGTACAACAACACATCTTGAACATGGAAATGTGGTATGAATCCTGAGAAGAAAGGCATATATCTTATATTACTGAAAACTGTTCTATACACAAGCCAAAATAGCACTCTGTTTTGATAAAATATCCAACCTTGATTACATAGATCTTCCAGCTATATATAGAAACACAATTCTAACTACTTAGAGCTTCCTCCTCCAGCATGAGGGGAGCTCGATGACTGCCACTAATGACACCTATTTACTTTTAACAAACTCATAAATACAATAAGTAACTAACTGTAGTGTTCAAGAGTCCTAAACCAACTATAACTCTAACTCTATCTTCTTCATGAATTGATTCCTCCTTGCAGCTTTGACACCTGGCTTTTTCTTCGTTGGGCTGAGATGACATGGAATGAGCAATTAATGTCCCATATTGGCGTTGAGCACCGAAAGCTTTGATCTGTTCTGTTTTGGCTGAGAGTAACCCTAAATTTTCGGTTCTGGTTCCCCATCACCGAATATGCAGCAGTTGGTACCTTAAACCTTTAATAACCCAAGAATATAGGGTATTACCATGTTACTGATATGCTTATTGACATGCTGGAAGCTTCTTTGATGGACAGGTGTGCCAACCGAAACTTTTCATATGCAGCTCCCTCCAAAACCCTAATCACCGAAAATAAAGTGGCTTTATGACCGAAGATTCCAAACTTGGGTTAAATTCTTTCATCTCTTGTTAAAGGTACACATGGCGTATGTTGACTGGCTGTAGAAGCTTCCTTTAATCCCCTTTATGTCACTGAGGTGTTCCCTTCACAAAATTTTGATTCTGCCATCAAACTGTTATCTGCGTTTCAAAAACACACCTACAGCAGTTTCGCAGTTTCGTAGCGCGCTGCGAAACTGCGAAACTGTTTTAAACAATTTCACTTTCTCCTGAGATCTTTAATGCTCTGCCACGTGATTTCAAAATTCTTTCTGACCATGGATATGCATAACAGGGTCTACATGCCTTCAAAATACTGAAACTAAACAAAATTTGACCAAAACTTAGAATCTCATTTCTCTTGAAATCAACAACCTTATTTAGCAGCTAATTTACTTAGCTGTGCCTTCAATTCTGCAACCTCCTTCCTCATGGCTTTGTTTTTAGCTCTTAAATGCATGTTTGTCTTTTTTATGACTTTGGCCTTTTTGAGAGCTGGAACTGTCCATGTGTAAATATCAGTCACTGAACCCTCTTGGCCTGCTAGGGTTTTACTTCCTTTCAACACAGCTTTTCGGTAATTAGCATACCTGACTGCAACCTCTCTAGTGGCACTCTTTACCTTAGCAATATCAATTTCTGTTGCCTCCAACTAATCCTTTATGGCTATGATATTTCCCCCTTGGGAAATAATGACTTTTCTATTTGAGCCTTTTTGCTTGATTTCCTCTGCCTCCTCTGTTCTGGGTAATTCTTCAGATACCTCTGTTCTAGGCAGTTTCTCAGCTTCCCTTGCTTGCTTTCTTGTGAGAGGTCTTCTTGGTTTGAAGATAAACTCATCACCTGGTTCCTCAAACCTCAATCTTTTAGAATCTCTAGATTTCTTAGTGCTTTCCGGTGTTGACTGTGTCAAGTCAATGTGCATTGGTTCAATGTGCACTGGTTCAACCTGCTCAAACTCAATGGCTTCCAACAAATCACTCAAGCTGGCCTTTGATACCGGGATTTCCTCAACAGCCACTGATTTGCCTTTTTCTTTGCTTATTTGACTCCTTGTCCTCACCCTTGACACTTTTTCAGATTCATTTGGTCCAGGTATAGTCTTCTTCTGCTGAGCTTCTTTCTTTGATGATGGCTGAGGCTGTTCCTTAATAACCAGTGGCTTGACTGGCTTCCTTAACTGTGATTTGACCTTCTTTTTACCCTTAGCCTCCTTCTGAAGTTCAGCTAGCGTGGGTTCTTCACTTGACTGTTCTTTTTCTCTAACTGGCTGTGGAGTCAGACCAGTTTTGCTTTGAAAACCCGCCATAAAAATGAAAGAGTCCCAATCCCTACCTATCTTCTGAAGACCATTCAAAACTAGCAATTTAACCAGACCATGGTGAAATAAAGATGTCTCGCAGTCATCCTTTCTTAACTTCACTTTGTCACACATTTTGCTCAGACTTCGAAACAAGTAAAAGGGAATGTCAATGGATGTTTTACTGGTAAAATGTAGCAGCAACTTGAAGTGATAAGAATATACTTTATTATATCTCCCCTCACAAGTTAAGTACTTCTGAATACAGGTGAGAAGCAGGGCATAATGCTCCTTCACATAGTTTCTAGGCACAGCCTTTGTCAGGTCCTCATTCACATATGCCTCTTTCAAGAATTCTTTGCATGGATTCATATCGAACTTGAAGTTCTTGAACCATTCTTGCCCCCCTCTTGGGATCTCAGTTACTGCAGCTATTTCCTCTGGAGACACTTTAACCTCTAACATAGCTATCTTGGAATTCAAACCGGTGAAGTTTAAAGCAAAATCTTTTGTTACCTGAGCATGGCCACCCTGCAGCTTCTTACAGAAATTCCAACAGCCGGCATCCTTGAAGGCTTTCTTCACACCCTCATCTCTTAATGCTAAGTCTAAACCTTCAGGCTCTGTTCTCTGACATTTTCCAGACCGGTGTTCTCTCCTCTCCATCTTGCCTTTGAAATCTTCGCACTGACAATGAGCAACAGCTTCAACTGAAATGGTAATTCAATCCTTTTTTGGCTCAGCCTCGCTTGTAAACAGGCTCACTTGAAAGCAGCTTCACTTGCAAACTCACATATACTCATCACACGGGCTGGTCACTTATGTAGCATTCACGATCATCATAAAGATCTATGCATAGTAAAACTCATTTGAATTAACACTGATGCGCATGTCTGCAAATCTATTGGTGGAGTGATGGTTTATGAGTGTTTGGGAGGTACGAAAAACTGACTTGAGTGGATAGAAATGGTGACTCATTAACGGACTTGACTCTTTTAGAAATATCTGCTGCAAAACGCACGAATTTGCGATTTCGCAGCGCGATTAGTTCAAAATTGTCATAATGCGCTACGAAACGGCTTGATTGTGACACTGCGAAATGGCTAAACGATAATTATGCAGCGAAACTGACCAATCAGAGTCTGCGCTACGAAATTACAGAAAGGAACGGTGACATGGATTGGACAAGACATGTCTTATGCAAGCATGATGGTGAAGGATGACTGATAGAATTAGAGTGTACTTTACATCAAACATGTTTGGAGCTTCAACCCTAAGTAAGAAACATAGACTAAAAACCATTTAACACCAACTTTAGACATCTTGGACAAAGGGTTATATATAAATGTTTATAGTTCTAAGTGATAACAATGTACGTGAAACTCCACATCCCATTTTGGGAAGACCAGGATTGGAGCGAAGGCCAATTTTCCATTCAGGACATCCAAACTCTTCATGCAATTGTCATTCCAGCAAAATGTAACATCCTGTTTTAATAGCTTTTCCAATGGTGCTATTATTTGGGCATAGCTTTTGATGAACTTTCTATAGTACCCTGTATTTCCCAAGGTAGCACGCCACTGTTTAACACTTCGTGGTGCTTCCAAATTTAGAATAATAGCGATCTTTGCAGGGTCCACCATTAGCCCTTGTTTGTAGACCACATGTCACAATAGGTTCCCAAAGAGAACCAAAAATGTGCACTTCTTAAGGTTCAGCACAATCTGTTGTCGTCGGCAAGTATCCAGTATCAAGCATAAGCTTGCTACATGGTGCTTAACCAATCCAAAGACCGTCCAATCATCTAGATAGACCTCTAGGGACTTGTGGATGTATTCTTTGAACGCAGCAACAATGATGCATGAAACAATGGCTGGCGCATTCTTCAATCCAAATGACATGACAGTGTATTGAAAGCAGCCCCATTATGTTGCGAAAGCTGTATTGTTCCTATCTTCAAGCGTGATCTTGATTTGGTGATATCTCGAGAACCCATCTGTGAATGAGTATGCTTCTTGTCTGCCAACATTTTCGAATACCTCATCTGTGAACAGTGTCGGGAATGGATCATGCACATAGGCATCATTCAGCTTCCTAAGGTCCACACATATTTTTATTTCACCCTTCTGCTTTTTCTCATGTACTACCATAGGACTCACCCAGTCGAATTCTTCCACTAGCTCAATAGTTCTGGTTACGAGCATTTTGTCTACTTCTACGTGGACCTTTTCCTTGTACTTTTGATTCAGGCGATAAGGCGTCTACTTGACCGGCTTCATGTCAAGTTTTAGGGTGATCTTCATCATTCCTAAGTCGCCAACGATCCTTTTTAAATCCGTAATTTTGTTAAGGAATAACTCTTGGTATTCGCGAAGTAGCTCCACGACCTTATCCACCGTGGCATCATCCCAATAATCTCCAAGCATAGCATACTTCGGCTCTGCCTCCATCCTAATGTTTACTTGCTTTGTTTTTAGCGGCGCGGTGATGTCGGGATATTCAATCAAGGGTCCACGAACCTTGCAACATCCTTTCATTTCTGGAATGTTAATATTTTGTGGATCCTCATCATCCTCTTCCATGTTTACATTGTAACATTCCAACTCATAGCTCAGCTATGTCGCCCATTTCGGTTGAAGTACTTCCATTGGCTCCTGAGGTACTTTAAAAATAGCTACTTTTATTGCTTGTAGTGCATCATCAATAGTATCCCACAATCGATATTCAAACATGAAGGTTAACAGAAATCCCTCGCGCAAGATATCCCATTCGCTCATACCATGGCGGAGCTCTGTCTCAGTATACCAGTTCATGGGTGTGACATCCAGGGTATGATAGAACAAATGCACCCATTCCAGCTATGGCTCTTCCTTGTAGGCCTTGGTCCATTTTGCGAGGTGTGCACGTGGATCATCATGTCCGTCATATTTGTCTATTAGTTGTACCTGCGATTTCCCAAACCATAGGCATATCATCCTTCTGCAGTTGCACCAATCCTCAAAACTCTGCTGGTGTGTACCCCACCACCTTGCGGGCATAGCGCGTTGTGCCCATTTCAGAGCATCGAACCATTGTTGTTCTGGTACTTCACTTTCAAATTTGTTCAGGAATTCCTCCACTGAGGTCAATATGTCATACAAGGGTAGATCCCTTGCCTTCGTTGGTACACAGTGCAATGACCTTATCATCATATTGCAGTTTAGTGTGGTTACCTCATGTAACCGGTTCTACCATTGTTCTACTTCCTCATCCAAATCCAAAGTGCAAGAGCTGTCACACTCCCACGAAATTCTATCGTCTGCTGTTGGATTCACCCAATCCTGATCTCATGTGGTTATCTTGTAGATACAATTGAGATCGTCATCACTATCGTCATCATGCACCGGTTCTGTATATCGCGCTCCTTTGGCAGGATCTAACGGTACTACTGTGCGTAGTGACTTTTTCTCAAAAATAATTTTGCACTTCTTCAGGTTTATGAATCTATTCATATCAGTGGCCCAATCTATGCCTAGTATCAAGGGATAGGGATTGCTATCGTCAACAATTTCTATCACTTTGAAATCCTCCAGTGCGCTCGCTCCTTCAATAATGACCGTTAATCCTTGTAATCTTCCCATGGGTAAGATCTTCTATTGGTTCGCCATTCGCAATTGAATAGGAGACTACTGAAATTAGGGCCTGCCCATGCATTCTCATGTCTACTTTGGTAGTACATTCACGTCCAATCCTAGATCTAGAATTACTTGATCCATTTCATACTCTCTGATTTGCGCAGTCAACCTCATTTCCCTTCCTGTTCGCGATGTATATTTTCTGAGCTTTCATACTACACATGGCTCTCCTGACCTAGTGCACCTAGTGATAATTTCCTACAGTCCTTTCACAGCCCTGCTGTCACACAGCAACTTCATACTTGTCTCCAGAAAGGTAGTGAGGATTGAAGGATCCATCTCTGGTTCTAGTTGATCCTTACTACCTGAAGTGGAGGCCTCCGTGAAGCTCTTCTTAGCTTAGATGAATGTCTCCTTCGCGTGCTCCAAATCAAATTCAGGTTCCTTTATAGGAGCCTTGCGAACCCATGCACTTTCTTCAGGCTGCTTACCTTTGTCATCTCCTGTTGTGATACCACTCAGAAGCACAATGTTCACATTCAAATCCTCTTCACGCGGCTCAACCCTCATCATTTGTAGATTCTAAGTTGGGGGAGGCTGGATTATTCCCTTATCGCGCAACCTCGCTATTAGGGTAGGGCAATCCTCCATCTCATGGTTAAACTGAGTACAACATAAACATGATTCTCTTGTCAGATTTGTACAATCGTGGGCATAGTGTCCTGGCCCTCCACAATTGTAACAAATCAGATGTCTGCGACCTCTTCCTAGGCCCATCCCACCTCGACCTCGACCACGCCCCTAAGATTCAGTGCGCGCCATTCCTGCATTTTGATCGAGGGCTCATGTTTCAGTCTGCACCCTGTAGGTAGGGGTTCGATCCATCATTAGCTCATAACTTCTACAGGTGCGCTCGTCATGACCTACCGACCTGCAGAAATTACAGAACAATTGTTGGGACGTCTGCGTATACTTCTGCAATAGGTGACAATTGTCTGTAGCATGTTTTCCTCCTATCTGATAGATCGCGCACCATAATGCAGGTGCCACGCTCAACCCTGCTTGTGCCTCCGGTCGCAATGGCATCGACCCTCTTTCCGCCAAATAGTTCATGAAGACTGGACAATGATCTTTGTCATGTCCCTATCCCTTGCATTTGATGCACCATACCTCCTTGCGCACCTTGGGGCAAGTTGTCCTATCCTGTTTTAGACTCTGCATTTCCAGACAAATTTTTCAGTTGTGTGTGGATTTCTTGAACTCCTAGGCTAGGATCTTGTATAGGGGTTTCATGTAGTCTCATTGCAATCTCCAATGCTTTGGACTGGGTGGATAACTTCTGCTGCGACAGCGCCGTCCTCATATGCGGCGTTAGGGATGCTACAAACCATGCACGGTGTTGTGCATCCGTCAAGGTCATGTTGGCTTCATGAATCATTCCCTTCAACCTATAATCCAGTTCTGAGGGAGTCTCGCTTGGAAGCATTACGATCTCCTTAAATCCAATAATTGATTGCGTCTCTGATTTTGGCCTGCTAAACTCCCTGTTCAGCGTGGCTTGGATTTCTGCGATCCCTGTGTTTGGATTGTCATTGGAGTGTTTAATGTACCACATCCGTGCGCGGTCCTGCAACACACTCACCAGTGTTTCCTTATTTATGTTGTTGCCCGTGACTCCGTGTACTTCCCATACAACCTTTACCATGAACCAAAATTGGTCTGGATATTCGTTTCCTACTCCTTTGAATACTGGTAATTTTATTGCGCTCGCCATATTGAACTGGGTGGGTGGTGGAGGTGGTATGGGCGGAGATGGAGATGATGATGGTGAAACTGGTGACGGTGTAGGTGGGGGTGGTATGCGCAAAATTCACTGCCTTATCAGACTGATCGCGCTTCTCGGAGAAACTTTCGCGAGCTCCTCCTCACTCTCTCACGGGGGTGAAATCAAGGGACTAGTCTCTAATTCTTCGCTACTTCCATTTCTGTAGATCTTCCCACTTCGCGTAGTCCCAAACATTAGTTTATTCACATAACCCTCTTTTTGCATAGTAGCATTTTAATCCAAGTATTCAAAGATTTAATGTACTTACCTCGTGGTCCTTTGAGGAAACGTCGTGCTGCCTCACTGTAGCTGACTGACGTGTCTACCACGAACTCGGTGATGAACCCTCCTATAATTCGATCGAGCCAATGGTCCCAGTGCGTGCGATCTTATCTTCTGATGCTTCTAGTATACGCACCAATTCTGGATTCCACACGATTGGTTTGTCAAGCCTACACTTCCCTTGGCTGTCTGCTAGCTTAACAATCCACTCATACAATTCAGAGGGGAAGGATGAAAAGAAAATCTCGTGGATTTCCATATACATGTAATGCTCTAACCACTGTTCCTTTGATACTTGTGGATTCTTGTTTTCCTACGCCACAAACTCGTGAATTTTTCTGTCCAGCCACTTTTCAATTTCTTTCTTTGTCGGATTCTAGTGACAAGAAATCAGACATCCCTTATGCAGATCCCGGTCCCAGCAATGGAACCATTTATTGGCTTAGTGGGGGCTGACCTAGGTTTAGAAGTGATTTAGCAAAACAAATCCCGATACTACTAGCCCTTTTCAGCAACAGTCCGTGGAGCGTGGACTGAGGTCTCACCCGAAGTAGTATGGGAGGGTGCTAGAACTAGGTTTCTGCACCCTAGGGATGTCTGATGATTTTAAGTGGTTCGCAGTTTGATCCAGAGTGATCGTCGCTATGCACACTTACCCGTACCTCGCAACCTGAGATACTACCTTCACGCAGCCCTATTCAAGGGCCGAACAGTGTTATTACCCAAGACGCTACTCACAATCCGATATTAGTTGATTTACTTAACTTATTTGTATGCTTTCAGTTATACTTAACAATATTCACCATACAAGTGCATGCAATAAATAAACAGTATAATTGCAAGTAACATCAAACATGTAATAACTTAGAACAGATACATATAAGTAGTAACTAAATTTCTCTTTATTATTCTCTTCCTTTGGTTACAGACTCAACTCTACCCTGCGCACTCAGCTGCAGGGGTCCACGCACTCAGCTGCGGACTCTACTAGACCTCTATGCACTCAGCTGGAGAGCCTCTTCCTACTACTATGACCCAAGACACTTAGAGTTTTCCTCTACAATTCGCTGACCACCAGATTTCATTCATCTCATTCCATGACTTTACAACTTAGAGCCTTGCTCTATTTATACAATCCCATGGTCCGCGTACCATGGGTAGGATGACACTACATTCAACACTTAGGGCGGACAGCCCTATGACTCTAACATACAATTCGCACTCCACGCCCACACTTCGTGGATCTTTACAATAATATTACTCAAAACTTGGGCTTTGAGCCCAAAACGATGTTGTGGGGGGGATTCCATTCCCAACAGCTTGAAACCTAAATGATTGGATATATCTCAACTACCTAAATCTAACGCAAGTCATTTCACTTAAATCCAACATCGGATACTCCCATAATTGCGTTCTATTCGTTTTGGGAAACAACTAAAAAAAATGGAATTTGGGTTGTAGGGATGCCCAGTCAGTAGTCCATATGCCGATTGGGCCATGTCTTGGCAGGTTGACTGGTCCTCCATCAGCCAATGAATGGTCGGAAGTTGGTGAAACATGGTTGGTTCCATTTGGTGAATTTCAATTAGTTGAGGGTTTGTGAAGTGGCCCAATGAGGCACAGCCACGTGGACCAATCGGTGGCTGCCACATGGCTTCCTCTTGGCCAATAAAATTATGTATTGCCAAATCGGGCCTCTATGGGGTTCGAAACTGAAATCTCACACATATTAACCAAGTCTAGCACCATCGTGCCACCATGTTCCTTGTTTAAATAACGTTGAATGGTTATATTTAAAGTTACATCAATGCGCATATGGGGGAGGGGTCAGGTTAAGCCCTAGTCCCTAGCCACCCCTACGCCCTAGGACCGTGGGTGGGGGCCCAAGGGCTAGGGCCTATCCTAGCCCACACAACCCTTTTCATAGTCATATTCACACATCTATAACTAGGAGTGAAAAAGAGATGGGGGCCAACCCCAAACTCTATGGCGCCTCAATGTGACCAAAAACGCGCACAGAGGAGGGGCCATCCCATGTCCATCGCATGCACAACAAGACCAGGGGTGTGTGTGGAGACAGGGGCTAGACATAGCCCCCAAATTTCGGCTCTTTTTGCAATCATATGGCTAGCATGTGACCAGGAATTTCAGGACTAGGGACTTAATGACACCCTTAACGGTCCTACAAATTCACCAACTGAGTGGGATTGTTGGCCAGGTTTTCACGCCATTTCCATGTTTGGGGTGCTCAAGCTAGGTTAAGGCCAAATTGGAGGATGGTTTGGGGGGGAATTCAGAAAAATGAAGAAAGAAGCATATCTTTCTCAGTTTTTGGCCAAGTGAGGTGGAGAAAGAAACAAAATGGGGGATTTTGACTGTTCTGGAGCCATTGAAGAGATTTTTTTAGCAGTCTAAGCACTGTAACTTGATGTAAACACATATCTTTTGAGCATAATGGCAGAGACCCAACATTGGAAGCTAGACCAGGAGATATAGCCTAGGAGGGGTGAACTCCTTTATTATTTGATGTTTTGTGTATGTTGTTATGGTATTGATGTCTTCTTTATTTTTTGCAAAACTAAAATAAAAATAAAATTTATGTGTTTAGTAAATTGATCATTTACTCAAAACACATATAATTTACACGCACAAAATTGTTTAAAAATATTCAAGTTTATACATTTAGGTCAATCACATCAATACTTCTAGAGGTTTCGTTAAAAATCTTGGAATGATTTTGTGGAGCGTCTATGATGACAGCTAAGCTACTTTTACGCAACAAAGTTGCATCTTTACATTTTCCACACATGGACCTTTGGGTTATGGGCCCACATATATATCAGAAGCTTTTTAATAGGCAGACTTCACAACAAAACCCGACCAATCAAATGGTGGTCCTTATGTGAACATTTCTGGCTAGAACCCAAATAAAGTTAAACCCTCTTTCATAACATATCGGGTCCGCCAGAAATGTTAACCTGCATGCACTTTCACATGCGATTACCATCCGATCAATCAGCCAACAAACAGCCTTGATTGCCAGAACCCAACTAGGTTTTAATCGCATTGTATAAACCCTCATCGTGTCCATTTTTGGAATTAACGGTCGCGCTTCTCTTCACGCGATATGCGTTCGATCACCATTAAACGGATAGTCCAATCACCCTAAAGTTTAAACTCTTTTGGATGATTTTCTCATGTCTATTTTTAGAATTAAACTTCAGCGCATGTTACCATGTGATGACCGTAGATCTGTTGGATCTGTTGGGTCTGTCCGATCGGATGGCTATGATGGTTCCTCCAGGTTCTCACAATTTTTGTCAGGATTCTCTCGTTCCACCAATATTATCTGTCGATCTAGACGATCCGATGGTTTCCATTGGGTTGTTCAATCAACTCCACCTTTGATTGAACACCTCTCATCTATTGATCTATTCTGAAATCCAACGGCTCTCTTGTTTCTTATTGATGGGACTCGCCTTACAACACTTTATTTCTGCCATACTGTATTTAAGGCAAAGTTCATAGGAACTTCTTCCTTTACACTCATACACGCATATTTATCAATCTTACAGAAAAAAGTATATATAAATACAAAGACACACAAAAATCATATAACAAATAGATGTACAATAACACGTATATTTCTATTATATACATAATTAAATTACAGACTAAGGCCTCATGGCCCGAAGCACAAATTACCCTATGACTACATTGTATCCTCCCTTATCTATAGGAAATTACGAAGGTGTGGATCATCTAAGATCCACGATTTTATCCTACAAATCGCTCAATCAAATCCCCTAAATCTCTCTATATGCATACATGGTAGATAATTACATTTAATCAAGCCTTCCAAAAACTTATCAACTCCATCAATTTAGCTCTGTTTTAATAGAATTTGCCCCAGTTTACAATGATTGTCCATGTTTTCCCTTTCACAGCTTTGGATTCTGATTTTAATGAAGGGTGCTCGGATGCTCCTGCATCAGACTCCCGAGGTACAAAAATTTATGACCTCTTGGTCATATGCTTCTCCATCATCCCTTAGCAATTCTACCCACATCTTTTGTGGAATTGCCTTTATGATATTTCTGTGAGCTGCAACAAAACCTCTACAGTAACAGGTCCTCCTTGCTACATGATACCTCACCAAGCTTCTCTCCTCTGAGCTTAGTCTTTTGGCATCTCTCTGGTACTCTCTTCTTTGGAACCAACTGAGCACTCCTTTCTCTAGGCTGCTGCTATCTTCTCACTTCTTCCGCTGCTACCTGTATGACAATATAAGACCATAAACTCTCCAATCTACAACATAACTGTACCTCCTTCTGAACGCAGAATCTTCTTTTGCTCTGATACCAAAAATTGATGACAATTAAGCTACTTTTACGCAGCAAAGCTGCATCTTTAAATTTTTTGTGCGTGGACCTGTGGGTTATGGGCCCACATGTATATCGGAAGATTTTTAATAGGAAGACTTCACAAAAAAACCCGACCAATCAAATGGCGGTCCTTATGTGAACATTTATGCCCAAAACCCAAATAAAGTTAAACCCTCTTTGATAACAGATCGGGTCCGCCAGAAATGTTAACCTACACGCACTTTCACATGCAATTACCATCTAATCAATCAACCAACGGATGGTCTTGATTGCCGGAACCCAATGAGGCTTTAATACGGTTGTATAAACCCTCATCATGTCCATTTTTGGAATTAACGACCAGGCTTGTTTGCACACGATATGCGTCCAATCGCCATTAAACGGATGGTTTGATCACCCTAAATTTTAAACTCTTTTGGATGATTTTCTTGGGTCTGTTTTTAGAATTAAACTCTGTCACTTGTTACCACACGATGACCATAGATCTATTGGATCTGTTGGGTCTGCACGATCGGACGGCTATGATGGTTCCTCCAGGTTCTCACGATTTTTGTTAGGATTCTCTCATTCTGCCAATATTATCCGTCGATCTAGATGATCCGACGGTTTCCGCTAGGTTTTTCAATCGACTCCATCTTCGATTGAACAACTCTCATATGTTGATCTATTCTGAAATCCAACAGCTCTCTCGTTGCTTATTGATGGGACTCGCCTTACAACACTTTATTTCTGTTGTTGAGTTATGCAATGGGTATGTATTTACTCTCAATTACATTACCTTTTTCCTCTTTTCTTATCTCTTTCATACCTTAATACACTAACATATTGATGGATTATGATAAGAAATGAATGAACTACTCTCGATTAAGATTTAGCCACCGTAACTAACTCTTATTTATTTTTATGCAGAAAAACGATGAAAGGAACAATTGTTGTTCCCTAGAGACGAAACATCGTAAACCAACAAAGGAGGAATGAGGTGCATCCGTTACGGTCAGGCGTGAGGATAAATCAGGAGGATCAACACTAAATAAGAAGAATGTCAGAAGATAGCATTTAGTTGTGAATCCCCTAGGATCTCCCGATCCTAAGGGATCACATTTATCTTTTATCTTTTTTACTATAAAAGTGAAAACTATAGGAGGAAAGGGGAGTGATCTCTGTTTATTTCAAATTGTAATTTTAATTTACAAACTCGTGCTTTTGAGGAACACGACCGTATTGTAATGAGGATTGACTTCAATGGTTAATACATAATTTACATTGCTGTTCATTCGTATTTTCTGAAGTACCTCAGCAGTATTCGTTGGTGGCTAAGGGCCTGACCTCTGGTGGATCAAACTGTTATCCTTTGTGTTATATCTTTCTAATTCACACAAGTTTAATTGGTTTGATGTTTTTCCATTCTCTGCTAGTTTATCTTGTTTGCTATTTTCTGATTTCCTATATTGCAGTTAGTTTACTTTCCTTTATTCTAGAATCAGCTGAAAGAGATTGGTTAATGCTACTGAACTCTCGGTTGACATCATTTCCATTTGAATTGCTTAATTGAGATTGGGTGTGATTTAGATAGAATCAGCTAGAATGGATTGGTTAATGCTACTATGCTCTCGGTTGATGCTATTATCAATTGAATTGCTTGTTTGAGATTTGATTATGATTTCAGTTGAGGATTAAGTCTTGATGCTTAGATGTAATATTTCCATTAACAGTTTTAGTTTGGGTTTTATAAATGCATATGTTTACTCTTGTATCAAAGTTTTATATTTCATTTTAAAAAGCATTACTCTCTAGATTTATAGCTTGCACATATTGTGTACACTCTTGGAATAAAAGGACTTGCTCGGGTTGATAATTAATGTGAGGCAATTAGGAGTTTTAAAAGACACCTTTTAGCACCCAACATTTTGGCGCCGTTGCTGGGGAGAGTGTTGCCATTTTACAAAGAGTGATGTATATTTGATAATTGTTGTTGGGAAAGAATTGGGTATTGAAAACAGGAGGTAAGAACCTACGTAACGAGCAAGTAAAGTGCTTGCTCCTCCACCCGCTTTTTAACACAATTGCATAGAAGTGAAGTAGGTGTTTGATGTTTGTCTACTGAGGGAGAACTGGGTATTAAAAATGAGAGGTAAGAACCTGTGTAAGGAGCAAGTAAAATGCCTACTCCCCCACCTGCTTTCTAGTAGAATTGCTAGGAATTTAAGGTAGAAATAAATGTTTGAATTTTGCATGAATGACTAAGAAGAAAAGACCAGAAAATGATATAATCCCACATCCCAAACGTGAAAAATATAAGGGACAGGTGACCCTTGGAAAATCAACTTTTATCGACAAAATCATAAGGAAATCTAAGTCTCAGCCATCAGTAGGACCCCGAACCATTGCTTCTAGACACCCTACTATCTCCCTTTAGGCCACAGGATCACCATCTGTAGCCTATGCTGAGGTTCACAGTAAAACTGAAGGGATTGAACAGAGTTTTCAAGATATTGAAAATTCACGATCAATTCCCTCACAATAAGGGAATTCTTGCAACCTCCGTGAAGGAGAAGGAGAAACAGGTAAATCTGAGGTTAAACTAGCAGAACCAAGATCTCTTGAGGTAGTAATTGAGTAGAGGACACCTAGTGTCCCAGATCAAGGGAGTGTTGTTAGAATCATTCTCGCCTCTTCTGGACATCTTAGGAACAACTCTCCAGCTCCGGAGATCCGAGAAGGATACCGGTATATCTTTGACCAAATGGCCAATAATCCACAACCACCCCAGACCTCTACACTAAAATATCCTATTGTTGACACAGCTATCAACACCCCCATGAAATCTATCCCATTACAAAACATTCCCAACTTTCATGGACTCACTTCAGAAGATCTAGATGCATTCCTATTTGAATTCAATGTCCTATGTAGGGGTTATGATTACACCACTGAACCCCAGAAATTGAAGTTGTTTCCCTCCACTTTAAATGGAGCAGCCCTGTGTTGGTTTATGGGACGGGGTGGAGGTACCATCAACGATTGGAACCAAATGAAAACTGCCTTCCTTAAAAAATATCAAGATTATTGTAGATCTAGAGAACTAAAAGGTGAGATATTCCAAATGGTAGCAAAGCCTAGCGAAACTTTGGAAGAATATGTGGAGCATTTGTCTCCTTACGAAAATCTGCTTGATAATGTTCTGAAAACCATGATGATTAAAGGGATGAAAGACCAGTGGATAGAGACACTAAATATCATGGGTAAAGGTGATATTTATCAAGAAGACTATGCTAATATTATTTATTTGTGCATCAGGTGCTCGAGGGGTAGTACAAGACTGAAGCTAGCTGGACGTGATGCGATCACCAGGGACAACAAAGTCTCTAGAGGAGGCTTTACTCATGCTTAAATCAACAACCTGTTGGAAGATTTCAAAATGGATATCTTGGGAACCTTGACAACACAGTTAGACATCATGCAAGCCAAGTAGAAGCGGGTCGAAGCAGAGCACAACCTAGTTATTTTTTTCCCTCGATGTAGAAAGAAACATAGCCATAAAGAATGACCACTGGATATGGTATAGACCTGTGCCATATGCACTAAGGAACATGCCACAGAAAATTCCCATCGCTCCCATGATTAAAGGTAGTCTTCAAGGAGGCAGAGAAAGAAGCGGAACTAGTATACCTGTTAAACCAGTGTCACCAATGGCAAGCATGGCAAACAGGTATGCCTACCGACCCATCTTCATTCTTTCAGCCTTCACAATATAATTCCCAGCAATATATAGGAGCTACATGGCAGAACCAGCCACCTTTTCCTAATTGGCCACCACAAGCATTCTCCATGCCACCTTGGTCTAATCAGTCAAATCTGAACAATAGTTGGCCAAATCCCTCTTACCTTCCATCATTCTGGCAGAACAACCCATATCCATATCAATGGTCCCCCTCCACTTCACAAAACCAAAACTGGCAATCAAGCTAGAAAAGACCCATGAACCAGCCAGTAGGGACAGTCCCCCTACCTCAACCCATGCTACCAGCACCTTATACGTTGCAGCAGAATCCTCAATCCAATCTATGACCGCAACTCCCAGCCCAACCCAACCCAAATCCTAACAACAGATCAGTCCAATCGGTACAAATCATTGAAGGTATGGATCTGGAAACAGAGTTGAGAGAATGTAATGAACTCAAATTGAGGTTTGGACGAATAATCACGCCAGAGGATGATAAAAATCTGCAACTTGAAGAACCACACCCAAATAAGCCATTGACTGTAGAACAAACACCTCAAAGAGAAAATACAGTCAAGCAAAAAAGTCATGAACAGATCATTACCTCTTCTCTACCATTCTCGGAAAGATTGATTATACCTCGCCCAATTGAATATCCCAATTTTGATCTCCTGGGAGAACTAAAAAATATCTACATAAAAATACCCCTCCTCCAGGGTATTCAAGACATTCCAATCTATGCCAAAACCATTAAGGAATTGTGTGCCAAAAAGTCTACAAGGAAAATAAAGGTAACACCAACTGTCCATGTAGTCGAAACTTTGTTTGATCTATTATTAGGCAAAGAGAAACCGGTGAAATATGAAGATCCAGGAAACCCTATTGTCACAGTACAAATAAATGGATGCTCCTTTCCCAATCCATTAGTTGATTTAGGGGAAGCCATTAATATTCTCACAACAACAACCTGCGAGAGACCTGGCATCACAGCCTTAGATCCAACTACGACCTTGCTGGAACTTGCCAACCGTTCAGTTATTAAACCATAAGGGACATTACAGGATGTGATGGTGTATGTAGACTCTTGGGAATACCAGGTAGATTTTTTTATTATTAATCCTAGAAACCAGCTAGATGGACATCCTTTAATATTAGGAAGACCTTGGCTAGCAATTGCAGATGCTTATATAAGCTACCGAACAGGTAGTATGACTATAACTAGAGGGAATGATGTGAAGAACCTAGCTTTATACCCTCCAACTCAGCCAAGCCTAACCATAATAAAAACTAGGAAGCAGCCTATAACATATTTAACAGAAAATATTCAATCACCATTAACTGTAGCAGATGCTCTTGAATTTAAAAACCAAACAAAAGACGATATTATTAACACTTGCATTAACCACCCTGTTGCAGTATCTAATCTAAAATGTCACATGATTGAAGCAGTCCTTGATAATGAAATTGAAGAAGATCCTTTAAAAGATATCAATGACCAAACAATACCAACAACAATTGTCTATAATAGCAAACCTATTGAAATTGAGCCAGGGAAAATCCTTAACATTAACAAAAACTTGAGTGATGACTAGCAGTAGAAGCTTATTCAAATCCTTAGAAAATATAAAAAGGCTTTCACCTGGGATTACCCAGATATGAAAGGGATTGACCCTAAACTATGTATGCACCACATTTACACTAAAAAGGATGCAATACCTGTACGACAACCTCAGCGTAGATTAAATCCTGACCTAAAGGATATCGTTAAAGACAAACTATAGAAACTGTTAGATGTGAATTTTATCTATCCTATATCTGACAATAAACGGGTTTCTCCATTAGTTGTGATTCGTAAAAAGAATGGGAAATGGCGTGTATGCATCGATTACAGAGAGCTTAACAAAGCAATGCAAAAAGACCATTTTCCCCTTCCGTTTATCGACCAGGCACTAAAAGAAAAAAGGACATTGTTGAGGGGTGAAAAATGTCACCATAAGCTCATTGGTGATGGTCAAAAGCGCATTCATCACCAAAAATTGAACGTCACCAAAGGTGGCATAGCCAAAAGTATAGGTGTTGTAGTGACATACAAAGTCCATCACCAATAATTATTTATAATGATGGATAGTGACTGTCATCATTTCATACGAGAAATGGTGATGGACCATAGCCTCCGTCACCAAAAACTGAACGTCACTAAAGGTGGCATCACCAAAAGTATAGGTGTTGTAGTGACATTCAAAATTCATCATCAATAATGATTTATAATGACAGATAGCGACTGTCACCATTGCATATGAGAAATGGTGACGGACCATAGCCCTGGTCACCAAAAACTGAATGTCACCAAAGGTGGCGTCACCAAAAGTATGTGTTATGGTGACATTCAAGGTCCATCATGAATAGTGATTATAATGATGGATAGTGACTGTCACCATTTCATATGAACAACAATGATTTATTGTGATGGATCTTTAATGGCTGTCACTATCGGTGCATATATATGGTGACGTTCGTTGACCATCACCAAAAGCCACATTTCCAAAAGTATAGGTGTTGTGGTGACATTCAAGGTCTGTCATGAATAATGACTATAATGACAGACAATGACCGTCACCATTTCATATCAACAACAATGATTTATGGTTACGGACCTTTGAGGGTCATCAATATTGATGCGTATATATGGTGGCATTCGTTGACCATCACCATTTCATATTTTTGGTGAGGGTCGAAAAATGTCACGAAATCTCATTGGTGATGGTCAAAAGAGCCTCCGTCACCAAAAAATGATCGTTGTCATTCCATATGGTTGTCAGGGCACGATGGAATCGAACCACCAACCTCCTACTTATAAAGCAAGTTCTCTTCCATTGAGCTAGCACCCTTTAAAGAATTATAATTTTAAAAATTAGACCTTGAAACTTCATAAATTGTAAATTCCACAACTTTCAATAAATTAAAGTCTCAGCAATATTTTACTAAACAATAAAAGAAGCACCAAATCTATAGATCCCTACCTAATGGTTATTGAAGTTATGAAAGGTGGGTGGAGGGAAAAATAGTTATGTATAAGAGAATCAATATGTTTAGTTGAATACTCAATTAGAAGTGAAACTTTGAAGACATTTATAACCTATAAATGACCTATAACTAGAAAATGCACCAAATACTGCAAAGGAAATGTCATAAGTGGATAGAATATGGAAGAAGAGGAGGCAGGGACTTGGAACCCTTGTACATATTAGCATGCCTTAGCACTTGTCACATCTTAGCGTGTTTGACATGTCTTCGTACTATCTAGCACATGTTAGCATGCCCTAGAATTCCCTAACACACCTTGGCAGTCATGACCTCACAACTAGCATTACATTTTTCCATGACTTAGGAACCTTACATTCACTAGAACACCTTGGCACTCCCTAGTTGTCATTCCCTCTATTATCCGCCACAATGTCCTAGGCTGATGAGGAGATCGACGGAGGTAACCACAGACCAAGCTTTTAGTTTGGTAGCTAGCCCTACCGAATTTGAGTGGGCTCTCTCTATGAAATCATAGCCATGAGATGACTTGAATGTAAAGGATTTTAGTCTAGCTAGCTAGGCTCATGTGGGTTTTTCGAAAATTTAGGGACTTGGAACCCTATCCACCAGTGTCTTGTTTGGCAAGGACATTTTCAAGGAGGCAGGGACTTGGAACTCTATCTAGGATAAAGAACCTAACATGCATGACAGAAGCTCCCTAGAATAGAGTACCTCCTACCTAGAAGAGTGTCCCCTACTCAAAATATAGAACCCTTCTCTACTGTGCACTTTTCTTAAAGATAAATATATGCATAAAATAGTACTAAGAAAAACACCTAAATTAAGAAAAGTGAGCACCTAAGTCAAAATATAATTGTATACTCAATATGGCTCTATATAAGTTTGGGAAACACTAGACAAGCATGATTACATACGAAAACCATAAGATTCCTAAAATCGATGTGCTTCTTTCATCATTGCTATACCCTCACAGAAAAACTAGAATCTGTAGCATGTACCCCAAGGCTGTATGCATCTGCTGAAGGTGTAGATTGAAAGGATCTAATGACATGAAGTACTATTGAAGGAGAAACACCTTCACAACAACAAATAAAGTCTATTGTGAATTCAACCCATTTGAACACAGACCAAGGCTGGTACTAGGTACACTTCTCTGCTGAATGGAATTTACAATGTATTGTAGTGCTGCTGAAGAAAAAACACCTTTAGTGCAACACAGATAAAAATCTAACAGATATTGTCACTATGGCCTCGGTTGTAGATGATCTAATCGATTTAGGTAACAACTTCAATAATTGAAAAACCAAAAGGTGAACTGCATAGATCATTTGAAATCATAGATTTTGGCATACTTTATTATTGTTTAGGAGTGTTAGTATAGAAAATGCAAGGTAGTCTGCTACGTCTTTATGTCACAGGCCGAGGATGTGAAGAAATACATTAAATATTAAATAGCATGGTATAAGTCAATTGCAGGTTATTTTGAAACGGGAATGGAATTCTCCTTGTGCGGGTTCTAATCTAGTGGGTATAACTTTAAATAAGAAACTGATAGTTATGGGGTTGGAATTGTCTCACAATTCATGAAAAGACCCAAATTTGTTCACTAGAAAGAAGCAAAGAGAGTCATCAGGTTTATGAAAGGGAACATCATATTCACAAGAAGATAACTTGAAATTAGTCAGGCATATTATTTCTTGTCTTCTTTTACATGTGTGATTTGAAAAGATAACCACATCCAAAGACTCAATAATGACTCTGGTAAAGTTTATAGATGTGAAGAAATTATGAGAAAACCCATTGCTTAATGACACTTGAGTGAGGAATATGTCAAAGGATTCAATCTTGCACTCAGTCATAAAAAGAAAGTTGGGGTATCCAGCATCTTTCCAACAAACCGACTCCGACCATAATGTGAAAGGCAGGTTAATTGCAAAACCTCTTTCCCACTTTGTAGTATTGTTTCCTCTTGAATTCCAACAGGTACCTGATTGCTTAGATCCACAAAAATCGTGTCAGGTAAACTTTGCGTGATACAATTGTGACGTGCAAGCTTGACACACACTCTAGCTTCCCTCTAAAAGAGGGTAAGTCAAAATATTATGACAAGCTTAACTGTAATTTGATCATGCACTATTGAAGTATTGCATGGAATAAATAATATACTATCAATGCACTAACGGAGAACTCAAAATAAATGAATTTCTTATTGCTACAATAGCACCACTCTTGGGATTCTCGGATAAAGCACCTAACCTACATGGAAAAAGCTTCCTAGAATAGAGTACCTCCTACCTAGAAGTATGTCCCTTGCTCAAAATATAGAACCCTTCTCTATTGTGCATGCTTGCATACAACAACCACAAGATTCAATAGTGTAGGAGCATTAGTATAGAAAATGCAAGGTAGCTTGTTGCATCTTTATGTCGTAGACCAAGGATGCGAATAAATACAGAAAAGATTAAATAGCATGGTACAATTCGATCACATGTTCTTTCGAAACAAGAATGGAGTTCTCCTTGTGAAGATTCTAATCTAGTGGGTATATATTTAAATAAGAAATTTATAGTTATGGGGGCTGGAATTGTCTCACGATTAATGGCAAGTCCCAAAGTCATTCACTAGAAAGAAGTAGAGCAAGTCATATTATTTCTCGTCTTCTTGTATGTGTGTGCTTTGAAAAGCTAACCACCTCCAAAGGCTCGAGAACAACTCTGGTAAAGTTTATAGTTGTGAAGCACTTCTGAGAAAACCCATCACTTTATGACAATTGAGCGAGGAACATGTCGAAGGACTCAATTTTTCACTTAGTCATAAAAAGGAAGTTGGGGTATCCAACATATTTCCACCAAACAAACTCCAACCATAATGTGAAAGCCAGGTTAACTGTGAAACCTCTTTCCCACTTTGTAGTATTGTTGCCTCTTGAATTCCAAGAGATATCTTGATGCTTAGATCCACAAAACTTGTCCCAGTTAAACTCTGCATGATACAATTGTGATGTGCAAGCTTGACACACTCTAGTTTTCCTCTAAAAGAGGGTAAGTCAAATACTATGATAGGCTTAACTGTAATTTGATCATACACTATTGAGGTATTGTATGGAATAAACAATATACTATCAATGCACTAATGAAGAACTAAAAATAAACAAATTTCTTGTTGCTACAATAGCACCACTCTTGGGATTCTCCAAGGAACCACTAATTTATACACATTTGGAATCTTTAATTGGTCTGCAGAAATATTAAGCAATGGTAGTGATCAATCTTTGCCCTCCCATGGAAGGTCTATACAGAGTCAGCAATAAATTGATTTGAAAGTGAGGTATATGCCTAACAAATAGGAGTCCGACTCTGTAACTCTACTTTAGTGGCAAGGAAATATTCAACTCTAAATGTCTGATCTCCTACAGTGTAAATTTCTAGATAAATGGCTAGCCTAAAGCTGTCCATTGTCCACATATCCCAAGAAACCATGTATGTCTGGACTCTGGTTGTGTGTGAGAGAGAGGAGATCACATAAATAATCCATTATCAAAAGAAAAAGTTAAAGCACAACATTCTATGGAGATTTTTTTCAAAATTTTATTACATACCTTAGAAAGTTTGAAAGGACAGAACTGAAGCTTCCCTCTCCTTCCACACTTCATTAAATATGTCCCTTTTCCAATGCAGATGTGGCTTGCAAAATCACATTCAACAAACAGAATATGAAAAGTAAGTGTAATGAATTGAAGTAGCTTTGTTATACCTTAAGAAAATGGACTCTAAGAAATTGGATTCATTCTCTACAAAAGATGATATAGCAAGATCTAATTACATTTTTAATTGAAACAAAAGTAAATTGGATTCATGCTCTGCAATAGACGATATAATGAGATCTAATGACATTTTCAACTCAAACAAAGGTAAGTTGAGTAAGCTCAAGCTCCAAAATGATGCCATCCAACTTCTGTGTGGCAGTTACTATATATATCTAGCTAGAGGCTATAACATAAAGATATTTGTTATATGTGAAGATAAAAAATGAAAGGAATGTGAAATTTTGACCATCAACTATAAGCTCCTTTCAAGGACTAGATCAAACAATAACATTGTTATCAAGATAATCAACTCACCCATGCTAGTATGCTTCTAGTAGTTTCATGATAAAACTCAAACTCAATAAACTTCAAACAACATAAATTAACCAATGATATGTCTGAGGTTGGTTACCTAAAGATTATATCATACTAAATTTAGGGTAGCTTTAGTGGAACCATTGTCGACCTCTTGAGGATTTTGAATGTTTTTAGGGTGGTATCTACTAATCTTAGTCATCCCAACTCAATGGCCTATAAAAATTACTAGATCTCTGTAACTTTTAAGATATATTGAACCACATAACCGGTAAAGAAAAAATAAAAAATAAATAACTCTAAATGATAATGTTGGTGTAGACAAGAGTGGGAGTTTTTATTGGGAAGCCAGACACTGATGTTCTTGTTTGATTATTTGAAAAATTTCCAGCTAGTCATAAGGATAATTATGAGTATGTTTTTTCAACAAAATTAAAGTGAGGTAAGTGATAACCATGAGATTTTTTTTGAATGATCCTATTAAGGCTTTTAAGTAAAATATTTATTATTTCAGGGTTTTAAGCTAATTTATATTTTCAGTTTCCCAATGTCTATGCATGAAAGAAAGGTATCTTGTTTACAATGTGGATCAAATTTTGATATTTAGTTAGTCTCTGTTTGCTTGATAAAGTTCCATAACCTTTTGGGAACACAATTCTTCAACTTCTGTCAGAAACATGAGTCCTAGGAGATCTGAGTCTAGAATATTTGAATCCATTTCCAATATTTCCTTGAAAATTGAATATAATTATGGATCTGCATGTTGTGCACTTTTCTTAAAGATATAGCCCCTACCCATCATTATCAATTGTTGCATGGCACACCTTGTCATACTTATTCTCTTTATGGCATGGGTTTTCTCTCTTGCTTGAGGGACAAAGTGGTTGTTTTCTTACTGGCTATGATAGTTGGCTATAAGAAATGACAAGAGGTGTGGAAATATGGAATGAAATAATTACGTCTATAGCTAATATATCATATATCTATTAGTGTAAAAAGGATAAAATTCACCTATATTGAAGCTAGCCTAGTTAATAATATAATAGATATTTCTAATTAGATCATAGTAGTTAGTCCCAGCTAGTAGGAGTCCTTATTGATCTAAGTGTCTTTCATGTAATGAAATGGGATAAATACTACACCTACCTATATCAGCAGGTATGTTGTGGGTATGTTGGCTTGAAAGGGGAATTCTCTGCTCATAAACTTTGAATGGGTGGAGAAGAAGTTAGGGGAATTATGATGATGGGTGTTATTTACTACTTGATGTTTAGAACGAACCGAACTAACAAAAAAGGCTTTCACTCTAAGGCTTGAACACGTATATGAACTTAGTGAATGGACAAAGCTATAATAACTTATGGAAGTCCTTATGGAAAGTACTTAATCTCGTGGGTCTTAAACTCGTCTACAGCCTCCTTACTATTAATATCAACAAGTAACACACAAAACACAACCTATTTCCTGGGAACATGGGATCTATAATAGGTAAGTTTGAAGAAGAACTATGCTTGGGGATTATTGTAAGTACTTGTGGCATACCAAGCCAACCTAGATGACTTAGAAATAAAGCTTCTTTATTCGAGAGGATTATCTGTGAATGTTGTAGTGCTCTCCCACGTTCCCATGGGTTGGCTTCTCCTTGAATGGATGTCCTGAAATGGCTTAAACCAACACTGGCCAATAAACACATCCGAACATCCTATGTAGACAAGGCTTGTTAATTCGAGGGAGATGATGCATTTCCATCATATACAAATTGATCCAAAATTCCTACCTTTTCTCGAATCCCAGACAACAAGTAGGGGATAATATTTACGACCCTATGCATTTTGGACATTTCAAACATTTCCAACTAAGATTATGTGAGTGGGGCATTCCATCCCAGCCAAGTTGGACGGTCAAACTTAGTGGCCAAACCATGGTTTACAGCCTATGCAAGTAAGTAAGAACATACCCTCGCCCTCCTTGAAAAGTCAATTTTATTGTGTGAAACCTGCGATTGAGGTTGTTTTAAATAACTGGGAGCTGCTAAGTGTGCAGGTTTCCTCTAATCTAGTTCTATTAGATCATATTATTCAAGCAGATGGGAAGGTGAGTGCTCAAGAGATCATTGTGGTCACTAAGTAGAATTAGAATTGGCAACTATTAAGATATAAGAGCAAGCATACTTATCGGTCTAATAAATTCAAAATCCTTTTGAAACTGCAGGAAAAGCAAATAGAAGAAGTGAATGAGAGAACCAAAAACTACTATGCAAATAAACCTATCCATTCGGCCTTGGAGTTTCTACTATAATAATTTAAAAGGCACCATGTCACATGCCTATCCATTTTGAAGACGTGCCTATATATATATATATATATATATATATATATATATATCTATATATATATATATATATATATATATATATATATATATATATATATATATATATATATATATATATATATATATATATATATTTCTCTTTGGATTTTTTATTTCGAGAAAGTATTTTGGTGTTCTATTATGGTGTGCACACACTTGACATGCTAGGTTGTACCAAAGAAAGTTCTTGACCTAAACCCAGGATCTCCAGTCAAAGCAGTGTACACTCACTACATCCTTTCACACCTATAGAAAATTTTCCTCTCTTCGAATGATTTCGTTTTTTTGTTCATTAAGAAAAAAATGATATGTATATTCATTATGGGAGCATATTACATATTATGATATTCCAGAGACCAATATAGATACTACATATATCATGCAAAATGAAATCCAGAAGATTCTTACCCAGTTACCAGACGACATGCAAAAAGGAAACCCAGAAGATGCTTACCCAGTTACCAGACGAGAAGAATAGATGAAACTGGCCAATAATGCATAATACAACACCAGAGACAAATCTCAAATCACATTCACGCACTGCCTACTACATAGAGAAATCACCATTTATCCTTTCAATAATCATTGGACAGAAAACACACACTAGACAGAAAAAACTGCTCATTCAACATACCTTGCTTGCTGATACCCACCCCCCTGAGCAGCAAAACTCCATATTTTGTTTCATGTTTATCCTCTCTCATCCATCCCTCCTAAGCAGTCTTCTACATCCAACGCTACCTTTGGGTCCCTTTCCGATATTGTTGTTCGTTGTTCCAGAGCCGAAGAATATATCTTCCCAATTGAGCTTGAACAGTCATTCAGGGTCTCTGGATCAGTTGTTCAGGGTCCCCACTCTACCACCCATCTCACTTATGCTGACTTCCTCATCTCTAAATGGTTCCTTAGTTGGCACAGTAATGAAAACTCAGTTGCAGAGAATTTTTCAGCTATGGTGAAACGATTTGATCGGCTTCAGCGCATACACCAAACCACAGGGATTCTATTTATGGTTGGAATTGTTACAGCGAGAATCATCCAGACACTAAAGACCAACTCAATTTATTTCGATCATAATGTGTGCATATTGTTGTTTTGATTGAGTTGTTCTGTAAATCTGAGACTTGAAATCATTGAAAAAATAGGGTTTATATTTCAGATGGTAATAGGAGCGGTTGGCTACAATGAAGTGGTTTGAAAATAATCATATATATAATAGATAACAAATCTAGCTGTATCGGCTCGGTGCTTATACAAATTTCACAACTGCCACCACCTCGACGAACATGGGAACCTTTGAAGTGACAGCCAGGATCAAGGACCCAATAAATGAGGAGAGAGCAACACTTTCACTCTTCTATTAGTCTGACTGTTATATGAATAAATCCCAGCAATAAAGGCCGATCGATGTAGTAAACACCTTTATTCAAGTGGTAGAGGATCTGACCTCTTTAATGGGTTAGAGTTTGTACCTTGTTAATACGGATAGGTTTCTCCCACTTCCAAATCCTTGTGGATCAACACGCTAAATTGAGAGAATAGTTCCCCTTATTAATAAAAGGCCAATCAATGCATTAAATAGTTTGAGAAATAAATCTAAGAATGAATATGGACTCCTTCTTGGCAATCTATTTATAAATGTACTCCACCGAAAAATATTTTGATCTTGTTAATATGTCTATAATTCAGATTGGAAGGATAGATGGATGGAAATATAGTCGTTGTTAATACGTAGATGGAATGCCGAACACAACTAATAGAAACTTAACCTATAGCAGTATATTTGATTTCTGGCCATGAGAAGCAGTAGTGCAGGAAATACCCCTTTCCGTTCAGGGTCCCCACTCTACCACCCATCTCACTTATGATGACTTCCTCATCGCTAAACGGTTCCTTAGTTGGTTCAACAATGAAAACCCAGACACAGAGAATTTGTTGGCTATGGTGAAATGATTTGATCGGCTTCAGTGCATACACCAAACCACATGGATTCTATTTATGGTTGGAATTGTTACAGTGAGAATCGTCCAGACACTGAAGACCGGCTCAATTTATTTGGATCATAATGTGTTCATATTGTTGTTTTGATTGAGTTTTTCTGTAAATCTAAGACTTGAAACCATTGAAAAAATATGGTTTATATTTCAGATGGTAATAGGCATAGTTTCCCCCTTTCCATTCAGGGTCCTCACTCTACCACCCATCTCACTAATGACGACTTCCTCATCGCTAAGCGGTTCCTTAGTTGGCACAAAAGTGAAAACTCAGATGCAAAGAATTTTTCAACTATGGTGAAATGATTTGATCGACTTTAGCGCATACACCAAACCACATGGATTCTATTTATGGTGGGGATTGTTACAGCGAGAATCGCCCAGACACTAAAGGCTGGATCAATTTATTTGGATCATAATGTGTGCATATTGTTGTTTTGATTGAGTTGTTCTAAAAATCTAAGACTTGAAACCATTGAACAAATAGGGTTTATATTTCAGATGGTAATAGGCATAGCTTCCTCCTTCATTATTTTGTTTCGGCTGTTTGGAACTGGCGTCGTCACTGTATTACTTGCAGGCTTGCAATCAGAATTAATTGGGCATATAGACGGACGGAATTTATCATGATCTCTTCATTTTCAACAATGTCTAGATTTCAAGAAAGCAATAACGGATTGAACTAGACCTACAAGCTGGCATAAACCACTTTTATTTGGGCCTAATCTAATAAGAAGGGGAGAATTGAAAGGACTATGTTGAGTGGAGTTCGGGATCAGGATGGAACCTTCAGATTCACATAAGAAACCTTGCTTACCGAGGAAAGATTTTGGATATGAAAATTCACCTATTTGGCAATTCATTAGCTACTGGGTATTAAACTGTATTTGGCATTGGTGCACGAAGAACGGAGCTAAATCTGTGCTTGCCTCTACGAGAGGTAGAGATAGCTATAGGAGTTAGAGGTAAAAATAGTTGATCCACCTGTCTCAGATTGAGATTGAAATCCATTAGTGTGCATATCAAAGCCATTTCCAGTGGTTGACCTTTCCGTTGACTGAATCTCAATGAATGATGCCTATTATTGCCTAGATTGACCTTAGGCTAAAGGGAGGCAATTCTAGGGTAACCACAAACCACACTTAACCTAGTAGCTAGCCCTACTAGGTTGGGAGAGAGCTCTCTCCTTATGGATCTCAGTCAAGATGACTGGATCAAGAACAAGATTTTATGCTAGGTATAGTAGCTCAAGGGTTTTAATTGAATTTGTTGGTGTTTTTGCTAGATCAGGAGGAGCTAGGCAATTTAGATCTGGGAAACTAAGTCAAAATTGCAGGGGATTCTATGAGGCAAGGTAGGTATGATCTTTAGCACCTTAAGCTTGATGGGGTGAAAGGATAGACTAGTGAGGAGCTAAGAAGGGCCCGAGAAAGTCAAGAAACAGAAGAGAAAACATCAAATACTGGTGTTTTCCCAAGGGAGAGCATTAAAACCTAATGTATTCCACCTATCTGACTTGAAAACAACTAATCAGAAGCAATTATATGAAAGAGGCATACATAAATAACATGAGAACATATTAACAGAATAAGAAACACATGCTAAAGGCCATACCACAGGTATCCCATAAAAATAGTTGCGACTTTATTAGTTTCCTGCCACAACTGCTACAAAATGATAAGTGTTTAGTACATGAGCATCTAGCTGAATCCAACCCTTGCAAATGAGAAAGAAAATACATGATATAAACATTGCAATCACTCATCCTAACTATCAAGGGTTGAAACCATGAGAAGAGGAGTTGTTTCAACCATTTCCAAACAAGGACCAGGAATCTAGGCAGTCAAACAACTTGCCTCTAAAAGAAGGGAAACTGATTCATTACCCTCAAAACCACTTTCATCTAATGAATCTACCATACACTAGAGTTTAACTATTACATTTACAATCCATGGCATTAATTACATCAGAAAATTCACTTTCATGAGAGAGAAATCAAGAAAATAAGCGAAATTAGGCAAAAAAGTCATCCTGAGTGAAAAATGCCCTACGCACAGCACCATTGGTCCTAAGCTCAATGCCACTTTTATTCCACTTTTTGAGGCCTTCCCGTCATCCAAATTGAGCCCAGTATAGCTCATTGGAAATGTCTTCAAGTCTAGTTTCTGGAACACCTAGAATTTCTAGATTTGGAGCTCATTTGCCCCCTCAAAAACGGTTTCTCCCAAGGCTACTTCTGTGTGTCCAAAAACTGGCAGAGAGGTCAAATTTTGAGTGTTTTTGGACCTTTTGGTGGACTGAATCTGCTTCAAAACTTCTAAAAATTGGTATGGTGCATGTTCTTGATGCCCTGAATCCAAAAATGTAAACCATTTGTGCATTGGATTCCCCTAGAAAAAGCGCAGCGCCACCGGCAGATTTTCTGTGTTTTGTATTTTCAAAATTTCAAAATGATAAAATTTCTTCAAAAGCTTCCCAAATTTGGCATGAGACACCACCATCAACTGCTTTGATGGGCTAGGGAGGCTTCAGCCAACATCTTCAATCTATCTTGCTCCCTTTTGCCTTCCAAATCTCTCCTTAGCATAGCCTTTAACTTTCTAATCCTTATGTTACAAATTTTGTTGCGGGTCATATAATGGTATGCCATGTGTCTGAGCACTTTCTTATCCTTTTTTGCCTTCTCAATGAGCCCTTCTAGATGTATGTTGACTCTCTCAAGCCAAGTTTCCCTGTCATTTTCAATCTCTTGCTCAATAGGAGTCAATGTGACATGAGCCTCTTTGGCAATTTTCCTATTTTCTTTGATCATTTCTAGCTCCATGAGGACTTGTTTGTCACTCAACTGTTTGTTTTCCTGTTCCAAGTATTTGATGATGAACTTGGCTCTCTCTAATTTGTCTACCAGAGCTTGTATTTCAGCTTCCCTTTCCTGTATGATAATGTCTTTGATGGTTTCTTCATCCTGAGCCTCCAAGTCAATGATATTAACTCCATGATGAGTATAGCGCTGCTGCGGCTCCTCATGCTCAATCAAGTCAAAATCTCTTTCCTCCTCATCACCAAGGTTCTCCTACTACTCTTTTTCCTTGCCTTTGCTCAACTGTTCAACCTGCACCTGTTTTTTCGACATAGAAGGCAAAGACCCTTCCACACCTTGTGGAGATAACATTTTCCTGTGGACTGATGAAGAAGGCAAGGTCCCTTCCACATCCCATGGAGAAAACACTTGCCTAGCAGCTACAAAAAGTCTCCTTGTGCCTCTCTGATATGTCAAGTACACTGGCACCTCAGCAGTTTTGGTTTCCTTGACCTCTTCCCTTGTTTCCCCATGGCTAGAAGGCCCACCTTTTTCTTGATGCACTGGTGAAGGGATCTGTGGACCTCTGAACATCTCATGAGCAATGAAAGTCTCCCAAGGAATGTTAAGAAGATTGAGATGGTGAAGAACAATGATTTTGATCAAAGAGTAATGATAGATGTTGTTCAACTGTTGAGGGTATGACTTCTTCTGCACAAGGTAAGCTATTTTGTCAATGTTTCTAAACAAGAAATATGGGAGATTCATCATCTTTACCCTGGTGAAGTGCATGAGGAGTCTGATATGGTAAGCATACAACCAGGAGAATCTACCTTCACAAGTGAAATATTTGATGATAATCCTCATCAAAGGAACATACCTGTTCTCCAAAAATTTAAAGGGGAAAAGCCTCTTCACCTGGTTTCTGTACTGAGGCTTGATGTAAGGCTCATAGTAATGCTCATCAAGGTCCTGAGCCTTGTACCATTTCTCACCAACATTAGGAATTCTAGTGGCCTCTGAAATGATAGTTGGTGATATTGTGAAGGTTACTCCGGCAAGTGTCACCTCATAGTTATGCAAA
Source organism: Pinus tabuliformis (assembly GCA_031772625.1). NCBI lineage: Eukaryota > Viridiplantae > Streptophyta > Pinopsida > Pinales > Pinaceae > Pinus > Pinus tabuliformis. The sequence goes on from CM062806.1 coordinate 114,796,281, forward strand.
TGAGCCACAAAAAGTCTGGCCAACTCATGATGAAACTAAGCTCTTTCCACTAGTTCACAGAATTCAAAACATCCAAGGTGTCTGAAACAAGAGACTGCAAGTGGGAAAGCTTGCAATTCTCTTAAACTGGTGGGCTCTTCTCTTATGATTTTTCCTCCCTTGTGAGGCTTTCTCTACCTATGTCTCTCTACAGAACTGTCACTGGTTGTCTCTTCATCATACTCAAAATCACTTCCTCTATCCATGGTTTCACTGTTTAATTTCACAAAAATTTACAGTGTAGAGAGACCAATATGAATGGAATGAGGGGTAGGCTCTAAGGTTTATGAGTGACTATATGTATTTATAGCCAGGGCACAAATTATGAGAATGAAAGGAGGGCTTATGGGGATGAAAAGCAAGTGATGAGACAGGTGAGGATGGAGGAGATGATATGTGGAACGTTGTAGCTATGAAGCTACATAGTGAAATAAACCAAATGATTTAGGGTTTATGGTGAGAATTATGGTTTATGTAATGAGTGGAAACTTATGAAAATCTTAACATGTGCAAAAAAAATTGGAGGGAGAGGAGTTATACTTACTTGCTAAGTGTGGAATTGGAGGAAATTTGGCATAAATCTAAAGTTGGGAGGGTTTTTTGGGTTGCCTGGCCTAAGCATAGTGCCACTACCTAGGTGCGTAGCACCACCCTCTAAGCACAGTGCCCGTTATATTTTGAACTGAGAAAACGGCCCCTAAGCACAGCTCTTGGCTCTAAGCATAGCGCCCTCCTCCCTAAGCGCAACGCCGGGCCAAAAACTTCAGAAGCGCAATGTTTTTCTCTCTAAGCACAGCGCCCGACTTCCTTGCTCACAAACACTTGCTCATTTGATGTTTTTCTCTCCTTTGGATTTTGCAAACATGGCATAATGATTTTGAAATTAGGATGGGAGGGTTTTATATGAAATCCATTTGATTTTTTCTTTTGAAAAACCCACTTTTCTAATGTCTATTTATCTTTTTTAATACTCTGTTTTTCATGCTTGTTTTCTTTTGCTCTTGCAGCCAGATTGGTGCTCAAGATAACTTGATTTTTGCAGTGGCAGGTGCTTGGAAACATCACAAGATTCTTTGGAGCAGCTGGGAACCAATATTACATATGACAAGATAAAATTACGTCGTAAATGAAGATAAAAACAAAATACTCTGTTTTCACCTCAAAACAAGTTTTGAGGTGAGAACTACATTAGGCTTTCAAAATGATAAATTATGGCTTTACTAATCATTATTGGCCTCCTCATGTCCTTTCTGATCATTATTGGCATGTAATTATTGGATTTGACCATGGTGGGACCCTAAAACCTAATGAGACCAAACCCTAATACCTAATGAAATGAATTGCAAAGTGAACATGAGCCATGACTGAAATATATGAAAGAGGATCAGCAAGTACAGATCATGAGGGAAAAATTGGAAGAAAACCCTACCATCAGTGAATCCATGACCTAATGGAATGCAAACTCATCAGTATGGGACTCCTACTATGAAATGCAAAAGAGCAGATTTTGATCACTGATGGCAGTGTGAAGACACTGACACTAACAATGCCATTTATTTAGTAGAACTCACAACGAATCCTTGATTGTTTTAGATTCTCAAGAATCATTAGCAAAGGAAACATATGAAAATATTTTCATTTTAAAAAATGAACTTTCTTTAAAGTCAAATCTAGATCAGTAATTTTTTTTACTTGATAAAAAATATCAGAATGATTAGTAATAGCTGGTTTTAGAATATCGAAAATCTGCTCTTTAGTTAAATGGCCTAACAGCTTGCCAGCAACTTCTTCTGTGATTTTTGGAGTGTTTGAATTCTCTAATATTCACTTATTCCCTTCGTTTCCATCCTTTCCTTCAATTTCTGCACCAAAAAACACAAACAAAAGCCTTCATTTAGTAAATATATCCTAGTAGTTTTGACACACAAATCAAAGACCTGGGAAATTTCACAAATGAGTCGTTCAATAGAAGACAAGAGATCTTAAAAACCAAACACCCTAAACCATTCCCGTTATTGAATTTTATTCTGATTCTTCTAAAGAGATCTTGTAGCCGGGTATTTGTCAAAAGGCATTAAAAAGGAAGAAAACAGACAAACATTCAACCCTAAATAGTTTTTGGCTTAATAGAAAGTTATCGAATTGTAGATTTTATCCATAAAAATAAATAAAAATATGAAAATATGAAAATGCATCTATCAAATAACTCAATGAAAGGACAACATTTTGTACTAAAAAAAAGATTGACAATAAGAGCACCCTCCCTGGACACAGATTCAAGCTCACTTATTTTAAAGTTTCTCTATAAAGTCATAGGATTGACTACAAAGTTTCACAAAGAAATAAAACCAAGCAAAAACTTGCCCTATAATAAATGAACAAGCAATCTTCTCACATCATTTTCTAAAATAGTGAAACTCATTAGAAAAAATTTCATACCAAAACCCAGTTTACTGGAAAGCTTAAGGACTAGAATCAAGAACAAATTATAGGCATAGGTTCAGTGTATTGTTTTCACATCGAAACCTTAACCTGGTATATATTTCCAATCCAAGTTTCAATCTTGTCTTAAATTAAAAAGCCAGCATAGTTTCCTTGCTTTGAGAAAACAATAATACAGTCCAGACATAGGTGCAAAATTCTTACCTCACACCAGAAATGAGCGGGAACAAAAATTTCTTACGTCACATGAGAAATGCGTGGGAACAAAAAAATGCTTACCTCAGACGAGAAATGGGCGGGAACACATAACAGAGCAAGAAATTTGTTGGAACAAGCAGCGAACCTAAAATCACCAATCCATAAACAATTGGAAGAAGAGGATATAAAGAAATAAATAGAGGGCCTTAAAAGAAAACCAATTCTTTCAATTATTCTCCGCAACCCTAATCTGAAATACGAAAACCTAATGCTTCAAGAAACACTAGAATTTATAGATCATTTTAGAAAGAAGGTCGACATCACATTACATTAGCTCAAAACTCATGGCTAGGGAAATATACAATGTATTTTTATTTAACACTTTTTAGTTCCAATAAAATTAGTTTAAATGTTTTAGGTTTTTAATATTTTTAATTATATTTTTTCATTGATTTTTTTCAAAAAATTCAGTTAAAATTTATAAAGATTATTGGAATTGGAAATAGAATTAGATATCAATGACAATTTCTTAAAAAAAATTCAGAAATATAGAAAGTTTAGACTTGCATAGATATATCTAATATATAGTAAAAGTTTTTGGATGTGTGCATTTTGTTTATAATGCATATTTTTATTTGGGCACGGTCACATGGCTTCGGAATGTTTAATATGTTTTTTGTTTGGAGACATAGACTATGTGGGATGTATATCTGGGCTTAAGGAGGTTGACTATATCTATTACAACAATCTAGCACCCCTATATAATGTAAAGTCCTAAGCATTAAGGGGCTAGTTTTTTGCACTTAGGAAGGTTACCTATAGTGACCACAATAATTATTCCACGGACTTCTACTTGAATCTTGTCCAACTTGAGAAAGACATCTCTAATGATAAGATTACTAAACTTATCGAGTGGAGGCACGAGTTGAATTTTGAGGAGTGAGCCTTAACAAAATGGGTGATAGTAGCATAATGGAATAGTGAGTGGTTTGGAAAGGGAGAGATGAAGAAAAATCATAAAACTAGTGCCTACCAAGTCTAGGGCAAATAAAGTCAAGGATATCACTCTAAAAATGGTTGTTTGGTGAATAGTTAAGGAGGGGAGGTTTGCAAATAACACACTAAAATCAAACTTGATATTGTCAAAAATAGTTATGGTAGTGAGTCTTGGAGAGTCCTATTAGTACTACTCTTGAACAAGTTGGAGGACATGTTTCCCTACAATGATATATTAATTACAATATCTTCTTTGATAGTGAGTAATTAATATAGATAGCGCCGAGGTGGATTGAAAATATTATTGGAAGGTAGGTTTTTCACTCTCTCCACCCAATTTCAAATCCCCAATGAGACTCTGGCCCATTGTGATAAAGCTAGAAGGGTAGATGCCCCTCAAATAGAGGTGCACTCGAGTGTGCCTTGAGACACCTTAGCCCTTGTTAAGTCACAAGTTATTGGCATACATGGCCTTTGGGTTGTTGAATATAATCTTAGGTTATAGTGCATCCAATTGGTTTAATATCAAGCATAGCCTAGGTCAATATAACGAGTGACCAATTCTCATAGTTCAAAAAAAGGAATTAATATATGCAAATGTATAACAATACAAAGAAAATGAGAAGGAGAATCCCCAACAATACTCCCATCCCAATGATAAATGCCCCATTATAAAGCCTTCACAACATATTCTTTGCAAGAGATTCCTACAACTATCCAACAACATTAAATGCATGAAAAAATTAAGCCTCACATATGATAGAATGATACCTCCAATCATATGCTAAGATTGAAAAATTCAAATAAAATGTAGCCCAACGAGAGACCTCCTTCATCCACAATTTCTCTACCATTATAATGGTGAGCGAGATCACCTTATAAAGTGAATCTCTTATCTTGTACAACAAAATGTTATCTTTTAACTAACTCCATGACAAGTCAAACAAATATTACAGTGATGGAGTAATTATATCCCTCCTAAATTTGTGGTGGGCCATATTACAACATGTGGAAACTAGCCCTTCCTGACAATTAGCTCCCATCCAAAAATAGTAGTAATATGCCCCAAACAGTGCTCTTTAATGGGATGCACCACCCAAAATAAGCATCAAACCAAGTCAAATACATGTGTCCACATAGAATTCACCCTCTAAAACTATGCATGCATGCAACCACTCTGCATCTGTGAATTCCAAGGTAATCGACACCATATATTTGTTTTTATCTAGAAAATTGATAAAATTTTCACTTGTCACCGAGGATACATGGGAATAAGTCAATGGAGCTATCATTGTACTCTTTATCCTAGTGCAAATTCCCACAAGCCTCACTAGACAGTTAAAACAAGTTTTGAACCTGGTTGGGCCCCTATATTGGTTGGAAAATGCCTTCCAGTGTAGGACATCCACCATTTTCCCTGTCCCGATGGGCTAACTACATAGATAAATGTGCAATATGTCAAGTAAATAAAGCACTCCATGAGAAGATAAATGCTCAAAATCCTAAAATAGAAATTGGTTCATCTCCCCAAAGCAAATCTAAGGAGATGAGGGTGAATTAGGGTTTTTACCATGCCAAACTTCATGAGATTGTGTGTGTATGTGTGTGTCCAAGAATAGTAAGAAATTTCTCCACGAGTATACCCTCCTAGAATATATAAAAATAGTAAGAAGAGACCCTCTGCAACTTCAACCTACGAGAATAATGTCCCAAAAATAGGAAGAAGACTAAGTACAGGAGCATGTTAAGTGATATGTGTGGACCTCCTCATGTGCCAGAAGTCTTCCAATAGCAACCTCCATAACCATCCAAAATTAAATAATAATAATAGTAATCTAACTTTAAGGTCACATCCAAACCAAAAACCAAATTAGTATATGAGACCCCCTTATTTGTGGGACAAGGGAATCCCCTCTGCATAGTGATTTGATTGCTAATATTTATGAAGGTGTAGTCTCAAGGTGGAGGCTAGAGTGGTTGAGAGAACAGTTTTCTCTCTTATCCACCTGGGTTCAGTTCCAAGGGACATATTTGGTCTATTGTGATAATTCTCAAAGAGTAGGGGCCTCCACCCACAATGTCTCGACTCTTTCTATGTCATATGTTATTGGCATATATGGCTTACACATTGTTGGATATTTACTGATCTAGGGACCACAACATTTCCCTATTCTAGGGATCTTCAAATCTTCCACCTAATAGTGATTTGAGTCCTCTCAAAATCACTATTCTTGTGTACCAGTTTCTTTGTTGTCCAATCTATGAACAAATTTGAGCTACTCCTCTTATATTCCTTTTAACAATTTGTAGATGATTGAGATAGGGCAAAAAATCATCCACTAAGAGTCCATTAACTAACTATTTATAGGTTGCTTTAGATATCTATCCAAAACTCTATAGACAGTCCACCAAAATCAACTCCTCTTCATGTTAATCCATTCCTCATATGGCACATTTCTTTTGCTCAATATTCTTGTTAGGTTCTACCTTCCTTTGGATCCGTTAGCTCCACACATACTTTTTCAAACCATCTTCCAGATCTATGGTCTATATTGCAGAGATAAACCTCACTACCCCTCTTTTTCTACACAGATTTATCACAGTCTTAAGGGCATACCTTATGGACTGAACATGCTAGGAAACCTCCTTAAATATGGAATTACACTTATGTTCTAATTGCTTTCTAATAAACACTATCTGCCCATATAAAAAACAAAAACTCTTGCCTCCATAAGAGACTCGACCTAGGTCATATGGTTCCATAGATTCCGAGAAGTTCTTTGATTGAATCTTGACCTAAACTTCAGATTTCTACGACCTCAAAATACAGTTACCTCAGTTAATATTACACTTGCAACTACTTTTGTTATGGCCCTAAATTCTAGTGCATGCCCTCGTCCATTTGTGTTTGTCTTTATCACAAACATGTAGCCTACTAACCACCACAAGGTAGGGTGTCAACCCTCTCTGTTGTTTTAGAATTTGATGTTGGCTTCACACATAAACACCAATGAAATCACATGTCCAAATTCTCATGAGCCACCTCTCCTTAGCTCGATCTGCCAAAATATAACCAACAATATGCCATCCTACTTTGTAGCTCGAACCCATTAAGGTATGCAACATTATTGTGAACCCTTACATGATGATCATGCTCTTGGTGGATGATCATGGCCTCCCTTTAGCAACCCTTACTCATCCCTCTAACTTGGCCTACTTTAGGACTACATCTCTCCTGGCCTACTTGATCAAATGAGTTGCTTCTCACTTGATTTTGTTGCCTTCATACTAAGACCTCCTTAAATATCTTTTCCTAGCTAGGCCTTTTAGGAGCCCTCTAGAACTTGTTAATTTTTGAAAGTACGGTAAAACTACACCTTCGACAGCTCAAATGACTGAGATAATGATTTCATTATATTCCTCTTTTTGAGAGGACCAAAATCGACCTAAACATCACCTAATTTTGTTAAGCAGAAGTTGAGTTATGAATTATTTTATTCATACATATATTATGGAATTGGTTGACCCTAACCACATGAGTAACTTCTTGGGTCAACCTTAACCCCCAGTCAACCCTCAAGAAAGCCTATAAATAGAAGATGCCTCAAGATTATTTGGACACATCTTCTCTTCTCTTTTGTCTTGGTTCGAATAGGTTCGACTGAAGGAGTTCGCTCAAGGGTCTGAAATCATAGCCGAAATATTCACTTTGGGTTAGGGTATTCTAGATCTCGGTCGTTGGCTCATAATAGGGCATTCTGGCCCCTAGTTGCTGGCACATAAGCCTATAAGAGTGACTATATACCCTTGGAGGCTGGCACAGAGGCTTATGGGAGAAACTATGTGTTCATAGGTAGATCAGAAGGTTCTAGTCCTCGGTCGCTCGCATAGAGTAGTCCTGGGCGTGACCAGGACATTAGGGTTGCTCGCACAAAAACAATAAGGGAGTGAATTTTGATTTTAGTAGTATTATGCCACAGTTGCATCCATGTGGGCTTCTTGAGAGTGACTGTGCAATCATAGTTGCTTGCATATAGTGACCAAGAGAGTGACCAAGGAGTTCCGGTTGCACAGAACCAGTCGTGATGAGGGCGACCAGAGTTCAGATCTAAGATTTGACATCTTGGATTCAATTGACTTTAGTTATCTGGTATATATGGGTTTCTCTCTATTGGTATACAGATTTGTAGATATGTGGATCTGATTTGTTATTTTTCGCTGCAAACATATGTATTTGGCTCATTGACAGTGACAACAGTTCTTAGCAATGTTCGACACAATGACAACAATATACATCAATTGACATCAGTTTGTGACAACACATTACAACCATCAGTATGAGGGTTTTGACTCCTAGCATGATTAGATATGTTTCATAGATATCATTATTGTTTTGCTGCATAGATAAAGTTATGGATCATTGTACTCTTTTTTGTTGCATCACTTGATGACGATCTAAGAAGAAGAAGATTTGCAAGGGTTTTCCCCATAGTGGGTTTCCCCTGGTCTCAGACCAATCCTGGTGTCTCTATGTTTGTGCATGCTTTCTTCTACTATTCCTTTTATATTCTGCTGCATTGATGATGATGGTGATGTTGTTTCTTTCTATATAATTGTATATGCTGGTGTATAATCGTGTAGATCTGAATAATGTAATGATGATACGGGGTGAGCTTAATGTATTAATGATGAAATGCAACTATCATAGAAAATAGCAATGTTTCCCTATGAAAAATTAACATGGTATGAGAGTTGGGCTACAGAAAATCCATGGAGATCACCCCAATGATGATACCATTGATGGAGGCAATAAGAGGATGGCGGAGACCTAAAATAATTCTAGGGTTTGAAGGAAACCCTAGGTAACTTGATTATTAGGGTTTGATGGACTATATGAGGTTAGGTTTGGAGAGAAAACCTTGGTTTATGGAAACTATATGAGATATAGTATGGTCAATATGCTCAAGCACTTGTGGGAGATTTGATGAAGCCCTAGATGGGATAATACCTAGCATATTTGTTTGGATACTTGAAGACAAAATTTCTATATTGACCTTGGACATTGATGGCTCTTGAAGATTGGTTCAAGATGGAGAGGATCACCTCTCATTGAGGATAAGTATTTCTTTTCTTATGATGCTTCTTACTTGTTAGATATAATGATTATGTTTATTTCTTGTACTTCTTGCATATGTATTTGAGTATATGGGTGTTTCTAACCTCCTTGATGAGATGAGATGTGTATATTCTTCTTAAGGATCATTTTGAGATGCATATCTGGAAAGAGACAAAGAGATGCTTGATGAAAAGATGGAAAATTTCTTCAAGTGACCTATGCGTAGGTGCCCACGTATTTGAATACCACAAGGTATGCATGGTATGTCGTGTTTCAGCTATTGTCTCGGTTAGCCCTAAGGTATGATAAGAATGCCTCTTTCTTTAATGTCTCATACATGTATATGAAAGTGACTTGGATCTATGTCTCTTATAGTTAAATGTTTCTCCTAGTGTTGAATTTTTTATCTTATTGAATCCTATGAGGCTATCTAATGTTGATACATTGATACACTTGATGTTTTCCTAACAAGCTATGGTCTATTTGTTGGATATCTTGATCCTATAAAGAAGGCTAGCACCTTGGCTCTAGAAAATGATACTCTTGATATTTGTCATGATGGATTTCATATAAAATGATAGTTCATTGACTCCTATACATGAGTCTGTTGGTAATGCTTGCAATAAGCATGATGAAAGCATATGGAGAGAGTGATTGACACTCTTGTTGTTTCGATAAAGCTTTATTGAATGACCTAATTTGACCTCATTGGTCCTGAAAAGCATGATAAACTTTATGTGAGAGGTATAAGTGTAAGATTGATATTCCAGATCTCTTACTACTTGTGGCCTTGTCTTGATAGCATATGATTAAACTAAATGTCCTAAATTGATGGAGTTACTTGATAGAAAGTGTTATTGTGTTCATAATATTTGAGATCTATCTATCCATTTGAGTCTAACCTTTGATGAAATATTGATTCTCGTAGCCATATGTTTATGATCTAACATATATGTTGTTATATGACTCTAGTAGAGACAGACTGATGACATGAATGAAGATATATGAAGTAGATCCACAATCAGAGGGGGAATATCTTTTCAAGACTCTTACCCATACTATTATTTGTATTCTGTGTTGTTGAAGTATAATTTATGTGCATATGACAGTATTGATCTGTAACAGAGTCTTAGATTTGAATCCCTTACATAAATTAGGGTTTTTACTCTTGATGCACTCATAGATCTAGGAGATTCCATCCCTGGACGAACTCATGCTAATTCTTAGACAACGTCCAGGCAGCTAAAGTTGCTCTCATGCTAACCTGAAGAGAGAAACCAGGGGTTTGACTATTGTTGACCATCATCTGAATATTTATGAAGCTATCTGAACTCTAAATCATGATGTCCTTAACATATTTTTCCACTGTTAACTGATTTCTAAAGTTGTTGAGTTAAATTGTTGATTATATAATGAAGTATTGTGCATGAAATCAGATGGTCACCTGGAAGATGTTAGTACCACAGATGTATTACAAATAATAGCAAGATCTGCTAGCAGGAAATGGTTGAATGTTTGCCATAACATGAACACACAAATCAAACTTGTGTTTGTAGGTGACCGCGACATACATATAGATATGTCACTATGCTTGTGCTACAAGAGGTTGGCATGATTTGGCATTAGTAGTATATATGAAAAGTGTTTTTTCATGATGCTTCACAATAACTTTGAATTGATAATTGAGATGTGATTTGATTATAGATCATCTACGATAGAAATTTGGACTTGACATGATGTCTAGTAATCTAATTTGATGATTGTTGATTTTCCCTGATGTCAATGCTATGTGGACACTATGACTTATGTCGGTATTCAGAAATTGTCCTCCTTGTTCTTAGAACAATGGTTGAAAAAATGATAGTTGTGATTTGGCATGAAAAATTGAACCTGCATGACTCATCCTTGATGTATGCATTTGCACCTAGCGACAGGATGAATTGTATTATGATTATGAGAATGACTTAATCACGTTTGGATTGATATTGCATGACTTGTTGGCATGATGAAGTCATGATTTGATATGAGCTCCACCTGCCTCCTGCTTGAATGTATTAATACTATGATAATGATGTCTTTGATAATGGTCATGATTTGGCTTATAAAATATGATTAGTTGACTTTGTTGTTGATGGTACAATATTGAGTTATGTAAGGATGATAATGTTGCCTTAGTAAGGAATTATTCTCAAAGAATTACAATCTAGATATGTCTAGATTTAAAAGTTATCTGATGAAGTTAGGATGATGAGTTCCAAGGTATGGCTTTGATATTGATTATGGTCTTGGTTTTATATCCTAATGATCTATTCGTGATAGGTGATGAGCCTTTGTTGATCTAAATCAGAGGGAGATGCCTTATGAAACCCGAAATAATGTATCACAACATGATGAATCGATTTCTGGAATTTGGGAAAGAAATTCCATATTGCAAAGCTATTGGAAATTTTTTTTGAAAAATGAAAATGAAAATCCTTGGATACTCTGATTTGAATTTCAATATGGTGTTGAACTTGACATGGAATCTGACAGTTGAATCATTGTTGTTCCATTGTAAACATCCATTTGTATATGTATGGTGTGCATAGAACCTTAATGAATTCATGAGTGAGTTGCTTCACTCACATAGAGTTTCCACCGAACATGCTTTAAACTATAAGCATGACATGTTCTTATGTGGCATCATTATCAACCTTGGGAGAATGGCCATATCCGAGCCAAAAATGGGTCCTTTTGAGTGCAATATTGAATCCTTCGACATATTCCTCACTCAATTGTCATTAAGTGATGGGTTTTCTCAGAAGTGCTTCACACCTATAAACTTTACCAGAGTTTTTCTTGAGTCTTTGGAGGTGGTTAGCTTTTCAAAGCACACACATACAAGATGAGAAATAATATGCCTGACTAATTTGAATTTATCTCCCTACGAATAGGGTGTTCCCATTCATAAACCTGATGAATCGCTCTACTTCTTTCTAGTGAACAACTTTGGGACTTTCCATGAATCGTGAGACAATTCCAACCCCATAACTATAAATTTCTTATTTAAATCTATACCCACTAGATTAGAATCTGCACAAGGAGAACTCCATTCTTGTTTCGAAAGAACCTGCAATCGACTTGTACCATGCTATTTAATATTTTTTGTATTTATTCACATCCTTGGTCTGTGACATAAAGATGAAACATACTACCTTGCATTTTCTATACTAACACTCCTAAAAAATAACAAAGTATCCCCAAATCTATCATTTCAAATTATCTATGTAGCTCACCTTTTGGTTTCTCAATTATCGAAGTTGTTACCTATATTGATGAGAGCTTGTACAACTGATACCACAGTGACAATAAATGTTAGATTTTTATTTGTGTTTCTCTGAATGTGTCTCTCCTTAAGTAGAGTAGCAATACACTACAGTTTCAATTTAGGGGAGAAGTGTACCCAGTAGCAAGCTTGGAATGTGTGCAGATGGGTTGAATGCACATTAGACTTTATCTGTTGTTTTGAAGGTGTTTCTCCTTCAGCGGTACTTCATGTAGGTCCTTTTGATTTGGACCTTCAGTAGATGCATGCAGCCTTGGGATACATATTGTAGATTATAGTTTTCCTATGAGGGTGTAGCAGCTGTTATAGCCTAAACCTACCTCAGGTTGAGAAAGGTACAATCTAGGATAACATCAAACCATGCTTAACTTGGTAGCTAGCCTTACCAGGTCGGGAGAGGGATCTCTCCTGTCAATCTCAGCAAAGATGATCAATGAGGGTTGAGATGACTGATGTGAATACTGATTTTAGGCTAGGTATGTGTGCAAAAGAGTTTGATTAAATTTGATGATGTTTTGTTGGCTCAAATGGAAAGGTAGATTTTGGGTCTGGGGAATGAGGCTCAGTTTTGCAGAGATCTCTATGGGGCAAGGTAGGAAAATGATTTGATACTTCAAATTGAATGAAATGGAGAGATTTTAGACAGGTGAGGAGTTGAAGAGGGCAAGAAAACCTCAGGGATCCTCTTCAAACAGCTGAAAACATAAATAACTAAGCAAACCCTAGGTAGAGCACTGCAATTTCAATGGATTCTACCTTTATCCTTGTTTGTTTTAGTTAAGATGAAGCAAGAGAGATAATGGCATACATAAAACACATGTAAAATTACAATTACAGAAGGAAACAAAATACCAAAGCAAGATGCCACATGAATCCCATAAAGTGCTGCAAACCCTGGTCTATTCCTTAGCCAAAACTGCTGAAAAATGTATACAATGAAGCTCCAAGCTTTCTCAAAAGTCCAACCATGCTAATGACTGAAAAATCACAAGATATAGGCAAACAACAACTCATCCTAGCCTCTAGGGGTTGAGCTCATGATTTTAGGAGCTGTTCCAACAAATTCTAAACTGAGAACTAAAAAGTAGGCAGTGGAACAGCATGCCTCTAAAAACTAGGGAACTGATTCATTCAGTTGCAAACTACTTTTTCATGGATGAATCTACCTCTATGAGTGAAAATTTAACGTAATTACATCAAGATCCACCAAATTACATTAAATTACATCATGAGTTTGACATTTAGAAAGAGAAAAGTAAACAGGCTCTTCTTTGGATTGAGAGATATACCATACTTCCTACACCGCTGAAATACAATCTTCAAATGATAAAGGTGCTCTTCATCTGAATTAGAGAAAATTGTTAAATCATCAAGATAAACAACTAAAAAGACATATTTTTCATTAGCAAATGCAATATCCATTGCCCGCTGAAAATTCGCACCAACATTCTTCAATCCGAAAGGCATTTTGGCATAATTAAAAGTTCCCCACGGAGTGGTGAATGCTGTTTTGTCTCTATCATCCTCATGGACTAGAATTTGGTTATAACGCGAATACCCATCAAGTAGCAACATGCAGGATGCTCCAACTACTCTTTGAAGTATGTGATCCATCTTGGGAAATGGATAGTTATCTTTCAAAGATACTTTATTCAGATTTCTAAAATCAATACATAACCGAATCTCACCCGTTTTGTTGCGCACGGGCACCAAATTAGAAATCCAATCTGAAAATAATATGGGAACGATGATAGCAGCTTTGTACAACTGATTCACTTCCTTCTCTATTGAGGGGAGCAGCTTTGGATTCATTCTTCTTAGCTTCTGACAAAAAGGCTTTTGATTTGGCTTGATCGGAATGATATGCTAAATTATGCTTGTGTCATATGCCTTCAAATCTGAATAATCCCACGCAAATACATCAGTAAATGAAGATAATAAACTGATATACTTTGCTTTTACTTGTGGAGGCAACGCTTTTGATAATTTCACCATTCTAGGATTTTCTGTTGATCCAATGTTCACATCCTCAGCTCCTTTCTCAGTTGGCAGCAAGCCCAGTTTTCGGGCTACATCATCTTGATCGAACAGCTCCTCTAAAGGTATTAGACCTTTAGGAATGAAATTTTCTTTCAGCTGCAAAACTTCCATCTAATTGACTTCTATATCTGCCTCACCATCATCATACTCCACATCAATAGAAGTGTCTTTGAATTTACCTTCATTCTGCAAAAATTCATCAATCTCTTCATCATCTTGAAACACTTGCCAATACCTTTGATTGTTAGGGACAGCCGGGCGATGTTTCACATGAATTTCAAACTTGTTGTTTGAATACATCATGATTTTCAAATTACTTGCTGCTATTGCAAGTGAATCTGCAATGACATTCTGAACACGAGGGACACATGTCAAAGTGTAATCTGGAAATACTCTCAAGATATCTAATATTGCATTGTGGTAGGCCTGCATTCGAGGATGTTTAGCATGGTACTCCCCTTTCACTTTCTTGATAACTAACTCAGAGTCGCCATATCCTTTTAGCATTCAACTTTCTAAGAATTTTCAAACCAACAATTAAAGTCTCATATTCAGCCTCATTATTTGAACAGTAAAAAGCCAATTTATAAGAGCAGACCCTTACATTACTTGGCACTTTGTTTGGGGTGAAAACAGGGCTGCGAATCCAAATGCCAATTCCAACACTTTCCCTTCCTACTACGCCATCAAAATCCATGCTCCACAGGCCTGCTTCGTCCTCCTCCGAATGCTGAAATTCTGTTTGCTCTGTCACTTTTCCTTTCTGTCCATCAACCTGTTGCTACTGTCAGAAGGTTGATTGCTCAGTGGTACTATCAAGTCTTTGTCTTTCTTGCTTTAAGACCTCTCTGAAATTTTCAGTGATCTCTGGAATGTCTTCTACTTCAACTACTTGGCTATTTACATCATTAAAACTATCTGAATACAAAACAAATGATTCTAAATCAGTATGTACATAGTTGATTGGATGATTTACCGGTTTCTCCTTGCTAGTGATCATGTACTTCATCTTTTGCTCCCGGTATAATTTCCTCATCTGACCGAACACGGGAATAGTAGCATAGGAGAAATCAAGCTGCAATGTCCCTTTAAGTTTTGCTCCCCAAGATCTGGAAAGAAGCATGCCAAATCTAGGAGGAATATCTGCCACAACCACATCCATCAAAACATTTTTAGTCGGAATCTGATCCAAACTGACCACCAAATATTTGATAAGATCAATGCATCTTACTCTACCAGAATCGAAGGAGTAGAGGTCATGATACTTTTTGGTGATATCCAATCCCAATTTCTCCATGATTACCTTAGGCATGAGATTATGAGAGGCTCCAGAATCGAACATAGCATTGTGTAATACATAGTCATGCACCCTAAGGCTGATATAAAAAGGAGCTACATCACTATCTTGAGAATGACCTTCCAATGCTGGACCAAAGATCAACTCAGGTCTATCATCCTCCACGTTCACCATATCAGATAGTGGATCT
Organism: Pinus tabuliformis; assembly: GCA_031772625.1. Taxonomy (NCBI): domain Eukaryota; kingdom Viridiplantae; phylum Streptophyta; class Pinopsida; order Pinales; family Pinaceae; genus Pinus; species Pinus tabuliformis. The sequence goes on from CM062806.1 coordinate 114,811,924, forward strand.
AAATTCAAAATCTTAGACACCTGACCTTTATAGTTGTTGTTCTTCATCAACTCAATCAAAGGAATAGATACTTTTAACTTAGCAATTTCATTTTCTAAGTTAAAAACTGAATTTTTCTCTACCTCTTTCGCTGAGACATCCTTCTTTTCAGTTTTCTCCTTTGATATACTTGGCTGATTGGATCTTTCATTTACTGATGGTGTTTTGCTGGTGGTAGGATTAGTTGTCTCTTTTCCCTTTTTCTACACAATGGGAGGATCATTCTTTGGCGCTGTTGTCTCCTTCCTTTTATGAATTGGATTTATGGGCACATCTGTACTTCTGAGTGAATATTATTACTGTTGAGCTGTCAAAGCATTCATGTACCCTCTCTGATATTCATCAGACTCTTCTTCAAGAACTGTTTCATTTTCCAGGATGAAATTTTCGTCCCTTTGTACAGCCAAATTCTCAGAATACTCCTCGTCTTCAGTGATAAAAATTGGCATATCATCAGGAGTAAAGAAATGATTTTCTTCTCCAATTACATTCTCCTCATCATCTAATTCCGGACCATGTACACAATTCTGCTGTAAGGGTGTCTTCACATGCTGTTGTGCTGCTTGGTCTTGTGCTCGCTGCTCTCTTTGCTTGATTCTAAATTGTGGTTGCTGTTGACCATGGAAGTTGGGATTTCTGACTTGTGGTTTAGGCTTGTCATTTGTCAATCTATCAAACATCTTCTCCATCTTACGAAGCACTTGATCTGAAGTGGAAACCTCTTCCTTTATTGTTACCTTCTTTTCAACCTTTGTTCTAGCTCTTTTGGCAAGCAGACTTTATTCAACACCGACTGCAATTTTCTGCATGTCTTCCAAAGTGGCCGGATCTCTTTCTCTTAATTGATAGGCCATATCAGGATCGAAACCATCCAGAAACTTAATCAAAGCCAGCCCCATAGGTGGCTTTATATGATCAGGAATGTTAACACCCAGGTTGTTCCCTATGACTCCCAAGGGAATACGGCTGGGGTAACCACTAACCAATCTTTGGATCACAGTTTCTAGCCAAACTGGAATCAGAGAGGGCTCTCTCTTTATGATTTGTCTCTGTTATGATGGTGTTTTAGGCTAGCTATTATGCTCAGGTTTTGGTTTATGTTTTGCTTGAAGGATTTCTTTCAGGTCTTATGATATAGTGTTTAGAGAGTAAAATACCATTGGGCAATGGAGTCTGGAGCTGCGAAATGCTTAGAAATGAAAGACTGGTGGTGTTCTAACTGCAGGGCCAATTTTGTGTTTCAGACAAACAAATTTAGTTTAAATGATGATGTATTTCAACCAATAGAAAGCAATTAAGAATTTTCTACTAAGTTGATGAGGTGAAGGTGAACACACTGCACAGGAGCAAAACTTGAATTCCTGTGACAAAGGCCACTGTGAAAGGTGTATTCTGAAAGTGCAGCAATTAAGAATTACACTTATCTAGATTACAGCTGAAGAAAACATTCATAAACAACACAGATTGAACTCAGGGTACTCAGTGACTAAATCCTGAAAGTTATTCTTTTTCCTTGTTGCTTAGTATTGAAAATCAGATAACATATATGGATTTTAACAAAACAACTAATTGACAGAGAGAGTTACAGAGACTTATTGTATGGTGAAATACACAGGAATCCAGCAGTTATCAACAGACACCTGAACGCATTCAACACTTCAGAAATCCGAGAAATTCCATCACTTTCTTTACTAAACTTCTGAAAGGATTACAGCATAAGAATTTCTTTAGGAGAAATCAACAACAACCCTTGCAAGCTCATGCGAAGGGGACTTTATAGGAATGTTTCCACAAAATATCTCAGGCATTGAGTCATCTGAGAGAGAAAATATCTTCATAAATGCGTACAGAAAGTAGGAAAAGAAGTTATTGCAACTTTGAATGCAGCATAAATGCTCTTTATGTCTGTCAGAGGGTAATTTGACATTTGGAGGTCATTGAGTCGGTTGAGCCGTTTTGATTTAACGCTAAATAATGCGTCTTTATTTCTTGCTACGCTGTATTTTCTCGGCCCTGCCACCTGTAGTCTTCTATTTCTGCTTTGTTGGCCGATCCATCTGCTGAGTTGGCTCAGCTTTAATCCACCGTGCATGCTGATTTTGTTAAACTTTGCTTTGCATGACAATTGATATTTTTAAGAAACAAAATTGTTAAGTGACTCCCTGTTTACAAAATCTTCTGTATTGCGTTTGTCCACCATTCTTGCGTAGGGAGTTGATGCCTGAGAATAGCATCCATTGTCTCCTCTGCCTCTGTGTACTTGAAGAAATTGGGAGCCACCCCAAACAGGTGATTGATCTCATTCATTATAAAAAACAGATTCTTGACTCTGTTGTAAAGACAGTGTCCTGTGGCTGGCCCTGTTTCCTCTGAGGTGCTGGGCTTATCACTGATCTGGCTAGTGGCAAATGTATTGACCCTTTTAGCATACTGGTCATGTGTGAACAATCTCCCTGCGCTGTTCAGTAAGCCAGGGAGTCCTCTGCTTTCTAACACTTGAAACTTTTCTAAAAACTTGTTCACCTCAGTCTGCATATCCTGGGTTCTTCTTTCCAAGGTCTGCACAAAGTTTCTCAGTGTGAGAACCCTTTTGACCATTTGGATAGTGTCAGTTCTGCTTGTAATTCCCATGGTAGCTAACTGAGAACTTGTTCTGTGGTTAAGTACATTGATCATTCTAGTGGCCACTTCAGGCATATTGCTCAATTGAGCTCTTGATCTGTGAATCTCCCTCTGTGCCTTTGGGATGAGCTCTAGTTGCTCATGGATAGTTTCAATATATGGCCACTGCTCATTGATAGATTGACCAATGTTAGCCCATAGCACTATTTTCAGTTCGGCCACCACTTTATCTAACTTGAGCTCATTCTCTAGCTCTTTTATTTTGTTTTTGAGGGCTTTCACCTCGCTGTCCTTCTCTGCCACAGTTTGTTTGGATTTATCATATCTATCATTGATTTTAGCCAAAGATTCTTTGGCTGAATTGAGCTCCAACATTTGAGCTTCCAGGACTTGGATTTCGTTCTTCAGCTTTTGCATATCTAGGCTTTGGGCCTGCTCTGTAGTTGTTGGCGCTGCTGAAGTAGATGTTGCTGTTTGTTCGGTCTGTTGAGGAGGAGGGACAGTGATAGGAGCAGTTTCCTCAAGATTGATGATCTGAGGAGGAGGCTGAGAAGTCTGCCCTTCTTCTCTTTGTTTCAGAGATGCCTGTAATGCTGCCTTTGCAGCCTCTAATTCTCCCAACATCTCTTGTGCTTGAACTAGCTGTTTATAAATGGAGATCAACAAATCTGTGGTGTCCTTCTCATGCCTTTGTTGGGCTACCTCATCTGTCTGAGGGTGAATGGTAGCTGGGATCTTGATTTTCTTTCTCATAGCAGCCATGTCAGCATCCCTCAACTTCAAGATTTCCTGTATCCCTGAAATATCTTTGGGATCATGCCCAATTTCAATGATTATGTCTTCCAGGGACCTTATTCTGTTGTCCTTTGCCTGGGATGATGCCTTCTCCAATTCCAGTTGAGAGGCTGTGGCATTGAGGCTGCTCTTTAGCTTATAATTTTCCAATGTTTCATCTGCTAAGGAGGCATACACCATCTCACCAGTTTGTTTGTGCAGTTCAATTTTGTCCATTGGGTGTATGTCTTTGGCCATGACCTCCAGGTTGGTCCTGAGGTAATCTGAGGCAGATTGGGGCTGCAGTGTTGTGGGCAAAAAATGGCTCATAATCATTTTGCCTTCACCTACATCAAAGGCAGACATAAGTCTCTGCTTATTAGTAGGAGCCATGTTTAGCAGATGATTGTACAGTTGTATTTTGATAGGCTCATTCCTCCTTTTGATGTCTATGAATTGTTGTTTGATGCTTACTTGTCCTTCTTTTTGCTGGCTGGAGGAGCTGACTTCCCCTCCCATAGTCCTGTCCTGTTCCTGCTGGAAGGAACTTGCTGAAGCTTCTCTGCTGGGTGGGCCCATGCCCAATGCCTGTCTTATTGCTATGTCCTCCTCTGAAAAATCATTTAATCTTTGTCTCTTTTCTCCCTGGTTGATAGATGAAGTGAGGGGAGTTTCTCTATCCCTTTTTCTGCTTAAGTCCTCCTTTTGAGGAGTTTGGAGGACCGAGGCATCGGTGGTGACTTCTAGCCTAGGAGGCACTATGTTCTGAGCCTGTTGCTCAGTGGAAGTTGGAGTATCAATTACTCTCTCCTGCTGTAAGGGCTGCTGTCTGTCATGTTGCCCTTCTTTATCTGTCTGCTCTTGAGTCACTGGAGGTGACTGCTCCTTCTCTTGATGTGTCTGCTCTGTCTCCATTTCCTTTTCTTTGCCTCTGCTGGATATATTCTCAGTGGCCTTGGTAGTTTGCTGCTTGGCAGTTGAGGAGGATTCAGCTGCTCCCGTTTGTGTGCTTGGAAGTGTGAATACCTGTGAACAAAGCTCAAGGTCAGCCAACTTCTTTAGATTCCTTAGTGCCCTCTTGTTCAGCTCTTGTTGTGACAAGGGCTCTTCTAAGGTCCCTCTCCTCCATTTGTCTTGGTTTGCATATTTTTCAATGTGAGGGATGCTATGGTGATCATAGGCAGATAACTTATATTTGAGCCTCCTCATGGATATGAAATGATTAGGGTCATAGGGTACCCATATGAAACTGGTTTGCAGGCCAAGGGCCTCAAGCATTCTCTCTGCTTCCCTCCATCCTTGCTCCCTCTCATTATAGATAAAATGGCCAAGTTGGCTTTTGACCTTCAACTGTGCCTTTTTGCCTTTTCCTGAAAAATGAAGCACATCAACTCTGCCAAATTGCCTAAAGTACTCTAGGGCAAATAGCCTCATAGGCACATACTTGGGTAATTTGAAAGGAGGTAGATCACACCCATATATCCTGATGACAGTGTGGTTTTGGTAGAAGTACTAATCCCCAATGCTATAAGCTTTGGACAGCTGAAGAATTCTCTGCATATCATCAGTGAGTCTCGGAGGAGGTGAGCTCATCAGCATTTCCATAGTTGGATGGATGAACAGATCCATGAATTCACAGTAAGTGTATGGAGACTCAGGTCTAATGTGGAAGACAGATGACCAGTAGACCACTGATCTGGGATTGCTTTGGGCATCCAATCTTTTGATTGAAAAGTGAAACTTCTCATGTTGATGGTACAAGATCAAATGGTAAATGTAGGAGGTGTATTTGAACATCCTATCTCTCCTTAAATTTATCAATTGCTCATGAATCTTGTCTGATATGTAGGTGGCATAGTCATAGCAGATTGGTGACTTGCCAGGAGCAAACATAAGCATCATTACCAGCACAGTTGCATCAATATGCTCAATTGAACTATATCCCAAGATGGGAGAAATCATATCTGCAAGGTCTCTGCCCAGCTCATTGAGGTATCCATGAAGAATTGGAGGGCACATCACAATGTTAGTTTTGATGTATAATTGATTAAATTTGACAATTTGAGCATCTGTGAGTTTATCCCCTTGTTTTATTAGGTTTACCAGTGATAAAGGAACCAACTTCTTCTGAGGGTTGAAGCAGAGCATGTCTCTGATAGCTTGAGGGGTAACATAGAAAAGTACCGAACCAGATGGGTCAACAACAGCTCTCTGAGAAACATCATATTGTTCAGCACAGAGGTGGATTAGTTCAGGGAACTGGTTGACCTGAGGGAGCTTAAAAATAGGGAGGAAAGAGTCCCATAAGCCCAATATATCTGTCCCATTTTCATGCTTGGCTTTCAACTCATTCAACAGACGAATGTGGAATTTGCTGCTCATAAGCTTTTCTTCTGTAATTTGGTAATCCATATCTGCCAAGGTTTGCCATTTCAAGTTCTTTTGAGGGGCATTCAGAGGTTGAACATTTAGTACTACAGGTGTCTCCATGGCACGGGAGGATTTTGAATCAAGTGCAAAGTGATTTTGATTGAGCAGGACAGTACAGAGGAATGCCTCTGTACCAGGGAGGTGAGATTATTAGGAACAGAGAGTGGTTCTAGGAAATAGCAGTTGAAATACTATTTATAGTGCAACTAGGACCAATGTTTGGCCTTTCCTTGTCTCTCTCAGTGGTTAAATTTGGTTTGCATGAGTCTGCCGCGATTGCGCAGACAGAATTTAGTTTTTCAATAAAATGTAGGTAAAACAAGGCTTGGCTAGTAGTTTTCGAGGTCGTAGTTGAAAATTAGAGGCTCTGTAGAGGAATTCACCGGTGAATTTATAAGTTTTACCATCTTTTGAGCTTTTCGAGTGATTTATAGAGAATTCCAGGCGTACGGAGGATAAATGATGAAAAATACCTGGTAAAACAGCGAGCAAAGGTTGTGTGAGCAGGCAGGATTGGTGTTCTGGAGGTCTCCTGGTTGATTTAGCAGGTTGGCGGTAAGTCGGACGTGAACAGCATGCAGCAGAGAGAATAAAAATGAGCGAAAAGAACGTAAAAACATGTTTTTCAGCCATAATCTAGACTTTTTGACAATTTGGCGCCTTTTCTGTGATGACGTCAGCATGACGTCATTGGTGGGGTCAGGGCTGGTTGTCGTCATAGGTGAGGTGGCGGGCTCTGATTGGTCCACGGGGATGGTGAAGTGGCATTCCAGGTCGGCAGGTGGTCGGGCGCAAGGGTTGACGTGTCGGCATGGTGGCAGTGACGTAGCATAGGCGGAAAAAAGCTGAAACCGGAAACAGCCAGCGGTTTCATATCGCACCGCTTATGGTACGGGGGGGAATCTGTCAGACGTACCTCCGACGAGTTGTGGCGAGGATGCGTGGCAGCCGAGTGACGTAACCATTTTACGGATATCGGACGATATCCGTCGGACGTGAGGCTCGCTCCGATATCGATGCTGACCGTCGGATCTGGAGGGCTCGATCAAACGGCCATTGGGGAAGTGACGTGACCGGTATATACTGTGGGTAAACGGCGGACGTCGGAGCCGCTCCGATGTGATAAGAGTCGTTGGATGCTCTGGATCAGATTGGGCGGCTGTCGGGGCGATGACGTGATAGGTGGATAAGGCAGCGGGCGGAGGCATAAATACATATTTTTAATGTTTTTTCAATATATTTCGAAAATCGAATATATGCGCAAACTTTGGTTAGGCAACAGAAAGTGGGTTTTTTCGGGATTTTTGGTAGTTTCAAAGGGTTTTCATGGGTAAAGGGGTTTTATAAGGTTTTTCTTGGCAAATAGCAGTTTAGTGAGTGGAATGACTTGAGGAAAGGGAGGGTAGATGAGGTGTAGGTTCATCCAAGTGCCCAGATGTCACTTTGATCCCTAATAGAGAACTTATTGGCTATAATGCCAAAAGGAGGGATATTTATACAAATTTTGGGGTTTATACACCATGGTGTTTAATACTAGTAGGGGAAAGGTGATATAGGGATTTACATAGTAAAGTTAAAGTTAATATGGATGGGGATAAATGAAGGGGGGAAAACACTGAATTTGTTTGCAAAACACTTGGTTTAAAGAGTAGATCAAAATGAAAAGATTTTACACAAGAAATGTGGCTTTTGAATGAACAAGAACCACCATGAAACCATGATCTTCTTCCATGGATCTTAGCTGAAGAGGGGATGCTAGCAATGAAATGAAGGGGGAGAGGGAGGTTAGTCATGCTCCTTGTTGTAACTTGATGAAGATGAACACCTTGTCCATTGATAGTTTTTTCCTTGGAAAACACATTTCACACATCTGTAATGGTAAAGATAACCTTTCTGCAACCCCCAACTACTTACCCCAGTATTTGCCTAACATTTTTTATTTCTTCTTGGAGGGTGCACTTGGACTTGCAGACCCTTACTTGCCTTTTCTTTTCTTTGGCTTTTCCTTTGTTATTTCTATCTACTTCTACCCTTATCTCTTCCAAGGTCCCAGATTAAGCTGTTGGGAGCCTTTTCTTCTCTACCTGAACTACTTGTCTGCCAAGATTAAACAGTTTGGACAGACTTTCTTCTCTAATCTACAACTGCAAATTTAAACCATGGAATGATCCAGATTAGACTGTTGGACCATCCATCAAAATCTTAAGTCCATACCAAGCTATATACATAGATTGGATTCTCTTGGAAATATGTGATCTTTGAGTTATCAAAGCAGAGCATATTTGGTCCTTTCATAGCCAATCATGAAATATGAAACCTATTGGTATAGGTAGCTAACAGTGGCTCCACATGGGGATGGTTTTTCATTTGAAATACCAAGAACAGCAGGTCAGAATGCCTTGGCCTTTTACTGCTTATCCATCTTGTAGTTTTGCTGCCTTGAAGTGCCCAAATTGTGTGCTTTTCTTCTTGGTAAACCTCTGATTCTTTTCTCCTTTTGCTGACCAACTAATAACACTTGAGAAACTGCATTTTACAATTTTAAACAGAAAGTAATATATACATTTGGGTATGTACAATGGAAGTTCATGCTGCACTTAGGGGTGGTATTCAAAATAGTGCTTCAGCATCCTGCCATTCACAGGACCTTCATCCAAGTCAGTTTCACTAAGACCTTTGAGGAAGTAAGTATTGTTTCCTTGCACTGCTTGGACAGCAAATGGTCCTCTCCATAAGGAATCAAACTTTCCATGTTTTCCTTTGTCTTCTCTCCTTGCATCCCACTTGAGGACTTTATCACCTACGTTGAAATCTTCTGCCTTGGTCCTTCTGTCAAAGGCCTTCTTTAGTTTTTCTTGTAATACCTGAACTCTGTTGAAAACTTGATCTCTGGTTTGCTGCAGACATGATTTGATTAATCCTTCTTTGCATATCATTTGGTTCAGCTTGGCTTTCTTGAAGAAGCTTCATAACAGGCACTCCTAGTGATGAGGGGAATTTGGCCTCTAATCCATAAACCAATTCATATGAGCTGGTCCCAATTGATATTTTGGTTGTTAGTCTATCTGCCCACAAGGCATTGACTAGTTTCTTATGCCAATTCTTTTTATTTTCTTCCAACACCTTCTTTATGATGTTCACCAGGCTTTTGTTTGATGATTCAGCAAGACCATTACCTTGGGGATAGTATGCAGTAGAATGGCCTAAGGTAATGTGAAATTTGTGGCAGAAGTTCACCATTTTCTTGGATTTGAATGCAGCAGCATTGTCTGTTATTATTTTGTCTGGGCATCCAAATCTAGCCAGTATGTTGTTCTCCAAGAACTGAATGATTACTGAATCATTTGCTTGTCTGCATGGGGCAGCTTCAATCCACTTAGTGAAGTAGTCTGTGGCTGTTAAGACCCATCTATGTTGGCCTGAAGATGAGGGATGAATTTCCCCAATGAAGTCCAATCCCCATTGTTGAAAAGGTCTCTCTGTTGCAATAGGCCTTAAAGGAAGTGGCAGCAGTTGTCTCTTTCCCTCAAACACTTGGCATTTATGACATGATGTGATAAATTTCTTGACATTAGAGAACATGGTGGGCCAGTAGTATCCAGCCCTTAGTATTTTATCCACAGTGGACTTCCAGTACAAGTGTCCACCACAGTCTCCTGCATGAAACTCTTGCATGATATTGTTAGTTTCATTTTCAATTAAACAGTGCAGCAATATCCCTTCATGGTTTTTCCAAAGTAAATTGCCATCCATCACACAAAATCTTGATGTTTTCATTTTTAGGAACCTACACTTAGTTTTGGACAGTCCTGGGGGAGCACACAGGTTTTGTAACACATAACAGATATCAGAGTACCAGGGGGATTGTTCAAAGGCTACATTGATCTTTGGAGTCGCCAGCTCTGTTTCACTGTCCAGCTGATTGATGTCTAAGGCTTGAAAGTTTGTTTCTGTCATTAATTTGGCCAAGCCTTGCCCTTTTATTAGTTTTGTAGGTTTTATTTCAATGTCAAATTCTAGTATGCTGGCAATCCATTTTCCTCTTCTGCCTTCTAAATTTTCTTGAGTGAGAATGTCTTTGACAATAGGACTTGGCACATATGCTTTGACATGGGAATAAAGGATATAAATCCTAAAGTCTTTGATTGCTTTGACTAAAGCATAAGCTTGTTTTTCCATGATTTGATACTTCAAAGGTGCATCTCTGAGAGCTTTGCTAAAGAAAGCAATTGGCTTCTCATTTCCTTGGTCATCCTTTTGTAATAAAACAGCTACAATAGTATGTTGGGAAGCAAAAGAGAAAATGATAAATTCTCTGTCAAACTGAGGATTGGTCAAGACTGGGGTCTAGGTAAGGGCCAATTTTATACCTTCAAATGCTTGATTGGCTTCAACAGTCCACTTCACTTTTGAATCCTTTTTCAGCATGTTATTTAATAATCTGGTTAGCTCTGCTAGGTTTGGGATAAACCTTCTCAAGAAATTGATTTTTCCCAAGAATCCTTGTAATTCTTTGACATTCCTTGGGTGAGGCATTTGCAGGATAGCTTGTATCCTATCTGGGTCAATTCTAATGCCATCTTTTGAGATGATGTGTCCTAAGAGCTTGCCTTCTTCTAAACCAAAGAGGGATTTCTTAGGGTTCAAGGAGATTCCATATTTTCTGCATTTTAGGAAGATCTGTCTTAGATGCTTGAGATGCTCTTGGTCAGATTTTGAAAAAGGTGTGAGATCATCTAAGTAAATGACTAAAAAGTCATGAATCTCCTTTGCAAAAGCGATGTCCATTGCTCTTTGAAATGTTGCCCCTGCATTTTTCAATCCAAAAGGCATCTTTACATATTTGAAAGTTCCCCATGGGGTTGTAAATGTTGTTTTGTCCTGATCATCAGGGTGAACTAAAATCTGGTTGAAACCTGAAAATCCATCCAGTAATGAGATCCTTGAGGCCCCTACCACCCTTTGAAGAATGTGATCCATCTTGGGTAAGGGGTAGTTGTCTTTTAAGGATACTTGGTTTAGATTCCTTAAGTCCACACACAGCCTAATTTCACTAGTTTTCTTTCTTGTAGGGACTAAGTTGGAGATCCATTCAGAAAATCTGATAGGTGCTATGATGCCTGCCTTGAACATTTTTTGTACCTCTTGTTCCATTGCTGGGAGAAGCATAGGATTGATTCTCCTCAGTTTTTGCTTGAAGGGCTTTTGATCTGGTTTGAGAGGGATAGTGTGTTGGATTACCGAGGTGTCATAGGACTTTAGGTCCTCATAGCTCCATGCAAAAACATCCTGGAACTCTTTGAAGAGGTCAATATATTTTGGCTTTTGGTCAGGAGGTAAGGAAGCAGATAATTTAATTATCTTGGGTTTGTCAATTGTACCTATGTTACATTCTTAAATGGCTGCATTTAAGGGCTGCATTTTTGGTTTTCTAGGAATATCATTTGAATCAAAAATGTCTTCTAGTGGGGTTAGGCCTGTTGGTAAAAAATTGTCTTTTAGCTCAATGATTTCAGTTTCAGCAATGGACACTCCCTCTTCCCAGTCAACTTGTTGAATTTGCTGGATGTTTTCTATATTGAAAATAGTTGGATTCAACATTTGCTTTGCAGTCCTAGGTGATATTGGCTGAGAAGTCTGTTGAAACTGTATTTGTGATGGACTTGCTCCATTAAGTATTTGTGATTGACTTGTTGTCTCAAGTATTTGTGATTGACTTGTTGTCTCATTGTCAATATTTAATCCTGCAAATTCTTGCTGCAGAGTTAAAAACTGGTTTATTTGCTTGTCATCCTCAAATACTTGCCAATCATTGATGTTGTTTGGAATAGAGGGTCTGTGTTTTACTTCAGCTGTGAAACAATGGTGGGGCTCAAAGGGCAACTTGCAGGTACTTGCAAAGGTGGCTAAACTATGAGCATGTAGATTTTGGGTTCTGGGAATTTTCGTAATTTGGAATTCAGAGAAAAAGTTTAGTATCTCAGCAACAGCAGACCTATAAGTCCTTAGTCTTTTGTCATTGGTGATAAAGTTTCCTTTCACTTGTTGGATAACTAAATCTGAATCTCCCATGATTGAAACCCTGGCAGCTTGTAAGAATTTTGCCAACTTGAGTCCTAGTAAAAGAGCTTCATATTCTGCCATGTTATTAGTACATCTGAAATTCAATCTATAGGCTCTGCCTTCTGCATGACTATTTTCTTTATTGTGTACCCAAACTCCAGCTCCTGCCCCTAATTTGTTGACCGAGCCATCAAATTCAAGGAACCATAGAATATCTTGTTGGGGAGGAGGTTTTATGATCTGTTCATGGGCTCGTAATGTAAGTAGCAATTGTGGTTTTTTCTCTAGCTTGTCTTCTAGGACAGTCTCATCATTTAATTGGATGTTCTTGACAATTAAGGCAGCAGCACTATCAAATGTTTGATTGACTGTTGTTTCATGAGTGATACTACTCTCATTTGCATCTTCCTCCTGTATGAATATCTTGGTTTCAACTTCACCTTTTGAGGAAGTAGTTGTATTATTGAAGAGAATGTATGAGTCTATCTCTGAATGGACAGCATATATAGGAAAATTTTGAGGTTTTTCTTCACTGCTGACCATGTACTTCATTAGTGTTTCTCTGTAGAGCCTTTTTGGTTGTCCAAAAACAGAGATGGTGGCATATGACATGTCTAATTGTAGGGAGCCTTGGAGTTTAGCTCCCCATGATCTTGATAACAGCATCCCATACTTCGATGGGATATTAGCAACTACCACATCCATTAGGATAGTTTTGTTTGGGTATTGAACCAGAGACACACATAAGTCTTTTATGAGACCTAGACACTTGACTTGGCTAGAGTCAAAGGAGAACAGGTCCTTGTATGGTCTTGTTATATCTAGATTCAATCTTTCCATGACTGCTTTTGGCATAAGATTGTGAGAGGCACCTGAGTCAAACATTGCATTATGTAGTATTTTGTCATGAATATGTAAACTAACATAAAAAGGCAGTACCCCTGTGACTACTGTTTTTCCATCCACTTCTGGGCCAAACAGGAGTTTTGGGGTGTCATCCAGTACATTGACATCATCTTTGTTGCTAGTGAGTTGAAGGGACCTTTTGATTTGCAATTTATAGCTGTCATGCTTGGCTAATTCCAAGAGAGGAATAGCTATTTTTATTTTGCCAATTTCTGTTTCAAGATCAAAAGATTTCTCAGATTGGGTCTTGGGGTTATAGGTGACAGTTCTTTCCTTGTTCATTAAGTCTCCTTCTAGATTTTTATCTTGACTTTGAGATTTATCCTTTTTACTCATCTCTTGAGGAGTAACATTTAAATTAGGATGAGAAGATGAAGTGTCCAGAGACTGTTGTCTTAAGGACAGTGGCTCAGTAATTTCTTCAACAATCACTTCTTCTGTAGGTGAATTTAGTTTGTCACTAGGTTGTGTGACTATAACTCTTTCAGGCTGCTGATTATCCTTTTTCTTTTCAGGCTGGTTGACATTCACAGTTCTGCTCCTTAGCTTGTACTGTTTATGGACTTCATAAACAGCAGTGTCATAGCCTTGTTTAAAGTCAAAGGATTCCCCTGATTTAGTGTGGAACAGTTTGATTTCCTCATCCTCATGATCTTCTTGTGTTAAGAAAACTTGACTTTCACCATCCAGCCCTATTAAATTAATCTCAAGATCTTCATTGGCCTCAGCTGAAGTGGAGGTTTCAACATAATTTTCTTGGAAAGGGGGTCTTATATCTGGATCAGGGTTGGCCCTGCCAACATTCGGGTTTGGATTTCTCCTAAAATTTGGATTCCTAGGAGGATTGTTTTGTGGTGCTTCCCATGATGCTTTTCTTTCAACTGACTCCACCCTATCACCCAATCTTTTCATGCTATTGAGTATGGCATCGAGCTTTTGATCAAAGGCTGTGGGTTCTTCTTTGTATATGCTTCTCTTTTCTAACCTTGCCCTGTTTCTTTTGGCAATCAGGTTTGCTTCTACTGTGACAGCAGCCTTTTGAGCATCTTCAAGGGTTTCAGGTTCTCTTTCCTTCAACTGATATGCCATGTCAGAATCAAATCCATCAGGGAATTTGTACAAGGCCAAATCAGGAGGCGGTCTTAAGTTTTGTGGTATTGCATTGTACACATTGTTGAATCTAGCACAATACTCCAGAACGGTCTCTTGAGGACCTCTCTTGATTGTTTCATATTCACCAAGTATGTGCAGGGGATCTTTCTTCTTCTCCCATCTGGTAGTGAAGGCCTGGTAAAGGTCATCAGGGGTTGCGATGGTATTTGCAGCAATCGACCTGAACCAGGTTCTAACATCACCTATCAGGCTTTGGACAAAAATTCTCATCCTCACACTGTCATCATCTATTTCATAGTTTTCAAAGTGATCTTGCATCCTCTTAGCATGTTGAATAGCAGAGTAAGGGCCAGTGGAGTCAAAATATGAGATTTTTGTTTGGTAATCCTGGGGTAGAGCTGCAGGATTAGCAGGCAGCCGCAAGGGTGCATATCTATTTTCCATATTTGGGGGGTTGGGTGTATTTATAGGGACTGCTGGGATAATAGGAACAGTGGGTACCACAGGGGTAACAGGTGAAGCTGAACCTAAAGTGTGGTTTAAGGGAATATGTGCAGTGGATGAAGATGGGGGAGGAGAGCTTTGAGATGTAGATGGTGAACTAGGGGAACTAGGAACAGACCGAAAGAGGACTTTAAGTGGAGTAGAAAGGCTAGGGAAATCTGCAACTGAGGTCAAAATAGCAGGCTGGTCCTGCCTTTGTTGCTTCCTGATGTTTCTAGGGATTGTGTTTGGGTTATCAACAATGACAGGTGGGTTAGGGTCAGGATTTGCCCTAGTGTGCCGTGGATTTTTCTTAGGAGCCAGTTTCTAACTGTTTTTTAGGATTTTGTGAGTAGCTTTTATATCTGCAAGGACTGGATGGAGATTTTGGAATGGTTATATATCTTTCAAAGCTAAGATGAAGATTCCCTAAAAGATCTTCCTTAAAACTGTCACTGTGATGCAAAAACAGTTCTAAGGCCTCTTGGCTAATTTCAGGCTTGATAGTAGCTATGGGAGATAGATAATAATTGAAAAATCTTAAGAAGTCCCCAGTGGAGTCGCCATTTATGTTAACACCCAGGTTGTTCCCTATGACTCCCAAGGGAATACGGCCGGGGTAACAACTAACCAATCTTTGGATCACAGTTTCTAGCCAAACTGTAATCAGAGAGGGCTCTCTCTTTATGATTTGTCTCTGTTATGATGGTGTTTTAGGCTAGCTATTATGCTCAGGTTTTGGTTTATGTTTTGCTTGAAGGATTTCTTTCAGGTCTTATGATATAGTGTTTAGAGAGTAAAATACAATTGGGCAATGGAGTCTGGAGCTGCAAAATGCTTAGAAATGAAAGACTGGTGGTGTTCTAACTGCAGGGCCAATTTTGTGTTTCAGACAAACAAATTTAGTTTAAATGATGATGTATTTCAACCAATAGAAAGCAATTAAGAATTTTCTACTAAGTTGATGAGGTGAAGGTGAACACACTGCACAGGAGCAAAACTTGAATTCCTGTGACAAAGGCCACTGTGAAAGGTGTATTCTGAAAGTGCAGCAATTAAGAATTACACTTATCTAGATTACAGCTGAAGAAAACATTCATAAACAACATAGATTGAACTCAGGGTACTCAGTGAATAAATCCTGAAAGTTATTCTTTTTCCTTGTTGCTTAGTATTGAAAATCAGATAACATATATGGATTTTAACAAAACAACTAATTGACAGAGAGAGTTACAGAGACTTATTGTATGGTGAAATACACAGGAATCCAGCAGTTATCAACAGACACCTGAACGCATTCAACACTTCAGAAATCCGAGAAATTCCATCACTTTCTTTATTAAACTTCTGAAAGGATTACAGCATAAGAATTTCTTTACGAGAAATCAACAACAACCCTTGCAAGCTCATGCGAAGGGGACTTTATAGGAATGTTTCCACAAAATATCTCAGGCATTGAGTCATCTGAGAGAGAAAATATCTTCATAAATGCGTACAGAAAGTAGGAAAAGAAGTTATTGCAACTTTGAATGCAGCATAAATGCTCTTTATGTCTGTCAGAGGGTAATTTGACCTTTGGAGGTCATTGAGTCGGTTGAGCCGTTTTGCTTTAACGCTAAATAATGCGTCTTTATTTCTTGCTGCGCTGTATTTTCTCGGCCCTGCCACCTGTAGTCTTCTATTTCTGCTTTGTTGGCCGATCCATCTGCTGAGTTGGCTCAGCTTTAATCCGCCGTGCATGCTGATTTTGTTAAACTTTGCTTTGCATGACAACTGATATTTTTAAGAAACAAAATTGTTAAGTGACTCCCTGTTTACAAAATCTTTTGTATTGCGTTTGTCCACCATTCTTGCGTGGGGAGTTGATGCCTGAGAATAGCATCCATTGTCTCCTCTGCCTCTGTGTACTTGAAGAAATTGGGAGCCACCCCAAACAGGTGATTGATCTCACTCATTATAAAAAACAGATTCTCGACTCTGTTGTAAAGAGACTGTCCTGTGGCTGGCCCTGTTTCCTCTGAGGTGCTGGGCTTATCACTGATCTGGCTAGTGGCAAATGTATTGACCCTTTTAGCATACTGGTCATGTGTGAACAATCTCCCTGCGCTGTTCAGTAAGCCAGGGAGTCCTCTGCTTTCTAACACTTGAAACTTTTCTAAAAACTTGTTCACCTCAGTCTGCATATCCTGGGTTCTTCTTTCCAAGGTCTGCACAAAGTTTCTCAGTGTGAGAACCCTTTTGACCATTTGGATAGTGTCAGTTCTATTTGTAATTCCCATGGTAGCTAACTGAGAACTTGTTCTGTGGTTAAGTACATTGATCATTCTAGTGGCCACTTCAGGCATATTGCTCAATTGAGCTCTTGATCTGTGAATCTCCCTCTGTGCCTTTGGGATGAGCTCTAGTTGCTCATGGATAGTTTCAATATATGGCCACTGCTCATTGATAGATTGACCAATGTTAGCCCATAGCACTATTTTCAGTTCGGCCACCACTTTATCTAACTTGAGCTCATTCTCTAGCTCTTTTATTTTGTTTTTGAGGGCTTTCACCTCCCTGTCCTTCTCTGCCACAGTTTGTTTGGATTTATCATATCTATCATTGATTTTAGCCAAAGATTCTTTGGCTGAATTGAGCTCCAACATTTGAGCTTCCAGGACTTGGATTTTGTTCTTCAGCTTTTGCATATCTAGGCTTTGGGCCTGCTCTGTAGTTGTTGGCGCTGCTGAAGTAGATGTTGCTGTTTGTTCGGTCTGTTGAGGAGGAGGGGTAGTGATAGGAGCAGTTTCCTCAAGATTGATGATCTGAGGAGGAGGCTGAGAAGTCTGCCCTTCTTCTCTTTGTTTCAGAGATGCCTGTAATGCTGCCTTTGCAGCCTCTGATTCTCCCAACTTCTCTTGTGCTTGAACCAGCTGTTTATAAATGGAGATCAACAAATCTGTGGTGTCCTTCTCATGCCTTTGTTGGGCTACCTCATCTGTCTGAGGGTGAATGGTAGCTGGGATCTTGATTTTCTTTCTCATAGCAGCCATGTCAGCATCCCTCAACTTCAAGATTTCCTGTATCCCTGAAATATCTTTGGGATCATGCCCAATTTCAATGATTATGTCTTCCAGGGACCTTATTCTGTTGTCCATTGCCTGGGATGATGCCTTCTCCAATTCCAGTTGAGAGGCTGTGGCATTGAGGCTGCTCTTTAGCTTATAATTTTCCAATGTTTCATCTGCTAAGGAGGCATACACCATCTCACCAGTTTGTTTGTGCAGTTCAATTACGTCCATTGGGTGTATGTCTTTGGCCATGACCTCCAGGTTGGTCCTGAGGTAATCTGAGGCAGATTGGGGCTGCAGTGCTGTGGGCAAAAAATGGCTCATAATCATTTTGCCTTCACCTACATCAAAGGCAAACATAAGTCTCTGCTGATTAGTAGGAGCCATGTTTAGCAGACGATTGTACAGCTGTATTTTGATAGGCTCATTCCTCCTTTTGATGTCTATGAATTGTTGTTTGATGCTTACTTATCCTTCTTTTTGCTGGCTGGAGGAGCTGACCTCCCCTCCCATAGTCCTGTCCTGTTCCTGCTAGAAGGAACTTGTTGAAGCTTCTCTGCTGGGTGGGCCCATGCCCAATGCCTGTCTTATTGCTATGTCCTCCTCTGAAAAATCATTTAATCTTTGTCTCTTTTCTCCTTGGTTGATAGATGAAGTGAGTGGAGTTTCTCTATCCCTTTTTCTGCTTAAGTCCTCCTTTTGAGGAGTTTGGAGGACCGAGGCATCGGTGGTGACTTCAGGCCTAGGAGGCACTATGTTCTGAGCCTGTTGCTAGGTGGAAGTTGGAGTATCAATTACTCTCTCCTGCTGTAAGGGCTGTTGTCTGTCATGTTGCCCTTCTTTATCTGTCTGCTCTTGAGTCACTGGAGGTGACTGCTCCTTCTCTTGATGTGTCTGCTCTGTCTCCATTTCCTTTTCTTTGCCTCTGCTAGATATATTCTCAGTGGCCTTGGTAGTTTGTTGCTTGGCAGTTGAGGAGGATTCAGCTGCTCCCGTTTGTGTGCTTGGAAGTGTGAATACCTGTGAACAAAACTCAAGGTCAGCCAACTTCTTTAGATTCCTTAGTGCCCTCTTGTTCAGCTCTTGTTGTGACAAGGGCTCTTCTAAGGTCCCTCTCCTCCATTTGTCTTGGTTTGCATATTTTTCAATGTGAGGGATGCTATGGTGATCATAGGCAGATAACTTATATTTGAGCCTCCTCATGGATATGAAATGATTAGGGTCATAGGGTACCCATATGAAACTGGTTTGCAGGCCAAGGGCCTCAAGCATTCTCTCTGCTTCCCTCCATCCTTGCTCCCTCTCATTATAGATAAAATGGCCAAGTTGGCTTTTGACCTTCAACTGTGCCTTTTTGCCTTTTCCTGAAAAATGAAGCACATCAACTCTGCCAAATTGCCTAAAGTACTCTAGGGCAAATAGCCTCATAGGCACATACTTGGGTAATTTGAAAGGAGGTAGATCACACCCATATATCCTGATGACAGTGTGGTTTTGGTAGAAGTACCAATCCCCAATGCTATAAGCTTTGGAAAGCTGAAGAATGCTCTGCATGTCATCAGTGAGTCTCGGAGGAGGTGAGCTCATCAGCATTGCCATAGTTGGATGGATGAACAGATCCATGAATTCACAGTAAGTGTATGGAGACTCAGGTCTAATGTGGAAGACAGATGACCAGTAGACCACTGATCTGGGATTGCTTTGGGCATCCAATCTTTTGATTGAAAAGTGAAACTTCTCATGTTGATGGTACAAGATCAAATGGTAAATGTAGGAGGTGTATTTGAACATCCTATCTCTCCTTAAATTTATCAATTGCTCATGAATCTTGTCTGATATGTAGGTGGCATAGTCATAGCAGATTGGTGACTTGCCAGGAGCAAACATAAGCATCATTACCAGCACAGTTGCATCAATATGCTCAATTGAACTATATCCCAAGATGGGAGAAATCATATCTGCAAGGTCTCTGCCCAGCTCATTGAGGTATACATGAAGAATTGGAGGGCCCATCACAATGTTAGTTTTGATGTATAATTGATTAAATTTGACAATTTGAGCATCTGTGAGTTTATCCCCTTGTTTTATCAGGTTTACCAGTGATAAAGGAACCAACTTCTTCTGAGGGTTGAAGCAGAGCATGTCTCTGATAGCTTGAGGGGTAACATAGAAAAGTACTGAACCAGATGGGTCAACAACAGCTCTCTGAGAAACATCATATTGTTCAGCACAGAGGTGGATTAGTTCAGGGAACTGGTTGACCTGAGGGAGCTTAAAAATAGGGAGGAAAGAGTCCCATAAGCCCAATATATCTGTCCCATTTTCATGCTTTCAACTCATTCAACAGACGAATGTGGAATTTGCTGCTCATAAGCTTTTCTTCTGTAATTTGGTAATCCATATCTGCCAAGGTTTGCCATTTCAAGTTCTTTTGAGGGGCATTCAGAGGTTGAACATTTAGTACTACAGGTGTCTCCATTGCACGGGAGGATTTTGAATCAAGTGCAAAGTGATTTTGATTGAGCAGGACAGTACAGAGGAATGCCTCTGTACCAGGGAGGTGAGATTATCAGGAACATAGAGTGGTTCTAGGAAATAGCAGTTGAAATACTATTTATAGTGCAACTAGGACCAATGTTTGGCCTTTCCTTGTCTCTCTCAGTGGTTAAATTTGGTTTGAATGAGTCTGCCGCGATTGCGCAGACATAATTTAGTTTTTCAATAAAATGTAGGTAAAACAAGGCTTGGCTAGTAGTTTTCGAGGTGGTAGTTGAAAATTAGAGGCTCTGTAGAGGAATTCACCGGTGAATTTATAAGTTTTACCATCTTTTGAGCTTTTTGAGTGATTTATAGAGAATTCCAGGCGTACGGAGGATAAATGATGAAAAATACCTGGTAAAACAGCGAGCAGAGGTTGTGTGAGCAGGCAGGATTGGTGCTCTGGAGGTCTCCTGGTTGATTTAGCAGGTTGGCGGTAAGTCGGACGTGAACAGCATGCAGCAGAGAGAATAAAAATGAGCGAAAAGAACGTAAAAACATTTTTTTCGGCCATAATCTAGACTTTTTGACAATTTGGCGCCTTTTCTGTGATGATGTCAGCATGACGTCATTGGTGGGGTCAGGGCCGGCTGTCGTCATAGGTGAGGTGGCGGGCTCTGATTGGTCCACGGGGATGGTGAAGTGGCATGCCAGGTCGGCAGGTGGTCGGGCGCAAGGGTTGACGTGTCGGCATGGTGGCAGTGACGTAGCATAGGCGGAAAAAAGCCGAAACCGGAAACAGCCAGCGGTTTCATATCGCACCGCTTATGGTATGGGGGGGAATCTGTCAGACGTACCTCCGATGATCTGTGGCGAGGACGTGTGGCAGCCGAGTGACGTAACCATTTTACGGATATCGGACGATATCCGTCGGACGTGAGGCCCGCTCCGATATCGATGCTGACCGTCGGATCTGGAGGGCTCGATCAAACGACCATTGGGGAAGTGATGTGACCGGTATATACGGTGGGTAAACGGCGGACGTCGGAGCCGCTCCGATGTGATAAGAGCCGTTGGATGCTCTGGATCAGATCGGGCGGCTGTCGGGGCGATGATGTGATAGGTGGATAAGGCAGTGGGCAGAGGCATAAATACATATTTTTAATGTTTTTTCAATATATTTCGAAAATCGAATATATGCGCAAACTTTGGTTAGGCAACAGAAAGTGGGTTTTTTCGGGATTTTTGGTAGTTTCAAAGGGTTTTCATGGGTAAAGGGGTTTTATAAGGTTTTTCTTGGCAAATAGCAGTTTAGTGAGTGGAATGACTTTAGGAAAGGGAGGGTAGATGAGGTGTAGGTTCATCCAAGTGGCCAGATGTCACTTTGATCCCTGATAGAGAACTTATTGGCTATAATGCCAAAAGGAGGGATATTTATACAAATTTTGGGGTTTATACACCATGGTGTTTAATACTAGTAGGGGAAAGGTGATATAGGGATTTACATAGTAAAGTTAAAGTTAATATGGATGGGGGTAAATGAAGGGGGGAAAACACTGAATTTGTTTGCAAAACACTTGGTTTAAAGAGTAGATCAAAATGAAAAGATTTTACACAAGAAATGTGGCTTTTGAATGAACAAGAACCACCATGAAACCATGATCTTCTTCCATGGATCTTAGTTGAAGAGGGGATGTTAGCAATGAAATGAAGGGGGAGAGGGAGGTTAGTCATGCTCCTTGTTGTAACTTGATGAAGATGAACACCTTGTCCATTGATAGTTTTTGCCTTGGAAAACACATTTCACATATCTGTAATGGTAAAGATAACCTTTCTACAACCCCCAACTACTTACCCCAGTATTTGCCTAACATTTTTTATTTCTTCTTGGAGGGTGCACTTGGACTTGCAGACCCTTACTTGCCTTTTCTTTCTTTGGCTTTTCCTTTGTTATTTCTATCTACTTCTACCCTTATCTCTTCCAAGGTCCCAGATTAAGCTGTTGGGAGCCTTTTCTTCTCTACCTGAACTACTTGTCTGCCAAGATTAAATAGTTTGGACAGACTTTCTTCTCTAATCTACAACTGCAAATTTAAACCATGGAATGATCCAGATTAGACTGTTGGACCATCTATCAAAATCTTAAGTCCATACCAAGCTATATACATAGATTGGATTCTCTTGGAAATATGTGATCTTTGAGTTATCAAAGCAGAGCATATTTGGTCCTTTCATAGCCAATCATGAAATATGAAACCTATTGGTATAGGTAGCTAACAAGGAATTGCATTGTAAACAGAATTGAATCTAATACAATAATCTGGATCAGACTCACCAACATTTCGCTTGATGTTTTCATATTCGGAAAGGATCTGAAGAGGGTTTTCTTCACTTCCCAGCGATCCAAGAATTGTCTTTGAAGATTAGGCAATGTAGTGATACTTACAGCCGGCAAAGCTCTGAACCATTTCCTCACTTCACCTCCAAAGGTTTGTACAAACAGTCTCGTCGTCACATTTTCTGCATCAATCTCATGAAGGTCGAAGAAATATGTCATCCTATCCACATGTTGTTGAGTTGTAACACCTTAAGGAGTGCCATTAAACAATGGAATTTTGCTTTGATAATCGACGGGCATGTCATCCAAATTTTGAGGCAGCACAAGGGATGCAAATCAGGCGGCCATTGCTCTAGGTGGATTTACAACAGGTCTTGGGGATGTAGGGGGAGTTGGTGCAGTTGATGTATGGGGAGTTGGTGCAGCTGATGTATGGGGTGTATGTGGTGTGGATGGAGGTGACGAAATTTTTTATGTTTGAGGGGTAGAAGGAGTGGACGAAGGTGACACCACTGCAGATTTTTGATCAGAGATAGAAGGCTGCACAGGAATGGTGGGAATGAAAGGAGGTTCGGTAGGAATTTTTGAACTAGATGCAATTGCGGATGACCCAAGAGTTGCAGATGCAGAATCTAAGAATTCGAGAATGTTTGTAGCTACAATGGAAGTTTGAAGTTGCTTCAAGATATAATCGTCAATTGATTTATTGGCCTTTTCAGTTTCTAAATCTTGGACAAACTTTGGATTTAGTACAATAGAAGAAACAACACTTTCTGATTTAGTCTCAAACAATGACAGATCAAAGTGTTCGTCAAACTCAAGATCTTCAAGATACTCAAAAACCACAGGACATGAACGTGATTTGAAAACAGGAATCACAGAACTTCCTTGACAAAGGATTCTCGGAATAAGATTGGGATTTTCATACACAGGAGGTGGATCAGGATCCGGATTTGCTCTGGTGTGTCTTCTAGAAGCCAGTGTGTTATTATTTCCAAGAAATCAAATGGACATTACCAACTTTTTCAGCCTATCAAATTCTAAACTTATCATCCAAAAGCTTAGAATTATCAGATGTACTGGGGCAATTTGCAAGTTAGATATTCCATTTATAAGACTAGACTGGAGATTGACTGAAGCAGCATTTATCTACTTTCGCTAATGCAAAGCAAAAGTGTTTCGAAGGCTACCTGGCTAATCTTCAGGCTCTGTCTATAGTTTATAAAATGAAGAACACTAACAAACAAACAATTTCTTCCCCAGTATGGTCTCCACTATGTTAGTGCCTAAACCTACCTCAGGCTGAGAAAGGTACGATCTAAGATAACATCAAACCACGCTTAACCTGGTAGCTAGCCCTACCAAGTCGGGAGAGGGCTCTCTCCTATCAATCTCAGCAAATATGACCAATGAGGCTTGAGAAGACGGATGTGAAGACTGATTTTAGGCTAGGTATCTATGCAAAAGAGTTTGATTAAATTTTATGATGTTTTGTTGGCTCAAATGGAAAGGCGGATTTTGGGTCTGGGGAATGAGGCTCATTTTTGCAGAAATCTCTATGGGTCAAGGTAGGAAAATGATTTGATACTTCAAATTGAATGAAATGGAGAGCTTTTAGACAGGTGAGGAGTTGAAGAGGGCAAGAAAACCTCAGGGATCCTCTTCAAACAACTGAAAACATAAATAACTAAGCAAACCCTAGGTAGAGCACTGCAATTTCAATGGATTCTACCTTTATCCTTGTTTGTTTTAGTTAAGATGAAGCAAGAGAGATAATGGCATAGATAAAACACATGTAAGCTTACAATTACAGAAGCAAACACAATACCAAAGCAAGATGCCACATGAATCCCATAAAGTGCTACAAACCCTGGTCTATTCCTTAGCCAAAACTATTGAAAAATGTATACTGTTAACACCCAGGTTGTTCCCTATGACTCCCAAGGGAATACGGCTGGGGTAACCACTAACCAATCTTTGGATTATAGGTCCTAGCCTACCTATAATCAGAGAGGGCTCTCTCTTTAAGTTTTAGCTCTGTTTTGTGAAGATTTTAGGCTAGTTATAAGTTTCAGTTTTTTGTTTGAAGTTTTGGTTGTGAACTGTTGTTGTGAGAAGGGCATGAAAGGTTTGGAAGATGTTAGTCCATTGGGCATATGGAGTCAGAAATCTGAGACAGTCCTGGTGCCTGTGATGGAGAAAGTTTTACTGCAAGGCTAGATGGTTATTCTTAATATAATTTCTGATTAGTGAGTGAAACAGTGAGAGATGGAATTACAGACAGTGTGATGACAAATTGAATAGAAATTTCTACTTAGTAGCATACATGAATTACTAAATAGAAACTGTGAAAGATTCAGGGTTTATTGGAGCAGCTAAGAATTCCAATTAAACAGCTGAGCCTGTAGAAAACATTTATAGTAAAGAAAGATTGAAATCAGGGTGTCTCCATGGACAAATCCTGAGCTATTCTTTTTCTTTCTTCCTAAATTTAGAACAACATATGAGAGATATGAGTTAAACAGATAATAAAACATTAACAGAGATAGAGAAAACTTATTATATTAAGCCATAGCACTAGAATCCTGTAGCATTCAATGGTTCCAAGACAGCATGCATCAGTAAGACCAAATTTCTGTAAACTCCAAGCTTTCTTTGTATTATTCCTCCAGAGATTACAGCCGAGTTCTCCTTTTTTAACAAGAAACAACAACCCCTGCAAGCTTATGCGAGGGGGAATATATACAATCGGTTTTACAAAATATCTGAACCGCTGAGTCACTTGATAAATAAATATGCTCACCAACTTTACAAAATAGCAGATAAGGAAGTTATTGCTGCTCTAAATACAAAATGAATACTCTTTAATTCTGTCAGAAGTCTTTTTGACCCTTGGGAGGCCACTGAGTCGGTTGAGCGTTCTTCATTAACGCTGAATGATGTGTATTTATGGCTTTGTCATGTTGTAGCTTTCTCAGCCCTGTCATCAGTAGCTGTCAGTGTTGCTTTAGTGGCCGAATCTTTCTGCTAAGTTGGCTCAGTCCACTCTTCTCCAGTCATACTGAATGCGTCAAATTTTCTGAACATGATGACTTATGTTTTTTGATGAAAAAACTCGATGAAAGCCTCTTGTTTACAGTAACAACTGTATCATTCTGGTCCACCACTCCTGTGTAGGCAATTGATGTCTCAAAATTGCATCTAAGGTTTCATCTGCCTCTGTATATTTGTAGAAGTTTGGAGGCACTTCAAACAAATGTCTAATCTCATTCATAATAAAAAATAAGTTCTCTACTCTATCATAGAGACTTTGCCCAGATGTTGGCCCTGTTACCTCTGAGGTACTTGATCCTTGAGTGATATGATTGGTGGAAAATGTATTTACCCTTTTTGCATAGTTCTCATGTGATAGTAGCCTCCCTGCGCTGTTCAGCAAGCCAGGAAGGCCTCTGCTCTGTAATGCTGCAAACTTATCCATGAACTTGTTTACTTCTGTTTGCATGTCCTAGCTTCTTCTATCCAATGTTTGTACCAGGCTTTTTAATGTGAGGACCCTCTTTATCAGCAGGATGGTTTCAGTTCTATTGGGGATTCCTATTGCTGCCAGCTGAGGACCTGTGCGGTTATTGAGAACGTTGATCATTCTGTTGGCTATCTCAGGCATACTGCCTAGAGATGCCCTTGCTCTTTGGACTTCCTTGTGTGCTTTGCCTATGAGCTCCATTTGCTCATGAATAGTCTCTATATACTGCCATTGATCTGTTATTTATTGGCCAATGTTGGCCCATAAAACTGTCTTGACCTCAGCCACCACTTTGTCAAGGGTGAGCTCTTTCTCCAACTCCTTTATCTTCTCCTTAAGAGCCTTTATTTCCCTTCCCTTTTCAGCTACACTTTGTTTAGATTTGTCATATTTTTCATTCAGCTTAGCTAAATTCTCCTTGGCTTCATTCAGCTCTGTCATCTGGGCTTCTAGGACTTTAATTTCATTCATCAACTTCTGCATATCAAGGCTTGGAGCCTGCTCTGATGTTGGTGCTGGTGCTGATGTTGATGGAGCTCTCTCAACTGTCTGCACTGTAGGAGGAGTGACAATTTGAGGGGGTTCCTCAAGGTTGATTACTTGTGGAGGGGGCTGAGATGTTTGGCCTCCTTCTTTCTGCTATAGGGCTGCCTGTAATGCAGCCTCTATCTCTTCCAGCTTTCCTTGTGTTTGCACCAGTTGCTTATGCAGTGTTACCAGCAATGTTGCTGTATCCTGGTCTTTCCTCTCCTGAGCAACCTCTTCTGTTTGGGGATGAAGGGTTGCTGGGATCCTCACCATCTTTCTCAAAGCTGCAATATCTGCATCTCTTTCTTTTAGCAGTGCCTGCACAGCTTTGGGATCCTTTGGGTCATGCCCAAGCTCTATGATTATATCCTCCAAAGACATGATCCTGTTGTCTTTGGCCTGAGAGGATGCCTTCTCCAACTCAAGTTGGGCAGCTGTATTGTTCAAAGAATTCTGCAATCTATAATTTATCAATGTTTTGTCTGCTAGAGTAGCATACACCATCTCACCCGTCTGTTTATGCAATTCAATTTGGTCCATTGGGTGGATGTCTTTGGACAAGATTTCCAAGTTTGTTCTTATATAATCAGCTGCAGACTGTGGCTGCAGCGCTGTGGGCATAAAATGGCTCATTATCATTTTGCCCTCTTGCACATCATATGCAGACATCAACCTCTGCTGGTTTGTAGGAGCCATTTTCAACAAGTGGTTGTACAGCTGTAACCTCACTGGCTCATTTCTGGCTTTGATGTCTATGAATTGTTTCTTTATGCCAGACTCACCCTTCCTTTGTTGCCCTGAGGAGCTGACCTCTCCTCCAAGTGTTCTTTGCTGCTCTTGCTGTAATGAGCTAGCTGATACCCATTTGCTGGGGGGACCCATCTATGTTTGACCAAAAGGCATCTCCTCCTCTGAGAAAGGATCGAGCCTTTGTCTCTTTTCCCCTTGCTGTGATGTTGTGGTGCTAAGGGGAGTCTGTTCCTCTCTGTCTCTCTTCTTGCCCCTCTCTTCATTTGTAGGGGTTTGGAGCACCGAAGTCTCCACTGTAACATTCTGCACTGAGGCCTCCTTTTCTTGCGTTTGCTCATCATTAGGACCAAGAGCCTCTGCCATTTCTTCCTGCTGTTCAGGATGATTTTCAGGCTGTTCTTCTTGGGCTGATTTCTGCTCTTCAGGGGCCTCTTGCTGTTCGGTTTCCTTTCCTTTATCCTTGGCTGAAGTCTCTGCTGTAATTGGGGCTTGGGCTGCCTTTTGTGGAGCTGTAGATGATGAAGCAGCTGCTCCCACTTGAGTGCCTGGAAGAGAAAATACCTGTGAACAAAGCTCTAAGTCAGCCAACTTTTGGATATTTCTTACTCCTCTTTGAGCTAGTTCTTCTTGTGTAGTGGCCTCTTCTAAGGTGCCTTCCCTCCATTCTAGTTTATTTGCATATTTTTCTATGTGAGGCAACCTTAAGTGATCATAACTGGCCAGCCTATATCTGACCCTTCTTAAGCTTATGAAATGAGTGGGGTCGTATGGTTTCCAAAGGAAGCTAGTCTGTAAGCCAAGGCCTTCTAGCATTCTATCTGCCTCTTGCCAACCTTCCTCCCTTTTATTGTAGATGAAGTGGCCTAATTGGTTTCTCACTTTAAGCTGTGCTTTCTTGCCCTTGCTTGAAAAATGGAGTATATCAGCATTCCCAAATTACCTGAAATACTCGAGGGCAAACAATCTCATAGGCACATATCTGGGCAATCTGTATGGGGGCAGCTCACACCCATATATTCTGATAACTGTGTGGTTTTGGTAAAAATACCAATCCCCAATGCTGTATACCTTGGACAACTGAAGAATCCTCTGCATCTCATCAGTTAGTCTTGGAGGAGGTGAGCTCAGAAGCAGAGACATGGCTGGGTGGATGAAGAGGTCTATAAACTCACAATAAGTGTATGGGGAATAAGATCTACAGTGGAAAGCAGAGGACCAATAGACCACTGACCTCGGATTTCCTTGTGCATCCACTCTTTTCACAGGAAAAGGAAATTTCTCATGCTGATAGTATAGGATTAAATGGTAGATATAGGAGGTGTATCTGAACACCCTTTCTCTTGCCAAGTCTATCAATTGCTCATGTATTTTATTGGAGATGTAAGTGGCATAGTCATAATAGATTAGGGACTTACCAGGGGAAAACATGGCCATCATCACTAGCACAGTTTCATCAACAAATTCTATTGAATTATAGCCCAATATGGGACTAATCATGTCTGCAAGGTCTCTGCCCAATTGATTCAGGTATACATGATGAATGGGAGGGTACTTCATGGTCTCAGAGGTTGAATCAATGAACAATTGATTTATCTTGGTGATTTGAGCATCTGTCAGTTTAGCTCCTTGTTTTATCAGATCCATCAATGATAAAGGAACGAATTTCTTAGCAGTATTGAAGTTTATCACCTCTCTGATGGCTACAGGGGTGACATAAAAAACAACTGAGCCTGAAGGGTCAAGCACAACCCTCTGAGTGGGGTCATAGCAGTCAGCACATTGGTGGATTAGGTCAGGGAACTGGTTGACCTGAGGGAGCTTGAAGATGGGGAGGAAAGAGTCCCAAATGCCCAATATATCCATTCCACTATCATGCTTGAGTTTCAATTCATTTAGCAAGTGAATGTGATACTTGCTATGCATTAGCATTTCCTCTGATATTTGGTAATCTTGATCTGCTAATGGTTTCCACTCCAACTCTCTCTGAGGGGCATTCAATGGAGCAACATTCAGGGCAACAGGTGCTACGGGTGTATCCATGTTTCACAAGCGAATTTGGGTTGAATTTTGACTATTTCTGGGAGAAATACCGTCCTGCGCGATAGGTTGAGTACTTTGCTGAATTACAGCCTGTTTCAGAGGAACAGGGGTGTAATTGGGCACAATTGGCCGATTAAAAACTGATGGAATCGGTTTTAAGGCGTAGCAGGCCTCTTTCTCCAGGGAAAATGGTCAATTTCAATGGTTTTTTAACAATGCATGACGAAACAGAGCGCGCAGTTTGGGAATTGACGAATACCTAGTTTAATGGCGGTATTTGAGCTTGGTTGCAGCCGAATTCTGGGCGACAGCAGCTCTAGATGGTCTTGGTAAGGTGCGGCAGCAAAGGACGTAAAAATGCATGCAGGAGGCAGAGCATAAAAAAACAGAAAAATGTGCAAAAATGGCAAAATTCGGCCAAATATGGACTTTTTGGCGTTGGCGCGAAAATTTGGATGACGTCAGCATGACGTCATCAGGTGGGGTCAGGGTCGGGTGACATCAGCATGACGTCATCGGGTGACGTGGCGGCCTGTGAGTGGTCCACGGGGACTGCATAGGTGGAGGACATGTCGGAGCGATGGCGGGCGGGGGTGCTGATGCGGCGGTGAGGTGGCGTGACGTTGGCATGATCGGTCAGCGGTAAACCGGAAGCGGTAAGCGGTATGATATCGCACCTCTCTTCATACGGAAGCGGGATTGTCAGAAGGCGGCCCGATAAGATTTGGGGGCGACGCGTGGCAGAGGCCTGACGTCACCCTCTGACAATTTTCGGGAGGTAACGTCCGGTCTTCGAGGCCCGTTCGATATGGATGTGGGCCGTCGGATGGGAAAGCCCAGATCCGACGGCTGGCGGGAGGCCGAGTTGGCTGGACGATACGGTCAGGCGGGGCAAATAAAATATTATTATTTGTTGAAATATGCGCCCGGCGGAACTTTGGAAAAAGTGGGTTTTGCGGGTTTTTTCAATGTTTTTTCTGTGGAAATGCGCATGGCAACACAACTTTGGATAAAGCGGAAAAATGGGTTTTTTGGTGTATTTTGCAAATAGCGCGGGTTAGGGGTAATAGTGGGTTTTTACAAGGCCTTTTGCAAATGAAGTGGGTAAATGATTTCAAAGGTTTGTGAAGGGAAAAAAAGGGGTAGGGCTTAGGTTATTAAACTGACCAGAGGTCAATTTAATCCCTGACTTTGGACATATGGCTATAATGCCAGGGGGAGGGAATATTTATACATTGCTTGGGGTTTATACACCATAGTGTTTATAATAGTAGGGAAAAAGGGGAACATAGGGGATTTAGATACTAAGAAGTTAGAAGTTAATATGAGTCGAGGAAGGGGATGAGGGGGTAAAACACTAAGTTTTATATGAAATCAACTTAGTTTAGGAAGTAAATCAAAATGAAAAGAATTTTACACAAGAAATGTGTATCTTAAAGAAACAAGAACCAACAAAAGACTTTGACTTCTTTCATGAACATAAGTAGTATTGGGATGTTAGCAATGAATGTGATGGGGGATAATCTGGAGGTTAGACATGCTTCATTGTATTGCTGTAAGACTGCTAAATAGGAAATCTGCACTGGCACCCTATTTTTCCTTTGCTTAGGCCAGTGAAATGCCATAAACCATGCTTTCTGCAACCCCAACTACCTACCCATTCTATTGCCTAGCATTTTTTGTTACTTCTAGGAGGGTGCACTTAGACTTGCAAACCCTCATGTGCCTTTTCTTTTCCTTTGGCTTTTTCTTTTGATTTTCTATCTAAGGCTAGCCTTATTGCTTCCAAGGCCCCAGATTAAACAGTTGGGAACCTTCATTCTCTACCTAACTACTTTATCTACCAAGATTGAACTGTTTGGACAAACTTCTTTCTCTAATCTACAACAAAAATTGAAACATGGCATGACCCAGCTTAGACTGTTGGATCACCCATTCAGAAGTAGGGCAGCATCAACCAAATGTAAATATGTGTCTTCCACAAGAATATGAGATCTTTGTATCACCAAAGTAGATCATATTGGCACTTCCCCTGCCAATCATGAAAAATGAAACCTATTGGTATAGGTAGCTAACAGTGGCTCCACTTGGGGATGGTTTTTCTTCTTGAAAGACCAAGAACAGTAGGTCAGACTGCCTTGGCTTTTGACTTCTTTTCAAAAATTGAAAACTTTCTCTTTGTACTTCAAAACTGGAGGTTGTCACCTCTGTGAAACTTCTGGAATATAAAGCCTTTTTCTGCTTATTTACAGCAACTTCTTTAAACTGAACTATTTGTATGCTGAAAGAAAATATATACAACTGATTATGTACAGAAGGAGGGACCTGATCCTGTTATGTAAATGGAAAGTAGTCAAAATAGTGCTTCAACATCCAGCCATTCACAGGGCCTTCATCCAAGTCAGTTTCATCCAGATTTTTTAGGAAGTAAGTGTTGTTTCCTTGCACTGCTTGGATAACAAATGGTCCTCTCCAAAGAGAATCAAATTTTCCATGTTTTCCTTTATCTTCCCTTCTTGAATCCCACTTGAGGACTTTGTCACCCATGTTGAAATCTTCAGCCTTAGTCCTTCTATCAAAAGCTTTCTTTAACTTTTCTTGTAGAACTTGAACTCTGCAATAAACTTGGTCTCTAGTTTGCTGCAAACATATTATTTGATTGATCCTTCTTTGCATGTCATTGGGCTCAGCTTGACTTTCTTGAAGTAGTTTCATAACAGGAACCCCTAGTGATGAAGGAAATTTGGCTTCTAATCCATAGACTAACTCATATGGGCTGACCCCAATGGATCTCTTGGTTGTTAGTCTATCTGCCCATAAGGCATTCACAAGCTTCTTATGCCAATTCTTCTTATTTTCTTCCAACACCTTCTTTATGATGTTTACAAGGATTTTATTTGATGATTCAGCTAGGCCATTTCCTTGAGGGTAGTATGCAGTGGAATGGCCCAAATTAATATGAAATTTGTGGCAGAAGTTCACCATCTTCTTGGATCTAAAAGCAGCAGCATTGTCTGTTATTATCTTGTTGGGGCAACCAAATCTAGACAATATGTTATTCTCCAAAAACTGAATGATTGTTGAATCATTTGCCTGTCTACATGGGATGGCCTCAATCCATTTGGTGAAGTAGTCTGTGGCTGTGAGGATCCATCTATGTTGGCCTGAAGACGAGGGATGAATTTCCCCAATGAAATCCAAGCCCCATTGTTGAAAAGGTCTCTCTGTTGCAATAGGCCTCAAAGGGAGTGGCAGTAACTTTCTCTTTCCCTCAAATATTTGACACTTATGGCATGAGGTAGTGAAATTTTCAACATCAGAGAACAAAGTGGGCCAATAGTAACCAGCCCTCAGTATCTTATCCACAGTGGATTTCCAATACAAGTGTCCACCACAATCACCTGCATGAAATTATTTCATGACATTGTTAGTCTCATTCTCAATTAAGCAGTTTAACAATATACCCTCATGGTTTTTCCAAAGAAAATTGCCATCCATGACACAAAATCTTGAAGCTTTCATTTTTAGGAACCTACATTTAGTTCTGGACAATCCTGGGGGAGCACACAGGTTTTGCAACACATAACAGATATCAGAATACCACGGGGATTGTTCAAAGGCTACATTGATCTTTGGAGTCGCCAGCTCCGGTTCACTGTCCAGTTGGTTGATGTCCAAGGCTTGGAAATTTGTTTCAGACATTAATTTGGCCAAACCTTGCCCTTTTATCAGTTTTGTAGGTTTTATTTCAATGTCAAATTCTAAAATGTTGGCAATCCATTTTCCTCTTCTGCCCTCTAAATTTTCTCGAGTCAAAATATCCTTGACAATAGCATTTGGTACATAGGCAATGACATGAGAGTATAGGATGTAAATTCTGAAATCTTTGATGGCTTTCACTAAAGCATAAGCTTGTTTTTCCATGATCTGATATTTCAGGGGTGCATCTCTGAGAGCTCTACTAAAGAAAGCAATAGGTTTCTCATTTCCTTGGTCATCTTTCTGTAATAAGACTGCAGCAATGGTATGCTGGGAGGCAAAAGAGAAAATGATAAATTCTCTGTCAAATTGAGGATTCGTTAAGATTGGAGTTTGGGTAAGGGCCAATTTTATTCCTTCAAAAGCTTGATTTGCTTCTACTGTCCATTTTACTTTTGAATCCTTCTTTAGCATGTTGTTTAATAATCTGATCAATTCTGCTAAGTTTGGGATAAACCTCCTTAAGAAGTTGATCTTCCCCAAGAAGGCTTGTAATTCTTTGATGTTTCTTGGGTGGGGCATTTGCAAGATGGCCTGTATTCTGTCTGGGTCAATTCTAATGCCATCCTTTGAAATGATGTGACCTAACAGCTTACCTTCTTCCAAACCAAACAGGGATTTCTTGGGATTTAAGGAAATTCCATATTTCCTACAAGTTATGAATATTTGCCTTAGATGTTTCAAATGTTCAGGGTCAGATTTTGAAAATGGTGTAAGGTCATCTAAGTAAACCACAAGGAAATCATGAATCTCTTTGGCAAACGCAATATCCATTGCTCTTTGAAACGTAGCTCCTGCATTTTTCAACCCAAAAGGCATTTTAACATATTTGAAAGTTCCCCATGGGGTTGTGAATGCTGTCTTGTCTTGATCATCAGGGTGGACTAGGATCTGATTGAACCCTGAGAATCCATCAAGTAATGAGATTCGTGAAGCCCCTACCACTCTTTGGAGGATGTGATCCATTTTGGGTAAGGGATAATTGTCTTTAAGGGACACCTGATTCAAATTCCTTAGGTCAACACAAAGCCTAATCTCACCAGTTTTCTTTCTTGTGGGCACCAAATTTGAAATCCAGTCTGAGAACCTGATTGGTGCTATGATACCAGCTTTAAACATTTTTGTACCTCTTTCTCAATTGAAGGGAGAAGCATAGGATTGATCCTTCTCAATTTTTTCTTAAATGAATTTTGATTAGGCTTGAGAGGGATGGTGTGTTGGATAACAGAGGTGTCGTAGGATTTTAAATCCTCATAACTCGATGCAAAGACATCTTGGAATTCTTTAAAGAGGTCAATGTATTTAGGCTTCTGATCAGGTGGTAAAGATGCAGACAATTTAATTATTTTGGGTTGTTCAGCAGTTCCAATGTTACATTCTTCTATGGCAGCATTGAGGGGCTGCATTTTTGGCTTCCTGAGAATATCATTTGAGTCAAAAATGTCTTCCAAAGGAGTGAGGCCTGTTGGAAGAAAATTGTCTTTCAATTGTATAACTTCAGCTTCAGCATCGGCTATTTCCTCACAACTGATTTGTTTAAGTTCTTGTATGTTTTCTTTGTTAAAAATTGTTGGATGTAGCATTTGGTTTGCTGTTTTGGGTGAAATATTTGTTTGGTGCTATTCACCTAGTGTTTGTGAATCACTTGCAGCCTCTGTATCAATGTTTAGTCCTGAAAATTCTTGCTGCAAAGTCAAGAAATTGTTTATTTGTGTATCATCCTCAAACACTTGCCAATCCTTGACATTGTTTGGGACAGAAGGTCTGTGTTTTCTCTCAGCTGTAAAGCAATGCTTGGGTTCAAAAGGTAGTTTACAAGTGCTTGCAAATGTAGCCAAACTATGAGCATGAAGATTATGGGTTCTAGGAATTTTGGTAATTTGAAATTCAATGAAGGAATTGAGTAGTTCAGCAGCAGCAGACCTATAAGATCTTAGTCTTTTGTCATTGGTGACAAAATTCCCCTTTACTTGTTGGATAATTAGGTCTGAGTCTCCTAGGATTGAAAATTTTATGGCTTGTAAGGATTTTACTAGCTTGAGGCCTAGTAAGAGAGCTTCATATTCTGCCATATTGTTGGTGCACCTAAAGTTTAACCTATAGGCTCGGCCCTCTGCATGACTGTTTTGTTTGTTATGTATCCAAACCCCTGCTCCTGCCCCTAATTTGTTGACTGACCCATCAAATTCCAGAAACCAGAGGACTTCTTGGTTAAGGGAAGAATTGTCGACTATTATGGGACTTGGCATCAACAACTTGAGATCTTGGCTTACACTTGGTTTTTCTTCTTGAACAGTTTTGTTTATTGATTGCTCAACCATTATTTCTAGACCAGTAATTTGTTCATTTATATGCTGATCTTGTTTGAGTGTCTGGGTTTCATCATCATTTGTGGGACCTGTATTATCATTGAAGAGAATATAGGAGTCTATGTCAGAATGGACAGCATATATGGGAAAGTTTTGAGGTTTTTCTTCACTGCTGACCATGTATTTCATAAGTGACTCTCTATATAGCCTCTTGGGTTGACCAAAGACTGAGATGGTGGCATATGACATGTCTAATTGTAGGGAAGCTTGGAGTTTAGCCCCCCATGATCTTGATAACAGCATTCCATATTTGGGTGGGATATCAGCAACTACAACATCCATTAAGATTGTTTTGTTTGGATACTGGACAAGTGACACACATAGATCTTTTATTAAGCCTAAACATTTAACTTGGCTGGAGTCAAATGAAAATAGGTCCTTATATGGTCTTGTAATGTCTAGGTTGAGCCTCTCCATCACTGATTTAGGCATAAGGTTATGAGAGGCACCTGAGTCAAACATTGCATTGTGTAGTATCTTATCATGAACGTGCAAACTGACATAAAAAGGTAAGATTCCAGTAACCGTTGTCTTTCCATCAACCTCTGGACCGAAAAGTAGTTCTGGGGTATCATCCAACACATTGACATTATCTTTATTACGAGTAAGTTGAAGGGACTTCTTGATTTGTTGTTTATAAATGTCATGCTTGGCTAGTTCTGAAAGAGGAATGGCTATCTTCAATTTGCCAATTTCAGCTTCTAAGTCAAAGGGTTTTTCAGATTGGATCTTGGTATTGTGGTTGACAACCTTTTCCTTGTTAATTAAGTTTTCTTCTTGATTCTTATCTTGATCTTGAGGCTTGTCCTTTTTACTCATCTCTTGAGAAGTATTGGTTGGATTAGGCTGCAAGCGTGATGTAGTCATTGGCTGTTGATTTGAGGGAGATGGTTCAGTTATCTCTTCAACTGTTACTTCATTTGTAACTGAATCAGTTGTGTCAATTGGCTCTGTGACAATGGCCTTTTTGGGCTGCAGGCTATCCTTTGTCTTTTCAGGCTGTGTCACATTTACAGTTCTGCTTCTTAGCTTGTATTGCTTATGAACTTCATAAACAGCTGTGTCATAGCCTTGTTTAAAGTCAAATGACTCACCTGACTTGGTTTGGAACTGCTTAATGTCATCATCCTTATGATCTTCTTGACTCAGAAAAACTTGATGCTCATCATTCAGGCCCATCAGGTTAATGTGGGTGTCATCTATCTGCTCATTTGAAGTGGATGCTTCAGTATAGTTTTCCTGGAATGGAGGTCTTATCTCTGGTTCAGAACTGGCCTTGCCAACGTTAGGATTTTGATTTCTCCTAAAATTTGGATTCCTAATAGGGTTATTTTGTGGTGCTTCCCATGATGACTTCCTCTCAACTGATTCTACTCTATCACCCAATCTCTTCATACCAGTGAGTATTGCATCCAGTTTCTGATCAAAGGCTGAGGGTTCTTCTTTAAAGGTGGTTCTCTTTTCCATTCTTGCTCTGTTTCTTTTGGCAATCAGGTTAGCCTCTACTGTGACAACAACCTTTTGAGCATCTTCAAGGGTTTCAGGGGCTCTTTCTTTTAACTGATATGCCATATCAGGATCAAAACCATCGGGAAATTTGTACAAGGCTAAATCGGGAGGAGGTCTTAAATTCTGTGGTATTGCGTTATATACATTGTTGAATCTTGCACAGTACTCCAAAACGGTCTCTTGAGGACCTCGCTTGATTGTATCATATTCACCGAGTATGTGCAAGGGATCTTTCTTTTTCTCCCATCTGTTAGTAAAGGCTAGATAAAGCTCATCAGGAGTGGTTATGGTATTTACAGCAAGTGATCTGAACCAAGTTCTTACATCACCTGTCAGGCTCTGAACAAAAATTCTCATTCTCACACTGTCATCATCTATTTCATAGTTCTCAAAATGGTCTTGCATCTTCTTGGCATGCTGAATAGCTGTGAAAGGGCCAGTGGAATCAAAATATGAGATTTTGGATTGGTAGTCCTGAGGTAAAGCTGCAGCATTAGCGGGCAACTGCAGGGGTGCATATCTATTAGCCATATTAGCAGGGTTTATAGGATTGACAGGGATAACTGGGACAACAGGAACGACTGGTACAACAGGGGTAATAGGAACGGTAGAAACTAGAGTATTGGTAAAGGGAATATGTGCAGTGGATGAAGGTGTGAAAGGAGGGCTTTGAGATGTAGATGATGAACTAGGGGAATCAGGGGTAGACCGGAATAGAACCTTGACTGGAGTTGGAACAGGGTTAGGGTAAACTGTCTCAGGACTCAAATCAGCAAGATTTTCCTGCCCTTGCTGCTTCCTAATGATTTTAGGGATTATATTAGGGTTTTCAAAAACAGCTGGAGGATTAGGGTCAGGGTTTGACCTTGTATATCGCGGATTCTTCTTGGGAGCCAGCTTCTGAACTTGTTTTTTGAGTATGTTTTTGGAATATTTTTGTGTCTACAAGGGCCAGACAAGATTTTGGAATGGCTGTGTATATCTTAAAGCTAGCATGAAGATTGACTGAAGCAGATTTTATCTAAACTTGTTAATGTAAAATAGAAACAGTTTTGAAGGCTTCCTGGCTGACATTCAGGCTTCATCTGTAGCTTTAGGAAATATACAGCAATTAGAAAATCCTGAGGAATTCCCCAGTGGAGTCGCCATTTATGTTAACACCCAGGTTGTTCCCTATGACTCCCAAGGGAATACGGCCGGGGTAACCACTAACCAAGCTTTGGATTATAGGTCCTAGCCTACCTATAATCAGAGAGGGCTCTCTCTTTAAGTTTTAGCTCTGTTTTGTGAAGATTTTAGGCTAGTTATAAGTTTCAGTTTTTTGTTTGAATTTTTGGTTGTGAACTGTTGTTGTGAGAAGGGCATGAAAGGTTTGGAAGATGTTAGTCCATTGGGCATATGGAGTTAGAAATCTGAGACAGTCCTGGTGCCTGTGATGGAGAAAGTTTTACTGCAAGGCTAGATGGCTATTCTTAATATAATTTCTGATTAGTGAGTGAAACAGTGAGAGATGGAATTACAGACAGTGTGATGACAAATTGAACAACAATTTCTACTTAGTAGCATACATGAATTACTAAATAGAAACTGTGAAAGATTCAGGGTTTATTGGAGCAGTTAAGAATTCCAATTAAACAGCTGAGCCTGTAGAAAACATTTATAGTAAAGAAAGATTGAAATCAGGGTGTCTCCATGGACAAATCCTGAGCTATTCTTTTTCTTTCTTCCTAAATTTAGAACAACATATGAGAGATATGAGTTAAACAAATAATAAAACATTAACAGAGATAGAGAAAACTTATTATATTAAGCCATAGCACTAGAATCCTGTAGCATTCAATGGTTCCAAGACAGCATGCATCAGTAAGACCAAATTTCTGTAAACTCCAAGCTTTCTTTGTATTATTCCTCCCGAGATTACAGCCGAGTTCTCCTTTTTTTAACAAGAAACAACAACCCCTGCAAGCTTATGCGAGGGGGAATATATACAATCGGTTTTACAAAATAATCTGAACCGCTGAGTCACTTGATAAATAAATATGCTCACCAACTTTACAAAATAGCAGATAGGGAAGTTATTGCTGCTCTAAATACAAAATGAATACTCTTTAATTCTGTCAGAAGTCTTTTTGACCTTTGGAGGCCACTGAGTCGGTTGAGCGTTCTTCATTAATGCTGAATGATGTGTCTTTATGGCTTTGTCATGCTGTAGCTTTCTCGGCCCTGTCATCAGTAGCTGTCAGTGTTGCTTTAGTGGCTGAATCTTTCTGCTGAGTTCGCTCAGTCCACTCTTCTCCAGTCATACTGAATGCATCAAATTTTCTGAACATGATGACTTATGTTTTTTGATGAAAAAACTCGATGAAAGCCTCTTGTTTACAGTAACAACTGTATCATTCTGGTCCACCACTCCTGTGTAGGCAATTGATGTCTCAAAATTGCATCTAAGGTTTCATCTGCCTCTGTATATTTGTAGAAGTTTGGAGGCACTTCAAACAAATGTCTAATCTCATTCATAATAAAAAATAAGTTCTCTACTCTGTCATAGAGACTTTGCCCAGATGCTGGCCCTGTTACCTCTAAGGTACTTGATCCTTGAGTGATCTGATTGGTGGCAAATGTATTTACCCTTTTTTCATAGTTCTCATGTGATAGTAGCCTCCCTGTGCTGTTCAGCAAGCCAGGAAGGCCTCTGCTCTGTAATGCTGCAAACTTATTCATGAACTTGTTTACTTCTGTTTGCATGTCCTGGCTTCTTATATCCAATGTTTGTACCAGGCTTTTTAATGTGAGGACCCTCTTTATCAGCAGGATGGTTTCAGTTCTATTGGGGATTCCTATTGCTGCCAGCTGAGGACCTGTGCGGTTATTGAGAACGTTGATCATTCTGTTGGCTATCTCAGGCATGCTGCCTAGATATGCCCTTGCTCTTTGGACTTCCTTGTGTGCTTTGCCTATGAGCTCCATTTTCTCATGAATAGTCTCTATATACTGCCATTGATCTGTTATTGATTGGCCAATGTTGGCCCATAAAACTGTCTTGACCTCAGCCACCACTTTGTCAAGGGTGAGCTCTTTCTCCAGCTCCTTTATCTTCTCCTTAAGAGCCTTTATTTCCCTTCCCTTTTCAGCTACACTTTGTTTAGATTTGTCATATTTTTCATTCAGCTTAGCTAAATTCTCCTTGGCTTCATTCAGCTCTGTCATCTGGGCTTCTAGGACTTTAATTTCATTCATCAACTTCTGCATATCAAGGCTTGGAGCCTGCTCTGATGTTGGTGCTGGTGCTGATGTTGATTGAGCTGTCTCAACTGTCTGCACTGTAGGAGGAGTGACAATTTGAGGGGGTTCCTCAAGGTTGATTACTTGTGGAGGGGACTGAGATGTTTGGCCTCCTTCTTTCTGCTGTAGGGATGCCTGTAATGCAGCCTCTGTCTCTGCCAGCTTTCCTTGTGTCTGCACCAGTTGCTTATGCAGTGTTACCAGCAATGTTGTTGTATCCTGGTCTTTCCTCTCCTGAGCAACCTCTTCTGTTTGGGGATGAAGGGTTGCTGGGATCCTCACCATCTTTCTCAAAGCCGCAATATCTGCATCTCTTTCTTTTAGCAGTGCCTGCACAGCTTTGGGATCCTTTGGGTCATGCCCAAGCTCTATGATTATATCCTCCAAAGACCTGATCCTGTTGTCTTTGGCCTGAGAGGATGCCTTCTCCAACTCAAGTTGGGCAGCTGTATTGTTCAAAGAATTTTGCGATCTATAATTTATCAATGTTT
This sequence comes from Pinus tabuliformis, assembly GCA_031772625.1. Lineage (NCBI taxonomy): Eukaryota > Viridiplantae > Streptophyta > Pinopsida > Pinales > Pinaceae > Pinus > Pinus tabuliformis. Next base: position 114,852,471 of record CM062806.1, read on the forward strand.
TGTCTGCTAGAGTAGCATACACCATCTCACCCGTCTGTTTATGCAATTCAATTTGGTCCATTGGGTGGATGTCTTTGGACAAGATTTCCAAGTTTGTTCTTATATAATCAGCTGCAGACTGTGGCTGCAGCGATGTGGGCATAAAATGGCTCATTATCATTTTTCCCTCTTGCACATCATATGCAGACATCAACCTCTCCTGGTTTGTAGGAGCCATTTTCAACAAGTGGTTGTACAGTTGTAACCTCACTGGCTCATTTCTGGCTTTGATGTCTATGAATTGTTTCTTTATGCCAGACTCACCCTTCCTTTGTTGCCCTGAGGAGCTGACCTCTCCTCCAAGTGTTCTTTGCTTCTCTTGCTGTAATGAGCTAGCTGATACCTCTGTGCTGGGGGAACCCATCTGTGTTTGACCAAAAGGCATCTCCTCCTCTGAGAAAGGATCGAGCCTTTGTCTCTTTTCCCCTTGCTGTGATGTTGCGGTGCTAAGGGGATTGTGTTCCTCTCTGTCTCTCTTCTTACCCCTCTCTTCATTTGTAGGGGTTTGGAGCACCGAAGTCTCCACTGTAACATTCTGCACTGAGGCCTCCTTTTCTTGCGTTTTCTCATCATTAGGACTAGGAGCCTCTGCCATTTCTTCCTGCTGTTCAGGATGATTTTCAGGCTGTTCTTCTTGGGCTGATTTCTGCTCTTCAGGGGCCTCTTGATGTTCTGTTTCCTTGCCTTTATCCTTGGCTGAAGTCTCTGCTGTAATTGGGGCTTGGGTTGCCTTTTGTGGAGCTGTAGATGATGAAGTAGCTGCTCCCACTTGAGTGCCTGGAAGAGAAAATACCTGTGAACAAAGCTCTAAGTCAGCCAACTTTTGGAGATTTCTTACTCCTCTTTGAGCTAGTTCTTCTTGTGTAGTGGCCTCTTCTAAGGTGCCTTCCCTCCATTCTAGTTGATTTGCATATTTTTCTATGTGAGGCAACCTTAAGTGATCATAACTGGCCAGCCTATATCTGACCCTTCTTAAGCTTATGAAATGAGTGGGGTCGTATGGTTTCCAAAGGAAGCTGGTCTGTAAGCCAAGGCCTTCTAGCATTCTATCTGCCTCTTGCCAACCTTCCTCCCTTTTATTGTAGATGAAGTGGCCTAATTGGTTTCTCACTTTAAGCTGTGCTTTCTTGCCCTTGCTTGAAAAATGGAGTACATCAGCATTCCCAAATTGCCTGAAATACGTGAGGGCAAACAATCTCATAGGCACATATCTGGGCAATCTGTATGGTGGCAGCTCACACCCATATATTCTGATAACTGTGTGGTTTTGGTAAAAATACCAATCCCCAATGCTGTATACCTTGGACAACTGAAGAATCCTCTGCATCTCATCAGTTAGTCTTGGAGGAGGTGAGCTCAGAAGCAGAGACATGGTTGGGTGGATGAAGAGGTCTATAAACTCACAATAAGTGTATGGGGAATAAGATCTACAGTGGAAAGCAGAGGACCAATAGACCACTGACCTCGGATTGCCTTGTGCATCCACTCTTTTCACAGGAAAAGGAAATTTCTCATGCTGATAGTATAGGATTAAATGGTAGATATAGGAGGTGTATCTAAACACCCTTTCTCTTGCCAAGTCTATCAATTGCTCATGTATTTTATTGGAGATGTAAGTGGCATAGTCATAACAGATTGGGGACTTACTAGGGGAAAACATGGCCATCATCACCAGCACAGTTTCATCAACAAAATCTATTGAATTATAGCCCAATATGGGACTAATCATGTCTGCAAGGTCTCTGCCCAATTGATTCAGGTATACATGATGAATGGGAGGGTACTTCATGGTCTCAGAGGTTGAATCAATGAACAATTGATTTATCTTGGTGATTTGAGCATCTGTCAGTTTAGCTCCTTGTTTTATCAGATCCATCAATGATAAAGGAACTAATTTCTTAGCAGTATTGAAGTTTAGCATCTCTCTGATGGCTGCAGGGGTGACATAAAAAACAACTGAGCCTGAAGGGTCAAGCACAGCCCTCTGAGTGGGGTCATAGCAGTCAGCACATCGGTGGATTAGGTCAGGGAACTGGTTGACCTGAGGGAGCTTGAAGATGGGGAGGAAAGAGTCCCAAATGCCCAATATATCCATTCCACTATCATGCTTGAGTTTCAATTCATTTAGCAAGTGAATGTGATACTTGCTATGCATTAGCATTTCCTCTGATATTTGGTAATCTTGATCTGCTAATGGTTTCCACTCGAACTCTCTCTGAGGGGCATTCAATGGAGCAACATTCAGGGCAACAGGTGCTACTGGTGTATCCATGTTTCACAAGCGAATTTGGGTTGAATTTTGACTATTTCTGGGAGAAATACCGTCCTGCACGGTAGGTTGAGTAATTTGCTGAATTACAGCCTGTTTCAGAGGAACAGGGGTGTAATTGGGCACAATTGGCCGGTTAAAAACTGATGGAATCGGTTTTAAGGCATAGCAGGCCTCTTTCTCCAGGGAAAATGGTCAATTTCAATGGTTTTTTAACAATGCAGGACGAAACAGAGCGCGCAGTTGGGGAATTGATGAATACCTGGTTTAATGGCGGTATTTGAGCTTGGTTGCAGTCGAATTCTGGGTGACAGCAACTCCGGATGGTCTTGGTAAGGTGCGGCAGCAAAGGACGTAAAAATGCATGTAGGAGGCAGAGCATAAAAACACAGAAAAATGCGCAAAAATGGAAAAATTCGGCCAAATATGGACTTTTTGGCGTTGGCGCGAAAATTTGGATGACATCAGCATGACGTCATCAGGTGGGGTCAGGGTCGGGTGACGTTAGCATGACGTCATCGGGTGATGTGGCGGCCTGTGAGTGGTCCACGGGGACTGCATAGGTGGAGGACATGTCGGAGCGATGGCGGGCGGGGGTGCTGATGCGGCGGTGAGGTGGCGTGACGTTGGCATGACCGGTCAGTGGTAAACCGGAAGCGGTAAGCGGTATGATATCTCACCGCTCTTCATACGGAAGCGGGATTGTCAGAAGGCGGCCCGATAAGATTTGGGAGCGACGTGTGGCAGAGGCCTGACGTCACCCTCTGACAATTTTCGGGAGGTAACGTCCGGTCTTCGGGGCCCATCCGATATGGATGTGGGCCGTCGGATGGGAAAGCCCAGATCCAACGGCTGGCGGGAGGCCGAGTTGGCCGGACGATACGGTCAGGCGGGGCAAATAAAATATTATTATTTGTTGAAATATGCGCCCGACAGAACTTTGGAAAAAGTGGGTTTTGCGGGTTTTTTCAATGTTTTTTCTGTAGAAATGCGCATGGCAACGCAACTTTGGATAAAGCGGAAAAATGGGTTTTTTGGTGTATTTTGCAAATAGCGCGGGTTAGGGGTAATAGTGGGTTTTTTTACAAGGCCTTTTGCAAATGAAGTGGGTAAATGATTTCAAAGGTTTGTGAATGGAAAAAAAAGGGTAGGGCTTAGGTTATTAAACTAACCAGAGGTCAATTTAATCCCTGACTTTGGACATATGGCTATAATGCCAAGGGGAGGGAATATTTATACATTGCTTGGGGTTTATACACCATAGTGTTTATAATAGTAGGGAAAAAGGGGAACATAGGGGATTTAGATACTAAGAAGTTAGAAGTTAATATGAGTGGAGGAAGGGGATGAGGGGGTAAAACACTAGGTTTTATATGAAATCAACTTAGTTTAGGAAGTAGATCAAAATGAAAAGAATTTTACACAAGAAATGTGGCTCTTAAAGAAACAAGAACCAACAAAAGACTTTGACTTCTTTCATGAACATAGGTAGTATTGGGATGTTAGCAATGAATGTGATGGGGGGTAATCTAGAGGTTAGACATGCTTCATTGTATTGCTGTAAGACTGCTAAATAGGAAATCTGCACTGGCACCCTGTTTTTCCTTTGCTTAGGCCAGTGAAATGCCATAAACCATGCTTTCTGCAACCCCAACTACCTACCCATTCTATTGCCTAGCATTTTTTGTTACTTCTAGGAGGGTGCACTTAGACTTGCAAACCCTCATGTGCCTTTTCTTTTCCTTTGGATTTCTTTTGATTTTCTATCTAAGGCTAGCCTTATTGCTTCCAAGGCCCCAGATTAAACAGTTGGGAACCTTCATTCTCTACCTAACTACTTTATCTGCCAAGATTGAACTGTTTGGACAGACTTCTTTCTCTAATCTACAACAAAAATTGAAACATGGCATGACCCAGCTTAGACTGTTGGATCACCCATTCAGAAGTAGGGCAGCATCAACCAAATGTAAATATGTGTCTTCCACAAGAATATGAGATCTTTGTATCACCAAAGTAGATCATATTGGCACTTCCCCTGCCAATCATGAAAAATGAAACCTATTGGTATAGGTAGCTAACATATACAATGAATCTCCAAGCTTTCTCAAAAGTCCAACCATGCTAATGACTGAAAAATCACAAGATATAGGCAAACAACAACTCATCCTAGCCTCTAGGGGTCGAGCTCATGAGTTTAGGAGCTATTCCAACAAATTCTAAACTGAGAACTAAAAAGTAGGCAGTGGAACAGCATGCCTCTAAAAACTAGGGAACTGATTCATTCAGTTCCAAACTACTTTTTCATGGATGAATCTACCTCTATGAGTGAAAATTTAACATAATTACATCAAGATCCATCAAATTACATTAAATTACATCATGAGTTTGACATTCAGAAAGAGAAAAGTCAAACTATCAAGAAACTAGGTGGAAAACAGAGTATTTTTGGTCAAACTGAGAAAAATTTCCCCAATGCACCGCACTGATTTCCCTATGTGTAGCACATTTTTGCAGCTGATTTTGGAGGCCTTCCCAAGGTCCAAATTTGCTCCAAGTTTGCATGCTGGGAATTTCTGCCTTTCTACTTTCCAGAACAAGTGGAATTTTTGAATTTGGTCTCCATTTGCCCCTCCAAAACTGAGTTCTCCCAACACTGCTTCCTGTGTGTCCAAAAAGGGGCAGAGAGGTCATTTTTGGGGTGTTTTTTACCCTTTTGGGGGCTCAAAACCTGTCAAAATTTCTTTGCCATTTGTGAGCATGCATATTTTTTCATGAAAAATCCAAAAATGCTGAGTTTTCATCAAAAGGAGACCCCCATCAAAAGCGAGCGCCAGGTGGCGCAGCGCATTGGGCAGAAAAACTTGTGTTTTGGCCCAAAAATTCGAAAAATGAAAAAAGTGTCCCAAATTTTTTGAAATTTCGCTAAGTGTTCTCCATCAAATGCTATGTTGGGCCAAGGAAGCCTCAACCAATATCTGAAGTCTATCTTTCTCCTTTCGCTTCCTCGATGCCTTCTTCAACTTGGCCTTCAAGTTCCTGATTCTTGCCTTACAACTTTTGTTTTTCGCTAAGTAATGGTATGCCATGTGCCTCAACATAGTTTTCTCCTTGTTGGCCTTCTCTAGCAACTTTTCTAAGTGGATATTTTCCCTCTCAAGCCAAGACTCATGATCAGCATTGATTTCTTGTTCAAGTGGTGTGAGCTTCACTTTCCTCCTCTTGGCAGCTTGCCAATTTTCTCGTATGTTTTGAAGCTCCATAATCATTTGCTGATCCTCTAGCTGCTTGTTTCTTTGCTCCAGGTATTTGATTATCCACTTAGCTCTCTCTAGGTTGAGGGACAAATCATTAATGTCCGCCTGTTGCTCCTGAATGATCTCCTTGAGCTTTGAGCTTTGTGGGCCCAAATCAGTGTCATCATCCTGAATGAGAATGAAATCTGTCTCCTGCTCTCCTAAAGGCCCCTCATCATGTAATGGCCACTTGCCCTTGTCCTGAACCTACTCTGCTGATGGAGGAAGCGAGACCCCTTCCACCCCGGGTGGAGATAATACTCGCTTTGCTATTGCAAACAACCTTCTAGTGCCCTTTTGATAGGTGACAAACACTGGCACACTAGCGATCTGTGTCTCATGACTCTCCTGCTGATGTGAAGGTCCACCTATCTCATGAAAAGCTTCTGGAGGTACTTGAGGGGCCGTGAAGACCTCATGAGAAATTAAATCCTCCCATGAGATGTTCTGCAAACTGTCAGGCGGAAAGAGTTGATAGGGCGGACACAATCAACCTCCCTAGGAGCCTAAGACTCTCTAGTGACAAACAAACCAAATAAACACTACTTTTCTCTAAACATGCATTGCAAATACAAGCAATCAGGGGATCTTTAACATACCTTTAGTCCAACGCTTCGTAGTAGTCTAGTCTCGCCGATCCGGATGAGCTCCTCCTTATCTTTGAAACCTGCATTCACTAACAAGCCAAAAGATTAAATAGCACCTGATAAACTTATAAAACAATACACATCTATCATATTGACCAAGGAGTATATGAAACAAACCATGAATAACAATCTGTTGAGAAAAATAAGTTTATTTGCATTAAGAGGTAACAAAAGGAACAATTACAACCTGAGCCTTGGTGTTGTACAAGTTCCTCCCAAGGGTCCTTCAAGATTTTCCTCTACTTTGACAAAGCTCACCCCACTTCCAAGTAGAACAAGTAAAGATGGTAATCTCTCCTCACAAGCTTCTACATGGGAGTCTCTATTTCGACAACATTTACCCTTAGAATTGTATAGCTTTCAACCTCCCCTCCTTCTGGCCCAAGGCCTGTATTTATAGTGCTCAAGAGGAAGTTATTCAGGTCCACCATCAATGGGATAAGTCCCTCTTTGGATGGGATAGTTCCCCTCTTGATGGGATAAGTTCCTCCTTCATAGGGATACATGAACCATCTGGAGGCGCTCAATACACGTCGAACAACCTTCTAGAATGCTCTAGAAATAACCACAAGTAACTTTTTAAAGATGAAACTTGCGCATTTTGACTTTTACAGGGGGACGCACCTATCCCTTTACATACAGAGCGTACAAGTACGCGACTTTTGTGAACATTGGGTGCGTCCCCGCAGGCAAAGCTGAGAGAACCTGCGTACCCAGAGATAAACACATTTACAAAGACTTTCTCTCTTTTTGGAGTTTGACATGGCAAGCAGAGGCACAAGACTTGCCCAGGAGGATAGCATGACTGTTGATAGAGCCATACTAACTGTTCATGACCATGGTGACATTTTTTAGTGTAACAGATTGCCCCCTAAAGTGCGAAGCCTGTAGTAGATTAGGGTTTTGTTTTATCTAGGAAGGGTGAAGCGCTTTATCATTTCAAGGATCGTCTCGAGGAGAGCCTGGTCAGAACCTGCAATTTTCAACACAAAATACATGTATAAGATTATATCATCGCTGAGGTAGGCATTCCCATACTCATATCAAAAACTTTAACTAACAGACTAACTACTCTGATACAGGAATGATTTTGCAGTACATCATAATCATAGACTTTGCGTAGACACAATATGGACGCAGCCATCTGTTTATAATTGGTCTACTATACAATGAATACAAAACTCCTCGCAGCCTGGATGGTGGAAACTAGATCCAGGGTCTTCATTTCTACTTCCTGAATTGGTACGATTCTAGCCATGTGAATAAATGGGTTGATGTCGAACACGGTAGAAACCACTTGATTACCAGTCGATGATGTAAACTGTTAACAAGTGTGAGAGAAACCACCAGTAATGTCAATGGTTCTCAAAGTACCCAGTACAATCCATGAGATGTGAATGAATGAGTTGATGTCGAACATTTCACGGAGTCCTTTGATCAAAAGTGAATGATGTAAACTGACGTCAAAGGCGAGAAACCTGCCATTGATGCATGCAGACTTCAAGGTACTGACGATTTCTAAGTCATATTTCTAGATAATGTGTTGATGTCGATAGAAAGCGACTCGTCGCAGGCAAGCCCACAACTCGAAATCATAGTTCAAGTTGAAGAAATGTTGCTGTAAGGACTGACTCAGGGATGGTCAAATGGATGACAAAGTATTTAGCAGATGAAAGTTTTGTTTTCAGACCTCTTGAACACATAATGACACAACAGATGGTTTGGTGGCGAATGACTCAAAGTAAATCCCCGAAACCCGGTTAAAGACTTTCAATGTGGCTTGATTGACTGTGAGGCAAAAGATTTCCCAACCCAGGTGAATGAAAAGTGTCGTGTTCAAGAGTGGTTATAAAGTTTCTTCTGTGATAAAGGATAACAAATAGGCTCATTTTTCTCTCTTTTCCCCCACCATTTCTGGCAAGTACCTCTTTATTTTTAACAAGCTTGAGGAGGATAACATATGCTTGATTATAAGCTCATCCTTCGGATGAGTCCAACCTAGTTTTGATTCGAACCCTAGGAAGGAGCGGTTCGTTCCCGTTTGTAATTGAACAGGTCCTTTACTGTGAAATTTTAATGAGTCCAGTATAGGAGAAACTCAGCGTTTTTCAATTTTAGAGAGTCTGAAAAACTTAAGAAGACTCCAAGTTGAACTTTTTCGTAGATTTGTGTCCCGCAAGCCCGAAAAAGTATAAAATAATACCTGGGGGAACTGCTTGATCTCGCGACCAAGGAGTACTTTCATAGTTAGTGCCACTGACCTGAAAAGTAAAAAGCGATCAAGGACACGTCGTTTTATTTCCAGTTTCGAGTTTGAAACGACAAAAACCCGGCAATCTTTTCCTGTTTTTTCGGTCAGAAAAGGGCTATAAGGGGACCGTCTTTTAGTTCCGTTTTAACGAGTGTAAAAGAAACGCTCGGCAATCTTTTCATGTTTTTAGGAGTCAGAAAAGGGCTTAAAAGATGACTCTGATATTTTGGTTCGTGAAAAATAACAATTTTCCCTTTAAATCCCTTTTTCCTGCACAAAAACGACACATTACTCATACCTGTTTAAGATAGGCAAAAATTCATCGAAAAACATTTTTTCATGGTGAAAAATAAACAAACCTAGCATTCATTCATCCAAAAAACCTATAAAAAGACTTTTTACCATGTCATTTTTACCATTTTACTGTTGAGGTTGAACAAAGGGCTTTTGACAAGAAACTTCCCGTGGTCATTGCGGAAAATCCGACCGTCAGAATCGAACGCCGTCTCTTCCAGGTATTTCACAACATCCTACTCTTCAATTTCATCCGATTAAAATCTTGTTTTAGGTTTTAGTTTTGATTTTTGGGGGGTTCTAGGGTTTAAAATGCGCCCTGCGGGGTACGCAGGTGGCCTGAGGGTGACCTGCGTCCCCCGACCTTTTTCTACACAGAAAAAAGGTCGGGGTACGCAGCTCACCTTCGGGCCAGCTGCGTCCCGATGCCCTGTGTTGTAAACGCGGGGTGCGTACCCCGCAAAAGGCGGAATTTGAAACCCCAACCTCAAAAATCAACCATTAAAAATTCCCCAAACTAATTCTAATCTTTGTTTGCTGGTGTGTAGGGCACTCACCATGTTGGATTGGAGAGAAAGAGAGCACGAGGACGTTGATTTAGACGTGATTGGTCACCAACCTTCTGTTGACGCCCTAAAAGCATGCGGGTTGTATAAATACTGGGCCATACCAGGCATGAGGGCTCAGGTGAGATTCTTGGAGTGGCTGGTTGAGAGATGGAACATTCAGGAGCAATGCTTTTACATCGGAGGGCATCAGCTCGAGATAGAGCCCTCTGACATATACTTTCTCACTGGCTTTCCGAACAGGGGTGAGCAACTCAATCTTGCCGGGACTAGGCCGGGTGGCCAATCCCTTGCTAGTCTCCGAGAAGATTGGTGCATACCCAATGTTCACCATGCGAAAGGCATAGAGATCAAGTACATCTCTCGGCGTGAACTCATGGTTATAGCTTTCACTGTTACCAGAATTTGCAGCGCAGCCGCTCTACATATTGCCACCGGGTCCCAGATGCGGATGGCTATTGACTGTTTCCGAGGCACCATCTTCAACTGGTGCGATGCTGTGACGGCCAATATGAAGGCCCAACTGACCAGGGCAAAGAACGGACAACTGAAGACCTTTGGATATGGGCCTCTAGTTGTGAGCTTTGCCTTGGAGAGAGTTCCGATGCTGATCCCTCAGCATCTCACTGTTGATATCTTGGATCCTCGGGAGCCAAAGCTGGTACGATGGGTTACGGTGATGGCCCGGCATCCCGATGAGGGCGCGGCGGTTGTTCGATTCCCTGCTAGTTATTTTCACTGGTTAGAGGACCAGGTTTTCTCGATCCAGGACTTTCCATATGCCGGAGTAGATTTTCGGAATGATCCGGACATGGTTCTTCCATAGGGAGAACAATGGGATGACAGAGGTACTTTATTTTTCACAAGTTTTTAATTTATCTATTTTTTTGTTTTTATATATATCGTCTCAAAACTGATAGTAAAAATTTTTCAAAATGCAGATGTTGGTCCACAGCGCCCAGCCAACCTCCGGCCTTTTGAGAGGAGACATCCAGTTGCACCGGCACCGGCCCCACAGGACGCGGCTGCAGAGTCACTGGCTGAGCTGGAGCAGGATCTAGAGCGTCTCACGGCGGATATGCCCGAGACTACGATAGATGATATTCCTATCAGACTTCAGCGCTACGTAGTTGCAGTCCCTGGACCGTTTAGGAGATTTTTGTGTAAGGTAGCCCATGTAGTGGTGTCATATAGGGAGCACCACCAGTGATTGGATGGTCACTTTGTAGACACATGTGACATTTTTGACCTTTTTGTACTTATCATTTTTGCCGACCATAAGGTGTTTTTCAACCTATGGTCGAAGACGATGTATATTTTTTGACACACTCCTATCTATATATATATCAATATTACCGGCTTATCTTGTTAAACATGTATGATGAAATGTTTTTAAATTTACTTGTATGATTATCGTAAATGTCTTTCCAACATTCGAGAAGCAATTGCATCTGCTAATGTATTTAGAGACCTTGGAATATGCTGATATTCAATGTAATCAAACTCATGTTCCAAGAGACGCACTCTCAAAAATAATCTTAATAACACAGGATTTCTAATGGCATATACTCTATTAAGTTGTAATACAACGAGTTCAGAATCTAACCTCACTATCAAACGTCGAATTCCAAATGAAATGGATTCAGATAATAATTCAACCACTGCACTGTATTCTGCAATGTTGTTCGTTGTTTGACTGAGGCTCACCCCATGCATAGAAACTAACTCGTTAGAGGGCGAATAAATAACCCAAGCTGCGGAAGAGATATTCCATGTACTACGACAAGCACCATCAGCGAATCCAATGTATGTTTGGAGAGGCGTCGACATCTGCAATATCAAGAGTAAAACCAAGATAAGCCATAATAACGACGAGAAACACAATTTCTAAGCTAAGCACACTGTCTAAACTAATAAACACACTTGCTAGAAAGGAAAACCTAACCTAACTAAAATTCTCCATACCCATCATTTAAGCGTAATACCTCTTTAGGTAAAGTCCATTTCTGGGTTTACCCAAAGAGTCCCCATCAAAATCAACTAACTCATAGGCCCCTTTTGCTAGCTTTCGCTTGACAATATAGGGTCCATGCCACATGGGAACGAATTTTCCAACACCTAGCTTATCATTAGCTTGATCATATAAGAGCACTAGGTCTCCCTCTGAAAAACTCCGAGGGGTCACATTTTTATCATACTGAGCTTTCATTCGCTTCGCATGAGTCTCGATTGCCAAAGCAGCGTCACGTCGAGTCTCATCTAATTTGGCTAAGTATAATAAACGTTTCTCCTCTTCGGAAGTAGCTGGAAGTAATTCGACAGCCATTTGAAGTGATGGGATTTCGCATTCAATGGGCAACACAGCTTCCAAGCCATAAACTAGCTGGAAAGGAGTGAACCCTGTTGAAGTTTTTACTGAAGTTCGGTATGCCCATAGCGCTGAAAATAACATGTTATGCCAATTCGACCGATGAATGCCGATGATTCGTCGGATCATGATAACAAGAACTTTGTTGATAGACTCAACCAAACCGTTGGCTTGCGGATAATAAGGAGTAGAGCTATCGTGGCGCAAACCAAGCTGGCTTGTAAGCTCAGTCATCATGATGTTTCGAAAATGGCTCCCATGGTCTGTGATGATCGCTTTCGGGACACCAAACCTAGTTATAATATGATTGAATACGAAAACTGCAACTGTTTTGCCGCTTGCGTCGAATGTAGGCATCGCCTCGGCCAATTTAGTAAAATAATCAACCGCGAGGATGATATACGCATGCCCCCCGACCGAGTGAGGGTTACAAGTAATAAAGTCGATACCCCATTTGGCGAATGGTCCAACGGCAATTATAGGGTGGAGAGGAGGAGGCGGTGCGTGCATCTTGCAATCAAACACTTGACAGTTGTGGCATTTTCGGACCGCAATGATACAATCTTTAAACATGGACGGCCAGAAATAGCCAGCACGCAACACCTTCTGAGCTGTGGCATACCCAGACATATGACCGCCACATGCTCCAGAGTGACAGTCATTTAAAACCTTCTCAGCCTCTTCGTGAGTTAAACAACGTAGAAAAACTAAGTCTGCCCCCCGACGATAAAGAGTATCTCCAATAATTCTGTATTGCTGGGATTGAAACCGAATTTTTCGACGCTCTGACTTTGAAGCTTCAGGCCGAAAGGTTTGGGTCTGGAGATAGATGATGATATCCCCATACCACGGATCTAAAGTACTGATAAGAAACAACGATTCGTCCGCAATGGACTCCTCTGCCACAGTCTCTGTGTCAGTACGCGGGAAATCACACATCAATTCCGCAAAGACTAAGGATTTCTTAGACTTGGACTTCTCGAACTCCAAATCGAACTCTTGCAGGATCACGATCCATTTAGAGTACTTGCCCCCTAGCAATTGTCTCGTTAAAATGTAAATCATAGGGTTGCAATCTGAAATCACTGTAGTTTTACGGAGAAGAATGTAGTGACGAAAACGCTGGACAGCTTGAACGGCTGCCAGGGCCAATTTCTCCACATGTGAATATTTCAACTCAGTGGGATTTAATGTCCTACTAAGATAATATATTACATGTTCCGCTCCGAATTCATCTTCCTGAACTAACACCATTCCAATAGTGGAATGCGAAGCTGCGAGGTATAAGAAGTAGTCTTGGTTGTAGTTGGGAGGATGCAGCAACGGTGCATGGGTCAACGCGTGCTTGAGCGCATCAAAAGATTGTCGAGCAATCTCGTCCCAAAGGAATTGAGTGTTCTGTTTCAACAACCGGGTAAAACCCTTAGTGACCTCGGCGTAGTTTAAAATGAATCGGCGTAAAAAGTTCGCTTTCCCTTGCAAACTTTGGAGTTGGCACAAACTCGAAGGAGGAGGCAATTTGATGATAGCTTCAACCTTCGAGGGATCGACGCGAATACCGGCTTTTGAAACAACAAACCCCAGCAATCAACCCGCTTCTATACAGAATACACACTTGTGGGGATTCAACCGAATACGATAATGCCTACACCTCATAAAGATTAGAATTAGTTTGGGGAATTTTTAATGGTTGATTTTTGAGGTTGGGGTTTCAAATTTCGCCTTTTGCGGGGTACGCACCCCGCATTTACAACACAGGGCATCGGGACGCAGCTGGCCCGAAGGTGAGCTGCGTACCCCGACCTTTTTTCTGTGTAGAAAAAGGTCGGGGGACGCAGGTCACCCTCAGGCCACCTGCGTACCCCGCAGGGCGCATTTTAAACCCTAAAACCCCCCAAAAATCAAAACTAAAACCTAAAACAAGATTTTAATCAGATGAAATTGAAGAGTAGGATGTTGTGAAATACCTGGAAGAAACGTCGTTCGATTCTGACGGTCGGATTTTCCGCAATGACCACGGGAAGTTTCTTGTCAAAAGCCCTTTGTGCAATCTCAACAGTAAAATGGTAAAAATGACATGGTAAAAAGTCTTTTTATAGGTTTTTTGGATGAATGAATGCTAGGTTTGTTTATTTTTCACCATGAAAAGATGTTTTTCGATGAATTTTTGCCTATCTTAAACAGGTATGAGTAATGTGTCGTTTTTGTGCAGGACAAAGGGATTTAGAGGGAAAATTGTTATTTTTCACGAACCAAAATATCAGAGTCATCTTTTAAGCCCTTTTCTGACTCCTAAAACATGAAAAGATTGCCGAGCGTTTCTTTTACACTCGTTAAAACGGAACTAAAAGACGGTCCCCTTATAGCCCTTTTCTGACCGAAAAAACAGGAAAAGATTGCCGGGTTTTTGTCGTTTCAAACTCGAAACTGGAAATAAAACGACGTGTCCTTGATCGCTTTTTACTTTTCAGGTCAGTGGCACTAACTATGAAAGTACTCCTTGGTCGCAAGATCAAGCGGTTCCCCCAGGTATTATTTTATACTTTTTCGGGCTTGAGGGACACAAATCTACGAAAAAGTTCAACTTGGAGTCTTCTTAAGTTTTTTCAGACTCTCTAAAATTGAAAAACGCCGAGTTTCTCCTATACTGGACTCGTTAAAATTTCACAGTAAAGGACCTGTTCAATTACAAACGGGAACGAACCACTCCTTCCTAGGGTTCGAATCAAAACTAGGTTGGACTCATCCGAAGGATGAGCTTATAATCAAGCATATGTTATCCTCCTCAAGCTTGTTAAAAATAAAGAGGTACTTGCCAGAAATGGTGGGGGAAAAGAGAGAAAAATGAGCCTATTTGTTATCCTTTATCACAGAAGAAACTTTATAACCACTCTTGAACACGACACTTTTTCATTCACCTGGGTTGGGAAATCTTTTGCCTCACAGTCAATCAAGCCACATTGAAAGTCTTTAACCAGGTTTCGGGGATTAACTTTGAGTCATTCGCCACCAAACCATCTGTCGTGTCGTTATGTGTTCAAGAGGTCTGCAAACAAAACTTTCATCTGCAAAATACTTTGTCATCCATTTTGACCATCCCTGAGTCAGTCCTTACAGCAACATTTCTTCAACTTGAACTATGATTTCGTGTTGTGGGCTTATGCTAAGCTAATCCACCCAAATACAAATTCACACAGTCAAAAACCAGAAAAATAAATCAATTTTCTCATAGCAAAGTTCATTCAAAGGAAAAATCATTCTCATTCATGGAGTTCCTCAGTATGGTCGCCAATTTGTCAGGCGGAAAGAGTTGATAGGGCGGACACAATCAACCTCCCTAGGAGCCTAAGACTCTCTAGTGACATACAAACCAAATAAACACTACTTTTCTCTAAACATGCATTGCAAATACAAGCAATCAGGGGATCTTTAACATACCTTTAGTCCAATGCTTCGTAGTAGTCTAGTCTCGCCGATCCAGATGAGCTCCTCCATATCTTTGAAACCTGCATTCACTAACAAGCCAAAAGATTAAATAGCACCTAATAAACTTATAAAACAATACACATCTATCATATTGACCAAGGAGTATATGAAACAAACCATGAATAACAATCTGTTGAGAAAAATAAGTTTATTTGCATTAAGAGGTAACAAAAGGAACAATTACAACCTGAGCCTTGGTGTTGTGCAAGTTCCTCCCAAGGGTCCTTCAAAATTTTCCTCTACTTTGACAAAGCTCACCCCACTTCCAAGTAGAACAAGTAAAGATGGTAATCTCTCCTCACAAGCTTCTAAATGGGAGTCTCTATTTCGACAACATTTACCCTTAGAAATGTATAGCTTTCAACCTCCCCTCCTTCTGGCCCAAGGCCTGTATTTATAGTGCTCAAGAGGAAGTTATTCAGGTCCACCATCAATGGGATAAGTCCCTCTTTGGATGGGATAGTTCCCCTCTTGATGGGATAAGTTCCTCCTTCATAGGGATACATGAACCATCTGGAGGCGCTCAATACACGTCGAACAACCTTCTAGAATGCTCTAGAAATGACCACAAGTAACTTTTTAAAGATGAAACTTGCGCATTTTGACTTTTACAGGGGGACACACCTGTCCCTTTACATACAGAGCGTACAAGTACGCGAATTTTGTGAACATTGGGTGCGTCCCCGTAGGCAAAGCTGAGAGAACCTGCGTACCCAGAGATAAACACATTTACAAAGACTTTCTCTCTTTTTGGAGTTTGACATGGCAAGCAGAGGCACAAGACTTGCCCAGGAGGATAGCATGACTGTTGATAGAGCCATACTAACTGCTCATGACCATGGTGACATTTTTTAGTGTAACACAAACCAAGCTGATGCATGACCACAATTTTAATTAGTGCAAAATGATATATGTTGTTATACTACCACTGAGGAGTATTCCTTTGCACTAAGGTGGTCATCTTGTCGATGTTCCGGTAAATAAAGTAGGGGAGATTCATCATTCTCACCCTGGTAAAGCGCATCAACAATCTGATGTGATAAGCATATAGGTGAGAAAACTGGCCCTCACAGCTGAAATACTTAATTATGAGTTTCATCAAGGGAGCATATGAGTCTTTCAGATACTGGAAGGGAAAAACTCTGCTGAGATGTCTTTGATAACCAGCCTTGATGTAAGGCTCATAATGTTCTCTGTCAATCTGCTGCCTTTTATTCCACCGCTCACCGACATTTGGAATGCCAGTTGCTAGAGAAATAGACTCTGGTGTCAAGGTGAATGTCACACCTACTAGAGTGACTTTGTCGTTATGTAGATGGAGCATAAACAATCTGGCCAACTCATGATGGTACTGGACCCTGTCTACCATCTCACAGAACTGATAAAAGGATTGATGTTGAAAGCATGTGATAGTAAGAGGGCAGGCCTGCAGCTCAGCAACTGATGTAGGCTCCTCTCGTATATGTTTACCACCCTTGTGAGGTCTCCTTGGTGCATGCATTTCTGTAGGAGAATCACTGTGTGTCTCCTCATCTCGGTCATAGGAAGGATCAGATTCCATGTTTGCCAAATGTTTGAATTTTCTTAGATGAGTATGAAGAGATTTAGGTGTCTTTGATTTTTTTGCTGCCAAATGTATGAAAATGTATGAGGGACTGTGAAGGGAGAGGGTAAGAGGGGTTTTGGGAATGTTTCTGACTGGAATTTGAGGAATAGAAGGGTTTTAGGGATAGTTTTTAGGCTTTGGGATAGCAATTAGGGTTTAGGATTTTGTAGCTAGGGTTTTGGGATAGTAGGAATTGGGGATAGGGGGTGAATGAATTTAGGGATATGGGGATAGTGGAATGAGTTAATGAAACTAGAAAACAAATCAGGGAATAAAAGGGTGAGGGAGTGATGGAGTGGACTTGACAACAAAAACACAACTACAAACCCTAAGAAATTATTTTTTGAGCAAAAATTACAAGGAGGTAGGGTTTGAAGATTTTTTTCATTAAATCATCATAAACATCTTAAGACACACATTCATTAGAATTGGAAGATTGTTTGACTTACTTTGGACAGGTGGAAACCGAGCGAATTTAGCATTTGGATGAATTTCGTGGGTGAAAAGGCTTGCAGCTCTACGCGCCGCGCCACAAACCCAACATGTCGCGCCTGCTCTATGCGCCGCGCCAACGTATTTTTTACACTGTGGAGGGCATCCCAATGCACCGCACCAGCCCTATGCGCCGTGCCAGTGACCCAATGCGCCACGCCCCTGAATCTGGAACTATTTGCTGCAATTTTCCTACCACGACCTTGCTCTAAGTTTCTCTTGCTCTTTTGGATGCAAATGAGTTTTTTAAACACAAGAAATGGCTTATATACAAGAAAATTCAATTTTTCAATCATAAAACCCACTTTTGTAATGTTTACATTTGACACTTTCTTTTCAAACTCTGTTTTTTAGGCAGTTTTGCTTTATTTTGCCTTTTATGAACTGAATGACTTAACTTTTTATTTGCCATGCAGGTGATGAAGATACTAAAGCTTGGCAAGGTGACCAGGGTTGCCACTGAAGCTGTTACATATGAAAAATTGAAATTACACCAAATTTTATACAAGAAAACATGGAATACTCTGTTTTTCCTCAAAATAGGGTTTTGAGGAAAAATACATTTTTGAGCATGTGATTATGAAATTTATTGGTACTAGAACTTTATTCAACCTCCTCATGCGTCCGCTGACCTATTATTGAACATTTTGAAGACTTTTTGACGAAACCCTAGACCTAATGGGACTGAAAACCCTAAAAATGACTTTTGCAGATTTAAAAACAAAAATTGACTGCAGACAATCTAAATGGATGGAAATGGGCCAGCAGGTAAAGGACATGAGGGAAAATGTATAACAAGCCACTACCATCAGACGATCCATGATCCTAATGGAATGCAGTTGACTGAGCGAGACACCTAATATGCAATGCAACAAGAGAATTTGATCACTGACGGAGGGATGAAGATACCGACACTAACAACAATGATGAAAGAAGTAAATCGATTTTAGGCATCTCATGGTTCTTGTATGCAAGCATGTTTGTTTATTGTTTCCCAAACTTATATAGAGCCATATTTAGTATGATTTTACAGTTTGACTTAGATTCTCACTTTTCTTAATTTAGGTGTTTTTCTTAGTTATGTTTTATGCATAGAATTATCTTTAAGAAAAGTGTAGAGTAGAGAATGGTCATGTCTCAGCCAAATTTTTAACTTCCCTAGACATTAGGGTTTGGTTAGAACACCTCATGGAACAGTTCCTAGAGTCATGGATTCGACCCTTGAGAGTGGGGAGATGTTTTAGTCTTTATGTATTAGTATTTTAGTGATAGAATTGGTTGGATTTTAGAGGAGAGAACTATTGTAGCTTGTACTTGGACATTTTCTGGAAATCAAAGGACACAATTTGCAGCTATTATCTAGGAATTCATGTTTAGTAAGTTTGTGATGTTGTTTTATCGGTGTTATAGCTTTATATGAAAGATATTCATCTTCTCTTTCCATTCATCAATTCTTTAATGGTTTTCCTTACTTTTTATAAACAAAATTCTTTGCATAAAGCTCTGTTTTGATGGAAAAATCATTATTTGTTACTTTCTTTCTTTCTTAATGAATTCATGTTTCATGCTCATTAATACCTTTTGCTTCTTCTAAACACTACACTACATCAACAAACCCTAATATCCATCACAAAAGTAATGCCACCTTGCTCCTTTATATATTTGTTGTTGTAACCCTTTGATCCTCTCAACTAGATACCTTGTTTTTCTCCCTTATCCATCAATAAAAACCTAAATTTTCCAAAACCCACCTGAGCCTAGCTATCTAGCCTAAAATCCTTTACATTCTAGTTATCTCTTGGTTGTGATTTCATAGAGAGAGCCCTCTATGGTTTGGTATGGCTAGCTACGAAACTAAAAGCTTGGTCTGTGGTTACCTATGTCAATCTCCTCATTAGCCTGGGACATTGTGGAGGATAACAGAGGGCATGACAACTAGGGAGTGCCAAGGTGTTCTAGTGAATGTAAGGTTCCCAAGTAATGGAAGAATGTAATATTACTAGTTGTGAGGTCATGACTGCCAAAGTGTGTTAGGGAATGTTAGGGCATGTTAACATGTACCAGATATTACGATGACATGTCAAACATGCTAATATGTGACAAGTAATAAGGCATGCCAAGATGTACATGGGTGTGACAATGCATGCAAGGGACTGTCAAGGCAACAAAAGGGAGGAACAAGTTAAACTACAAGGAAATGAGCACATAATAAGGTTAATAAGTCATCAATTTACCTTTTTCCATGAGGGGCATGCTAGGCACACCAACACTAGGTGCCAATAGGTATAAAGTGCCAAGTGCCAATGCATTCTAAGTGCCAAATCTTCCTCCATTTTTTCTCATCTAGTTTCCGATAATTGATCTCAAATAACTTTAATATTAAACCATACCAAAGCATACCAAGTCATCTCAATGCATGCCAAACATGCTAAGACTTTCCAAGTGCCAACACACACCCAGTGCCAATGTGCATCACAGAGTGGGATGCATGCTATGAAGTGTGTTAAAATTGGCAACCATGGCTGATAATATTTTTATTAGATTCCTCTCATCGAGAGGTCTAGGATTGATATAAATATCATCCGATTCTGATAAGTATTCATGGATATATGAATTTATTTTGATTATGGAATTATTATCAAGCCGACCTACAACTCATGTAGGATCAGAAGCCCAACAGTCGCATCTATTCAAACACCAATGTTGTGTATAAATATAAGAGGACTTTTCCTCATTTGCACTCACTCTTCTCATCACATCTCTCTCTCTCTACTGCACAAAAATGAGTCTCTTCTCTACTGCGCAGAAATGGGTCTCTCTCTCACACATGTGAAGCCGGAAGCTGTTGAACCTGAAGCTGCAACTGCAGATCCAAATATTGACCTACATGGCCTAGAATATCTCCTCTTTGGAACTACGTTGTAGGTCCATCTGGATCTCCTCTAAAAGCCGCAAATTTTGGTGGTGGAATGAAGTCAATCTGACGAACGTTTTGCAAGATATCGACTGCCCTAGTTTGAAGCTGGAAACTACTGAAACTGAAGCTGCAACTGCAGAAGTAAAGATTGACCTACGTGGCCTACAAGATCTCCTCATCTGAACTGCGCTGTAGGTTCATTTGAACCTCCTCTGCAAGCCGCAAATTTTGGTGGTGGAATGAAGTCAAGCCGACGGTCGGGTTGTGAGATATCGTCTGCCCTAGTTTGATAATGAAGCCGCTAATGCTGATGCTACTGATCTAGGGTTTGCTACTGTTGATATGAATCAAATTTATTGTACTATTTCTCTCTGCTGAATTATTGAAGATAAAAGAAGATTTGATCAAAGGGTTTCCCCACACATTGTGGGGTTTGTCCCTGGCTAGCCACCACATCTTGTGTCTCTTGTCTTTGGCTTGTTTTCTGTTGATCGTTTAATGTTCTATCTGCACTTTGCTTTATGTACATGTGATTGCACTGTGAGCTCATATTTGGTTGAGCCTCACTGCGTTGATGCCAAGAATCTTCTAAGATATCTTCATGGCACAATTACTAATGGATTGAGATACACTACCGGAAATATAAAACTGCATGATTATTCAAATGTTGATTAGGCAGGTAGTGTGGAGGATCACTGGAGCACTTTTTAGTGCTGTTTCTCTTTGGATTCTGCTTCGATATAATGGATGAGCAGGCAGCAGAAGTCAGTTTCCATAAGCACCACCGAGACCGGATACATATCTACGAGTATGATCTCATATGAAGCTGCCTGGTTGGGGAAGCTCTTCAGTGAGCTGTTTGAACACATACCATTGTGATTCTCTGTAACAACCAGAGGTGGGATTTGATTATTGAGGAATCTCGTATTCATCGATTTCTCTAGCAAATAGACATCATCTAGGATATGGTAAGTCGATGAGCAAGGAGGCTCCATCGCATTAAGATGATGTACAGGTCGATACACCTTGTCAAAGCCCTGACGAAAGATCTAATATGTGATTTTCCCAAACGACTTAGAGTCATCAAGAAACCCTTGTACAAGGATCCTACATGTTGCATCCATTGAGCTCTGGGAGCTCTGAGGGCTTGCGGTTCTTACTGGAGCAACATACGACCACAGGGTGACTCACCCTCCCCTGGTGGTGCACACTGGAACAAGATGATTCGCTATCTTGTGGGACAAGATGATTCACTCTCTTGTGGGACAAGATGATTCACTCTCCTGTGTAGCAGGATGATTAGTTCTCTTGTGAGACCTGGATTGATGTGTTCTCCATGATGATTGTAGCAGGATTGATGTGTTCTCCTGTGAGGCCTGGATTGATGTGTTCTCCATGGTGATTGTAGCAAGATTGATGTGTTCTCCTGTGAGGCATGGATTGATGTGTTCTCCATGGCAGCCTAGATTGATTTGTTCTCCATGGTGATTGTAGCAGGATTTATGTGTTCTCCTGTGAGGATAGGATTGATTAGTTCTCCTGTCGAGGCATCCTACCCATGTAGTCTGGGACTCATGGGAAGTACCTCTCATCTGATCAATGAGCAGGGAAATGAAGTTAGGGACCATAGTAGTACCGATGGACACATCGTTGTATCTACCGTACTCGCTACGCTAGGATGACCTCCATTGATCTGGGATCAATGATACTAGTCTGGGACCAGTGGTAGGAGTTGTACCATACTATGACGCTGACTTCGGGTCGGTTGAGACTGGTCTGGGACCAGTGGTACATACTCTGAGACTGACTTCATGTTAGTGCAGTACTGGTCTGGGACCAGTGAGAGTGGTACATACTATGACGCTGACTTCGGGTCGGTTGAGACTAGTCTGGAACTAGTGTTACACTCTCTGAGACTATGATACTGGTCTGGGACCAGTGGTAGGAGTTGTACCATACTATGACGCTGACTTTGGGTCGGTTGAGACTGTTTTGGGACCAGTGGTACACACTCCAAGACTGACTTCGTGTCAGTGCAGTACTGGTCTGGGACCAGTGAGAGTGGTACATACTATGACGCTGACTTCGGGTCGGTTGAGACTGGTCTGGGACCAGTGGTACACTCTCTGAGACTACGATACTGGTCTGGGACCAGTGGTAGGAGTGGTACTTACTATGAATCTGACTTCGGGTCGACTGAGACTAGTCTGGGACCAGTGGTACGCACTCTGAGACTGACTTTAAGTCAGTGGAGGATGATACTGGTCTAGGACTAGTGGAGTTGTACTCACTATGACACTGACTTTGGGTTGGTTGAGACTGGTCTGGGACCAATGGTACATACTCTGAGACTGACTTTGAGTCAGTATGATACATCCTCAATCATTTCTTCTTCTTCATAATTCGGACAAAAGCAGAGCAGAACAGAACAATGCAAGAGCAGAGCAGAACAGAGCAAAAGAGTACCGATCAGTACAGGGCAGAACAAGACAAAGCAGAACATGCAGAATAGAGCAGATCAAGGCAAGGGTCAGGCTGTACAGGGCAGTGCATTTGATGGATGAATAGTAACGACAGATAGACATATTGCAGATGAAGTTCTCCCTGGTTGAGAGGGAGTGTTAAAATTAGAAACCAGGGCAAAACTTCATGTGGGTCATCTTATTCATGGCTGATAATATTTTTATTAGATTCCTCTCATCAAGAGGTGTAGGATTGATATAAAGATCATCTGATTCCGATAAGTATTCATGGAGATATGAATTTATTTTGATTATGGAATTATTATCAAGCCGACCTACAACTCATGTAGGCTCAGAAGCCCAACAGTCGCATCTATTCAAACACCAATGTTGTGTATAAATATAAGAGGACTTTTCCTCATTTGCACTCACTCTTCTCATCACATCTCTCTCTCTCTCTACTGCGCAGAAATGAGTCTCTTCTCTACTGCGCAGAAATGGGTCTCTCTCTCACACATGTGAAGCCGGAAGCTATTGAACCTGAAGCTGCAACTGCAGATCCAAATATTGACTTGCGTGGCCTAGAATATCTCCTCTTTGGAACTGCGCTGTAGATCCATCTGGATCTCCTCTGAAAGCCTCAACTTTTTGTGGTGGAATGAAGTCAATCCGACGAACGGTTTGCAAGATATCGACTGCCCTAGTTTGAAGCCGAAAACTGCTGAAACTAAAGCTGCAACTGCAGAAGTAAAGATTGACCTACGCAGCCTAGAAGATCTCCTCATCTAAACTATGCTATAGGTTCATCTGAACCTCCTCTGGAAGCCACAAATTTTGGTGGTGGAATGAAGTCAATCCGACAGTCGGTTTGTGAGATATCGTCTGCCCTAGTTTGATAATGAAGCCGCTAATGTTGATCCTGTTGATCTAGGGTTTGCTACTGCTGATATGAATCAGATTTATTGTACTATTTCTCTCTGCTGAATTATTGAAGATAAAAGAAGATTTGATCAAATGGTTTCCCCACACATTGTGGGGTTTGTCCCTGGCTAGCCGCCACATCTTGTGTCTCTTGTCTTGGCTTGTTTTCTATTGATCGTTTAATGTTCTATCTACACTTTACTTTATGTACATGTGATTGCTAATATGTGGAATATAATAAGAAAAAGAAGTAAACTGTTATAAGCATAGAACATACCATAACTTAACAAAGTGGCAGAGCATATCGAAGAGTGCTAAGGTGTGCTGGAGAGTGCCAATGCATGCTGAGGAGTGTTAGAGAGTACTAGGAAAACACAAGGGAGCACTAGGTCAAAAAGCATGGAAGTGAATGAATATGAGGGTGTGTCAAGGAGTGTCAATGAGTGCTAGTTGTCATGTCAAGGAGAGAGTGACAAGGTATGTTAAGCATGGATAAGGCATGCCATGGAATATCAAGGCATGTCAAGAATTGCTAGAGTGTGCTAGGTAGTTTCGGGGTGTGCTAACATGTGCCAAATAGTGCCAAGGCATGCCAGGTGCTAAGACATGTTAGGATGTACAGTTTGCCAGAGTATGCTAATATGCGTCAAGGAGTTTCAAGGAAACAAAAGGAATAACCAAGCTAAAATGTAAGGAAATAAACACATAAGTGGATTAATAAGTTGAGACTTTATCTTTTTCAAAAGGGGCATACTAGGCACACTAATAATATGTTCCAATACATGCCAAGTGCCAATGTGTGCCAAGTGTTAATGTTTGTCAATGCAATATTATGCCAAGGTATTTGAGAGCATGCTAGGGACTGCAGGGCATGCCAACACTTGATCGGGGAGTGATATGGTATGCTACGGCATGCCAACATGTGCTTGGGTGTCTTGCTCATGGAAAGATGTTCTAGGTACACATATGTTACAAGTACAAAGATGTTCCAAGCCATGTGAGGTGCCAAGGAATGTTAGTGTACTATTCGAAAGCATGTTAAGGTGTGCCATGAGTGTTGAGGAGTGCTAGGTCTCTCTCATTAATAGAATTGACAGATCTTGATTATGTATTAAATAATATATTTCCTACACACACTAGTGGAACTTTATTTAAAGGAAATTTGCTAGAAAATAACCTAATAAAGATGAATCATGTGTTGACTCATAGGAAAAATATATTGTTATGACTTGAGGGAAATGATACACACTAATTACTTCTTAAAAAATTCACTGACTATAACCACTACGACCTTGGACACATAATGAAAATGGTTTTGGTGACCCTCACCAAAAGTGTTATTGAAAATGGTTTTGGTGACAAACCTTAAAGGACCATCACTATATACACTTACAACAACATTTTTTTAAAGACCGTCACCATATGCGACATTGGTGACGAACCTTAAAGGTCTGTCATAGGCATGAAGCGTCATCAAAAACTCATTGGAATGATCAATGATGATGAACATTTTTTGACCATCACCAAAAGTAACCAAAAAGAGCATTGGTGAGGGCCAATAAAATATCATCACTAGAAGTGTCACCAAAGAGAGAATTAGTGATGGGCCTTTAACAACCCTCACCAAAAGTGTCACCAAAGAGAGAATTAGTGGCGGGCCTTTAACGACCCTCACCAAAAGTGTCATTGAAAATGGCTTTGGTGACAAAACATAAAGGACCATCACTATATACACTTACAACAACGTTTTTTTAAAGACCGTCACCATATGCGACATTGGTGATGGACCTTAAAGGTCCATCACAGGCATGACCCTCACCAATGACCTTTTTTCTTGTAGTGAGGCTCTAGACACAATGGCAAGTAAAAAATTCTTCTCTTTCCTGGATGGCTTCAGTGGCTACAACCAAATCCAAATTGCCCCCGAAGACCAAGATAAGACTACTTTCACCTTTCCCTGGGGGACGTTTGCTTACAGGGTATTACCTTTTGGACTATGCAACGCACCTGCTACATTTCAAAGAGCCATACTCAGTATTTTTGCAGACTTGATAAATGAAGGATTAGAGGTATACATGGATGATTTCACACCCTATGGAGATGACTTCGAGCAGGAATTACAGACATTGGAGAAAGTCCTAGAAATATGCATTGCTACTAGGCTCTGTTTGAGCCACGAGAAATGCCATATGATGATGACAAAAGGCCTGATCCTGGGCCATTACATCTCAGCAGCTGGAATTCAAGTAGATCCAACAAAAATACAAGTAATCCTCTTACTAGCTATCCCCTGCACTCAAACAGAGGTACGCAGTTTTCTGGGATTTGCTGGATATTATCAAAGATTTATAAAAAAAAATCATAGATTGCTGCACCATTATATGCCTTGACAGGAAATATTGATTTTATATGGACTGACAAATGTGACATTGCCTTTATAGAATTAAAATGGCTACTATCAATAGCACCAGTATTACGAGGCCCGAACTGGGATATACCATTCCAGATTTCATCAGACGCATCAGATACAGCCATTGGAGTAGTTCTTGGCCAAGAAGAAGACAAGAAACCCTATGCGATATACTACATTAGCAAAAATTTAACTCCTATAGAGTTGAATTACACAGTGACAGAGAAGGAGTTTCTAGTTGTCATCTACGCTATTAATAAATTTAGACACTATATAACAGGATACCCTGTCGTCCTTTATACTGATCACTATGTTATCAAATATTTAGCTAATAAACCTATTATGAATGGAAGAGTGACATGATGGTTAATCCTTTTGTAGGAATTTGACATAACGATCAAGGATCGACCAAGAAAGGAAAATTTGGTGGCAGACTTCCTCTCCCAAGTGCCAAGAATAGACAATGTAGTGGCGATATAAGATCAGTTCCCCGATGAGAACCTATTTGCTGTGACCGTGAAAACACCGCGGTATGCAGATGTGGTGAATTACTTAGTAGTGGGAAAACTACCCAAACACCTGACACCCAGAGAAAGGAAATTGATAGTGCAACACAACACTCGGTTCTCCTGGATTAGAGGATACCTCTTTCACACAGGAGCCGATATGCATATCCGCAGGTGTATCAGGGAAGACAAAATTTATGATATCCTAAAAGCCTGCCACGATGGACCTTGCGGTGGACACTTTGCAGACCACAGGACTGGACATAAAATCTTACAGATGGGCTATTATTGGCCCACGATTTTTAAGGACGCCAAGAAATTTGTCCAGGCATGCGATAGCTGCCAAAGAATGGGCCGCCCTAGCCAGTCTGACGAGATGCCCCTACACCCACAGCTAGTCATCAAACCCTTTGAACACTGGGTGTTAGATTTCGTCGGCCCAATAAATCCATCATCTAATCAAAAATCATATATACTAGTTGCAATGGAATACGTGACTAAATGGGTGGAGGCAGTAGCATTACCAAGAGCAACAGAGGAAACAATAATCAATTTTCTCTTTGAAATTTTTGTGCAGTATGGTTTACCCAGAGAAATAATTACGGTTGGTGGGCCACAATTTGTAGACCATAAGATTGCTGCTACATTAAAAAATCATCACATTTTGCACAGAATCACCTCTCCATACCACCCACAGGCAAACGGCCAGGTAGAGAGTACCAACAAGGTAATCGATGCCATTCTAACAAAGACAGATGCCTCGCACAGACACAACTGGACTACCCAATTGCTGGAAGCCCTATGGGCATATCGCATGGCTTGGAGGAATGCAACAGGGTACTCCCCATATCAGCTGGTGTTTATTAAGGAACCTATCTTCCCCATAGAATTTGAAATACAAACATTAAGGATAGCCCAAGAAGTGGGGCTGGATTTGAATGAAGCACAAATCAACAGATTACAACAAATAAATGAATTAGATGAAATCCGACTATTGGCTCTTCAGCATACTGCACTTATTCAACAACAAAGAGCAAAATGGCATGACACCCTCATCAAGAAAAAGACATTCCATGAAGGTGACTGGGCGCTTCTGTACAATTCCAGGTTCCAGGACTTCCTAGGCAAACTCCAGACTAGATGGTTAGGTCCCTACAAGATAAAAGAGGTGCACGATAATGGCACCCTTACATTAGCCACCATTGATGGGTCTGGCTATTCCTTTAAAGAAAATGGGCATCGGGTATGCCTCTACCACAAACCGCTTACAAGGGAATCCTTTTTCCAATAGATACGCGAAGATTCTACGATACAAATTCTTGTTGCAGAAGGCAACTCTTCGGCAGCACCAATTCTGTAAAACGTTATTTTTGAGACTTGTAAATACAATTGTTTTTTCTATTTTTTTTCTATTGTTTTTCTTCTGTATCATTGCCCTTCTATTGTTTAGAGCTGTAGGGATGATTTCTTGTCTGTGTTTTTTATCTCCCTGTTTTCTTTTGTTGTTCCCTCTAAGGAATAACACTTTTTCATGTGTTGATTTGTTGTTCCCTACAGGGAACAGCTATTGTTCCCTAAAGGGAACATCACTTTTCCATGTGTTTTTGTTGTTCCCTCCAGGGAACAACACTTTCTGCGAGTATTTTTTTTTGTTGTTCCCTAAAGGGAACATCACTTTTTTTGTATGTTTTCCTTTGCTGTTCCCTCTAGGGAACAACACTTTCTGTGAGTATTTTTTTGTTGTTCCCTGAAGGGAATAACACTTTTTCTATATGTTTTCCTTTGTTGTTCCCTCAAGAGAACAACACATTTTTCCTGAGTATGATTTTGTTGTTCCCTCCAGGGAACAACACCTTGTCCGAGTTTTTTTTGTTGTTCCCTCTAGGGAACAACACTTTTTCGAGTGTTTTTGTTGTTCCCTCAAGGGAACAACACTTTGGGAGTATTTTCGAGAACAACCCTTTCTTCCCCTTGCATGATCATTCCTAGCCCATCCCAGCTCATTTTTTTAATCCTCTTTATGGCATAAAGTACAATACATATATGAGGACAACAAGTATGGAGTCTATTAAAGCAAGTGAATATCCTTAACATTATTATCTCTAACAAGACTGCTTTGTGATGATCGAAAAAGAAAGGACACAATTATCTATATCACTTTACTATCCTCATTTCTGCTATAAATGATACTGATTGATTATCTTCACCATGCTGGTTCTACTCCCTCTAGTATAATTCTCTCTGCTTATTATCAATAAGATTATGGGTATACTTTTTTTCTATTGATATGTTCAAACTTCTTCCGCCATCCCTACTCTTAAGAAGTACTGAGCCACCCTCTATATATAAAATGGGGAGTGTAAAATATATATATATATATATTCACTAACAATTTTATTCTTTTTTATCTACAGATGGAGGATAGGGGGTCTCATCACGAGCCAACCTACCATGTTCATAGGGATGTGGCAAAGTGGCATTCCCACTATGGCCACCACACCAGGGATATGATCCAATGGATGCCTCAAGAAACAAAATCCTTGGAACAAGAGGTCTCATCACGAGCCAGCCTGACCACTTTCGCTACTTCCTAGTGAATGGAAATGTGTTCATTTGGTTACCATGCCAGCACATTGATCTCTATTGTGGACATCATAATGCACTTCCCCAACTATACAAAGAGGATCCTAGCTCCTAAGGGTTAGAAAGCAACTATGTCGAGGCTATAGACACCTACAAGTAGCAGAAGCTCTACTTATGGTATTGAAGTTTTATTTCCTACTTCAATAATTATTACAATGCCCTCTTCTTATTTTTCTATTTTTTCTACGGAGAGATTATTTCCCTAACTTACCTTACCTTGAACCTTTACGCATGAGTTAATCTTTTATAAAATCAATCACATCATTTTCAAGTGGAATAACGGCAGTAAGGTATAATCTCTTACGTATGTTGTCATTTTTATTTATCGCATCACCTCACAGCATCTTATCACTTATTAATAATTCTCGTTACACACCTCGTTCTCATTACTCCTGTATCCTTTTATGATCCTTTCATTAATATACGTACTCTGCCGCCTTTACTGCCCAATCCATCACCCCTGTACTTCGCCGCCAGAATGTCATCTTTTCATCCATTCGGTCGTAGGCGACCTTTAATTTCGAGAGGGGGTGGGGACCTCCAGTACACTCATGCATGCACTATCATCGTTTTATTGGATTTTGTAGGATAATATGACATCCCATAATCACAGAGTGTGTGGCATTATAACAGTCCTCGATTTAATGGTATTTATTTTCATAAAACATCACCTGATAGTGTTGTTACAACTACTCGTTGTTCCATCTCTCGACTGCTGCTCGTTGTTGTGTTTTTTCCACTACACTAATCATTTTCAGGAGTAGGAAGAACTCAAGCATCATGGGGGATAAAAAAGTGCACCGATAACCTTCAATATTGGTTGTCTCTGATGGAGCCAGGGAAATTCTAGCTCATGCAGGATGGACAACATATTTTACAAGATTTCAACCCCCCAATGAGGAAATCGCCATTGAATTTCTACAACATCTACATAATGGACAATCCTTGGTGAGAGGTAGACAAATCACCGTATCAGATGTTGTGATAGCAGAGGTGTCTAGGCTGTCGATAGAAGGACCAGTATGGGCTGAAAAGCGAATAAAGCTGCACAACGCTATGGAGATTTTTAGGGACTCAAACTGAGCTCATACCTACTCGAACAATCGCCACTCAAGTGGGATTGCATGCAGATTTAGTAGATGCAGCTACTCAGACGGAGGATTGGACCTCCCACAATAAATAAGTGCAGACAGAGGATATCCCCTCTTGTAGCATAGGCACTAAAACAGAGGATATCCCCTATTGTAGCATAGGCACTCAAATGGACATACAAGCCAAATACAACCTGATGCACCATGACCCTATTTTACTTAATCTTTAGGAGGAATTGACACAATCCCGGCTTGCTTTAGAACAATATGAACAAGAGACAGATCCCCTGTAGAGATATCAAGAGCTGCAGAAACAACTTAGGGAACTAACTATAATGAAGAACGAGACCTTTGATAGGTGTAGAAAGGGGGAAGAAAAGCTGGAGAAGGTGAAACTCAAGCTAGACAGAGTCATGAGTCAGACAAACACCATCTGCTCGCTGTATTCAGATGTCCTGACATGTAGGTCTCCCACCACCAATTATGCCCTATTCTTATTAGAACGGTACCTGTTATTAAAAATCAAAGCCGTAAGAGCTAATAAACCAATTGAATTAGGGACAATTGAAGATTTTATAAATTGTTGCAAGGAACATGGTGCAAAGGTCCAGAGGCTTCTTTGTGAGTTCTATCTGCATAATTTCATATTAGAAAACGAGGTGGAAAAGAACCCTAATCCTTTTGTTGGAGACGTTCAATTCTAGGCTTTTATCTCTTTTGCAGTTAACCAACTCAAATGGTTTAAAGCTTATAATGCATTCCAAAGACAGGAACATGGATTGGATTTTTGGGTGAGGAGTGAACCTAAACACCCTTTACAAATGTTTGCCAACCATAAAAAGATGATGAAATGAGAGGGGGTGATTAAAACTTTAGGGCCCATACATAGGGAGATTGTGCAGAAAGGAATATCATATTTCCTCTCCATTCAAGAAAGATCCCTGACTGCATCTAAGCTCAGATGGACGATCTCCACTAATAGTGTGAAAGAAAGGGAACCATTTAATTATAGGAATTTTAAAGCTGCTGCGGCCCAGATGATCACCTATAGCAATCTTATTTTGAGAGAAGGACCTCATTGGTTGGGATGCCGGTTTCAGAGTCCCATTATTTGGTATCCTCCTGAAGGGTATCGGGCTGACTACGAGTTGCCTGAAGGGAAAGAAAAGCTCGACTTTGCACTCCTGGCTCAACATCATGGCTTTAGGCCAATTTTTTAAGCTTTCTCTCCAGCCTACTCTTTAACTGCATTGCATAATAACTATTCACTTTTCATGAGGACATGAAACAGGGTAAGCAGGGGAGTATGTTGAGTTATGCAATGAGTATGTATTTACTCTCAATTACATTGCCTTTTTCCTCTTTTCTTATCTCTTTCGTACCTTGATACACTAACATATTGATGGATTATGATAAGAAATGAATGAACTACTCTCGATTAAGATTTAGCCACCGTTACTAACTCTTATTCCTTTTTATGCAAAAAACCGACAAAAGGAATAGCTGTTGTTCCCTAGAGACGGAATAACGTAAACCAACAAAGGAGGAATGAGGCGTGTCAGTTGCGGTCAGGTTGGAGGACAAATCAGGAGAATCAATGCTAAATAAGAAGAATGTTAGAAGATAGCATTCAGTTGTGAATCCCTCAGGATCTCCAGATCCTCAGGGATCACATTTATCTTTTGTCTTTTTTACTATAAAAGTGAAAACTGTAGGAGGAAAGGGGAGCAATATTTGTTTATTTCAAATTGTAATTTTAATTTATAGACTCCAGGCGCACCTACCCAAGGCACAAGACTACTGTGCCTTAGGCAGGCACACGGCAGGCAAGCCCAGTCGTGGGCATGCCTGCATGCCCATTGTGTCGCGGGCGGGCTCACCTAAGGCTGAGCACACCGACCCAACGCATAGGCCCTTCTGTGGCTTGGGCGAGCACGCTCAACCGTGGGCTTGCCCACCCTTGGCACAGTGGGTGTGTGTTGGTGAGGTAAATCCCCTCTGCGGACAGAGGCGATCCCACTAGCCTAACACAGAACTAGCCAAAAACAATCCACGCTGCCACGCAAGTTCCTACTTGTGCATTAAAAGTGAATTAAGGAGACCAACCTGTAGTCCCACGCTATAGTTGAAGCAGTAGAGTTCGTATCCCCGCTCCCTCGTTCCGGCAAGTCACAGTCCTCGCAATCCTTGCAAACGGGCACCTGCACATGCAAACGAAGAAACAGATACAAGCATACAATCCACCAATAATGACAAGTATATTTCAGTCAGAAAGGAAATAAATCAACATTACTATGATAGACAATGAGATTGGAACTATAACAGCAGTCGCTCATTTATTAATAATAGAAAGGAAAAGTTACAACCAAGTTCTGACGCTGTGAACCTTCCCTCTGGCTAGGCGAGCAGCTATATGCCTTGCAGCAGCATTCCCCCTCTCTCAGAATCCCAGCAGCATAACCCCTCTAGCATTAATCCGGCAACTCAATAACTCAAAACTACAGCACTTCAGAACTCATCAACTTAGAATTCTTACTCCAGAGCTCTCACAAACTACTACAAACTCTCTAGCCTGTCTAGTGAATAATGACGGGCTTTTATAGTTGAAGGAGGTAGAAGGATTCAATGTACAAGGACACCCTCCGTGAATTGGAAACATCCATGAAAAGCTTCTAATGATAGATATAGAGGATGACTCATGACTTTTCGAGCTTTATCAGTTAGATTTTTTCCTTAAAGCATTACGTGACTTAGGAGGAAAAATCACACAGTCGTGCTTTTGGCATAAAACATTACTAAACTCGACTGGCGCGGGCAGTGGTCTAAGACAGAGCGCCAATGGGCGCGCCCCTTTTGGAGGACCTGAGTGATTGGCGCGAGTCAGACATTGGGTACCTGCGCCAATGGAAAAAGGGCACTTTTCATGGGAAATTTGCAGAAGGTGTCTTGATGAAACATGGAGTATATACTCAGGGGAACATAGTGCAAGTATTTTTAAGCTATGTCACTGCTCACAGGTCCCGGAATACTTCCTCCAAAGTACTGAAACCAGGGCGATAGGGACGGTGACCAACGGTGACAAATTACTGTGTAACAGATGCCCCCCAAAGCATGAGGCCTGAGCGAGAGAGAGGGGTGAAAAGCTTTGCAAGAACATATATAGCCGCTGCCGAGAACTTATATTGAGAGATGCTATTGATAACCCAAATACATGATGTACGTGGTATGGTCGCAGCCATCCATAAGAGAGTACATAATAAAATAGATCCATAGTATGGACGCAGCCATCTGGTGAGGATCATTGAATTGACTCAGGTATGGTCGCAGCCATCCAGTGAATGAGTCAAGTATCAAGAATCACGCCTGGATTACAACAGACACAATCCAGGGTCTTGCGCTCCATCTCGACCCGAGCAAGAGTACAAGTTCAAGCATGTGAATATGTGAGCTGAAGTCGAACATGCATGAACATCGTCTGATTACCAGTCAATAATGGAAACTGTTAACAGACGCGAGAGGTACCACCAATAATGACAATGGCCCTCAAGGTACTTATAGGTACAATCTAAGGCGTGTGAATTAGTGATCTGAAGTCGAACACCCATAGAATCCTTCGATCGGAGGCCAATGATGAAAACCTCACGTCGAACACGACGAACCTGCCATTGAGGCATGCAGGCTCCAAGGTACCGGAAGGGAGTCTCTAGATCATCTTCCCGGATAATGAGCTGAAGTCGACAGGAAGTGACCTTGATCGAAGGTGGGCCATAATGTTTCCCACATCATCGACACGAGACAGAGAAAGAATGTTGTGAATCAAGATTGTATGAGCCATCAGAGGGAGGTTGTTTCTATACAGAGGTCAACTTCTCTTGAACATACCGGCGGCACCAGAGTGGAGTTGGCAGTATTTGACATCGACGGATCAGAGGTCATGGTGACGAGGCGATGAGCAGATGAGAGGTCAAATAGGATTACCCAATCCCACGGAGGAAAGTGAGAAAAGAGATGAGATGTCCCCACCCAGACACGAAAACAGAAAGGTGCCATGTTCAAGAGCGACATACTGTCGACACAACAATAACTATAGTTCCAAAAGGTTTCTTTTCCCCCACCATTTCTGGCGAGTACCCCAATTATTTTTAACAAGCTTGATGGGGATAGCATATGCTTGCGGTGCGACACTTTGACAAAATCCGATGTCATCAGGTTTTAACGAGTCTGACAAAGGAGGAACTCGGCGTCTTTTCATGTTTAGAGAGTTTGAAAAGACAGCAAAAAGGAAACTCCAGGGGTGTCCTTTTTCGTAGAGTTGTGTCTCTCGGGTCCGAAAAAGTATAAAATGATACCCGAAAGAACCGCCCGATCGTTACAATCGAGGAGTACTTTTCGTAAGTAGTGATCTTGACCCGAAAAAGTAAAAAAGCAGTTAATACCACGTCGTTTCATAACCATTAACGAGTTTGAAACGACAACAACCCATTAATCTTTTTAAGTTTTAACGGTCAACAAAAAGAACTTAAAACGACCGCCCCTTATTAACGTTTAACGAGCCAAGAGGAGTAGCTCGGCAATCTTTTTCCCTTTAAATGGTCAGAAAAGAGCTAAAAAAAGACCTTCCATTTTATTCTCTTTAACGAGTCAAAAAGGAGAACTACTCGGCAATCTTTTCATATTTTACGAGTCAGAAAAGAGCTTAAAGGTGGCTCGCCCTAGAGGAACGAGTGGTATAAAGGGTAGCAACTGGTTCCGGTAATGGTGGAACTGCTCAAAAACATGTAAAGGTCAAGAGGCTGGCTAATAAAACCACTCATCGCTGCGGTTCCTCAGGAAAGGGAAACAACCAAGTGAAAGTATACGATCGGCCAAAGAGATGGTGGCGATGGAAAGAAACCAAGGCTCATCTAGCAGAATTTAGCAGGTAAAAGGCAATCACGAGGTGTAAATCAAGTGTGGGTTCATTTCTATACAAGCTTGAACCACAGAGAAGTCTGCTTGAATTTGGTTTCATGTTTACACAAGCTTGAAACGAAAAACTATGCTTGTTAAAAATTTGCATGCCCCCAGTATAACAACGCAAATCGAGGTACATGCCCCCCAAGCTTCATGGCTTTCACGGAGTGGAAGGAATGAAGGTTTTCTTGGAAAGACTCGATCTTGAAAAAGGAGGATGCATGCCCCCCGGGCTTCAGTAAGGAGCTCGATTACGGCACAGTATTCGGCGACATTATTAGTGGTACGACCCAAACAGACACCTTGAAGATCCATTAGTTCACCATGGGGATCATAGATCACCCATGCCGCAGAGGACAAATTACGAGTACTGCGGGAGGCACCATCAGCGAAACCAATATAAGGCCTATTAGACATCTGCACAAGAAACGAAAACACAATAAGCGACAATCACGCGCATTATAATTAACACACATACACACTAGCTAGAGTATATGTATATACAAAATAAAATGTACCAGCATCACGCATAGTACTTTTTCAAATACAGCCCGTTTCAGGGCCGTGCGAGGGGGTTCCCTTCATAATCCATTAGCTCGTAGGTACCTTTTTGTAAAACCTTCTTGACAATGTAAGGGCCTAGCCACATAGATTCGAGTTTTCCTGCACCTAGCTTATCGTTTGCCTGATCATAAAGCAACACTAAGTCCCCTTCAACAAAAGAACGTGGGTGTATAGTTTGGTCAAAGTGAGCTTTGACTCGTTTTTTCTGTGTCTCGATGGCCAGAGAGGCCAGGCGACGAGTCTCATCTAGTCGTTCTAGATAAAGAAGATGTTCTTCTAAGGGGGTGGTGTTAGGTAATAGCCCGACTGCTATTTTTAACGAAGGGATTTCACACTCAATTGGAAGGGTAGCCTCCAGTCCATAGACTAGTTGGAATGGGGTGAAGCCCGTGGCATCCTTTACGGAGGTCAGTAAGCCCACAAAGCAGGGAACAACATCAAATGCCAGTTAGACTTGTGTATGCCAACGGTACGTTGAAGCATAGTAACCAAAATCTTATTGATCGCTTCAACTTGGCCATTGGACTGAGGGTAGTACGGAGTGGAACTATCGTGCTTTAGGCCTAGTTGGGTTGTTAGTTCTGTCATCATATGATTCCGGAAGTGCTTCCCGTGATCGGTGACGATGGCTTGAGGGACGCCGAATCGCGAAATAACATGGTTAAATAAAAATTGCGCCGCTGTGTGACCGTCTTCAGTCAGTGTAGGCATCGCCTCGGCCCATTTAGTAAAGTAATCGACAGCGACGATGATAAACCCATGCCCCCCGGCTGAGCGAGGGTTACAGGTGACATAATCGATGCCCCACTTTGCAAAAGGGCCTGCGGGAACAACAGGGTGCAAAGGAACGGGGGGTGCGCGCATCTTCTGCTGGAATATTTGGCACTCATGACAGGAGCGGACTGCCAGAATGCAATCCTTAAAGATAGAGGGCCAAAAGTAGCCAGCACGGAGGATCTTTTGGGCAGTTTCATACCCGGACATGTGACCACCACAGGCACCTGAGTGGCAGTCATTCAAAACTCGCTCAGCTTCCTCGTGAGTAATACAACGGCGGAGGACGGTGTCCGCGCCGAGGCGATACAATGTATCCCCAATGATACGATATGGTTGAGATTGATGGCGAATCCTTCGCCGAGTGTTTTTAGGCATGTCCGGGCGAAAGGAAGATGTTTGCAGATAGAAAATAATATCACCGTACCAGGGGTCGAGGGTGCTGATGAGGAACAAAGTTTCATCTGGAATCTGATCCTCTGTAAGAGGAGGTGGAGAAGAAGAGGGCAAAGAGCAAATTAACTCAGCAAAAACGAGTGATTTCTTTGACTTGGCAGTAGTGAATTCCAAGTCAAACTCTTGGAGGATGACAATCCACTTTGAGTATTTGCCCCCCAACAACTGGCGTGACAAGATATACGTCATGGGGTTGCAATCGGAAATCACAGTAGTAGTGTGTAGCAGAATATAGTGACGGAAACGTTGGACCGCACAAACGACGGCTAATGCCAACTTTTCGACATAAGCGTATCGAACTTCCGTATCTAACAGGTTTCTACTGAGATAATAAATAACGTGCTCGGTGTTATTGTCGTCGGTTTGAACAAGAACCATGCCGATAGTAGTATCAGCGGCAGCTAAGTATAGGGTATAGTCACGATGATAGTTTGGAGGGCGAAGCAAAGGAGCAGAAACAAGGAGACCCTTGAGTCGCTCAAAAGATTCTTGGGCCATGGCATCCCAATGGAAAGGGACACCTTGTTTAAGTAGTCGTGTA
Source organism: Pinus tabuliformis (assembly GCA_031772625.1). Taxonomy (NCBI): domain Eukaryota; kingdom Viridiplantae; phylum Streptophyta; class Pinopsida; order Pinales; family Pinaceae; genus Pinus; species Pinus tabuliformis. The sequence continues at coordinate 114,890,020 of CM062806.1, forward strand.
AAACCTTTAGCCACCTCGGCATAGTTTGGAACGAAACGACGTAAAAAAATCGCTTTACCTTGCAGGCTCTGCAATTGATGTAAGGTAGCAGGGGGAGGAAGATTGACGATGGCTTCGACCTTAAGGGGATCCAGTCAGATACCCTCGTGGGAGACGACAAATCCTAGAAGTCGACCCGCTTCTACGCAGAAGACACACTTGTGAGGATTAAGCCTAATTCGGTAGTGTCGACAGCGAAGAAATATCTCGCGAAGGTGAGCGGGGTGGTCCTGACGCTTTGCTGAATGAGCGGGAAGATCATCCAGGTATGGCTGCACAATGTGTCGTATGTCATGAAAAGCATAGGACATTGCACGTTGGAAGGTAGCGCCGGCATTTTTTAGACCGAAAGGGAGTTTCTTATAGGCAAAGATACCCCATGGACAGATGGAGGCAGTCTTGTGTTGATCAGCGGGAGAAATATTGATCTGATTATTACCGGAAAAGCCGTCCATAAAAGAATACATCTCGCTTCCTGCACACTCATCAATAATTTGATCAATAAATGGTGTGGGGAAATTATCTTTAGGGCAGGCCCGGTTAATATCACGATAATCGACACAAACGCGGATTGTACCTTGTTTCTTTGTGACAGGTACAATGTTAGAAACCCATTCTGTGAGGCGGATAGGATAAATAAAACCAGCGTTAAGAAGCTTCTCTACTTTGGCCTTGATCGCTGCAGCCTTTCGGGGGTGTACCGGGCGTAAACGTTGACGAACAGGCTTAGCATCTGGGTAGGTGATAATTTCATGCACCACTATGCTAGGATCAATGCCAGGCATTTCTTCGTAGGACCAAGCAAAAACATCACGAAATTCGCGAAAAAGATGTGTATAAAGTCGAATCTCCTCTGGAGTACAGGTGACTCCAATGTGAATGTGTTCGAAAATCCCGGATTTAATAGAGATGTCGATGGGTTGGGTTTGCGTAATGTTTGCCATGTTTCCCTCAGACGATGCTTGATAAATTTGAACGGGTGGCTGAAGGATTGGAAATGGAAAACAAGGAGCAAACCTCTGTAAATAAGTCGGCGTATCCGGAGAGACAGAGAGAAGCGAAGAACGATGGTGAGCATCATGCCAAGGAGGTTCTTCTAAAGACATAGTCTCAATAATAGCTTCGTCAGAAGAAAACATTCCGTTTAAGGAATCCGGAAAAGTCCGGTCTACAAGCCCTAAGGATGGGGTAGACGTAGGGAAAATCTTGCTCAAAAGGGCAAGGTCAGAAGAATGAGTGGATGCGGCTATGATTTCAACGTAGCTGAGTTCAGCGGGACTCAACGGCATCTGGTCGCCCCAAGAATCCACTTGATCGATGGGAGGAAGAACCCACAAATCAGAGCAAGTGGAAATCATATTGACGGAAGCGACATTGGGAGGTGGGGCTGGAAAAATACCCATGAGGGCGGGATCTTTGAAAAGCCCGTGTCCCAGACTTTGAGTTGATTTGGAGGTATGCTCCACAAAAGGAATGGTTCCTTCAGAAGAGGAAGCGAAAAAGGACAGCTGGTCCACAGTAACAATCTTCCCTTGGTGAGGGAAACAAAGAATACGAAAGAAAGATGAAGCAACAACTTGCATCGCGTATATCCAACTACGGCCTAGAAGGAGGTTGTAGGTTAAAGTAGCATCAACGACTTCAACCTCCATCTCGACCGTTTTCCCTTCCAAAGAGATGGGTAAACGTGGGAGTATACCATAAGGACGGGATGCTCTTCCATCAAAAGCTTCCAAGGTAGTAGGAGACTGACTCAACGTCGGAGATCCAATTGCTTTCCAACAGGCAACAGACATGATGCAAGTTGAAGCACCTTCATCAATGACTGTACGATGAATAGTTTTCTTATCAATGATGACCTGTATAAGGAATGCAATTTGGGGAGGTAGTCTCTGTGTATGGCGTTCTAAGTCAAACGTAATTAAATCCGAGTCCGCCGGGTCTATGCCGCCGATGGCGGATAGAAAGGACTTCCTCTGAGAAGGGCAGCTCTGGAGAACCTCTAAAGCAGACATAGCCGACGGAGTCTGGGCTAAATCTTCAACAATATTGTAGTGTTGAGCAGCACGAGCATTTGGGTTGTAAGAGGATTTCCGGAGTACCCCTTTTGGAGGGGGTCGGGGAGGCGTTTCAGTACTAGGTCACTCGATATGGAGAGGGCTTGAACTGAACGGTGGAGCACTGGGGGGAGCCTCAGGCTCTTTCCCGACAGAGGGATAATCCTTTGTTCGAGTGCTGATATGAACAGGTATTGTTCCTGCCATGAACACTTGGGAACCGAAGGAAGAGGGAGGTTGAGAGGGGTCAGCAACCATTTGAGTTTGTTGAGAAGGGAAGGGTTCTTTAAGCACTGCAGGGACCCCGGGAGCACCTTTCAACAAACGACTAACCTCGGACCGCCGAGGGCAGTCTTTGGTGAAATGGTCCTTATCACAGATAAAACAAGGATACCTGGGTTTGCGCTTGGTACTTTCTTCCGGTTGAGTCTTAGGGGATTCCTGTTTAGGTTTCTCTGGTTTGTTTCTTCCTTTCCCTTTCTTCTTTGCTTTCGAGGCTTTGTCTGCCGTGGCAGATTGAACGGCATTAACCTCGAAAGTGGTTTTAGAAGGAGGCGTTACCTGAGAAGTGGTTTCAATTGTAGTATTTGACTTCTGCCTCCCAGGATTCGCGGGATTTTTCTTAGAAGACGAGGTGACAGATCCAATAATGCCGTCAACGGTAGGTGTTGGCGGGGCTTTGGATGTTCCTAGTCTAGGCGCATCAGGCAAATAATCATATAGTGTACCTGACTGAGAATAAACCAAATCAAGATATTGAGCACGCACGATAGCTTGCTCTTCAGTAACACACGCTCCCATAGCGATGTCCCGGGCTATTGGAGGAACAAACGAGGTTGTGAACCAATCCGTAAGAAGCTGGTCAGGAATCCAGAATTTGATCATACGTTTACGCCTTCTCCATTCGTGGACGTGATCGGAGATGTGCGTAGCCGTGGTCTGTCTAAGGGAGGTGAGAAGGTGTGTGCCTGTTTCATAGCGAACGGGCAACTGAAAATGAGTGAGGAACGCC